>OW388290.1:48846552-50046552 GCA_936450465.1 Gibbula magus | reverse complement strand
ACCCCTGTGACCCTATTTCACCATAAGTGAAAATATATAACTTTTCTACCTCACGAGATGTTATTCTATTTAATGAGGTTATCCTTGTAATTACATCCGAAGAGGGTCGTTTTCTCGCCGAACGGCCGCTGGGAACAACCCGTCCCCACAGTCCCCAGTATTTAATTGCTCGTCATATAATAAAAAGAGAATTTCGCCCAAGTGTCTTCTGATATCAAATATATCAACACGAGTTGATAAAAGTTACAAATATCCAAGGCTTGACGAGTCGAGTGATGTATCACTAAGCAGAGGGAGAGCAAGGACAAGGAAAACAACTTTTCAGTGTATTAGCATTGAGAGCTGTCTTTTGATGGACCAATTCATTGAGTATTTTAGTCTTTCGCATATAACAACAATCCGATGTAATTTAGTTTAAAAGACACCAACCCTCTAGATTAGCATGCGCCACTGAATGTGATGTCATTGATGGATTTTTATTTACATTCTATGTAATATGTGATGTAGAACACAATACAAGGGTTTTGGAACCTGTGAGTTTGTCAATTGCCAAGTTGATATGACAATTGCACATGGAAATCCTTTTACTTGACTATCTTCGTCCTCAAGCTGGCTACCCTTGTCACTCATTGCTGATTGTGACAATTGTTATAATAAGTTTCTCAATGTTTTGTGGCAAACTATTGGGATTCATCTGTTGAAGGCTATTTTTTATTGTCATTATACCAGCATTCTTTAACACATACATGTATGTATTCTCCTTGATTCTAAAAAAAATACCTTCATTATTTCAAAATCTGTAGAAACAATGCAACTGAATCAAATGGCAAATTTTAGCGCGTTCGGCTTCGGATCATGAGGTCTTGGGTTCAAATCCCGCCAGGGGCACAGCAATTTTGTCTGCAGAAGAGAACTGTTCTACATGCAGTAAGGTTTGGGTGCAATGCTACACTGAATTTCAGCGTAGTACCACCCATGGTTCGCTAGTTCAAGCCGATGCTTGCAGGTTTCTCTACATAGCCACATGGCGCTGCGGGCTTTCTCCCTGCCATAATACTAGCAGCCGCGACATACGTGGAATGTTCTTGAAAGCGGCGTAAGAACCAAACTCACCTCACTTCAAATGACAAATAGATTTAAACAATATAACTATTATATTTCATTTCTGTGAGTACTCATAAATTGATTTCTTTATTATCCTCCAACCCTTGCCATCAACATCATACTTTTAAAAAAATAAAAACACCAAATAAATTATATCATGTTTATTTTACAAATATTTTTCAAACATGTACTGCAGAAAATGCACCCTGTCTCTAAAATGGAAATGTAGGACCTTAAAGTAGACTTCTTGAGCTTATATACAGCAGCGAGCATATATAGTTACAGACTAAGTCTGTCTTAGTCTACATCACAAGCTTCAAGTATATGGTATCTATGTATAACACAAAAATGCCCACAACTCTGATACGATTGACATCTAGTATATAGGTTATCTTTACAAAATGAAACTTCATATTATATAAAAATATTTGTATATTAGTAAAATCTTGTTTCGGTTTAGTTTAAAGCTTTCATTCAGTGAGCATGCAGAAGGGATATGAGAAAAGCTATGCATCCTGAAAAGTATTTCCAAAAAAAAAAAGATGTATTTTGAAAAGTGATACATAATATTCAAGCAGCAAAATATCAATTAACGAAGGCACAGCGGAATATAATTTGTACTTTTATAATTACAAAATAGCTAGAATTTTTACAACAATCAAGACAGTTTTTGCATTGATTAATCACATTTTGAGAGAGTCAGTCAAATAAATGAATATAAAAAGAATATGAAAATAGAAAAATTATTACTCAAAGAATGTTCAGCAAATCTCAGAATGACAAAGTCAAGCAGTGTGAATCAATAGTCCCTGTTATTGCCAAGATTTCTGTTTTTACAAAAGACACAAATAAATGTTACAAATTTCTATGCAACAAAACCAGGTGAATGTATTACACATCTATGTATGCAACAGATAGGAATGTAATAGAGGATGAAACTCAAAACAATTCAAGATACAAACAAGTCTTAAAATCAAAATTAAAGATTTTAATTTCTCTTACATTTAAAGAACCAAAATTGTCACACATTCTCACCAAAAGAAAATATACTGGAGTCGGACAAAATAAGTTAGGGATATTAAAAGTTTTATGATTGATATTTCATCAGTGCGTAAATGACTAAATAGAACATTATACAAAACTTCTAAATTTACAAACATCCAGAACTATTTTTGTCCAGTACATACATAAATAAATGGTTTGTAGACAGGTTTTCTTCACAAAATTTCTGTACAATTCAACTTACTACCAGCAGGATGCAAACCAGGAACCTGACGGGTCAGGCCCAACCAAGTAAGCTGAAGGGATTGCCCCCTCTCTGAAGCAACTAGGAACACTTTAAAGGTACATCCATTGTGCTGTTGGGGGTCACATATTCCAAACGGTATAAATGGTGTTACTTTATCGATAAGTACCGACTGTTACCGAAAACTACTATTTTGATGATAGTAGACTTAGCATATTGACGATATTAAGGTAAAAGTAGTGATTTCTGATCGAAAACCGGACAATGCACAGCGTGTGGCGCGCGCCAATGAGTCAAACGTAATTTTGGAATCTTATTTATAACAGACAAAATAACAAATTTGAGTTGATAATGTTTAATAGGTCTCATAATTACTGTGCATGTAAATGGGACGTGCAGTTTCGGTTTCTGCACATGCATAATTATGTTACTCAATTTTAATTGGAAACTAGTAATTATGATATATTTGGCGATTGGGGATAAATATGCAAGCTGAGTGAATTTATTTGTAGTGTAGACAGCACATATGGTGTGTTGGAATGTATTAAAGCCAAATAGAATTTAATGAAACACAATGGATGTACCTTTAATCTCACTCTGCCACATTCACAATAATGATCATATCATTTGAATTATTCAATGTGATATACATCATAGTTTACAGTTACAGTCTTCAGAAACAAACAGCAAGGTCCAGCCTAAAATAACCTTCTGCATTTTCTAATCAGACACGTAGCAGCATTATTTCAACATTGGCTTTATACTCATCCAAGCAATAGAAAACTCACTTGAGTACAGAAATTTTTATTTTTTCATCGTTAACTTTGTGATGTTATTATGAAAAACAAGATAGAAACTGGCAAATTATTAACGCGACCCAATTATTTAATGTTAATTATTAAAACATGCTCAATCACAAGACCTGTATTTCAAAAAGGCATGAAATAATGAAATGGGTTTTATGTGAATATAGCTGAAAGAAAATCAGTATCCTGTAAATGAAGTATGAAAATAAAGTAAATAGTACAAATTGCGGAGGAGAAAATGTGCTATGAGGTATGCAAACATGTAACAGTGGAATAGTGTAAGATTATAGGGATACTGGGCATTATATACATTATCATTATTAACTATACTTAATTACAATACTTAGATACAAATATACATCAACTTTTACTCTAAACAGACAATAGACATAATAATCATAACTTTTTATGTTCATGTATATGCCTCTTCTTTACCATTACTTTCAAGTATAAAAATTACTGTACTCAAATTTAGTTGGTTTCGATTCTGGGTAACAGTAAATATTTGAACTTATGAGAGACTGGTGTTCTTTTCTGATGGTTTTCTTTCATCCTGAAGAAGGCCTTTGATTGAAACACATATTTTATAAAATGTACACTTAATATAAAAAAATATTAATTATGGTGTTATATGCATCATAATTAACAAGTTTAATCTTTGTTCGAATAGTAATTTGTGGAGAATTATTTCAATGGCGATGAACAATAACAATAATGAGGATACTTACACCGCGCAGATCTCCACTCCACAAGGAACATGATCAGAGCACTCTCATTATCACCCTAGTGTAAGGACCAAAGGTTCCTCTTTTATTCTCTGCTATTTTTAAGGTTATCTCACATTGCATTCACCAGGTACCCAATTGTACTGCTGGGATTGACAAAATCATCAATAAGTTTGTAACACGCAAGATCTTGTCGTTTTAACAAGGGATTTAAACATTCCACATTAGTTTAAAGATGTTCATCTCCCAATATTTGTTCACAAAATGAATGATAATCAGTGATGTTTCTGGAATACAAACACCTTTTCTTTTCTTCTTCTCTCAGCATCAAATCCAAGGTCCACCACCTAAATTCTTCATCACACCTCCTTACCCAGTTTGGGTCTTCCTTTATCTGAGTATTCTATCAAAGCGGTGATCATAAATATATATGTCTACTGAGAACAACATGATAAATAAAATGACTTGACATCAATAACTTAACATGTCAAATTTTAAGATATTTTCATTTACTTCGTTGTCTATGACTGTGTTTTTCTGGATGTAAACGTGATTTAATATAACACAGTTGATTTATCTTTAAGATCTAGCTTTCTGAGACAAATTGATAACAAGATAGATCTTTGAAATTTTTATGGGGAAATTAATAATTATTGTAGGCAAAACAACATTTAAGATCTTGACCCCACTTAGAAAAATGAACAAGAAATAAAATGTGTTTTCATGTCAAAGTAGACCTTATATTCAATATATTTAACTAAAACTCAAATAAATTAAAGACATATATGGATGAAATTGATAATGATCTTGAAAAAATCAATAAGAATTTGTTATCTCTGCTTGAAAACCAATGCAACAAATTGTCAGCAGATCTTGCTGTCTTATTATTACCAAATATATTATATAGAAAAATAATAAAAGCTGAAAATAGTAACAAACCTAAAAGTCTCCATCATGCTTCACATAGAGGCAAGTTTAAAGGGGTGATCCACAAAGGAATATGACCTATGTATACTTGGTTATTTTACATATATATACAATTGTACACTGTACAACTCATGGGTCCATTCCACTCCATGGTACAACCTTGTATCTTTGTATCCTGTTGTATCAATACAACGCTCACTGTACAACACTGTGAATTGATTATATGCAGGTTATATTCACTTATCTCTCACTGGTTAGAGGGATAAATAGAGATTACTAAACAACATCCAATTTAATTGCTTTTTACTAAACAAGTAATTGTTTCCATGAGTTTAATAAAAATGCAATCAAACGGAACTGAGTTTTATATGTTATTTATTACTCACTTATTTAACTCAAGCTATATTGCATAAAACTTGCTGTTAATTGGACAGAAGCCATAGTGGCTCACATTGCAATGTCATATCTGAACGATTATGATTCCAGATCAAATGGAAGCACGAAATATTGTTACAAATTGTGTAGAAACATCGTAAATTTATTGAACAGACGAGGAATAACATATTGCCTTAAATTGATGATAATTATTTTAAAATATCAAATAAAGGAAATTTATCCTATCAACGGTTTGTAAAATAGGGATATACAGAACACTTTTCAGACAGGGAATTTTCATTCAACATTTTGGTGCTTTTCTTATGTTCAATTGTCTTAACATTTACTCTGGACAATATTAATGCAATAGAAAGCTAAGTTATCATGCATATATATATGAATATTAAAAAAAATCAAATGTTTTGACATGGATCATATTGTGATTAATTCAATCAATTATCAACCATCGAATGAAAATTTAGTTTAAAAAACATATGCACTAGAGATGAATTTAGATTGGTCATATCAACAAATGAACATATATATAACACACTTTTTAAAACAAAAAACAATAAATTCCTTTTAGTTGCCATGAAACTGACTTGAGGAATATTTGAATTATTGGAACTGGAATGGTGATCTGCATATTTGATTACAAAATTATTCATCAAAATAATTTTTTTGCTGCATGTTAACAAAGTATTTGAAAGGATAAAGTTGTTTGATATAAACATGAAAAAAATATTGGCTACAAAATATCTCAATCATTCGTTTCACTCTCGACATGACATACATGCATATGTTTATTCACATTCTTTCAGAGATTTTTTTTGTCAAAAATGACAAAAAGCACAGTTTCTGGGATTCTGTGACCTTTCTGGTTGACCTTGAAGAAGGGAAGTAACTCAACACTAACGGTCTTATTCTTGTGTTGACTTAGAACCATTATAGAACCATTATAGGACTTGTACAAAAGTCTACCGTTTGATCAGTCGAATTGAGTTGGACTTCTTTGGAACTAAAATAGCAGCAACTGAAAGAGAGAAATAAGAATAGCTCTTCATCTCCTGGTAAAATATCAAAGCTTTAAAATCAATATAATATCTTAAGTGAACCATTTCAAAAACTGTTCAGAAAATATTTCTATTCTTGACTTTTACGGTTATTGTTCTTGATAAAATATATATTGAGGATTTCAATTTAAATTTTTCCTATCAAATAAAGAAGTATGAGAAAAGTAAGATTTACTATTCTCTGTATCAACACTTTATTTACGTTTACTATCCTGGGGGGTGAGGGGCAGGTTTCTGTATCAACACTTTATTTACGTTTACTATCCTGGGGGTTGAGGGGTAGGTTTCTGTATCAACACTTTACTTACGTTTACTATCCTGGGGGGTGAGGGGCAGGTCGATGACCTTGTTGAGAGCTTCCACCCACTTGTCCATATCTTCCTTTGTCTCTGACTTCAACACAAAACCTCTGTCTGGTGTGTGCAGAGTGAAACAAAACGGACTTCCTCCCGTAGCTCGATCTTCTGCCGCTCCCGTCGTAACGTGATAGCCAGCATCACGGTGACCAATAAATATCTCGCCTTTTGGGAATGCATTCTGGAAAAAGATTATTTGTACCTCTTTTAGGACAAAATTCCCTTTGACCTTTTTTCAAATCTTCAAACCCCACTTTTTGTCAAAATTTTGTGTCGTAACTTGAAATATAGTCACAAAAGTGACATGATTCTAAGTTCTTCATAATATAAATACAGTACTTACATAAGATATTTCTTGCAAAATTCTCCTGAGATATTTAATTTGAGGAAATTAGTTGAGCTTATGAATATTCATGTGTGAAAAATAAAGAAACTTACAAGTGGGTCTTCATAATACATGAGTTTGCGTTTGTCAAGTGTAAACCAGCGCCTCTTGAATGGTTCATTGCGTGGACCAAGCTTGTACAGCCAGCCCTCCAATAGGAAATCTCTCGTCAAGTCCTCTGCCAGCTGCAGAAGTAGAGGCATGTTTGATCATGAGAATATTGATGTACTGATATCAAGGTATGTGGACAAGGTTCTCTAAGGCTGGGCGCACACTACGTCCGATTTTTCTTGCGATGTGTTAAAAAAACGCAGACAGTTTTCATAGACCGCGCACACTACGTCCGATGCGTCAATGCGATGAAAATAGGTGCTGCACCTATTTTATCGCATCGCAAACAAAATCGCATGGAGGATTCCCTATCTTACGTCATATTTTACACTTCTTGAGGGGGTTTCCCCACTCAAAAAACGTGGAAGGAAAGTGCATGGGCCTATGTATCATGCGTACTATGTACTATAATTACAAATCCCGCTTTTAACATAATTTAAAAAAAAAAAGTTTGATACTACTGTTGCCGACATATACATGTACATATTGTTTTTTTTAAGATAATACTGAAATGTCTTACACATGTTTTGTAAGACTATTATTTGGATATTAAGAGATTTCCATATCTGTAGACAATACACTAGATATATATAGCACATTATATGAACTTTGTATAAAATGCAATATCTAACGCACATGCTTAACACGTGTAGTGTGCGCGGAAAAATGCAATGCAACGCATCGCATGACGCATCGCCAAAAATCGGACTTAGCACCCAGTCTTAGCAGGTTTTGATGTAAAAACTAGGGGGGGGGGGGGGGGGGGGGTACACAGGACTTTCATCTGCTCCCAATTTCACCTAATTAAATACTTAATTGTAAATACTGTCAGAAGTATTGATTACCTACAACAAAAATATTCCAAATATTCCTGGACGAACACGATAACCCACTAACAAAATTCTGGGAAAAACTATCTCTATCCATTAATGAAATCCCACCTAATCAATTACTTCATTGCAGATACTATCAGGCTGAATGTATCCCATTAAATAAGGATTGAGTTGAGTATTTCTGTACACCTACCATGTCTAGATCTCTGTCTGGGAACGCTATTCTTCTCCTCTCCAACTTGGCTGCACGAATAGCGTGGTACCAGTCCACTATGTCCTGGGGGGAAATCATGCAAAGTTCATGTCACAAGAAGCCTTTAGGAAAACTTATACTGATATTAATGACTTAGAGAGGTAGAAAAAAACCTGTCAAAAAAACTAAAGCTTACCTATCAGAGCTTTAAAGAATAACCATATTGATATGTTCAGAGAGGCGAGGTGATTAACAATTGACTTCAAGACTATATAGACTAAAATTAAGTTTATGGAACTACTGTGCCTTCATCCTTTCGATTATATAATTTAATATTTTCAGTTCCATATGTATTCAGTTTATCTAGACTTGCTGAATAAAGGTCTAGACTGTATTAAAGGCTCTTATTATTTACACAGTCATGGAGCAGGTCTTAAGACTATATTGAAGGGACTGAAATCACTCAACAAGAACAGCCAGACAAAGACAAAGACAAAGCAGTTCCTTCTGTTCAAGTCAAGTGTAATGGTCAAGGTATTTTATTTTTATTTATTTACAAAAAGAGCCATGTCATTTGGCTTTGAATTATTACAATGAGTTGAAAGGGAACCTCCGGTAAGTCAGTGATCTCAGACTTACATATGTTACACCCCATAAAGAGAACTTACCTTTGAACTCTCGGAGTGGACAAAGAGGCTCCTTGTGGAACCGTTCTTGTAGAACGTGATCTGCATCCCGTACGGATGTCCGATCTTCTCCGGGACAAACACTGCGTTCACCTCATCCAGATCTATCTCTGCTTTAGGTCGGTTTGTCTGCAGGAAAGAAACAATTATCAGCTCTAAGATAATTATATAAATTTCTGACTCTTTGCATTTCAAACTTAGACGTCATCTAATGAAGAGGTAGCACCATTCAGAACCTATTGCAGGCCACAGGCAGACTCAGATGTCGTAAAGAAGCTACAACATGCTTGATTATAGGCGGTATGTAAATGAATTATTATGATTATCAATAATATTTCACAAGTAAGTTAACAGTTACAGTGGCTGAATCTATTAAAGCCAAACCATTCTATATGTTCAATTTACAGAATCATAACTCGGTAACAATTGGAACTAGAAGTTGTTTAATCTCGTTAAACCTGATGTCTCCCCCGTCACCCAATTCACCTAATAAAACCTCAAATAATTCTATTTTGTTTTTAGAATTATTAACCTTCAAAAAGACAAATAGATATAATTTTAAAAAGTTGAAACCACCAAAAAAGGCACATCTACATGATGTGGAGAGGCAGTATACCAAACTTGTTGAGGATTGGTCAAGTAGTTTTAGAATTCTGCTCCAGAAAAGATGGGAATGCCAACACCAGGGAGGGTTTTGTCGCAATCTTGGATTTTTTTTAATAATGTGAAATGAAAACACGCTATATTGTACCTAATTTTACAACTTTTTAATAACTAAAGACATAAACTGATAGAGTATTCACATAGTAACACATATTTTACTGTCATATGTCATATCCACAAAAAATACCCCGATAGAACCCTCCTTTTAAGCAACTCACTTAATATATGCTAGCCTGCAGGAACTGTGACAGGGACATATTATGTATGTCTTGGTGTAATTAGTTAACGTTAATTAGATTTTAAGTATTGTATATAATCATTTAATTGTCTTTCGTTATTTCAGCATCTAAGAGACGCTGAAACAAACTGTGTAAATAATATTTTAATGTGTCGCTTTATTTCAGCTCGGCACAGCAGCTGAAATGATATAGTTAAGATTTCAAGTGTTTTAATCAAGTTACTTTATTTCAGCTTCAGATCGGCGTTGAAACACAACAGAAAGCAATGTAATTAAGCCTCTTATGTTTTAGTCATATAACAATAGTGTTTACCCAACCGTGACAGCACCCGACACGATTGGCTCATTCAAACCTGCACGCTTTTTCTATGCATGAACACCTCGCACCCTGACACGTCACTTCGTCACCAGACACGACAGACATACGATGTATTTAACCTAAGAGATAATTCTGATCAGGTTAGTTAATAAACTATCTTTATTAATCTTTATATATATCTAATGTAGCAATAACGCAATAAGCAATCATAAATATATAACATATATAAAATAAGGTAATTATAGCCGTCAGGGTAATTAGCGTGTGTTGTAATCACCACACGGGAAAATACTAAGTATCTCTTTTAAAATGTAACATAACTATCCTTTTAATCATCTATAACAATAAATAAGCATTAAAGCGAGGCATTGTAAGTATGCTTTGAGAGTGAATGTTGTTTAGCTCATCGTTTAGTAATTTGCACAAATAATGGCAACGTAAATCTTCCTTTGGTTTTAGAATGTGTAGCATGTACCTTTCACTGTTTTATCATTTCCTGTATCATGGACTGTGGTTATAATTATAATACTTATTTCCAGCCGATAGATTTATCGTCGTCTGCTACGGCAGTCGGGCTGGTACAGGGACCCTTGTGCCACACATAGGGTATGTAATCATTGTATATGTTTATATAACATAAGGAATCATAACCTTTTTATAGGAGCTGTTGTATTGTACTGTATTGCACTGTATTGTACTGTATTGTACTGTACTGTACGTTAATGGTGATTACCGTCATTAATCTGTTCTATTGTAAAATGGTCACATCAGGAGTTATCTCCCCTGATCATGGTGAAGTTACTTTTATCTATATCATTTGGTAATGTTCTGATGCAAAGTAAAATCTTGCATTCGATTGTATTTTTGCATATATTATGTAAATGTAAAATATGTCTATTATAAGATGCAGTTGTATGTTTTGTAAACATGCAGAACTTGTATATTTTATTGTTATTATATTATTGTCATAATTGTTTCATGGTTTTATTGTACTTCGTTAACCACCAAGCCACTTGGAATAAACGAACTCGAACCAGCATTCACCTCGTGTTATCTGTGTGTGACCCTGCTACAAAATGGAGCCCCCAGTGAGGACCGATTTGTGGATTTTGGAACAGCGTTGGACATAGCCCCTGCCTAGCGGAGATGCGCTACCCCAGGGATACGCGTCACGTGATATCTTCACCCAGGATTCGTCACTCGTGTTTGTAATTCTGGACATTCCTTTAATACTGCGGTATTGTGACTATTTGTTGCTAGCTAGCTATTGACTTTAGTGGCGCCTTTTAGTAATATATAACATGAGCTCATAGTGTATTTGTCTACTTGTTTACATTTATATTTGCCATATTGATTTACTTTATGTAAACTTGAACTTTGACATTGATACCTTGCGGCCATATTGTTTGTTTACATTTAAACTCTGTGTCGGCCATATTGTTTGTTTTCATTACGTCTTTCTGTCGGCCATATTGTTTGTGTACAATTGGCTTTGTTGACATTTGACTTTGCATTTATAATTCATCAGTTTTGTGATTTAAATGTAAACATGTAATGTAATTAGCCTGTTAATATAATTATTTGCATCTTAGTATAATTTAGTATTTAAATTATTTTATTATAAATAAAGTGTAGTTAGGACATATATTTTCTTAGTTAGTAATTAACTTATTAGTTGATAGTAGGTAGTTTACTTTAAGCTTTATCATTTGTCATTGTTGTGCATTTATGATGGATGTTTGACATGTGTGTTTGTGTTTCCTTTTATTAATAAGCCTCAAAAATATTTCTACTTAAATTATTCTTAATTAAAACTTAGCCAATAAATATATTAGTTATTAGCGACGAGTGACCTGACAATACATTGACTGTTCACTAATGCACACATACGCAACTGCACTGTGTTTGTTGTTTATTTCTTGAATTAATGAACCACTGATAAACATCCATAAATGTTTTCTTTCAGGTAATCAATAATACATATACTTTATCCAATATTAATTATTACTACTTACTTTTCTTTCAGGTTTTGTAAGTGATCGGTTTAAATTTAGCAATTAGTTTAATTTAAACTTAGTTGGTGATAAGTTAAGTTATCATATTTACAACTTTACTTTAGTATTAGTGTAATTAGTTTGCATCAACACTTGTAACCACACTAGTTACACAAGCGCTTGCGTACAGAAACATCCTTAGTTAGCAATCAAATATTAATAGTATAATTTCGCACATCTATTCATACTTCTAATTAGTTGTATACATCAGTGTTGTGTGATTTTCATCGTTGGATCTATATTCAAAATGCGTGTGTATTGCTTGTGTCATCGTTGGATTTCTAGTTTTGCTTGTTTCATCGGTGGATTAGAGTTGTAAATATTATTGGATGTGTGTTGTGAATAGATGTTCATGGATGAATAGTGTGTTAATAATTCTTCATCGGTGGATCATTTCTTAGTTTTCGGAGTTGTGTATCAGTGTTTGATCTTTATAATTCCAAAGATGGATTTCACAAAGGAGGAGGTGGCAAATATGTTGGAAGTGTTCCGTAGGAAGAAGTTGAAACCTACCGCTGAGACGCCTGATCAGTTTGAGGCTTGGTTTGATTCCTACTCAGCTCTTAAACAGGAGGATGTTGAGGAAGAGGAACATCACACCCTTGATGTTGCATCTCACAGTGATTTGCCTTCAGCATCTCATTTGGAAGAGTCAGCGCTGGATTCACATGTTCCGCCTGTTCCAGCTACACCTGTTAGTCACACTACCCTGGATACACCTGTTACCTCTAATTCCTCTGCTGCATCGGATCCAAGGTTGTTTTACCATCAGCTCCCCAAGATTTCCTTCTTTAGTGGCACTTCTGGTAAGGATGTGGATTATGAACAGTGGAGATATGAAGTGGCGTGTTTGATGAACAAGAAGACCAAGCTCTCTGAGGACGATCTTTACGAGATAATCCGACGGTCATTGAAGGGAGAAGCCGCCATGATTGCAAGAAACATTGGACCACAGGCCAACACTTCTACATTGCTAGCCAAGTTTCAGAGCATGTTTGGAGAGGTGGACAGAACAGAAAACCGGATGTCTAACTTCTACAGTGCTCGACAGAAGGATACAGAGTGTGTGTCATCGTGGTGTTGCAGATTGGAGCTTCTTCTATCCAGGGCATTGGAGAATAACCTCGAGAAGATCAATGTAGCCAGGGAGGACGAGATGCTAAGGAACATGCTGTGGAGTGGGTTAAGACCTGAACTGAAGCAACAATCTGGATACAAGTTCGACAAGGCTTCCAACTTGAACGACCTCCTCAAGGCTCTCCGTGAAATTGAAGTGGATCAGGCCAAGGTGGATGACAGTAGCACTTCCAAGCAGAAAGCAACGGTCAAGATGGCAAAAGCAACAGAGCCTGAATGGAAGAAGGAGATGGGGAACCTCCAGGCCATGATCAAAGCACTGACTACTGAAGTCTCTGAGTTAAAGAAACACCAACAACCACAGGTTTCATTCCACCAGCCAAGACAAGCTCAAGGATACTCACGGAATAGAAGCAGGGGTCCTCGCTTCTCTTGGAGAGGGGGAAGAGGACAAGTCGACATGGATTTCGGCAAAGGAGTTGGATACTTAGATCCACAAGGATACGCTCCTCAAGAGCCTGAAGCACCTACTGTGCCTAACGACTATACCTCCAACCCAGAGGCATCTCAGGACCCAGCCTACCAGGAACCTCAGTCGACGTACCCATACAGTGACAGTGCCTCACACCCATCTTACTGCCATGACCCACCACGCTACCGACAGAGACGGGAAGATGCTGTCTGCTGGAATTGTGGGTACAGAGGACACTTGCATTACTCGTGCACAGTTAGGACAGACCACAGACGAGGGTCTTTAAACTTACACAGGCCTATGGGAAGGGGCCACCCATAGGTTTCCAGGATTGCCCCGCAACACAAGTACCAGATGGACTTGTTGGGCATTCAACAGAAGTGGACATTGTAGTGGAGGACGTACCAGTGCCAGCACTCTTGGATACAGGTGCCACAGTTTCAGTTATGTCGGAAGCATTCTACAGGAGTCAGCTTGGACACATCCCAATGCATCCGCTAGGAGACATCCTTAATATTGAATGTGCTGGAGGAGAGAACCTTCCTTACCTTGGATACGTGGATGTTATTGTGCAGACTGTGGGTTCATCTGTCTCTCCAAAGTCATGTCTACTTCTCGTTGTCCCTGACACTCAATACAACTCCAGAGTACCTGTTCTCTTAGGAACCAACATTCTCAAGCCACTACTCGAGGAGTGTAAGACAAGTTATGGCACCAAGTTCCTTCAGAAGGCAGACTTATTCACTCCTTACTACTTAGCGTTCCGAACCATAGTCCTACAGGAGAAGAACATTCGTCAGAACAATTGGAGACTTGCATATGTCAGGAGCTGTGAACCAACAGGAGTGTTGATTGGACCAAACAGTAGAGTGGTTGTCAAGGGTCAACTCACAAAGGCGCTGCAGTTCCCAAGGGTTTGTGCCCTTCTGCAACCAACTGAGGATAGCAGGATTTCGCCTGACATTGATATAGCTCCTATCATTGTGGATTATGATGCCAATTCGCCAGGAACAGTTGATGTCCACATCTCAAATGTGACCACCAGGACAGTTGTAGTACCACCAAGAGCCCTCATCTGCGAATTACAGCCTGTAAGTCTCCAAGAACCCGTAACAGGTTTACCAGTTGACAAGAACACACTCTTTAATGACATCGAAGTGGACTTGGAAAATCTTACAGATGGAGAGATTGATCAAGGACTTGGACTTATCCTCAAGTTTCAGGACATCTTCTCCAAGGGTGATGACGACTTGGGACATTCATATGCTGTAAAGCACAGGATCAACCTCACAGATGATACACCATTCAAACAGAGGCACAGACGCATCCCACCTGCAATGTACGACGAAGTTCGAAGTCACCTGACCCAACTACTTAGTGCTGGAGTCATACGCAAGTCCCATAGTCCCTGGTCTTCCAATGTGGTACTGGCACGCAAGAAGGATGGCAAGCTGCGCATGTGCATTGATTTTCGCCAGCTCAACAATCGCAGTATCAAAGATTCGTATGCTCTGCCGAGAATAGAGGAACTTTTAGACCATCTAGGCGGTATGAAGTACTTCTCGGTCCTGGACATGAAAAGCGGTTACCACCAGGTGGAGTTGTACGAGGAACATAAGGAGAGAACAGCCTTCACAGTCGGTCCTCTAGGCTTCTACGAGTATAACCGAATGCCCTTTGGCCTCTGCAACTCGCCAGCAACATACCAGCGTCTCATGGAAGAATGTCTCGAGGGTCTGAACCTGAACATCTGCCTCATATATCTGGATGACCTGATCATTTTCTCTAGGACATATGAGGAGCACATGGAAAGGCTTGAACTGGTATTCCATCGTCTTCGGGAGTCGGGACTTAAACTAGCACCGAAGAAGTGCAAGTTCTTCAAAAGACGAGTTAGGTATGTGGGATATATCATCTCAGAGAATGGCATCGAGACGGACCCAGACAAGGTAAACAAGATCGTAGATTGGCCAACACCAGAGAATCCAGATCAAGTCAGGAAGTTCCTTGGATTCGCAGGGTATTACCGTAAATTTGTCAAGAACTTCTCCACGATTGCCCGACCACTTTCAATACTCATCCCTCAAGGAACGTCAAAGAAATCTAAGTCTCGTAAACCTCTTGAACAGAGCAATTGGACATGGGGACCAGATCAGGAGTGTGCCTTCCAAGAACTAAAGAAACGTCTTACGTCACCACCTATTCTAGGATATGCAGACTACAGGAAACCATTCGAACTGCACATTGACGCCAGTGGCCGTGGTTTAGGAGCTGTATTGTATCAGGAACAGGATGGTTATCTCAAGGTTATTGCCTATGCCAGCAGGTCATTAAACAAGTCGGAGAGGAATTACTCTGCTCACAAGCTGGAGTTTCTTGGATTGAAATGGGCAGTCACTGAAAAGTTTCATGACTATTTGTATGGAAATAACTTCGAAGTGGTAACCGACAACAACCCATTGACATATGTGTTGACGACAGCAAAACTTGATGCCACTGGACACCGATGGCTTGCTGCTCTGTCAGGATACAACTTTACAATCAGATATCGACTAGGAAAAACCAATATCGACGCGGATACACTGTCAAGACTCCCGGAAGTTTGCAAGTCGAAGGAGGATCAGATTCCCACAGAATCTGTACAAGCTATCTGTAACCTTGCAAGTGCTACGAATTTCGTGGAGAGTCTCTGTTTCTCGACAAATATCACCAAAGAGGATGACAGCACATTGACCGATGATACATGTGAGATCAATGCCAGGGACTGGAGGAGAACACAAAGTAGAGACCCAGCCTTATCCACCATCATGGAATACGTCAGAACAGGAAAACGGTTGGAGAGAAGTCAGCATATTGGAGATCCTGAAGTTACCAGCTATGCCAAAGTGTTTCAGAACTTGCGATTTAGGAGAGGAGTGTTGTTTCGTGTCACAACCATAGATGGCGAGGAACAAGAACAGCTTATTCTCCCACAGAGATGTCGAACTTCAGCCCTGCACAGCCTTCATGATGATGTCGGGCATCCGGGACGTGACAGAACGATATCCTTAATACGAGAACGGTTCTTCTGGCCAGGAATGACTAAGGACATAGACAATCACATTCAGCAGTGTGACAGGTGTCTTAGGAGAAAAGCGACCACAACAAGAGCTCCTTTAGTTAGCATCGAGACGTCACAGCCACTGGAGCTTGTGTGCATGGATTTCCTAACGCTGGAACCCTCTAAGGGTGGACAACAACATATCCTCGTTGTGACGGACCATTTCACCAAGTATGCCCAAGCCTACCCAACCAAGAATATGACAGCAAAGACAACTGCTGATGTCTTTTTCAACAACTTTGTCGTACATTATGGCTTACCGAAAAGGATTCATTCAGATCAAGGCCAGAACTTCGTTGGGAAACTCATGACAGAGTTGTGCTCACTAACGGGAATGGACAAGTCCAGAACAACACCTTACCATCCAATGGGCAATGGAATAACAGAGCGATTCAACAGGACTCTGCTTAGCATGTTGGGCACTCTGGATCCAGACAAGAAAAAGGACTGGAAAAGCTACGTGGGACCACTGGTACATTCGTACAACTGTACCCGACATGAGACCACTGGACAGTCACCGTTTTTCCTAATGTTTGGACGCCATCCCCGTCTTCCCATTGATCTTGCGTTTGGACTGGATATCACCAATACCAAGTCATCATCTGTATCCCAGTATACAAAGGCACTACAAGAACGACTCAAATCCGCCTACGACCTCGCAGTAAGGAATACCAGCGCAGCTAGGGCACGACAGAAAACCAACTTTGGAGGTCGGAGACAGAGTCCTAGTAAAAAAAGTTGTGTTCGAGGGAAAGCATAAACTGGCGGATAAATGGGAGGAGGAAGTGTATACGGTGTTGTATCAGCCGAACTCATCGATACCAGTTTTCACTGTTGCTAAGGAGAGTGGTGAAGGACCTAGAAGAACACTCCATCGGAATCTTCTTCTTCCAATAGGATCCTTACCCCTCCAGGATCAGGTACCAGAACAAGCACCAGTAAAGAAGAGAGCCAAACCTGCAGACCTCCCTAAGGTCACAGAGAAGGTATCTTCTGAATTACCTGAAGAAAGTGAAGAAGATGATTCATCTTCTCATCCCGACCTGCGATTGCAACTGAAGACACAGTTGCTAGGCCAACCGAGGTAACCGAACCAGTTGTTGAAGATGCTGCCATTACGATAGCTTCAGAACCTATGGATATGGAGTCGTCTTCAACGTTGACTGAGCCAGTATTGGAGCTAGAAGTTCATGTGGATGAAGAGGATAGCATGGATCAGCCTGGAGATGCTCCCGATTCTGAACATCAGGAGTCACTAGCACCAGAGATTGACGCAATCGAAGAGGTACCTCAGGAACCAGGGCAGGAGATAATCACAGATACAGAGCTTGCTGCAAAGGAGACAATAGCAGAGACAGAGTCTACTGCAGTTCCGTCACAGGATGTGATAAGTTTGGAGGAGCAATCTTTGAACGAGGAAACAATTCCAAATATATGTGATGTGCCCCCTGGAGATCCATCACCGGATTCTGATGGAACAGTCGCAGAGGAAACTTCTGTGTTGCAACCACCACCAAGACGGAGACGACGTCTTCTGCCACCGATCCCAGATCAAGCTTTGAGGAGATCATCGCGACAGAGAAGAGCGCCTCAACGCTATGGTCACACTTTGATGTCAGCATCTGCAACCAAAGCAGATTGGGCGGAGAGGGCCGATTATCTACGCTCTCTGTACGACGATGGAACATTCTTAGGAATGCCACCTCATATCTCAAGAGCTATTGTGGATCTGGTGCAAGGCCGAGACAAATGATGAGGACATCATTCCCCTGGGGAGGGAAGTGTGTGACAGGGACATATTATGTATGTCTTGGTGTAATTAGTTAACGTTAATTAGATTTTAAGTATTGTATATAATCATTTAATTGTCTTTCGTTATTTCAGCATCTAAGAGACGCTGAAACAAACTGTGTAAATAATATTTTAATGTGTCGCTTTATTTCAGCTCGGCACAGCAGCTGAAATGATATAGTTAAGATTTCAAGTGTTTTAATCAAGTTACTTTATTTCAGCTTCAGATCGGCGTTGAAACACAACAGAAAGCAATGTAATTAAGCCTCTTATGTTTTAGTCATATAACAATAGTGTTTACCCAACCGTGACAGCACCCGACACGATTGGCTCATTCAAACCTGCACGCTTTTTCTATGCATGAACACCTCGCACCCTGACACGTCACTTCGTCACCAGACACGACAGACATACGATGTATTTAACCTAAGAGATAATTCTGATCAGGTTAGTTAATAAACTATCTTTATTAATCTTTATATATATCTAATGTAGCAATAACGCAATAAGCAATCATAAATATATAACATATATAAAATAAGGTAATTATAGCCGTCAGGGTAATTAGCGTGTGTTGTAATCACCACACGGGTAAATACTAAGTATCTCTTTTAAAATGTAACATAACTATCCTTTTAATCATCTATAACAATAAATAAGCATTAAAGCGAGGCATTGTAAGTATGCTTTGAGAGTGAATGTTGTTTAGCTCATCGTTTAGTAATTTGCACAAATAATGGCAACGTAAATCTTCCTTTGGTTTTAGAATGTGTAGCATGTACCTTTCACTGTTTTATCATTTCCTGTATCATGGACTGTGGTTATAATTATAATACTTATTTCCAGCCGATAGATTTATCGTCGTCTGCTACGGCAGTCGGGCTGGTACAGGGACCCTTGTGCCACACATAGGGTATGTAATCATTGTATATGTTTATATAACATAAGGAATCATAACCTTTTTATAGGAGCTGTTGTATTGTACTGTATTGCACTGTATTGTACTGTATTGTACTGTACTGTACGTTAATGGTGATTACCGTCATTAATCTGTTCTATTGTAAAATGGTCACATCAGGAGTTATCTCCCCTGATCATGGTGAAGTTACTTTTATCTATATCATTTGGTAATGTTCTGATGCAAAGTAAAATCTTGCATTCGATTGTATTTTTGCATATATTATGTAAATGTAAAATATGTCTATTATAAGATGCAGTTGTATGTTTTGTAAACATGCAGAACTTGTATATTTTATTGTTATTATATTATTGTCATAATTGTTTAATGGTTTTATTGTACTTCGTTAACCACCAAGCCACTTGGAATAAACGAACTCGAACCAGCATTCACCTCGTGTTATCTGTGTGTGACCCTGCTACAGAACAATCCAGGATTTTCAGGTAACTTTTATATTTAGCGACAATGCTATCCGTCATACACTTAATATGTTACATGCTCACTCTGGCTGGAAAACAGTAAGGGTATTTATCCCTAACCTAGTTACCTCCCTTCGCAATGACTCAGCGAAACGCTTGCTTTCTAACAACCAATGAGATCACTTGAAATCAAGGGTGAAATAACAAGCACTCTCGTGTCAGGATCTTGGCTTTCGCAGATGATTGGGAACGCCTGGTAGCACAGGGATTTTAATCATTTACCTCCACCCGTTTTGATAGACATGAATACACCTTCTCGTACAGACTTCTTAAAACTTTATTTTGAGTTTCTGTCAGGTTTTCTATGCTGAATTTGTTACAAACTTTATCGTAATCGAGTGAGTCGGCCGCCGCTATGTTTGTTTCTATAAACAACGGTAGTGATGCGTTTTGATTGGTCGAGTTGTTTACGCAGATAGTGTCTGCGTTTCGTTTCTGATTGGATAACATGGACCCAAGAGGAGGTAACTAGGTTAGGGATAAATACCCTTACTGTTTTCCAGCGCTTGTGTGTAGATTTATCGGAACAATAGCGCTGGATTATCGAGGATGGATACTTATAGTCTGAAAAGTAACGTAAGCTTTTGGTTATTGTTTAGTCACGCTTGGGCAATATTTCAGACATCAGCAAAATTACTTACTTTACTGGACTCTTCTATCACAAAATACTGGAGCTTGTTGTCTGTTCTTGACAACACAAATTTCCTCTGTTGAAATAGTTTTCTATCTCGCCCTAGTTTTAATAAATGTCCTTCTTTCTTAGGGCATGTGTAACTTTCTTGTTTATCTGTGTCGGTGAACTCTAGACGCTGATATTTTGCAAATATCCACTCTCTCTTCAGCACCCTGAAACACATGATAAAATTGTAAATCACACTTCAGGTTTCCTTGTCATCAATAGAAAGTGAGTGAATCAGTAAGACCTTTCACAAAACAACCTTTCCTTAGGTTAATTTTGTAACTCCCATTCTTCCACATATTACACTATGGGTACCTAAAAGACTTACGATCACCTTGCCTTAATGAAAGGAGGCCCCAGGTCAAAATATATTGATCAAAAGAATTATTTAAAGATGCAAGTGTTTGCCTTCATCAAAAACTGATATGTTGACAGCACGACGAAAGATTTGAAAGAAAGAAAGAGTTTGGGTAATCCGGACAGAGTTACTCCCCTTGTGACACTCTTGCAGTAAGTAAGGGCTATTGTAGGCAAGTTTTCAGTTTTTAGATGATATTTACATCAAATATTTATTACAACTTTTGTGTAACTTTTTCATATGGAATATGAATTTTTTAATAAATAACTCAATAGCTCTGTGGCATACATCATCCAACACTCCACTGCTTGGCACACAACACCTAACTTCCCAAGCAAGGCCAAAACTGCACTGGCCGAGTTGAGCGACAAGCTTCATTGTGTATCTTGCCGTAGATTGATGCCTTTTTTTCAAAATGAATGCTTCCTTTCTAAATTAATTTTATAATCCACAAGATTTACTTTTACTTCGTTATACCAGTGTATCTAATGAATTAAGGCTAAACTGCTTACTTTCTGTCCTGTTGATAACTTTGACTTTGATTAATTACTTAATTAATACGAGTGTGTGTACTTACTCTACACTGTTTTTCTGTGGTCTCCTGTAGAAGGGAGGAACGCATATCTCAAACTTGTCTCGTGCTTTTCTGTTGCCGATACCCTGCATCAGCTGAAAATAAAATTATCATTTATTAACTTTTAATAAGTTTCTTCACACATTAAACACCCCTTCAAATGTATCTTTGAATACTTTATAACTGTGAGGCCTGAATGGTCACCAATTGGGTTATGCTAACTCTTATCCATCTATTTCAGTTACACTATACTTCCAATTTCTGTTCCCTCATGATATACATGAAAGTAATGATACAAAGAGGATATCTGTCTTTTCTTGACTAATACCATGTTTATCTAATCGAGTGAGGTAGAAAGGTTATATTTTCACAAGTGGCGCAGCCACGAGTGAAAATATATAACTTATCTACCTCACGAGATGAGATAAACATGGTATTTGTCAAGAATTGACGGATATTCTATTTATTATATGATATTATCCATGTAATTACGTTCGAAAGGGTCGTTTTCACGCCAAGAAGCTGCAAGGAACAGCCCGTCACCACAGTAACACTGTGACATCATAAGCCAAATCGCTGCGCGAGACCATTGTTTCATGACATCAAATAATATCAGTCACCGTTCGCAGTGAAAATATAAGTTATTTTCACTGTAGCTTGATAGACAGTTTATTTCACTAATAAATCCCAGTATTCAACTGCTCGTCATATAATAAAATACGATATTATATTTGCCTGCAATGTCCTATTTGTTTATCTCCTGAACTATTCGAGATCACCACATTGAAATCAGTATTTGTCACTGGCAGCTGATCCCTTAATCAATGTTTATAGAGCCCTCTTAACTTACACAGTATTTACTGTCGTGACCATATGATTTGACAACTGGGTCAAAAAAGGGCCCATACGAGACAAACTTGACCAATACTAGTCTCAGCATTTGCAGTCGTACTGTGTTAGTGTGAAGCTATTGCTTCAAAATTTTAACCACTACTATCTGTTCACAAATCTTGTTTATAGTTTCAATGGAAACATTATCTTTCATACTACTGTGCAATAGAATGAAGAGGTTAATTAATAAAATTATCATGAATCAAGTATTTTGTGTCAATACAACAGACCTCGGACCTATTACTCGGCCAATATGGAATTACTTAAGAACATTATCAAACATTGCCCGAATTTACATTGTTTTTTTAGTTTACATCCCCCATTTAATAAATCTAAGAAATCCATGGTAACCGGAAGATCCATTAAACAGTTTTCTACTCTTAACTCATTTTAGTTTGCTATCAAAAAACAATTGCAGAAGTCATGAACACTTGTATTTACTGTATGTATTTTCTTTATAAATTCAAATAATATAGAAAAAACAAGGTGAAACAATATATTCTAGGTGGATTTTATTATGGGAAATAATACACGGAAAGTGTCAATGAAAATCTAATATATCGTTTGGAGCTGTCAGAAATTGAGTTTCATTTATAAACATACATAAGGAAATATTTCAGTATTTTATGAATCAGATATTATTGACAATGAAGTAGGTCAAATACTGACATTATAACATTCATGGATTTTTTCTAAAAATGAAAATTGCCACTTACTGAAATCAAAACTAGCTATTTGATAAAGGTGAGGCAATACAGAAATTTAACGATTTAATTCAAACGTAAAGGAATTTTACACATAACAATATTTTAGAATAATATGATTTAACACTTATCCTGATAGCCAATAGCTAAGGGTGAAGAAATTGTAATTTCAAGTTATTCAATGTAAAAAGAATTTTGTATCTGGTTATGAGACACTGCACACCGGAGCAATAGGTAAAACACAGGAATCTCCTTAAACCAAACAGAATGGGATTTAAGGAAAGGCAGTGAATTAAATGAAAAAAATAAGAGGTACTGTGTAAGTTGTTTTCTTTTTAACAATATGATTTTTCACCAAAAATATATTTTTAAGGAGAAACTAATTTCATGAAAGGGTAAATAACAATGTGATCCTGAAACTGTGTGTTGGTAATATTTGTGCCTATATCCACCAGTGACCTGTACAAGGAGACAATAAGGAAGAAGGTACCTGTACTTGGTCCGAGTCCCAGTTGTCTAACTGTACAGACTTCACTCTGCTGATGGAGTTCAGGCCTCGATGCATCCCTGCACAATCCTGGCACAGGAAGATACCGATGGTAGACGACGCCCATGTTGGAGCTGCGACAGAAATCTCAAGTTCATATCATAATATCTGTCCTGACATTTGTCTTGTACTACAATCAATGGAGTTCCCATTAGGATCTAATAGTTAACCTCCTACAGGAAAAACACTGATCTCACCCTAAAATGAGGGTCTCATAACATCAGGGCTTGTATTTCTCTTTTACAATAAGAATTTCCATTCAGATCTAAGGCCTAAAAAAATGTTCTGGTCTTTACAGGCTGACAAAAATGATGCGATGACGAGATTTTTTGTATTTATTTACGATATATTTTTTGGGGGGGAATGAAGAGATAAACAAACAAAAATTATACAATTATTTATATAAATAAAGTACAAACACTCTTAAATATGTGTTACTATTACAAATAGTCAATAATCTCACCCCTACATTCCATCTCAACAGAAACGAGTGACATTTTCTATGTCCAATGTTTTCTGAGGCTAAAAAATTATTGTTATCTGCCCCTTATTTTTGTTAAAATCTAGAAAAAAAAAGACCTGAGACGTGGGTTTGAAACTGATGCGGGCAGAAACCAGAAACAAATTCTTCTTTTTTTTGGGCCTAACAGTAAACCTGGTGGAGAAAAATACTGATGGTAGATGGGTATGTACTTGATGACGTTCAAGTATTGTGATGTCATGTTGACCCAGCATTGTGCAGAATATACTGTCAAAACAATATTGCCTAGGAAATATTGCTTGATCACACAAGCAAATTTGGATATTGAGTTGTTTGTTTTATTTTTAGTGTGACACTGTGGAGGCACAGTGGTTGCATTGTATGGACATACAGTGCTTGCTACAGGTGCCTTGAGGGTGGGCTTTGAAACCCATAATGTTCTCATTTCAAAAACATACAAGATTATAGATATTATGATCACTAATAAAACTATATTCTTTTGTTCATTACATATTGGCAAATTGTTTAACTCTGAAAGTATCTCTGCTGTACTCAGCATATTAAAGTGTTGACTTGGTCCTACTTCATGACAGCACCTTGCTTGCTTCAACGTAATCTGACAATTAACATGGCATTAGTTCACCACACTCACATTGAACTGCAGTAGTGAGATTGAAGCCATAAACTGCAATTTGAAAAAACTATTTGAAATTATAAAAAATATCAGAAAACAGAAAGTTTTCAAGAATACAGTATGACCAATGAAATTTATTTAAACATACACATCATTTTCAGATAAATTTTCAGTGAGGATAAACAAATGATTTCATAATGATTAAACATTCATTAAACATTTCCTGGTGTTGTAAAATCGTTTATGTTTTAATAAGTCATGATCCTACCGCAGAAATGTTTATGAAGTCACAGTCATGCCATTGTTAATAGCTGATTGTTTCGAAAAAGAGAGCAAGTGATTAACATTATGGGGATTTTGAGTTAGTCCAAGATCATATTTGTTTAGTCAGTTACCTCAGAATTACAGCTTTTTAAAACCTTGAACACTCTTTGTGCATTACTCGATGCAGGAACCAAGGAGTATCTAATGAGGTAAACCACTTTTTTCATCAATTGTTCTGATGAAACTCCACAACTTAATTGTAAAACAGAGTAGAAAATGACTTCAGAATTCATCATTTTTCCTGTACATGAAAATGACTCATAAAGAGACGAACAATGACAACTGTTATGGAACATTAATTCTACACAAATAGGTATCTTTCATTGAAATTAACATCATATACATAAATATATGAAAGTCTTAAAAATATATAATGATTTGTCATCATTATTGCATACATACTATGATACATAGTTCAAAGAGTAGGTTTTGTGTCAAGAACAGGTAACATACAGTGCACAAAGTTCATGACTGACAGTAACTGCAGTGTTGTTCATCCTAAATGCTTAAAGGCGCTGTAGCTCATTTTTGGCACTAAGGTTTTCTCAAATTTGCCATTTAATAATAATTGGTTTGTTAATGTGTAAAACATCTCATTACACGACCCGATAAGCCATATCCATAAAAAAAAAAACGGTGCGACGAATTATAGCGACAGTGATGTGGAACTCTTCAGTGTGAGAGGTAGATTTGTAGGTCTCATGAGAGTTTAGACAGCAAGATGGTTGACCATTCTATAATGGTACCATATTTAAAACTCTACTCAAAGGATTAAGGTATCGCTACATTAGTCAGATCACTTGAACTACCTTCAAGCGGCCATTTTAATGTGAACAGGGACAGGGGGGCTATTGGTGAGGGGACACTCATTATGTTGATTGAGGTAACAATCTAAACACTAGTCAAGTATTTGATACTATAGCTGTAAGTGGATTGTTCGTAGAGCAAGTGTTGACACCATTATAACTGTTGTAGAGGCAAAACTAGATTAAGATTTATTCTTTGAAATAGTTTGTTATTATCCAATGCTATTTTTTAATCCATCAATATGCTGTGTATTTCATGTGTATTCAAGTATTATAGACTTGCTTAAAGAGATTTCTAATTTGATTAAAAGGTCCTTAATAATAAATACAACTGGAATCCTTTGTAAACTACTTTTTTAATAATGTTTTCATTCACACATGCTAATTCTCAGTTAAACCTAAACCATTATTTGAATATGGGTAATGTTTTTTTTGGAAAATATGATTTTTCAAGTATACAAAGATTTTTCAAAGACTGCCGTTAGAACAAAATATTCTTATAATTCATTTATCCAGCAATTCTTAAAACATTATTTGTCATGAAGCCAGAATATAGAATCAAAGCTTTAGATAACCGTAAACTGTCATTCTTACAAATTAAAAAAATATTGATAAAATTATAAGATACCTTTTTATGAAAATATGAGTATGTAAAGTAAAATGAAACCAAAAAATAGAATTATTTCAAATGCAAATTATTGTTAAAAGAAAGAAAATTTTAAAAACACATAATTTATGTTTTACATTCATGACTTTATTTAAATTGTATATAAAATTTGTTTTAAATTTAAAATTTAAAATTTAAAATTTGTTCAATCTGAGATCTAAAAAATGTATTTAAGACAGTGCAAACAAAATTCGTAAAAAAAATAACCAAGCCAGAGAATTAAATTTGGATGTAGAATAGTACAATACATTATTTAAAATTTGATCATTTGTATGTAAATGAGTATGCAGAATTTTAAAAGATTCCAGCTTTCGAAATCATAAAAGAGGACTAAAAAAATACAAATCTGACATGGGCAACAAGGCTGAAAGCAGAGCTGTCTGAAATGATTTAAATGTAAGATGTCACAAGATTAATGCTCCATTGTTGATAAGACAGGTCAAAGGTCACACAAAGAGGCAATGTCAAGGATACATTACTACAACAGCAGAATATTCATCAACATGTTGTGGAATCTTCCAATCAAGAATATATATCCACAGAACTATTGTTTAGAATGAACATTGATTAATTATTAAATATTTGTTTCTTTATCTGAATGATGTTAACTAGAAATATCTCTATAAATTTTAGTTCCTAAATTATTGGTTGAATAAACAATTAAAAGTATTCTCTTTTGACTACCATTCATATTTTCAAGTTAAAAGACTACATACAATAGATGGTACAATTAGTTACAAAATGAACTTAATATATTTACATTGTGTTATAAAGTTATTAAAGTTCCACTATTGTAATACACTTAAGGGATATAGAAAGATTGTTATTTACATATTACAACATTATATTCACAATATTCATGGAAGCATTGTTATTCAAAGTATTACAGAAAATACTATTTATGTGATAATAATGTATGTGATAATAATACATGTGTGACACTGACAGCTTTATAACATGCATTAAAGTCTTATGGTTTCTCAATCTGTTATTTACTGAAGGCATAACACTGAAGTCTACACCATAAAAACATTTCATAAAATCACATGGTGTAATTAAATGGGATGTCAATCCATTACTTATCAAGAAGTTAAACACATACTCCGAAACAATGACACATATTCCATTAATAAGATATCAACATGAGTAATACTAAATAATAATCAAATCGGTAAACAAATACATCCAAATTATTCCAAATCCATGCGAAGACACCAAAATTGACGCTATTTCCAAATCACACCAACAGAATAATCACGTTCCCAAGCAAGTTCAACAATGTGTTACAACAATCAAAATTATAGATGCGTTTGACGCCTATGTTTATATCAATGTCAGTGTGGTGAACCCTCCTTCCGCATGCCCGATGGGTTGACGACAGGGGGTAAGGAGGGTATATCGGGACCCCCGGAGCCGGGTTTCCCGAGGGGTGAGAGGAACACAGTGACTACCCCTTACCTTCGGCCCCACAGTCGGCACAAGCATCGTTGCCAGCTTCTTTAATTATCTGTAACAGCGTTTGCCTGTGCTTGTCCGCCATGTTGGCAAAATATGATTCACTTCCCTGTCGCTACTAAATATAACCACAGGGATACCGCCTACGTCATTAATACCTTATAAGGATGTGCTCGTGGGAAGCAAAACGCTTTGGGTGATTTTGGTTGTAAAATGTTAGATCTTGATACTTTTTATTTTATTTGAGGTGGTAGTCAGAGAAGTATGTATTTTCAAATAAGAACTACTCTTTGGTTATTATAGGTGTGTCCTTAAGAAATGTGGATAATATATTTTACATATACCTTGTATTAGCTAGGCTACTTTTAGCAAGTTTCATTCTGTTTGATGATGTTTATTACAAAAAATGAATAACAAGTAGGGAAACAGTTTCAATTTAAATTTCATTAGAATTTATCATGTAAACCGTGTCCTTTAGGCCTATACCATATCTATATGTGCATAAGTAACCTACATTATATCGGGTGTAGGTGAATTCGTAGGCCAGACCAGTTCGTAGGAGTATATTTCGGTGGATTCGTAGGAGGATCGATCGACCGGTGAATTCTCCGCTCCTACGAACTGGTCTGGCCTACGAATTCACCGCATCCCCATATATCACCGGCTATTAAATGTTTTGGGGGAAAACAAAACATAATTGTAATTTTTAAACACGGACTTAAATTATGTAATCTAAGTCCGTGGTTTAAACAATACATCGACTTGTATAAAGTCTATGACAATGTCCTTATGATTGTTAATTATCTAAGTGTGAACACTGAACTATATTTAAAGGGGTTGGCCGTGCATGAGCCTAATCCTAATGAAACGGGTTTTCATGGAATTTGCTAGGGCTAGCGCTGTTTCATCTGACAAACATGTTGGTATTTTATATTCACGGTCTCTGCCTTGAGTCTCTGAGGCGTGAAAAGAACTCTTCTTTTCAAAACAAGAAGATTGGCGTGTGGTAATTCAACTATAGTTTGCATGTTAAAGGGGCAGTAGGACGTTTTTTCGCTGAAATAAGTCTATGAAATGTATTTGAAAAATAATGTCACCAATAGTAAAACACTATTCTTTCTACGGAAAATCAAGTTAAAATATGAATGCACATGGTTCCGTAATGCTATGGGAATCGTTTTCGTCATTCAAAATAATAAATTGTGTTCACAATAAAATGGCCGCCATGGAATTTTTGCATTATAGGCAACATCGCTATTACCACTATGGATAATTGGTTTGTGTAATAAGATGTTTTACCCTGTAAAGTAAATATAAATGACATAAACTGTCATTATAAATGGGAAATTTGAAAAAATAAAATTTGCAAAAAAACGTGCTACTAGCTGCCCCTTTAAATCCATTGCCTTATTATTTTTTAAATAAGTCCTAATTGATACTGAAACTTAATCAATTTCTATGATGTTGAATTTATATCAGAAGGTGTAAACTCCAAATGATTAGAATTTGCACATATAGATTTTGTAGTGAAGGTTTCAAACGATCCGCTAAGTAAAGCATATGGACGTGATTCAGTAGGAAGACTGGTCACTGTAATGAATCTGTAAATAGTAAATACATTTGGGCTTTAACAAATCAACAATTTTCTTTGAATTTGGCTGCAAATGAAGGCGTATACTGCAATTGAATGAAATCTAGAAAACAAATTTAAACACTTTGTTATAACATATTTAAAAAAAAAAACCACCTGAACCTCCCTTCTGGACCATGTCAGCAAATATAAACTCAGAGGTTGTGGAAAACTTGGATCGCGGCTTACGGTGTCACTCTTATTTAATAGCTTATTTACGTGTTGTATATTTTGTATATTAGCTTACGTTCTAAGAATAATAAATGACATAACACACATGCGTCCTTGAATGCACCCCTTCATTTATATATAATATACAAACGTGTATCTTTCTGTATACATCTGACATCCAGTACAAAGATAATACAGCTGAGTTGACCTGTAACAGGTACGACTTGTTTGTGATGCTATTAATGTGACTATTACTGTGATATATAATTTTAATCTTGCTGGCGCTTTTGTATGTAAGTCTTTGTATTTTCCATTTGCATTTTGTTAACATTACTAGACACATATTATAAAGCTTTAAATTGTATGACATCATTGTTAATGTACGGGTAATTTTAATACAGATACACGGTTTGCTTGTTTAATTTGGCAATAAAAATACATTTAAACCAAACAAACATTAGATAGCCAATTATTGACTTCAGGGTTCTATCGAGAGAACATGCATGTTAACACATGTTATCAATATGCATCTTATTGCACAATCAAAGTGAAACATGTCATTGCGGGTAATATGTGTATAATTTAATATTTGAAAATTTGATAAAGGCTAGCGCCCAATCATTAAACAATAAGACCAATGAGAAGTAAAGCCATTCATCGGTTAATTGCTCCTTTACAAACCTTTCTAAAAAGATCGACTTTGTGCTAATTCTTGTATTACACAAGTAAATATGTTTGAACTAGGCCTATGGTTATATAAATTATATCAAACTTCTGCACATTGTATGGATATCCTGATAAAGGTAGTATTATATATACATGTATATATATAGATACAAAGGCGAAAATTACGGAAGTCGAAACAATTGTGAGGAAGGACATAGTTTAAACTTTTTTCTCCATAAAATAATTTGTCATCAAATGGCATACAACTGTTTTTTTTGTTTTTTTTTATATAGTTGAGTATACACCGTCAATGTTAGAGTTCAGGAAAGTACGGAAACAACATGTATCTCCACGGCTTATTATATGTGTATACATATAGTTCGTCTTGGTATGCGTCCCCACTGATTCAGGTATATTATGAGGTCTATATATATAGCAAAAGGAAACCCTCACCCCGGATGAACAAATGACACACTTGCAAGGTTTTGGGTTGAACATGTAAAACTGATAATCATTGCTTCCAATGTTTTCCACAAAACTGAACAGAGTTTTCAATAACATAGTCTTCGAAATAATAAGATGACTATTTAAAAGGAGCACTTTTCTAAGCACAAGTGCATGCTCAAGGCGCTACGAACATTCACAAAGCAATCTGTACTACTTATCTGCCATTCTTTAACATTGCACTAAGGTTACCTTAGTAACTTACGATCACCTTCTAGAAGTGCTTTGTGAAAGGAGACCTAATGTCTAACCCCAATGCATAATGCTTGCCAGTCTCTTACTGGCTGATGTAAGCCATGCAGTATTTCATTAAGGTTTCCGTACTATGAAATCGGAGCCCACTATTCATATCAGGTGCAGCGATCCACTTAGCACGGAAAAGCGATGGTCATACTACAAGGCTTAAATCAGCTAGTGATTGAGACTGGCAAGCATTATGCATTGCGTTTGGAAGTTGGTCTAACCCATGCTGACATACATGTTGCAGGAGAGTCACCTCCATCACGTATCTTTGCCAGGTACCCATTTGTGCTGCTGAGTGAATAGAGGTTCATTTCGAAAACGGTCCCTTACCCAGGGTGGCACCGTATGTCTCTCAAGTCATGACTCAGTGTTGGACAGGGATTAACCTTTCAAACCTTTCAGGCCGTCAAGCAATGAACCGGATCATCCGCTAATTCGGAGATCCGCGTCCATTGTTGCTGAACTTCACTGATAGCTGTCAAGTGATCTATACACATGACCAACAGGTTTTATGATTGACTACATGGTTTCATATCTTTGATGATGAATATTATAAGTAGCATAAATCACCCCCTTTGCTTATTCGTATTAATATCTTTGAACATTATATGACAAATTGAGGTTTGGATGTATTTTGGGATGGTCAATAATATGCATAACAATCACGTATTGGTAGGTCAAAACGTAGTAATTTTATAACATTTCTATCATATACTGGCTTTCTATTATTTTATTGGAGAAAAATGTATTACCAAATAATTTTAAAAGTGTACGCTTTAATACATGTACTCTTATTATACATTGCGATGACCCTCATGATACAAACTGATACAAACTGACACATATAATTCCTCAATGATATAGTCACTTTCTCATGACGTAACCATTGCAACCACATTTTCGCCTTTAAAGTAATTGCGTCATGTAAACAAGGCCAATATTATATACTAGTAGTAAATATACTACTTATAATAGATAAATATTTCACCAGATACAACATAAAATTCTCTAACGTTTGCTATGTTTTATATTTTTCATAATTTTAAAGGTTGAATAAACCGGAATAATTCATTCCCAACAACAATGCCCAGTAAACTGGCACGACACATTATTGTATCTGTACAAAATCTTTAAAAAACAGCTGTCAAGATTTTGTCTCTCCATGCAGATATAACAGTTCCCCATGCAGGGATACACATTACATATCTAGCTCTGTTCTTACACCATTCTCTTGGCAACCTATCATAGGCATCACTGTCCTTGTGATACAGCCAGAGCGTGCCAGAAGAATGTATGCACTCACATCACGTAACTCTGGTATCAGTTGCAAGCTGCGATCAAGATGGCAGGATGTGTGTGCACGTTCTCCTTGTTGGCGTGTTTGTTTCTGATGGTTCCTGGAAGGTGTGATGAGAGCCTTTCGCAGATCTTTGACCAGTTGGAGACTTTGGGGGAAAGTTTGACTGATTTGAAACTCGACGTAGACCATGTTGAGAAGAAAATGAACAAAAAGATCAACAGAGTGAAAAGTTCCCTCCGAGCTCAGATGAGGAAGACTATGAAACTACAGAAAGATGTTTGCTCTAAATGTTTAGAATCAATCACCAAATCATCAAAGTTTGATTAACATAAAGATGAAATAACTGACCTGACAGAACGAGTTACTAGTCTCGAAACGTCGCATCAACTGATGGATCTCTCCAACACATCGTGTGAACTAACTGCATCAACGTCTGTTGCTACATCTCCTTCTTCCTTGTCATCTACTGGAATACCTCCGGCAACATCAACACATCAACAGCATCATCAACAACATCAGCCACTGCCACTACTACCTCAACGCCTGCACCAACAACGACGGCGACACCTCAATGGAACAGAACCAGGATACTCGTAATATCTGCTTATTTGGAAGCACCGACTCAGATTCAACAAATCAACATGCAAAGTAAAGCTGTTACTAACTATTATCTCAAAGTTCCCCATGTATGCGATATGGTGTATGTGTAGAAACGCAACTCTCTCGTGATTGGCCAAGCTGAGCCTAATATAATCCTTTCTTCAAAACTTGACAGCTCGACCACTGAGATTCTTCAAAATGGTATCGCTGCTGAAGGCATTGCAGTCGACGAGGGAAGAGACTTATTATTCCTGGCATCATACAACTTCCAAACGCAAGGAATAACTCTCGCCAGTCTGCATTACTGGCTGATTTAACCCTTGCGGTATTTCCCTCGCTTTCTTGTGTCGAGGCAGTGAATCGCTGCACTGGAAATGCATAGCGGGCCTGGATTTCTAAACACAGATTTCTTAAGGAAATACTGCAAGGCCTAAATCAGCCAGTAATGGAGACTGGCAAGAGTTATGCCTTGCATTGGGAAGTTGGGCATCATATCGCCCAACACTGGGCATCTATCGCATGGATTTAGATAAAAAAACATTTCACTGCCGTGATGTCTTTGAGGGCGATAAGTTCTTGTATTGCTGTGAACACCGAAACAAGGACCATCTATCTCTGTACTGGTGATCAACTGTTATCAATACCGTATGATGGAAACGCGAATAGAGTGACTATGGATGCTGGTCGCCATATCCTTGATGCGACTTTAGATGTATCAAATGGATTTCTTTATTATAATAAAGGTGCCGAACTCTACAGACATTCTTTTTCACAGAACACAACAAGCGAAATAGGAAATCTCGGTTTAATAGCATTCAACATGAGATACCACAGATACTATTTACTACAGCAGTACGAACATTCCCACAAGTCACGTAGAGGCTCTCCACCTGCTGAATACACGTGTCACATATAAACACAAACTGACCAGTGTCAAAAGAGAACCTGTATTAATATGCTTGGTTCCCTAGACAGTTCACGTCTATATTCGACTAGACAGTTTATTGGTTTCCTATCTACACAATCTGACATCTTTGAGTTCTCACTATCTGCAAGAGTTCAGACGGTTGTCCTCCTACATGGACGAGTCCATTGTTGGATTCTAACATCCTCAGAGTCAGGCACCTACCTCCAGCACTAAATGTCCAACGTTTGTTTCAGAAGAATGTCTTGATTTTGATGATTTGCAGAAGACTTGTTTGCTTTCCCCTTTGTGCAGTGTGGTGGAATCTTAGTAGTATAACCAATGAGTTCCAAACATTTGAATTGAAAATTGGCTGAAAACACGGAGATTATGTGTGGTTAATTGTACATATTGCTTCTTTAAAGTGTTCTAATAGTTGGATTGACTATGCGTGGTTGATTATATAGAAGAGTTACTTTGACTTCAGTCGATGGATATTAAGGAGAGAGGGTGCCCAGAAAGCTAATTCGATTCCGGTAATATTTTGCAATGACAGTTTATTGTTGTGAATTAATCGAAAAACGATATGAATTACCTTTGTTTAGTTCAGGATTATCATTACACTGATTGAGTACGCGAGGTTCACTGGAACGCTTTGAAACGGTCGTCATAAAATACGATAATGTCACCTATATCCCGAGTAAATATCTAATGTTTGATATTCCTGTTACAATAATTTCTTAGAGGTTATCATATTACCTAATCAATTGATAATTGTTTTAACCCCGACAGTGCCTTCATTATGTTTTGGTCGTGACAAGAAGGAAATATTAATCTTCACTGGCAAGACTACGCTGCCCTTCGCATGATTTATATATTGAAACTGGGAGATATAAAGATATTAAAAAAGAAAATAGAATATGTCAAACTTGAAACGTGCAATTTAAATTATGTCGAAGATGAGTATCATTTTGTTTGTGTTTGCCCAGCATACTTATCGTTAAGAACTGTATATAGAAATACTATAATGAACACCCTGAAACTTATAAGTTTATCATTGATGAAAACATCTATACTATATAGTCCGGCAGCCAGCCCTTGTGACCGGGAAAGTGCGTCCATAGAAAATATTTTTGTTCCTGGTGAACCCTTTTGGTATATACTTGAGGAAACTGAATGATGACACTTTGTCATCATTGAGCATTTTAAATAATTAATGTTTTAATTAGATAGGGTACACTCGTGATTTCAGTTATCCAGACACATCAAGTAATTATTTTTTAGTGTTCACAAAATTGAAATAAAATTAAGGCAGTTATATATCAATTGTTGTCTATTAGTATTATGAACAATAAGTATACTTTTTTCACTTTTTTGGTTGAAAAAAACATAAAGGCCAAAATGTTGATAATGTGTCTGGATAAACGAGGTTTCTGAGCAAATTTGGTTTTCTTACAGTAAAATTGGATTTAATGGTGTAATAATTTACTTTTGATAATAATTACGATTATTGAATCATAATCAAAAGAAATAGTGATAAAGTTTCAGTTAGTATATGTCTACTTTTGACAAATTCTGAAAAAAGACCCCCATGAAACCCAACATAGTTATGATTACTTGACATTAGAACAAGGAGATTTTCTGGATAACAACTTCTTCAATGTGAATATACAAGACGTTTCTGAGTATATACTTACTCCATCATCAGGTGAAATGTAAGAAATAACAAAATGGTATACATTTATATAGTAAAGAAACCAATGGCGAGAAAACTCAATCAGAAAGATTAAATTAAGTGTTTAAGATGAATTCGCATGAGAGTGGTATACATTGATGATTTGTGATACAAACATGAGGAGCATTAATAGTTGATTGTTAAATCAGCAATGGCCAGTGGGCTTTATTAAAGTAGTGATTGGACAACAGTAATACAAATTGGTAAAAGGAGGAAAGCCAATTGCCTTTATTGTAGATACAAGAACAGTTGATTGGATGTGAAATGCAGAAGACATGGTGATTAAGAGTATTTGGAGAGGCCAGTGATTTGGGTGTGAAGTGGTTGGGCGGTGAATGGTTCTGATAGGTGTAGACTCCTCGGATAGGCTCTGACAAGAGTGAATGGACGATAGGGTGGGTGCTCCTCGGATTTGCCTCCGACAGAATATAATATGTTCGAGATAAGACTTTGATCTTGATGAGGCGGGCGAACCTGTAGCTGAGATAGCCGAAGTATTTAGGGAATTGTTACTCGAATTTCTCGGTTAAGGCTTGTGGGTGATAGCTCTTATGGTGGTTTTTTTTACGGTAGTCTTGATGACTAGGCTTGCTGGATATTCATTGAGTGGGGGTAAATGTGTCCTTTCGATGTTTTGGTTCTTTATTGAGGGTATCCGGTTGACAGATGGATTTTATCACGTCTTGTGAGTGTGGCTATGCTTGATTAGTGGATGATAACATAAACTGTATTGTGTGTACTGGTCAGTATGTGTGTGTCACGGCGTGCGATAGACAAGTAGTCTAGGTCCATGCCCAGTATTTTGCAAGGAGACATATGAGAAGGGGAGATGAGTAGATGGTTAGTTTCTGTTTCCATGATCAACCTGATTCTTGGATGCTTGGCGTTGAGATGTCGTAGGAGATGATGGCTATGGTGGTGAAGGTGTTATCAACCTTGTGGAACCAATAAAGCGACTGAAAAAGAGCATTAGAGAGTACTGGTTCTTGGAAGGGTGTCATGAAAATCTCGGTTATTAGGTAAGATAGTTGTGAGCCCATTGGAAGTCCGTGGATCGTGTCAGTGAAGATAAAATAGAAGTAGCTGATGGTTAACTTGGTGTCGAGCTGTTCAATGCGGATTTGGAGCTTGGTGGCTTCTAGGGTTTTCTGTTGAGGGATATGTTGGTGAAGAAATCGACAGCATCGTAGCTGACCATGGTGTCTGTGAGACAAGTCCTACATCATCGACTCACCATCTTCTGCCAACCGTGCTGCAAAAATGATACCCTTCGGACATTGATTAATACTTGAAATTAGCGTGATATCTTGCATCTGCAGCAATGTAAATCACTCAATGCTCCGTTGATTCGACAGAAAGACAGTACAGTGTTCTTTAAAATGAAACACATTATTGTACGTACAATGTGCAATTTCTTTGGAGAACAAAGTGTTTGATATTTCTGATTCAAAAATGTGTTGCAACGTCTGGCCTACACCATTATTGTTATCTGAATAAGGGTTTGTATATGTGCACGCCCACACTTTTTAATGTCACTTTTCATGTCATTGCAGTTATACGTTTAACATTTAAGAAACGTTCTAGCTTTTTCTTCTAGCGAGACTACTCTTGTCAACCAATAACTTAACCATCAAATTGCCCAATTTCAGTGCCCGCTTCGTGTTCGAATCTTGGGTATAAACTTTGAAATTGACTATTTCCTGTTTTTGTCTTTTGCAAATTAACTCTTTGTGATGAATGTGTCATTTCAATACAAAATAAGAATGGTAAATTGTGTTTTTTAAAAAACACCATAAGATCGTCAAATATCACCATTTTCTCTCCACAAGAAGTGACATTGTTACACGAAGTGCTATTTCAGAATTTGGCAAAAGTAAACAAATATAAACACTAACTAAAATTTTTTAACCATTTCTTTCGATTATGATTCAAGTAATCGTCATTATAATCAAAAGTAAATTATTACACCATTAAATCGACTTTTACTGTAAGAAAAAAACCAAATTTGCTCAGAACCCTCGTTTATCCAGACACATTATCAACATTTTGGACTTTCGTTTTTTTTCAAAATTTTTTTTACTTATTTTCATAAAACTAATAGACAACGATTGATATATAACTGCCTTTATTTTATTTTATTTTTGTGAACACTAAAAAATAATTTCTTGATGTGTCTGGATAACTGAAATCAAGAGTGTACCCTTTCTAATTAAAACATTAATAATTCAAAATGCTCAATGATGACAAAGTGTCATCATTCAGTTTCCTATAGTATATACCCACAAGGTTCAATTTTTGTAAAAACATTTTCTATGGATGCACTTTCCCACCTAGGGTGAAAATCGGGGTTTGGCTGCCGGACTAAGTTCAATTAGAAAATTTGTCAATCTATATTCATAAAGTTTTATACTTAGACAGTGCCATCTTTGTAGGACAGGATAAGGAATAATGACATTGATCAAGACTTTAGTGACGTTTTAGAAGGTAAGTCAATATATAGTTCATATGGTCAGAAAGATGGGCTTATGAAAAGTTTGGCTTTTTACTTCTTCTCAAGAACCACTGGCTCCACTCGCGATTATAAATTATAGATGTATCATTCTAATTCATTGGATACGAAACATACATGAAATATAAGGCTGCTCACAATGTTGAATGTCAGCTAAACCAGAGAATCTCGAGTAGGTCACTTTGACTTCCTTTGATCTTGCTGTTAAAGGGGCAGTAGCACCTTTTTTGCAAAATTAATTTTTTCAAATTTCCCATTTATAATGATAGTTTATGTCATTTAAATTAACTTTAGAGGGTAAAACATCTTATTACACAAACAAATTATCTGTAGTGGTAAAATCTATGTTGCGTATAAAGCAAAAATTGCATGGCGGCCATTTTATTGTGAACACAATTTATTATTTTGTATTACAAAAACAATTCCCATGGCTTTACTGAGCGATGTACACTCATTTTTAATTTGATTTTCCGAAGAAAGAAGGGTGTTTTACTATTGGTGAAATTATTTTTCAAATACATTTCATCGACTTATTTGAGCGAAAAAGACGTGCTACTGCCCCTCGTTATATACACAGGTTCCTGGTATTTGTCTCAAAGTTTCATTTCAACTGAAGGGCAGGCGTCCAATAGCTATCCACCTAACCAACGATGTTGAATATTTAAAAACCATATGTTTATAGAAAGTGATCTTTAAGCATCGACTATCATGTATGAGAGGGGACATTTGATTTCGTGTCAACTTTCCAACACGGAATAGCGACAGCGCGAAAATGGGTTAAATAAATATAGAACTGAGTAATAGCCTATGAGACAGGCCAAGAAAAAGGTTTGGTTTGGGATCTGATTTGTTGAGAAGACTTGAAGAGTATCGCGGAGACATAGGGGATAGGACAGGAGCTTGAGCTTGAGCTTGAGTACCTGGTGATGTCCACTAAGATATTGGAGATTTAACAGAACTTAAAGACTTATACACATGGGTTTGTATTGCTGAAAGAAAACAGTTCCTAAGTCCAATACTTCGATACGATACACCCTTTACTAATAAATAAAGGTGTATTTGAATTGAATTCTTTTTTAGGGAAAACATCCCTGCAAAAGGAAGTAGGAGTTGACAACCCTATCAAGAGGACCTTACACCGGGCAATGCCCTTGTTTGGTCAGTACAGTATAGTGCCCTCCTAGCAGTGTATTATCCAGAATAAAGCCAAAGATGGATTAATTGCACCATTGATAAAGGTAATGCACACAATTCATAATTTTAAAATGGCATACCAGACAATGCAGGATTCAAACCAGCAACGCTTTGCTCTATAGTCCAAGACTCTACCATTAGAGGATTGGTAACTGAAAGGATGGACTGTTGAGATCAATTCTGCTGTCCTAGAACGTTGATGTTTTATGTGTGGTTTATTTTACTTTGGTCACCTGTAGCTAACATTTACACAACTGCACTCACATTAGTCTTTGTTTTTCAGTACCGCCCTCATTCTTGGATGTTCTAGCAAAGAGAAGACGTTGCCTACAGGACAAGACTTCTTAGGCAGGCAAGCGCCTATCTTTGCTAGAACGCCTGATGATAATGGTGTTATCCATTATGTATAGATTTGAGGTATTGAGGATGGGGTGATGTGTGACCTCTTGAGAGTCAGAGAGACAATTTTATACATTTTGTGTAACTATGCATATTGAATATGATGGAGTTTAATAGAGATTTGGGAGCACTTATCAGGAATTTTTGAATGTATAATATATAATAACTGTAAAATGTCAATGCACAGTCATATACAAATGCATGATCATCATCATCATCATCATCATCATCTCAGGAGGTTGTTATATGAAGAGAGCTGAATGGAGGAGATGAGCAGTGTTAAAGCACTGCTGGTGAAACGTTTCAGCTGCAGTTACTGTAGACAGTGGTGACGTGGGTCTTCAAATTCAGTTTATAAACATGAACATTGTATTCAACACTTAGTAAGTGGGCTGGAATAACAACAATCATACCAATCAAATTTCTTTAAGAAATTAAATATGAGAAGAGATACAAAGAGATAGTTTAGAATATTTCTTTATTTACAATATATTCATATTCACTTCCATGCAATAAAAAAGGAGACATTTGTGTGAGATAGATTGAACAGCTTGTAAGTTAATGTTACATAAAACAAAACAGAAAACAAAAACAATTTTCAAATCATAACAGATTTAAATCAAATTCAGGAATACATGTTTTAAATTACAATCAACATGAATATCATGTTCAATGTATATATAGTTCATGATTTGACTTTCATAGAAGACAATAGTAAATGAAAATATTTAGATTTTGTTTGTATCCTAGTCAACTATGCTTTCGACTTTTAATTAACTTGAGAGCTATATTTTAATTCTGTTATAAGCTGCTGATTTTCAAACTCGGCATGTTTATCTCCTTAATCTCCAGGTAAACGAGGAAAAGTAAACTGACTCTTTGCTACACTATTACTAACAAAACAAGTAGTTGTCACTAAGGTGACATGATCCCCGCCGCAAATTAATACTTCAAAATTGAAAAATAATGTCAAGATCAGCAAAATCAACTGAGCCCTGAATTTTCCAAAAAAGAACAACTGGTCTAAGATAATGATGAGAATTCAATGAACAGTTCTTGTGATATCACAAGCTCAACATGTTGACAAACTCAAAGTTCTGCTGTGACCTTGAGAATAATCTCAAGTGATTCTTCTCAAGGTCACAGCAGGTGCTTTGTGTAAGATATGATGAAATTCCAGTGAATGGTTCTTGAGATATCTCGCTGACAAGTTTTACACGTACATTAACATGTAAAAAAATTCAAAGTTCCGCTGTGACCTTGAGAATAATGTCAAGGTCACAAAAATCTAATCAGCCCTTTGTCTTCCTAGGAGGTGCTTTGTGTAAGATATGATGGAATTCCGGTGAATGGTTCTTGAGATATTCTGCTAACAAGTTTTACATGTATATTAACATGTCGAAAAGTTACGCTCTCCCCTTGAGAATAATGTCAAGGTCACTAAAATCTAATCAGCCCTTTGTCTTCCCTTGGAGAAGCTATGTGTAAGATATGAAGAGAATCCATGAATGGTTCTCGAGATATCCCGCTGACAAGGGTAAAATGACAAAGTCTCGTTGTGACCTTGAAATGAAGATCAAGGTCATAAACCTCTGTAAGAACATTACTTTCCCTATGATGAACCCAATCTCATTGAAATCAGATCGATATCGAACCTAACACTCGTACCTCGCTGCGTTTCTGACGTAATGACGGACTTAGAGGACGTATAACATTACAGCTAGTTTTAACTAGATTGATGATGAACCCATGCACAATATAAAAAGAATCCAGTGAATAGTATGAGTTATTCCATTTCATACGTACGTATGAACGCAGGCGAATACTATAACCCCCGCTTCGCGCTAAACGCGTGGCAGGGGATAAAAAAACTAAAGACAGTCTAGAGAAAAAAGTTGCGCAATGACCTTTGAATGAAGCTGAATTTGAAAGATTAACCAATCAGAGATATGATTTCAAACTGATTTCTGGCAAAGTCAATGGTTACAGCACAGAGGCTTCATCCAAAGCAGGGTGTTTAAGAAGACTTAAATGCTTTATTTTCCCACAATCTTTTTGAAACATATAATAATGTAACTCCTTGAACAAAATTACTTAAGACTTATTTATTTTTAATGATTTTTAACGATTTTTCTAACGACTGATATGATTTTTATGTGTTGATAAAATAATGTTTGAACAAGAATATGAAACATTGTGGAAAGCTGTCCAGTTGTCCAGAAGATAATATGTAAATAAACCTCCCCAAATACTCATCAACTTTCTTGAAGTGTTCATATAAATCAACATCTATTTTACAAACCAATTTGATTAAGGATTCATGATGAAAAGGATTTAATGTTATATTCTCAAATTATGATAAATCATAATTGAGGACAGCAATAAAAAGCTTTAAATATCTAACAAATAAATATTTTATTACCCACATATTATTTCACAATTCCCATTCCTTTTTATCAGAGTCAAATCCAAAACACAAGGGAGGTAACTCATTTTTTTGAAAAATAAAAAGCAGTACCAATAACCTAACCCTAAATATAAATGATAAAGATAAAAATATTCTTTCTCCAAAAAAAGTATTTTCCCCTTTATGTGAATTATCTTTAGAGGTGAGTGGATATTATATACCTTCATCGTATAAACTGTTAGCTTTTAGGGTGTCTTGCTTGATTTCATGTAAATAAAGCTTACACAGTCCTTTAATGTGAATACAATCCCTCTGTTCATTCTCCTATGACAAACATAATTGTTGCGAACTTACAAATATTATATGTTTTAATCTTTTTAACTTTCAAGATAATTCCAGTGTCAACTTCAAAGTGAAAGTTCTCAAAATTTCAGTAATTGTAACCAATGACATACAAAATAAAGTAAATTCCTTCCAAGCTTCCACTCTCACACACATAGTTCATTTTCTGTGAAATGTTCAATCCAGGAAAAATATACTGTTGAGGTGCATTGAGCATAGTTTCTTGACTTCCTCTGAAAGAGAAACACATTGGTCAGTCAAAATCCCAATTGCCTTTTACTTCATACAATGACTTAATGGTTTAAAAGTTTTAAGGATAAGTAGTTACTACAAAATGAATTTTCAAACAGTATACTTATAAATCATTGTCGTTGATGAATCTTTTATAAATCTAGACTTGCTTTTCAAGAGACAAGCCATGTTGATATAATAATGAATTCAAGGAAATATTAAAATTCCGGGGACTGTAAACCAATAAGAATCGATAAACATATTTTTGTCATGGTTGAAGTTTTTTCTTACCATTTATTTCTATAAGATTAGCATTCTTCTGATTAATAACAACGTAGAATTCGCGCTGATCTGACTTCTTGCCTACCACCCAGTAATCAGACAGTGTCTTCACTATCGTCTCTCCGTCTTCCATCCCTCTGTAATTATAAGGTGAAAGGGAAATTCATCAGAATACTATTCTCTCTCAAGAGTCATACCTTCCCACATAACCTCTGTTACACTATATTGATATCCCTAGTTCCACACTTCTAGAAGGTGAAAAATAGATGCAACATAGATTAGGGTTCCATTGGAACATTATGATAGCATTGAGAAATCAGACCCGTTGACCTTCTGACGTGACCCAGTGACAATCTACATGCAGCACTCTATGTACATCATCCAGGTGATCTAAAGCGGCATATGAATATATTTTTTTCTGGATATTCTAATATAATGTTATTAATTAAGTATTTCCGTATTGGCCCAGTTACAGGTCCGAGGTCCGTTGTATTGGCCCGAGACGAAATCAAGGGCCAATACAACGGACCGAGGACCTGTAACTCGACCAATACGGAAATACTTAATTAATGACAATTTTATTAATTGACCTCTTTTCTTTCTATTTGCACAACACTAAACATTTCATTGATTTTGAATAATAATCAAAATCAAGATTGGTGAACAGATATCATGGGTCAAAGTTCTGAAGCGACAGCCTTGGGCTTTCACCAAATGTGCGACTGCGCATGCTCAGACTCATATTGGCCCAGTTTGTCTCGTATTGGCCCAGTTTGTCCGTATTGGCCCAGTTGTCGAATCATATGGTCTAGGCCATAAATACTGTATACGTGCCATAACATTAATTAAATTAATAATATGTATTATATATTGGTGACTATTGACCCACAAGGACAATTGTGATAGTGATAGTCTATTGCGACCTGCTATTGTGATAGTGATAGTCTATTGTGACCTGCTATTGCGACACTTTATCACTACACAAAACAAATTCCAGAAGAAACAGTGTTTTACTGTCTTTACTTTGAAAAGACTTCTTCCAAAGTAACAGAACAACTTAGTTTTCAATGACTGAACTACTTAGTTTTCAAGTTCTTTTTGAGAAAGAGCAACTTGTCAACATTTTCTGATTATAAAGTTGATGTCTGTGCTGACAGAATGTAATTTGTGTGAGAATTTTACTTTTAGATTCAAGTAAACAACTGAATTGACTAAACTACTGGTATGAAAACTGTCAATAGTTAGCCGTGATATCGATACTATAGATTGTTTAAAAAAATTTACTATCAATAAAATACTATCGGCACAGTAACTATCGCGATAAGTCGACAGTTCGATCTATCTTTACATCCTATAATAATATAATAATCCCTATAGTAATACTTACAGACTCTGCCTCATGACTTAAAGAAATGAAAATAAAAATAACCTGGTGAGATCTGCATTGATGTCGGAGAGAAGTCGGAGTGTCTCTTGTGGAATGTTGACCACGGACAGTTTCCGGATATCCACATGGACTGTCGTCTTCTGGGCCAGGTTCATGTGGTTGAAGTAGATGTACTTGAACTGTGGGTCGGTCGTACTGGAAAGAAGATACAAGTCATTTCTTTTATCTTTTATCTGTTTATCATTACGATGGATTTATAGACTTGAAGAAGGAGGTAGTAAAGATTAATGTGAGGTTATATTCTTGCAGATCATGAGAGGTTGAATAATACATAACTTCCTCTGTCAATATCAAGATTTCAATATCAAATGATGTCATATGAAGTTGATAGGGTTAATTCAGTTATCTGAGTGTAGTATCATTTAATGTTATATTTGCTATTTAATGGTGTATTTTTGTGCCCTTGATCATTAAATTTAAATTTTCATTCCACAATATCCATTTGACGGAGACCACACAACATACACTTCCACTAGATGCATGAAGTAAATGTATGGGCAAAAGCTTATGAATCAAAAGTTAACTAAAATCAACTTCATTAAACAATATATATTTATTTCACTCCAGTCAACCAGAAAAACAGCTAGGAATTCCTCGGTACGATTCGATATGACTACAGGCCTGTGATTGGTTCACTTTACAGATTGTGAAGGTGACAGATGAGGGTATGAGGCATGCCCTGTGTCCAGCTGTGGTTCGATCTTAACTACAAGGTACATGTATCAGGTAGGGTCTGATTTTAATGAGATGACTGCTCACCTCAACGCTGCGGGACGTTTCGAGTACTGCTCACTGATGTCCGAGGAGAGTTTGCTCATCTCCGGGGCCAGGAGGTGGTCAAGCTTCCTGCACATCTCCACTGTTACACTGGTTTGTGCTGGAATTGATACATTCAGGGGCATCGATCAATATATTTATATAGATTCAGTATTTAAACCTTTACTGTAGGTATGGAACACATTGTGAGAACACACATCTCAACTAATGGCAAATCGAAATTTAATTTGTTAACATTCATTGAATAGGTAAGTTGTTTGACTTAAATGATAACTGTGAAAAACAGTCATCACAACCGTACATTATTCAAAAAGATCTTGCAAAAAATCATTTGTAAATAAACAGAAGTCTAATGGGGTTCAGAAACAAGCAATACTTGATTGATGTAAGCACTTTAGTTCCTTGAGTGAATGACTGAGGAAAATAACTCAATTGGATTCAATTTCATCTTATTCATCAGCATACTAAAGACAAAAGATAAACCTATGTTACAGAAATTAAAGTATTAATCATGAAAAAATATTGCATGACTAGCAGTGGTTATATCCTCTTATTCCAATCTGGCAACGGTTTCTAATATGTTTTGTAAGACATTATCTTAACCAAAATGGGATGCACAGGTGACTAGTAGACAGATAGTGTAGATAGTGACTCACAGCTGACTAGTAGACAGATACTGTAGATAGTGACTCACAGCTGACTAGTAGACAGATACTGTAGATAGTGACTCACAGCTGACTAGTAGACAGATACTGTAGATAGTGACTCACAGCTGACTAGTAGACAGATACTGTAGATAGTGACTCACAGCTGACTAGTAGACAGATACTGTAGATAGTGACTCATAGGTGACTAGTAGACAGATACTGTAGATAGTGACTCACAGCTGACTAGTAGACAGATACTGTAGATAGTGACTCACAGCTGACTAGTAGACAGATACTGTAGATAGTGACTCACAGGTGACTAGTAGACAGATACTGTAGATAATGACTCACAGCTGACTAGTAGACAGATACTGTAGATAGTGACTCACAGCTGACTAGTAGACAGATACTGTAGATAGTGACTCACAGCTGACTAGTAGACAGATACTGTAGATAGTGACTCACAGCTGACTAGTAGACAGATACCGTATATAGTGACTCACAGCTGACTAGTAGACAGATACTGTAGATAGTGACTCACAGCTGACTAGTAGACAGATACTGTAGACAGTGACTCACAGCTGACTAGTAGACAGATACTGTAGATAGTGACTCACAGGTGACTAGTAGACAGATACTGTAGATAATGACTCACAGCTGACTAGTAGACAGATACTGTAGATAGTGACTCACAGCTGACTAGTAGACAGATACTGTAGATAGTGACTCACAGCTGACTAGTAGACAGATACTGTAGATAGTGACTCACAGGTGACTAGTAGACAGATACTGTAGATAATGACTCACAGCTGACTAGTAGACAGATACTGTAGATAGTGACTCACAGGTGACTAGTAGACAGATACTGTAGATAGTGACTCACAGCTGACTAGTAGACAGATACTGTAGATAGTGACTCACAGCTGACTAGTAGACAGATACTGTAGATAGTGACTCACAGGTGACTAGTAGACAGATACTGTAGATAGTGACTCACAGCTGACTAGTAGACAGATACTGTAGATAGTGACTCACAGCTGACTAGTAGACAGATACTGTAGATAGTGACTCACAGGTGACTAGTAGACAGATACTGTAGATAATGACTCACAGCTGACTAGTAGACAGATACTGTAGATAGTGACTCACAGCTGACTAGTAGACAGATACTGTAGATAGTGACTCACAGCTGACTAGTAGACAGATACCGTATATAGTGACTCACAGCTGACTAGTAGACAGATACTGTAGATAGTGACTCACAGCTGACTAGTAGACAGATACTGTAGATAGTGACTCACAGGTGACTAGTAGACAGATACTGTAGATAATGACTCACAGCTGACTAGTAGACAGATACTGTAGATAGTGACTCACAGCTGACTAGTAGACAGATACTGTAGATAGTGACTCACAGCTGACTAGTAGACAGATACTGTAGATAGTGACTCACAGGTGACTAGTAGACAGATACTGTAGATAATGACTCACAGCTGACTAGTAGACAGATACTGTAGATAGTGACTCACAGCTGACTAGTAGACAGATACTGTAGATAGTGACTCACAGCTGACTAGTAGACAGATACCGTATATAGTGACTCACAGCTGACTAGTAGACAGATACTGTAGATAGTGACTCACAGCTGACTAGTAGACAGATACTGTAGATAGTGACTCACAGGTGACTAGTAGACAGATACTGTAGATAGTGACTCACAGCTGACTAGTAGACAGATACTGTAGATAGTGACTCACAGCTGACTAGTAGACAGATACTGTAGATAGTGACTCACAGCTGACTAGTAGACAGATACCGTATATAGTGACTCACAGCTGACTAGTAGACAGATACTGTAGATAGTGACTCACAGCTGACTAGTAGACAGATACTGTAGATAGTGACTCACAGCTGACTAGTAGACAGATACTGTAGATAATGACTCACAGCTGACTAGTAGACAGATACTGTAGATAGTGACTCACAGGTGACTAGTAGACAGATACTGTAGATAGTGACTCACAGGTGACTAGTAGACAGATACTGTAGATAGTGACTCACAGGTGACTAGTAGACAGATACTGTAGATAGTGACTCACAGGTGACTAGTAGACAGATACTGTAGATAGTGACTCACAGGTGACTAGTAGACAGATACTGTAGATAGTGACTCACAGGTGACTAGTAGACAGATACTGTAGATAGTGACTCACAGGTGACTAGTAGACAGATACTGTAGATAGTGACTCACAGCTGACTAGTAGACAGATACTGTAGATAGTGACTCACAGCTGACTAGTAGACAGATACTGTAGATAGTGACTCACAGGTGACTAGTAGACAGATACCGTAGATAGTGACTCACAGCTGACTAGTAGACAGATACTGTAGATAGTGACTCACAGCTGACTAGTAGACAGATACTGTAGATAGTGACTCACAGCTGACTAGTAGACAGATACTGTAGAAAATGACTCACAGCTGAATAGTAGACAGATACTGTAGATAGTGACTCACAGGTGACTAGTAGACAGATACTGTAGATAGTGACTCACAGGTGACTAGTAGACAGATACTGTAGATAGTGATTCACAGCTGACTAGTAGACAGATACTGTAGATAATGACTCACAGCTGACTAGTAGACAGATACTGTAGATAGTGACTCACAGCTGACTAGTAGACAGATACTGTAGATAGTGACTCACAGCTGACTAGTAGACAGATACTGTAGATAGTGACTCACAGCTGACTAGTACACAGATACTGTAGATAGTGACTCACAGCTGACTAGTAGACAGATACTGTAGATAATGACTCACAGCTGACTAGTAGACAGATACTGTAGATAGTGACTCACAGGTGACTGTAGATAGTGACTCACAGCTGACTAGTAGACAGATACTGTAGATAGTGACTCACAGCTGACTAGTAGACAGATACTGTAGATAGTGACTCACAGCTGACTAGTAGACAGATACTGTAGATAGTGACTCACAGCTGACTAGTAGACAGATAGTGTAGATAGTGACTCACAGCTGACTAGTAGACAGATACTGTAGATAGTGACTCACAGCTGACTAGTAGACAGATACTGTAGATAGTGACTCACAGCTGACTAGTAGACAGATACTGTAGATAGTGACTCACAGCTGACTAGTAGACAGATACTGTAGATAGTGACTCACAGCTGACTAGTAGACATATACTGTAGATAGTGACTCACAGCTGACTAGTAGACAGATACTGTAGATAATGACTCACAGCTGACTAGTAGACAGATACTGTAGATAGTGACTCACAGGTGACTGTAGATAGTGACTCACAGCTGACTAGTAGACAGATACTGTAGATAGTGACTCACAGCTGACTAGTAGACAGATACTGTAGATAGTGACTCACAGCTGACTAGTAGACAGATAATGTAGATAGTGACTCACAGCTGACTGTAGATAGTGACTCACAGCTGACTAGTAGACAGATACTGTAGATAGTGACTCACAGCTGACTAGTAGACAGATACTGTAGATAGTGACTCACAGGTGACTAGTAGACAGATACTGTAGATAGTGACTCACAGCTGACTAGTAGACAGATACTGTAGATAGTGACTCACAGCTGACTAGTAGACAGATACTGTAGATAGTGACTCACAGCTGACTAGTAGACAGATACTGTAGATAGTGACTCACAGGTGACTAGTAGACAGATACTGTAGATAGTGACTCACAGCTGACTAGTAGACAGATACTGTAGATAGTGACTCACAGCTGACTGTAGATAGTGACTCACAGCTGACTAGTAGACAGATACTGTAGATAGTGACTCACAGCTGACTAGTAGACAGATACTGTAGATAGTGACTCACAGGTGACTAGTAGACAGATACTGTAGATAGTGACTCACAGGTGACTAGTAGACAGATACTGTAGATAGTGACTCACAGGTGACTAGTAGACAGATACTGTAGATAGTGACTCACAGCTGACTAGTAGACAGATACTGGAGCTCATGGCCTTGTACACCAAGAGTTGACACTCCTCGTTCTGCTCCTCCGTGTTGATGAATACTCGCGGGATCTTCCCCAGGTTTGTCTCGTCCTTCAGGTTGGGAGGACCAGCTATGAATCTGTACAGGACCAATCAGTTTCAAGAATGATAAGGAAATGTTTAAAAAACAGAAAAATTCTCAGAACCCAAAAGGAGTTCATATCAAGACAGCCAACGACAAGAATAACACAATGAAAACCAAGATGAATTCAAAGCATTAATCAATTTACTTTATTCAATTCAAAGAAACTAAATCAAAACAAAAGCAACTTTTTTTAAAACCATTCACACTGTTGAATTTATAATCCAGATCTGGCCCATAGCGGATGACCAATATATAAGATACATCCATTTTGTTTCATAAAATTTTATTTGGCTGAATTACGTGCCAACATACGATATGTGTTGATGTCAGTTCAAATAATTTCAGTCAACTTGCATATTCATCCCCAATAGCCAATTATATCATAATTAATATTTTTTAATAAAAAATTTAGCAACAACATTAAACATGTACAGAAAACGAAACTACACGTCCCATTTACATGCACAGTAGTTATAATACCTATTAAACACTATCAACCCAAACTTTGTATGGTGAAAATAAGTTTTGAAAATTATGTTTGACCAATTGACGCGCGGCACACGCGATGCATTGTGCGGTTTTCGATCAAATAACGACACTTGTACTTATATATCGTCAATATACTACATTGACTATCATCAAAATGGCAATTTTCGGTAACAGTCAGTACTTCTCGAAAGATTAACATCATTTTTAACGTTTGGCATATGTGACCCACAACAACACAATAGATGTACCTTTAAGTTATGCTATTTTTAAATATTGTGGACTTCAGAAACAGGTCAAGTCTAGCATCAGGAGGGGCCCATTTATGATTTGATCTTCTTTCATCAACATTTAGAGTACATGATATAAAGTCAGTGACTAAACCATAGTTTCATTCTACAACAAAATGAACAATAGACACTGACTGAGCGAAGTGCGGCGTCTGTCCTATGGCGGGGGAGCGAGACTGTCCGCCGTGTAGCTCCTGCTCCATGAATGAAGGGAAGAGACTGGTTGTCAGGTACTTGTACATGATCCGCATGTCGTCTTGGTCCAGTCCACTCCTGCAACATGTAGTGGAAGTCTTCATTACACTGTGCAATAAGCATATCAATATCTCTCCGTCTTCTATACGTAACAAATTTAATGAAGATGAAAATTACCTAATCTTAGACTAAAGGGCCTGTCTTCACAAAGCCTGATTATTACTAAGGCTGCCCTTAGCCTATACTTACATATACAGAGTTACAGTACCTAGGGTAAGTGGAGTCTGATATTGTGGGAAATGATTCAGATACGTTTCAGGAAAATACCAAATATTATTCATCTGATACTGTGGGAATTGGTCCAGATATGTTTCATGAAAATACCAAATATTATTCATACACTGCAATTGATATCCACATGTGGGATGTGACACTCGGAATTCACCTCCACACAGACACTGAACGATGCCTATAAGTACTCACCAGACGAGCTGATCATTGTAGAGGAAGGCAGTGTACATGATGAAGGGGAAGGTCGCCTCCAGGTGGTTGATGAAGCACTGTATACGCAGGTACGTGTTCTTGTCTAGCGGCAGGAAGTGGATCCCGTTGAACACGTCTATGATGTCACTCTGGTTGAGTCGCAGTGACAGCAGGTACTGCAGAAATCAATTTTAAATATTTAATAAATGTTTTATAGATATATACATAGGTACATGTTCTTGTGGAAGGAAGTGGATCCCCTTAAACATGATATCACTGATTGAGTCATAATACTACAGGTAATTTGTTTCCTTTTTAATAAATTATGAAAAGTTTAAATGTACAGGGTTTGAAATTTAACTAGACAGCCAAGCCATGGCTATTATACAGTCAACCCGCGATAATCCGGCCATCGATAATCCGAATCTCGCAGTTTCCGAACGGTAGAAAGATGTTACCAAACTAATCTCTATAGTAGTCCTCAGTACTCAGTAGTCCGAACATTTCACTATCCGAACGTTTTTTATGAAAAACGGAAGCGTTCGGATTATCGAGACCTGACTGTATATGATGCTGGATCAGTGAGATGAACATGTTGCTAGTTCAAAAGACTACCTGACTCTAAAGACATTATGATCCTGTATATAAGTAAGATGAGGATAAATGTCATCAACACATGAAGCTATCTGTGGGAGGAGAGTTTTGAAGTTGTAAATATATTTTGCTCAGAGTCTTGGCTAGTACTTTAAGAAATACATGTACACTCGTCCAACTTGGAAGTGTTTTGAAAAGGTTACTTTGGACCTGGCTGGTCTTCATGCATAACTGATACACACGAGTACTTCTCCAGATGTAATGACGGTCCTGTGGGAGGGACAACATTACCGTTTGTTTCATATAGATTCGTATGAAAGTGTCTACATACGTACTTGACCTTTATCAATTGTTGTATACATGTAACCTATCATAAGAAAAGAGATAACACTCACCCTAGAAAAGAAGTGGTCAAGTCGTTGTATCAACACTTGTACCCCATCATTTGCTCTCTCCACGATGTTATCATATGTTCCGTTGAAGAACTGAAATTGAAATCATGTAACTGACTTGAAGAATTTGAATTGAGAACCTTTGCATAATGAAAAGCATCCTATCGTCAATATCACTGAAATGAATCCCACATCTGGTAAAGGTCAAAGGGAGATAACTCAATCTGAACTTTTATTTTCCAAAACTTATATGAAGAAAAGAAACTTACAGGCTTTACAGGGTGCAATTGTATTTTCTAAAGAAAACATGGGCTGCACATAAAGACAAACATTTCTGTCATGTTTATTGTTACAGTTATTGATGCAAATATACAACCATGTTTTTTACTTGCACCAAATTCAGACAAGCTGATTGATTGGGTTGATGTGCATTGACTGGATGAAGGCTAGCGTCCTAGACATCTGCTGACCGGCCTAATTGGTTCATGAATTTCTTTCCTGGCTATGATTTCTCTTTACATTTGAGTTTGGCTGCTGTATTAATAGACAGCGGTTGTGAATTATGTAAGAAGCATTTTATTCCAATGACAGCCCACACTGTTACTTTCCAGTGAAGACACCTGATTGGACAAACTTAAATTTTAACTGGTGTCTTACACTCCATTATTTGTCAGCAATGGAGGGATGTAAATGAAATTTGTGGTATAGTTTGGGTGTAATTTAAGGACCAGTAAGTTAATGTTCAAGTAATTCGCTATAAACTTAAAAATAATGTGCTTTGGCTGGAGAGGATGGAGAGGTACTCATTAACTACTTTATCAAGCCAAACCCGAGGTTATCTCAGGGTATGAGTAGTAGCAGTAGTAGAAACTTGTATCATAACGGAAACCCTGGAGATACGAGGGGCGTTCAATAAGTGTTGCAAGCGGGGCATTGGTGTTTACATAAACAGTGTCAGCTTATAGCAGGTGTTACTATAGTCAAAACATAACATTGACACATGTCAAAACAATTTCTAGACACAACAATTATTTAGATATAATAGCTGCGCTGACCTAGGGGTCTCCATAATCATGGATTCTCTCAAACATGAACAACGCGCTGTGATCAAGTTCCTTACTAAAGAGGGATGCAAAGCTACAGAAATACATAATCGTATGTGTAATGTGATGGGTAAGGATGCTCCTAACTTTTCAACAGTTTGTCGCTGGTCTCTTCAGTTCAAGCGGGGCAGGGAGTCCTAAGACGATGAACCACGGTCAGGCAGGCCATCTGAAGTCACCCGACCGGAAGTTATTGCCGCTATCGAAAGACGAATTTTAGCTGACCGCCGTGTTAAAGTTTCTGAACTGTCTTTGGAATTCCAGATATCAGTTGGAAGTGTTGAAAAAATAATTCATGACCATCTTGGTATGTCCAAGGTATCAGCAAGATGGGTACCCAGAAACCTCACAGCACAAGATCGCCAGAAAAGAACCGAAAGTTGCATGGAGCTCCTGGATCGGTTTAATGCGGATGAAGCCAGGTTTTTGTCTCGTCTGGTGACAGGTGACGAAACCTGGATCCACCACTGGGACCCGGAAACTAAACTGGAATCCAAGCAATGGAAGCACCCGAGTTCACCGCCTCCCCTGAAGTTTCGCACTCAACCATCAGCTGGCAAGGTTATGGCGACAATCTTTTGGGATGCAAAAGGCATATTATTAATTGATTACTTGCCAACCAAAACTACAATGAATGGTCAATATTATGCCAACCTAATGCAAGAATTGCGAAAGACAATTCGACAGAAACGCCGTGGAATGTTGACACGTGGTGTTCTGATTTTGCATGACAACGCTCCAGTCCACAAGTCAAGAGTTGCACAGGCCGCTATACGTGATTGTGGATTCGAACAGCTTAACCACCCACCCTACAGCCCAGACCTAGCCCCCAGTGACTACTTCCTGAAACTTCAGAAACCTGAAATCCGCCCTACGTGGAAGGCACTTCCGGGATGACGAAGACGTCAAAGCTGCCACAGAGGCGTGGTTAGGGGGGCAAACGGAAGACTTCTACAAAAGCGGCATCAAAAGTCTTAAAGAGAAATGGAATAAGTGTATTGAGGTGAAGGGTAACTATATTGAAAAATAAAAGGAAAAAATTGACTTGGTTTTATATTGAAGTTGCAACACTTATTGAACGCCCCTCGTATAAGTTGGCCCTCTGCCGTCTCACCTGGAACATTCTGTAAGCTTGTCGGAGCACTGCCTCAAACACTGAGTCCTGTACATCGTCTTCTTTGTACTCAATATACGACTTGCCATCCTTGGATTTCTCAACAAATGGAAGGGAGATTGTCTGCAAAACAATCCATTATCGTATTGAATATTAAACATTCAGAAACTCAAATATTTTTGTTTTTCACCATAGGTCTATTCGTAAAAGAAAAAAGAGAAGAAAATTTGCGGTTTATTTTTTAAAATGTTTAAATCTTGAAAAAAAAGACAAGTAAAATACTTTAAAAAATTCCGATGGGAAAAATAAAATTTGTCTTTGGTGGTTAGTGTTGAATGGTAACGTTTCGGGCATATCTTATGCAATGATATTCAAATTGATTAAAACTACTTGTCAAACACACATGTCAAAATGAAATCATAAATGCACTCACCAATACCATCCAGAAATTTGTCTCTGGTTCAAAGAATATCTGTCTGGTTTTCTGTGTGTGCACACTCTCACATGGTTTATCAGAAAATGTCCTGGAAATCAAATATACATCGTTAATCATGTTAATTGTGATTGTTAATTTACACAAAATTCCATGTTACACCTTCGCATTATGGTATATCTTTATACCAATTTCATTATAAACATTACCTGAAACGTGGGAGATTTATGAACAGATAGAGTTAGTTGGCATAAGTTATTATTTCAAACGAGCAGGAATCCTACATTACTATAAAAGCCTTTATTGCAAGATCTGTAAATGTGAAAGTGGATAGGCAACCTTAATTTACAGGTAACACTAAAGGTAAACAGTGCACTAAAATGACAGATGAAATTCCTTCTATATGTTTGAATCACAAAATTGAAATGGTAAGTCCAAAGAATATAATAATTCTTACAGATATACAATAATATTTAATGGTAATTAATAGAGCTCTGGTGAAACACATAAACACTTTCATAAATTTATGAAACACAATGGTCATCCTTAGTTGTGAAAAATGGTTTATAAATCAACAATTCTTTAGGGTAAATTTACAATGGTGAGCATGTGTGAGACAGATGCCCACGGCCTTACCGCAAATGGAGGGTTTGGACTTTTGTCCATTACAAAACACCCTATCTCTGTTAATAATTGACCGATTTTGATGAAATAAAGTGTTATAGAAACTAGAATCATTGTTCTTTCCCATCAATGCAGCCATGGTAGTTAACATGTGATTACGGCCTGAAACCACATGTCTGAAAACTTGGTTTAAATCGGCGATTCCGCCATATTGGCGTGAGGACACACCTCGGTAAAAAGGCCACAGTATCGTTAATCTATGTCCAAAATTCATGATACAAAGTGATTTAGAAACAAGAGTCAATATTCCTTTCCAATAATATAGTCATGCCATTTTAAAATGTGGATGCAGGGTGAAACCACAATTGTGGTTGCAGTCCCTATATAGTAACTGCAACCACATATTTTTCACCATGAAATGTAGTATATTTAAAAAATGTGGATGCAGGGTGCAACCACAATTGTGGTTGCAGTCCCTATATAGTAACTGCAACCACATATTTTTCACCATGAAATGTAGTATATTTTAAAAATGTGGATGCAGGGTGCAACCACAATTGTGGTTGCAGTCCCTATATAGTAACTGCAACCACATATTTTTCACCATGAAATGTATATTTTAAATATAGAAAATGTGGATCATCCCATGTAAGATCAGTGGTAAGATGAATAAGAAGGAAAACGAAATGTCACTTCAGATAATATTGATGGGAAAGATTCCTGGATGTCAGTCAAAGATTATTTATTGTCAAACATCACCTACCTTTCATTTATTAGTACAATTAATCTTGGTAGGATTACATGAAAACAGGTATAGTCAACGAAGCACGATTGCTGGCTTGCCGTGGTTGAGCAGACGAAGAAAGCTATTTGTATTGGTCTTTCTGATTGGATTAAACTTGATGGTCTTTACGAAAGGGCCAATCACAGAATTTGTCTCTCTTTGCTATGTTAAGACATGAGTGAATGAAGCGCATCGGGTACGGTAGGCCATGATTTTACGTGTCGTTACTTCAAATATGTTAGGGGCATTTAAATATGTGGTCGCACTGTGCATCCACATTTTTTTAGACCAGACTTATAGACAGTAAGGATATTCATTATGGTTGAATCTATTGATCAAGTGTCTCATTAGTAAAACAAATGTGGTTGCAGTTCCTATATAGGGACCGCAACCACATTTTCAAAACACCGATTTTGACATGTTTTCAAGATGTGGCTGCACCCTGCAACCACATTTTAAAATGTATTGATTATATTGACATGAAAGAACAATGACTTCAGTTTCTAAAACGCTTTATTCCCTTGGAAATCATACAAAGACTAACGATAATGTGGCCTGTTTACCGAGGGGTGTCTTCCTGGCAAGATGGCGGACTCGCCGATTTCTACCAAGTTTTCCAAGATCTGGTTGCAGGTCGCAACCACATTTTAAACTGACGCGACTATATTGAATAAAAAGAATAATGATTCTAGTTTCTGAAACACTTTATTTCATTAAAATCGGTCAATATTTAACTGAGTTAGACCGTTTTGAAATAGCCATAAGTCTAAACCCTCCATTTGCGGTTAGGCCGATGCCTACTACATAAGCATTAAAACATTTGTTGCTAAGCCACATAAATAACAAAGATAATATAGAAATACTTACTCAACAAATTTAACTATTGCTTCACTCAGTCCAATGTTCTTAATTTTGGTGTCAATGTGTGCACTGGCTGGATGATAAAATAAAATCTTCTTCTCTTCCTACAAAGAAAAGAAAGGAAATTAGGAGTGACGTATGTTTCTAAAGTGAAAATTGTCTAGTATTTAAAAAAAATTGCCATTTTCAGAAATTGTGCAACTAAATCAAAATGTTTACCAGTTGACAAAATATTCTCTCAAATAGGAAATATACTTTAATTTATCAAAATAATACACGTCAGAATAAATGTAATAGTGAAATAGACAAATGCGATAAATTGTTTATTTACCTCTCCTTCTCTGGGTCCATATTCAGAGTTGAATATGAAAAAATTGACAAGCGTTATTGATCCACCACGCGTAGTCATCTTGTAGATTAATTATTTTAACTCATAACTGCATGGGGACATTAAAAATCTTGAAGAAGTTATTCAGCTGTCACTTCTTTTTTACCACGCCTCCATGTCAAATGGTCCATGAAAACAATCTAAAAAGCATTCGGAATACGTCGATGGTGAAATTGAACTAGTGTTTCCCTTCCGTTGCGCCGCTATTGTTCTCAATAGACAAAACCCAGTTCAAGATGACCAAGATAGCACATGTATATTGCGAATGCACATGTTGCCAAGGGAAGTCACTCTATATACCCACTGTTTTCCTTTTGTAAAAAGCAAGATATTTTAGAGAAAGTCGGTGTTCAAAACTCCAACCATACAGTGTATGTTTTGTCTTCACATACTTGATCGTTTTATCGTAAATTAATAAAACTGTTTTGTATGGTTTATATTAAATGATCATATAGCAATACCTATTTCAGGCAAAGCGACACCATAGGCCAACAGTAAATCAAATCAAATTCAGGGGAAACTCGCAAGTATTTAACAATGGTTGCAACACGTTTGTGAAAATCAATCCGTGATAAATTACCAATGATCGCGCTACTGTTTCATGATGTTGTTCTAAAATTATGTAATGAACAGGAGATAAGATAGGAAGAGCGGGGAAATAAGGCATAGTAGCATTTGTACTCCAAAATTTACTATTAGTGAATAGATCGTCAAGTGAAGCGATACCAACATGTACCGTTGTATTGGTTTTTAATCATAATAATTAAATAATTTAAGTGTCAGTTAGAATTGTATTTTCTATTTAATATAACGACTTCTAGTGTTAACCGACCATGACAACGGGGCAGTTGTATTGGTTAACACATGTGAACAAATGTACATCAAATAAAACTCAAATTAAAACCAAAGCTGTTAAAATAGCTAAGAAACGACAACCTCTTTCAGTGACAATTCAATAATAGGTATCAAAAGGTAGGTTTTTAGAAAATCCAATAACTGAACATAAAATAAGCTGAATTATTTCGCGTGATCTTGTGAGGGATTTAGCTAATTTATTTTAAATATCAAAGAGATAAAAGCAAACCCATCAATGCCAGTGGGGTGAAACCCTGTGAAGATTACGAGCTCAGTTTCTGCCTTATTATTGTTTAAATCTTTGTTCCACTTCCACTGTTCTAAAGCATGGAAATGGATCGGCATGGCAAAAGTCAAGGCAGCGTAATTTAAGGTGCGTCCTGAAATGGAGGGGGTAGGGTATTGGAGGGTGCTGTGGGTGTGTGTGGGACATCGTGAATTATGTGTAAACGATTGTACACAACGTACATTTAGACGTTCAAATGATCCCACGTAAACTATAAGTTTGAAATTAGAATGGGACATATTATACATTTAACAAATATCATAAAGCAGCATTGTTTGCGGGCAATATTCAAACGGAAATGAAACGTCCGATACATATGCACAGTAGTTATATATTAACTAATAAACATGACCAACCCACATCTATATTTTTGTCTGTTACGGGTAAGTTACCAGAATTACGCTTGACCAATTGGCGCGCGTCATTTTGCTGTTTCCGATATACCGGTAATAATAATAACTAGGATTGACGCGTCAATACTTAGGTCTTCAAGACTTCTGCTTGACCTTGAACTCCATGCTGTACTCTCGGTTATTCGCCAGTTATTATGCTTTAAAATGAGCTTTCAAACATGTCTCTATCTTCAGTAGTTATTTTACAAAAATTATCCAAAGACAATGACCCTCTGAAAATGGAACAATCGCTTATTAATGGACCCCTACATGACCTTTCTCACAATTAAGACAAAATGGTTAATATTTTCATACTAAGTTGCAACATAGAAAGTATTGTGCTTTAATTTCCACTTAAGTAGATGTAACCAACTCTCCCTTTGAACATACAGTAGAAGAAAACACTTTTAAAAAATGACCATGTTCAAGGACATATTTTTAAAATTTTAGGAAGAAATTCAAAATTCGGCCACAACAGTCCTCTCAGGAGTTCATTTATCTTCAAAATGAGCTATCACACATAGCTGTATGTATTGTCGTGAATTAGGAGAAGACTTTTAAAGACGCGTACCCTCAAAAACGCGAAAGTTCAAAAAAATTCAGTTTTATCGAAATAGCAAAAAATCTATCATTACGGCCGAAAACCAATATAGGCTTTATCGATGCGGAATGTTGTTGCCCACATATTGGTGAAAGTTTTGTGCAAATATATTGATTAGTTTTCGAGATATTAAGGTATAAAGTTTCAACTTCAAGGGGGAATAACTCGCGAAAGAAGTCGAAAATCAAAAATCGGCCACAACAGTCCTCTCAGGAATTCATTTATCTTTAAAATGAGCTATCACACATAGCTGTATGTATTGCCGTGAATGAGGAGAAGATTTTCAAAGACGCGTACCCTCGAAACCGCAAAAGTTCACAAAATTTTCAGTTTTTTTGAAATAGCAAAAAATCTATTATTACGGCCGAAAACCGCTATAATCTTAATCGATGCGGAATGTTGTTGCCCACATTTTGGTGAAAGTTTTATGAAAATATCTTGATAAATTTTCGAGATATTGAGGTTTGAAGTTTCAACTTCAAGGGGAGATAACTCAAGAACTAGGTCGAAATTCGAAAATCTGGCTCCTGCATTTCAAGATATTGTCACAAGCTATCATCCCTGAAAGTTTGAAGAAAATCGGTCAAGCCGTTAATGCTGGAGCGAACGCACAAGAAATCTGCAAAGAATAATAATAATAACTAGGATTGACGCGTCAATACTTAGGTCTTCAAGACTTCTAATTGACCTTGAACTCCATGCTGGACTCTCGGTTATTCGCCAGTTATTATGCTTTAAAATGAGCTATCAAACATGTCTCTATCTTCAGTAGTTATTTTACAAAAATTATCCAAAGACAATGACCCTCTGAAAATGGAACAATCGCTTATTAATGGACCCCTACATGACCTTTCTCACAATTAAGACAAAATGGTTAATATTTTCATACTAAGTTGCAACATAGAAAGTATTGTGCTTTAATTTCCACTTAAGTAGATGTAACCAACTCTCCCTTTGAACATACAGTAGAAGAACACACTTTTAAAAAATGACCATGTTCAAGGACATATTTTTAAAATTTTAGGAAGAAATTCAAAATTCGGCCACAACAGTCCTCTCAGGAGTTCATTTATCTTCAAAATGAGCTATCACACATAGCTGTATGTATTGCCGTGAATTAGGAGAAGACTTTTAAAGACGCGTACCCTCAAAAACGCGAAAGTTCAAAAAAATTCAGTTTTATCGAAATAGCAAAAAATCTATCATTACGGCCGAAAACCAATATAGGCTTAATCGATGCGGAATGTTGTTGCCCACATATTGGTGAAAGTTTTGTGCAAATATATCGATTAGTTTTCGAGATATTAAGGTATAAAGTTTCAACTTCAAGGGGGAATAACTCGCGAAAGAAGTCGAAAATCAAAAATCGGCCACAACAGTCCTCTCAGGAATTCATTTATCTTTAAAATGAGCTATCACACATAGCTGTATGTATTGCCGTGAATGAGGAGAAGATTTTCAAAGACGCGTACCCTCGAAACCGCAAAAGTTCACAAAATTTTCAGTTTTTTTGAAATAGCAAAAAATCTATTATTACGGCCGAAAACCGCTATAGGCCTAATCGATGCGGAATGTTGTTGCCCACATTTTGGTGAAAGTTTTATGAAAATATCTTGATAAATTTTCGAGATATTGAGGTTTGAAGTTTCAACTTCAAGGGGAGATAACTCAAGAACTAGGTCGAAATTCGAAAATCTGGCTCGTGCATTTCAAGATATTGTCACAAGCTATCATCCCTGAAAGTTTGAAGAAAATCGGTCAAGCCGTTAATGCTGGAGCGAACGCACAAGAAATCTGCAAAGAATAATAATAATAACTAGGATTGACGCGTCAATACTTAGGTCTTCAAGACTTCTACTTGACCTAGAACTCCATGTTGGACTTAGGGTTATTCGTCTGTTTCTCCGCTTTAAAATGAGCTATCAAACATGTCTCTATCTTCAGTAGTTATTTTACAAAAATTATCCAAAGACAATGACCCTCTGAAAATGGAACAATCGCTTATTAATGGACCCCATACATGACCTTTCTCACAAATAAGACAAAATGGTTAATATTTTCATACTAAGTTGCAACATAGAAAGTATTGTGCTTTAATTTCCACTTAAGTAGATGTAACAAACTCTCCCTTTGAACATACAGTAGAAGAACATACTTTTAAAAAATGACCATGTTCAAGGACATATTTTTAAAATTTTAGGAAGAAATTCAAAATTCGGCCAAAACAGTCCTCTCAGGAGTTCATTTATCTTCAAAATGAGCTATCACACATAGCTGTATGTATTGCCGTGAATTAGGAGAAGATTTTCAAAGACGCGTACCCTCAAAACCGCGAAAGTTCCAAAAAAATTCAGTTTTATCGAAATAGCAAAAAATCTATTATTACGGCCGAAAATCGCTATAGGCTAAATCGATGAGGAATGTTGTTGCCCACATAGTGGTGAAAGTCTTTTGCAAATATCTTAATTAGTACTCGAGATATTAAGGTATAAAGTTTTAACTTCAAGGGGAGATAACTCGCGAAAGAAGTCGAAAATCAAAAATCGGCCACAACAGTCCTCTCAGGAATTCATTTATCTTTAAAATGAGCTATCACACATAGCTGTCTGTATTGCTGTGAATTAGGAGAAGATTTTCAAAGACACGTACCCTCAAAACCGCGAAAGTTCACCAAAAATTCAGTTTTTTCGAAATAGCAAGAAATCTATATATACGGCCGAAAAAATGACATCAACTTTTTTTGTGGGGAATGTTGTTGCGCACATTTTGGTGAAAGTTTTAAGAAAATATATTGATTAGTATTCGAGTTATGAAGGTTTAAAGTTTTAACTTCAAGGGGAGATAACTCAAGAACTAGGTCGAAATTCGAAAATCTGGCTCGTGCATTTCAAGATATTGTCACAAGCTATCATCCCTGAAAGTTTGAAGAAAATCGGTCAAGCCGTTAATGCTGGAGCGAACGCACAAGAAATCTGCAAAGAATAATAATAATAATAATAATAAGAAACACGATAGGAACAATAGGTCTTCAGACTTTGTCTTGAAGACCTAACTAGGACTGCAGAGCAGTACTTGCGGTCTTCAAGACTTCTGCTTGACCTTGAACTCCATGCTGGACTCCCGGTTATTCGCCAGTTAGTATGCTTTAAAATGAGCTATCAAACATGTCTCTATCTTCAGTAGTTATTTTACAAAAATTCTCCAAAGACAATGACCCTCTTAAAATGTAACAATTGATTATTAATGGACCCCTACATGATCTTTCTCACGATTAAGACAAAATGGTTAATATTTTCATACTTAGGTGTCACATAGAAAACTTGTGCTTTAATTTCCACTTAATTAGATGTAACCAACTCTCCCTTTGAACATACAGTAGAAAAACACACTTTTAAAAAATGACCATGTTCAAGGACATATTTTTAAAATTGTAGGAAGAAATTCCAAATTCCGCCGAAACAGTCCTCTCAGGAGTTCATTTATCTTCAAAATGAACTATCACACATAGCTGTATGTATTGCCGTGAATGAGGAGAAGATTTTCAAAGACGGGTACCCTCAAAACCGCGAAAGATCACACAATTTTCAGTTTTATAGAAATAGCAAAAAATCTATTATTACGACCGAAAACCGCTATAGGCTTAATCGATGTGGAATGTTGTTGCCAACATAGTGGTGAAAGTTTTGTGCAAGTATATTGATTAGTTCCCGAGCTATCAAGGTATAAAGTTTCAACTTCAAGGGGGAATAACTCGCGAAAGAAGTCGAAAATCCAAAATCGGCCACAACAGTCCTCTCAGGAATTCATTTATCTTTAAAATGAGCTATCACACATAGCTGTATGTATTGCCGTGAATGAGGAGAAGATTTTCAAAGACGCGTACCCTCAAAACCACATAAGTTCACAAAATTTTCAATTTTTTTGAAATAGCAAAAAATGTATTATTACGGCCGAAAACCACTATAGGCTTAATCGATGAGGAATGTTGTTGCCCACATAGTGGTGAAAGTTTTGTGCAAATATATTGATTAGTTTTCGAGATATTAAGGTATAAAGTTTCAACTTCAAGGGGGAATAACTCGCGAAAGAAGTCGAAAATCAAAAATCGGCCACAACAGTCCTCTCAGGAATTCATTTATCTTTAAAATGAGCTATCACACATAGCTGTATGTATTGCCGTGAATGAGGAGAAGAATTTCAAAGACGGGTACCCTCAAAAGCGCGAAAGTTCACAAAATTTTCAGTTTTTTTGAAATAGCAAAAAATGTATTATTACGGCCGAAAACCGCTATGGGCTTAATCGATAGGGAATGATGTTGCCCACATAGTGGTGAAAGTTTTGTGCAAATATCTTAATTAGTACTCGAGATATTAAGGTATAAAGTTTTAACTTCAAGGGGAGATAACTCGCGAAAGAAGTCGAAAATCAAAAAAGTGGCTCGTTAAAATCTAAGTTGGGTCACAGGCTATCATCCCTGAAAGTTTGAAGAAAATCGGTCAAGCCGTTACTGCTGGAGCGATGACACAAAAAATCTGGAAAGAATAATAATAAGAAACACGATAGGAACAATAGGTCTTCAGACATTCGTCTTGAAGACCTAACTAGGATTGACGCGTCAATACTTAGGTCTTCAAGACTTTTGCTTGACCTTGAACTCCATGCTGGACTCTCGGTTATTCGCCAGTTATTATGCTTTAAAATGAGCTATCAAACATGTCTCTATCTTCAGTAGTTATTTTACAAAAAATATCCAAAGACAATGACCCTCTGAAAATGGAACAATCGCTTATTAATGGACCCCATACATGACCTTTCTCACAATTAAGACAAAATGGTTAATATTTTCATACTAAGTTGCAACATAGAAAGTATTGTGCTTTAATTTCCACTTAAGTAGATGTAACCAACTCTCCCTTTGAACATACAGTAGAAGAACACACTTTTAAAAAATGACCATGTTAAAGGACATATTTTTAAAATTTTAGGAAGAAATTCAAAATCCGGCCGAAACAGTCCTCTCAGGAGTTCATTTATCTTCAAAATGAGCTATCACACATAGCTGTATGTATTGCCGTGAATTAGGAGAAGACTTTTAAAGACGCGTACCCTCTTAAACGCGAAAGTTAAAAAAAAATCAGTTTTATCGAAATAGCAAAAAATGTATTATTACGGCCGAAAATCGCTATAGGCTAAATCGATGAGGAATGTTGTTGCCCACATAGTGGTGAAAGTTTTGTGCAAATATATTGATTAGTTTTCGAGATATTAAGGTATAAAGTTTTAACTTCAAGGGGAGATAACTCGCGAAAGAAGTCGAAAATGAAAAATCGGCCACAACAGTCCTCTCAGGAATTCATTTATCTTTAAAATGAGCTATCACACATAGCTGTCTGTATTGCTGTAAATTAGGAGAAGATTTTCAAAGACACGTACCCTCAAAACCGCGAAAGTTCACCAAAAATTCAGTTTTTTCGAAATAGCAAGAAATCTATATATACGGCCGAAAAAATGACATTAACTTTTTTTGTGGGGAATGTTGTTGCGCACATTTTGGTGAAAGTTTTAAGAAAATATATTGATTAGTATTCGAGTTATGAAGGTTTAAAGTTTTAACTTCAAGGGGAGATAACTCAAGAACTAGGTCGAAATTCGAAAATCTGGCTCGTGCATTTCAAGATAGTGTCACAAGCTATCATCCCTGAAAGTTTGAAGAAAATCGGTCAAGCCGTTACTGCTGGAGCGAACGCACAAGAAATCTGCAAAGAATAATAATAATAACTAGGACTGCCGCGGCAGTACTTAGGTCTTCAAGACTTCTGCTTGACCTTGAACTCCATGTTGGACTCTCGGTTATTCGCAAGTTTCTCCGCTTTAAAATGAGCTATCAAACATGTCTCTCTCTTCAGTAGTTATTTTACAAAAATTCCCCAAAGACAATGACCCTTTGAAAATGGAAAAATCGCTTATGAAGTGACCCCTACATGACCTTTCTCACGATTAAGACAAAATGGTTAATATTTTCATACTAAGTTGCAACATAGAAAATATTGTGCTTTAATGTCCACTTAAGTAGATGTAATCATCATTTAGATGTCATACATAATTAATGCGTTATCGTTTTCTGAATATTCAAGGAAATACTCTAAATTGCTTAAATTTTGACCCCTTGAGAACGTTTGCGATGTTCGGAGCTTAACTATCAACTTTTTGATGAAAGGGTTCAACTGAAAAGTTATTGTTCTTGAAATTGTTTATCCGAAGGTGTAAATATAATGACATTATCTTAATTAGTTAAGCAGTTATAATCCTTTGAACTTTGCTGAAAATGGCGATTTTCGAAAAATTACAAAGTTCTATGACTTGTCACACGTAAGGTATGACAAATAAATGCTTGAAAATTATTGTCCTTAATAAAATGATATCTCTCCTTTAACATACGCTATTAAACATGTTGGTATCTTAAGTGGTTTAAGATCTAAAATTCTTCGAAAAATATGCCCCTCAAAAGTCCTCAAAATCACGAAATTTCATACATTTTAACAAATGCGATAATTGTGGCCGAACTATCGACTTTTACATGATATAGATCTGTTATAGAAATGTTAAGTAACGTATTTCGGTCAGACGACAATAAATATCTTTGACATATCTTCATTTCCTACAGAGTTATGCCCCTTTAAACATGAGGACGAAATTCGGTCTTTTTAAAATTGACCATGTTCAATGATGGATTATCAAAATTCTAGGATGAAATTAAAAAATCGACAACTACAACCCTCTGCAGAATTCATTTATCTTTAAAATAAGCTATCATATGTATATGTACTCATAGAATTGAAGGACGAGAACGTTTTCTTAGACGCGTACCCTAAAAACCGCGAAAGTTCACCAACAATTCAGTTTTTTCGAAATAGCAAAAAATCTATATATACGGCCGAAAAAATGTCACTAACTTTTTTTGTGGGGAATGTTGTTGCGCACATTTTGGTGAAAGTTTTAAGAAAATATATTGATTAGTATTCGAGTTATGAAGGTTTAAAGTTTTGACTTCAAAGGGAGATAACTCACGAAAGAAGTCGAAAATCCAAAAAGTGACTCGTTAAAATCTAAGTTGGATCACATGCTATCAGCCCTGAAAAGTTCATTGGAATCGGCCCAGTGGTTACTTCAGAAAGCTCTGGACAAAAAAAGTACAAAGAATAATAATAACTAGGATTGCCACAGGCAATACTTAGGTCTTCAAGACTTCTGCTTGACCTAGAACTCCATGTTGGACTCTCGGTTATTCATCAGTTTCTCTGCTTTAAAATGAGCTATCAAACATGTCTCTATCTTTAGTAGTTTTTTTACAAAAATTCTCCAAAGAAGGTACCCCTCTGAAAATGGAAAAATCACCTATTAATGAACCTCTACATGATCTTTCTCACGATTAAGACAAAACAGTCAACAATTTCATAATAAGGTGTAACATAGGTGATGTTATACTTTGATTTCCACATAAGTAGATGATATCATCATTAAGATTGCATACATATTTAATACGTTATGCAGTTCTGAATATTAAGAAAACAATTCAAAAATGCTCATTTTCGTACCCCTAGACATCACTCGCGATGTTTGAGGCTTAACTATCAACTTTTTGATGAAAGCGGTCAACATAAAAGTTTTTCTTCTTGAATTTGTGCATACGTAGGTGTATGTACAATGTCAATAGCATAAGAAGTTAAGCAGTTATGAACCTTTCAACTTTGTTGAAAATGGCGATTTTCGAAAAATGACAATCTTCTATGACTTGTCACACGTAAACTATGACAGAAACATGCTTGAAAGTTATTGTTCTTAATAAAATGATATCTCTCCTTCATCATGAGCTATTAAACATGTTTGTATCTTCAGTGGTTTGCGATCGAAAATTCTTCTAAAAATATGCCCCTCAAAAGTTCTCAAAATCACAAAATTTCACATCTTTGGGCAAATGATGATTTTGTGATTAAACTATCAACTTTTACATGATAAAGATCTCAAACAGAAATGTTAGGTAATGTATCTGTATCCGATTGCAATAAGTAAATTTGACGTATCTTTATTTGTAACAGAGTTACGTCCCTTTGAACATGATGCCGAAATTCGAACTTTTAAAATAGGACCATGTTCAAGGGGAGATAACTGAAATTCCAAGATGAAATTCAAAATTCGGCCACAAGAGCCCTCTTGACAATTCATTTATCTTCATAATAAGCTATCATACATAGCTGTAAACATAAAACTGAGGGAGGAGTACATTTGCAAAGACGCATACCCTAAAAACCGCGAAATTTCACAAAAAAATCAGTTTTTTCGAAATAGCAAAAAATCTATATATACGGCCGAAAAAATGACATTAACCTTTTTGATAGGGAATGTTGTTGCGCACATTTTGGTGCAAGTTTTGAGAAAATATATTGATTAGTATTCGAGCTATGAAGGTTTAAAGTTTTGACTTCAAAGGGAGATAACTCACGAAAGAAGTCGAAAATCCAAAAAGTGGCTCGTTAAAATCTAAGTTGGGTCACAGGCTATCAGCCCTGAAAGTTTCATGCAAATCAGCCCAGTGGTTACTTCAGAAAGCTCTGGACAAAAAAAGTACAAAGAATAATAATAATAACTAGGATTGCCAAGGCAATACTTAGGTCTTCAAGACTTCTGCTTGACCTTGAACTCCATGTTATTCGCCAGTTATTCTGCTTTAAAATGAGCTATCAAACATGTCTCTATCTTCAGTAGTTATTTTACAAAAAAATCCCCAAAGACAATGACCCTTTGAAAATGGAACAATCGCTTATTAATGGACCCCTACATGACCTTTCTCAAGATTAAGACAAAATGGTTAATATTTTCATACTAAGTTACAACATACAAAATATTGTGGTTTATTTCCACTAAAGTAGATGTAATCATCATTTAGATTGCATACATAATTAATGCGTTATCTTTTTCTGAATATTCAAGAAAATACTCTTAATTGCTTAAATGTTGACCCCTAGACAACAATTACGATGTTCATAGCTTAACTATCAACTTTTTGATGAAAGAGTTCAACAGAAAAGTTATTGTTCTTGAATTTGTGCATCCGCATATGTAACTATAATTTAATTATCTTGATTAATTAAGCAGTTATGATCCTTTGAACTTTGCTGAAAATGGTGATTTTCGAAAAATGACAAAGTTCTATGACTTGTCACACGTAAGGTATGACAAACAAAGGCTGGAAAATGTTTGTCCTTAGTAAAATGATATCTCTCCTTTAACATAAGCTATGAAAGATGTTTTTATCTTCAGTGGTTTAAGATCTAAAATTCTTTGAAAAATATGCCCCTCAAAAGTCCTCAAAATCACGAAAATTCATACATTTTGACAAATGCGATAATTGTGGCCTAACTATCGACTTTTACATGATATCGATCTGTTATGGAAATGTTAAGTAACGTATTGTGATCAGATTGCAATAAGTATCTTTGACATATCTCCATTTCTTACAGAGTTATGGCCCTTTCAGCATGAGGCCTAAATTCGGTCTTTTTAAAAATGACCGTCTTCAATGAAGGATTATTAAAATTCAAGGATGAAATTAAAAAATCGACTTCTACAACCCTCTGAAGAATTCATTTATCTTTAAAATAAGCTATCATATGTATATGTACTCATAAAATTGAAGGACGAGTAGGGTTTCATAGACGCATACCCTAAAAACTGCGAAAGTTAACACAAAATTAAGTTTTTTCGAAATAGCACAAAATCTATATATACGGCCGAAAAAATGACATTAACCTTTTTGATAGGGAATGTTGTTGCGTACATTTTGGTGAAAGTTTTAAGAAAATATATTGATTAGTATTCGAGCTATGAAGGTTTAAAGTTTTGACTTCAAAGGGAGATAACTCACGAAAGAAGTCGAAAATCCAAAAAGTGACTCGTTATTATCTAAGTTGAGTCACAGGCTGTCATCCCTGAAAGTTTCAAGCAAATCGGCCCAGTGGTTACTTCAGAAAGCTCTGGACAAAAAAAGTACAAAGAATAATAATAAGAAAAAGAAACAGGATAATAACAATACGTCTTCATGACTTACGTCTTGAAGACCTAATGAAGAACACGGATAATAACAATAGGTCTTCCAGACGTAGTCTTGAAGACCTAATAATGAAGAACACGGATAATAACAATAGGTCTTCCAGACGTAGTCTTGAAGACCTAATAAGAAACACGATAGGAACAATAGGTCTTCAGACTTTGTCTTGAAGACCTAACTAGGATTGACGCGTCAATACTTAGGTCTTCAAGACTTCTGCTTGACCTTGAACTCCATGCTGGACTCTCGGTTATTCGCCAGTTATTATGCTTCAAAATGAGCTATCAAACATGTCTCTATCTTCAGTAGTTATTTTACAAAAATTCTCCAAAGACAATGACCCTCTTTAAATGTAACAATTGATTATTAATGGACCCCTACATGATCTTTCTCACGATTAAGACAAAATGGTTAATATTTTCATACAAAGGTGTCACATAGACAAACTTGTGGTTTAATTTCCACTAAATTAGATGTAACCAACTCTCCCTTTGAACATACAGTAGAAATACACACTTTTAAAAAATGACCATGTTCAAGGACATATTTTCAAAAATTTAGGAAGAAATTCAAAAATCGGCGAAAACAGTCCTCTCAGGAATTCGTTTATCTTCAAAATGAGCTATCACACATAGCTGTATGTGTTGCCGTGAATTAGGAGAAGACTTTCAAAGACGCGTACCCTCAAAACCGCGAAAGTTCACAAAATTTTCAGTTTTATCGAAATAGCAAAAAATCTATTATTACGGCCGAAAACAGCTATAGGCCTTATCGATGGAGAATGTTGTTGCCCACATAGTGGTGAAAGTTTTGTGCAAATATATTGATTAGTTTTCGATATATTAAGGTATAAAGTTTTAACTTCAAGGGGAGATAACTCGCGAAAGAAGTCGAAAATGAAAAATCGGCCACAACAGTCCTCTCAGGAATTCATTTATCTTTAAAATGAGCTATCACACATAGCTGTATGTATTGCCGTGAATGAGGAGAAGATTTTTAAAGACGCGTACCCTCAAAACCGCGAAAGTACACCAAAAATTCAGTTTTTTCGAAATAGCAAGAAATCTATATATACGGCCGAAAAAATGACATTAACTTTTTTTGTGGGGAATGTTGTTGCGCACATTTTGGTGAAAGTTTTAAGAAAATATATTGATTAGTATTCGAGTTATGAAGGTTTAAAGTTTAAACTTCAAGGGGAGATAACTCGCGAAAGAAGTCGAAAATAAAAAAAGTGGCTCGTTAAAATCTAAGTTGGGTCACAGGCTATCATCCCTGAAAGTTTGAAGAAAATCGGTCAAGCTGTTACTGCTGGAGCGATGACACAAAAAATCTGGAAAGAATAATAATAATAACTAGGATTGACACGTCAATACTTAGGTCTTCAAGACTTCTGCTTGACCTTGAACTCCATGTTGGACTCAGGGTTATTCGTCTGTTTCTCCGCTTTAAAATGAGCTATTAAACATGTCTCTATCTTCAGTAGTTTTTTTACAAAAAATCACCAAAAAGGTACCCCTCTGAAAACGGAAAAATCACATATTAATGGACCCCTACATTACATTTCTCACGATTAAGACAAAATGGTTAATATTTCCATATTAGGTGCAACATAGAAAATGTTGTGCTTTAATTTCCACTTAAGAAGATGCAATCATCATTTAGATTGCATACATAATTAATGCGTTATGCTGTTCTGAATATTCACGAAAATACTCAAAAATGCTTAAATTTGGACCCCTAGACATCGTTTGCGATGTTCGAGGCTTAACTATCAATTTTTTGATGAAAGCGGTCAACATAAAAGTTGTTCTTCTTGAAATTGTGCATAAGTAGGTGTATGCCAAATTTCAATAGCGTAAGAAGTTAAGCAGTAATGATCCTTTAAACATGGCTGAAAATGGCGAGTTCTGAAAAATGGTAATTTTCCATGACTTGTAAAACAAAAACTATGACAGAAAAATGTTTGAAATTTATTCCCCTTAATAAAGGACATGTCTACTTCACGATGATATATTAAACATAATTGTATCTTCAGTGGTTTACAATGGAAAATTCTACGAAGAAAGAACCCCTCGAAAAGTCTCAAAATAGCAAAATTTCGTATTTTTGGTCAAACGCGTCAATTTTGGCCGAACTATCAACTTTTACATGATATAGATCTGTTATAGAAATGTTGAGTAACGTATCTTCATCAGATTCCATTAAGTATCTTTGATATATCTTCATTCCTAAGAGAGTTATGTCCCTTTAAACATGAGGCCGAAATTCGGTCTTTTTAAAAATGACCATGTTCAAGGACAGATTCTTGAAATTCAAGGAAGAAATTCAAAATTCGAAAAAGTTCACCCTCTTCAAAATTCATTTATCTTCAAAATGAGCTATCACACATAGCTGTATGTATTTCGGTGAATAAGGAGTAGACTTTCAAAGACGCGTACCCTCAAAATCGCGAAAGTTCGCCAAATTTTCAGTTTTTTCGTAATAGCAAAAAATCTATTATTACGGCCGAAAACCACTATAGGCCTAATCGATGGGGAATGTTGTTGCCCACATTTTGGTGAAAGTTTTATGAAAATATCTTGATAAGTTTTCGAAATATTCAGGTTCTAAATTTCAACTTCCAAGGGGGATAACTCTAAAACCAGGTCGAAATTCAAAATTCGGGCGACGTACAAATCTAAGTTAGGACACGGGCTACCATCCCTGAAAATTTCATGCAGATCGGACCAGCCGTTACGTGGGAAAACTTGGAACAAAATCGTACAAATAATAATAATAATAATAATAAGGAAAATTCGGATAACAACAATAGGTCTTCGAGACATACGTCTTGAAGACCTAACTAGGATTGACGCGTCAATACTTAGGTCTTCAAGACTTCTGCTTGACCTAGAACTCCATGTTGGACTTAGGGATATTCGTCTGTTTCTCGGCTTTAAAATGAGCTATCAAACATGTCTCTATCTTCAGTAGTTTTTTTACAAAAATTATCCAAAGAAGGTACCCCTCTGAAAACGGAAAAATCACATATTAATGGACCCCTACATTACATTTCTCACGATTAAGACAAAATGGTTAATATTTCCATACTAAGGTGTAACATAGAAAATGTTGTGCTGTAATTTCCACTTAAGAAGATGCAATCATCATTTAGATTGCATACATAAGTAATGCGTAATGCTGTTCTGAATATTCAAGAAAATACTCACAAATGCTTAAATTATGAACCCTAGACATCGCTTACGATGTTCGAGGCTTAACTATCAACTTTTTGATGAAAGCGGTCAACATAAAAGTTGTTCTTCTTGAAATTGTGCATACGTTGGTGTATGCAAAATTTCAATAGCGTAAGACGTTAAGCAGAAATGATCCTTTATACATGGCTGAAAATGGCGAGTTCTGAAAAATGGCAATCTTCTATGACTTGTCACACATAAACTATGACAGAAAATTTTTTGAAATTTATTTACCTTAATAAAGGACATCTCTACTTTACGATGAAATATTAAACATAATTGTATCTTCAGTGGTTTACAATGGAAAATTCTATAAAGAAAGTACCCCTCGAAAAGTCTCAAAATAACAAAATTTCGTAGTTTTGGTCAAACGCGTCAATTGTGGCCGAACTATCAACTTTTACATGATAATGATCTATAGTGGAATTATTTGCCTAGTAATTGTTAAACGAATGCAGTAATAATTTTTGACACAAGTTTATTCCTTACCGAGTAACCTCCCTTAGAAGACGTAGACCAAAAACGGACTTTTTTTAAATGACGAATTTCAAAGGTGGATTGCGTAAATACAAAGATGAACTTTAAAAATCGGAAGATGTCACGTTATGGAGCAGCGATTCAGCTTCAAAATGAGCTACCACATGTAACTGTATGTATTGCCGTTAGTGAGAAGAAGATTTTCAAAGACGCGTACCCTCAAAACCGCGAAAGTTAAAAAAAAATCAGTTTTATCGAAATAGCAAAAAATCTATTAATACGGCCGAAAACCGCTATAGGCCTAATCGATGAGGAATGTTGTTGCCCACATTTTGGTGAAAGTTTTATGAAAATATCTTGATAAGTTTTCGAGATATTGAGGTTTGAAGTTTCAACTTCAAGGGGAGATAACTCAAGAACTAGGTCGAAATTCGAAAATCTGGCTCGTGCATTTCAAGATATTGTCACAAGCTATCATCCCTGAAAGTTTGAAGAAAATCGGTCAAGCCGTTACTGCTGGAGCGATGACACAAAAAATCTGGAAAGAATAATAATAATAACTAGGATTGACGCGTAATATAGATTGCATACATAATTAATGCGTTATGCTGTTCTGAATATTCAAGAAAATAGTCAAAAATGCTTAAATTTGGACCCCTAGACATCGCTTGCGATGTTCGAGGCTTAACTATCAACTTTTTGATGAAAGCGGTCAACATAAAAGTTGTTCTTCTTGAAATTGTGCATACGTAGGTGTATGTCAAATTTCAATAGCATAAGAAGTTAAGCAGTTATGAACCTTTCAACTTTGTTGAAAATGGCGATTTTTTAAAAATGACAAACTTCTATGACTTGTCACAAAAAAACTAAGATAGATTTGAGCTTGAAAAATATTATCCTTAATAAATGACGTTTTTACATCACCATGATCTATTTAAAGTATTCCTATCTTCAGTGGTTCATTATCAATAATTCCCCAAAGGATAAACACCTCAAAAAGTCTCAAAATCCAAATATTTCACTGTTTTGGGAATATGCTCAAATTATGCCCAAACTAATAACTTTTATATGATAATGATGTGTTATGGAATTATTATACAAGTTATTATCAAGAGATTGAAATAAGTAACTATGACATAAATTAATTTGTTACAGAGTTATGCAACTTTGAACATGCAGCCCAAAAACGCACTTTTTCAAAAGGTCAAAATTCAAGGGCACATAACTCGACTTCTAACACAAAATTCAAAATTCCGGTTCGTCAGAATGTCACACGTTCCTTCAGCTTTCAAATGAGCTATCACACATAGCTGTATGTGTTGCCGGGATTTAGAAGAAGATTTTTGAAGACGCGTACCCTCAAAATCGCGAAAATGCACAAATTTTTCAGTTTTTGCGAAATAGCAAAAAATCTATTATCACGGCCGAAAACCGCTATAGGCCTAATCGATGGGGAATGTTGTTGCCCACATTTTGGTGAAAGTTTTGTGCAAATATCTTAATAAGTACTCGAGATATTAAGGTATAAAGTTTTAACTTCAAGGGGAGATTACTCGCGAAAGAAGTCGAAAATCAAAAAAGTGGCTCGTTAAAATCTAAGTTGGGTCACAGGCTATCATCCCTGAAAGTTTGAAGAAAATCGGTCAAGCCGTTACTGCTGGAGCGATGACACAAAAAACCTGGAAAGAATAATAATAATAAGAAACACGATAGGAACAATAGGTCTTCAGACTTTGTCTTGAAGACCTAACTAGGACTGCAGAGCAGTACTTGCGGTCTTCAAGACTTCTGCTTGACCTTGAACTCCATGCTGGACTCCCGGTTATTCGCCAGTTAGTATGCTTTAAAATGAGCTATCAAACATGTCTCTATCTTCAGTAGTTATTTTACAAAAATTCTCCAAAGACAATGACCCTCTTAAAATGTAACAATTGATTATTAATGGACCCCTACATGATCTTTCTCACGATTAAGACAAAATGGTTAATATTTTCATACTTAGGTGTCACATAGAAAACTTGTGCTTTAATTTCCACTTAATTAGATGTAACCAACTCTCCCTTTGAACATACAGTAGAAAAACACACTTTTAAAAAATGACCATGTTCAAGGACATATTTTTAAAATTGTAGGAAGAAATTCCAAATTCCGCCGAAACAGTCCTCTCAGGAGTTCATTTATCTTCAAAATGAACTATCACACATAGCTGTATGTATTGCCGTGAATGAGGAGAAGATTTTCAAAGACGGGTACCCTCAAAACCGCGAAAGATCACACAATTTTCAGTTTTATAGAAATAGCAAAAAATCTATTATTACGACCGAAAACCGCTATAGGCTTAATCGATGTGGAATGTTGTTGCCAACATAGTGGTGAAAGTTTTGTGCAAGTATATTGATTAGTTCCCGAGCTATCAAGGTATAAAGTTTCAACTTCAAGGGGGAATAACTCGCGAAAGAAGTCGAAAATCCAAAATCGGCCACAACAGTCCTCTCAGGAATTCATTTATCTTTAAAATGAGCTATCACACATAGCTGTATGTATTGCCGTGAATGAGGAGAAGATTTTCAAAGACGCGTACCCTCAAAACCACATAAGTTCACAAAATTTTCAATTTTTTTGAAATAGCAAAAAATGTATTATTACGGCCGAAAACCACTATAGGCTTAATCGATGAGGAATGTTGTTGCCCACATAGTGGTGAAAGTTTTGTGCAAATATATTGATTAGTTTTCGAGATATTAAGGTATAAAGTTTCAACTTCAAGGGGGAATAACTCGCGAAAGAAGTCGAAAATCAAAAATCGGCCACAACAGTCCTCTCAGGAATTCATTTATCTTTAAAATGAGCTATCACACATAGCTGTATGTATTGCCGTGAATGAGGAGAAGAATTTCAAAGACGGGTACCCTCAAAAGCGCGAAAGTTCACAAAATTTTCAGTTTTTTTGAAATAGCAAAAAATGTATTATTACGGCCGAAAACCGCTATGGGCTTAATCGATAGGGAATGATGTTGCCCACATAGTGGTGAAAGTTTTGTGCAAATATCTTAATTAGTACTCGAGATATTAAGGTATAAAGTTTTAACTTCAAGGGGAGATAACTCGCGAAAGAAGTCGAAAATCAAAAAAGTGGCTCGTTAAAATCTAAGTTGGGTCACAGGCTATCATCCCTGAAAGTTTGAAGAAAATCGGTCAAGCCGTTACTGCTGGAGCGATGACACAAAAAATCTGGAAAAAATAATAATAAGAAACACGATAGGAACAATAGGTCTTCAGACATTCGTCTTGAAGACCTAATAAGAAACACGATAGGAACAATAGGTCTTCAGACTTTGTCTTGAAGACCTAATAATAAGAAACACGATAGGAACAATAGGTCTTCAGACTTTGTCTTGAAGACCTAACTAGGATTGACGCGTCAATACTTAGGTCTTCAAGACTTCTGCTTGACCTTGAACTCCATGCTGGACTCCCGGTTATTCGCCAGTTAGTATGCTTTAAAATGAGCTATCAAACATGTATCTATCTTCAGTAGTTATTTTACAAAAATTATCCAAAGACAATGACCCTCTGAAAATGGAACAATCGCTTATTAATGGACCCCTACATGACCTTTCTCACAATTAAGACAAAATGGTTAATATTTTCATACTAATTTGCAACATAGAAAGTATTGTGCTTTAATTTCCACTTAAGTAGATGTAAGCAACTCTCCCTTTGAACATACAGTAGAAGATCACACTTTTAAAAAATGACCATGTTCAAGGACATATTTTTTAAATTTTAGGAAGAAATTCAAAATTCGGCCAAAACAGTCCTCTCAGGAGTTCATTTATCTTCAAAATGAGCTATCACACATAGCTGTATGTATTGCCATGAATTAGGAGAAGACTTTTAAAGACGCGTACCCTCAAAAACGCGAAAGTTCCAAAAAAATTCAGTTTTATCGAAATAGCAAAAAATCTATTATTACGGCCGAAAATCGCTATAGGCTAAATCGATGAGGAATGTTGTTGCCCACATAGTGGTGAAAGTTTTTTGCAAATATCTTAATTAGTATTTGAGATATTAAGGTATAAAGTTTTAACTTCAAGGGGAGATAACTCGCGAAAGAAGTCGAAAATGAAAAATCGGCCACAACAGTCCTCTCAGGAATTCATTTATCTTTAAAATGAGCTATCACACATAGCTGTCTGTATTGCTGTGAATTAGGAGAAGATTTTCAAAGACACGTACCCTCAAAACCGCGAAAGTTCACCAAAAATTCAGTTTTTTCGAAATAGCAAGAAATCTATATATACGGCCGAAAAAATGACATTAACTTTTTTTGTGGGGAATGTTGTTGCGCACATTTTGGTGAAAGTTTTAAGAAAATATATTGATTAGTATTCGAGTTATGAAGGTTTAAAGTTTTAACTTCAAGGGGAGATAACTCAAGAACTAGGTCGAAATTTGAAAATCTGGCTCGTGCATTTCAAGATATTGTCACAAGCTATCATCCCAGAAAGTTTGAAGAAAATCGGTCAAGCCGTTAATGCTGGAGCGAACGCACAAGAAATCTGCAAAGAATAATAATAACTAGGATTGACGCGTCAATACTTAGGTCTTCAAGACTTCTGCTTGACCTTGAACTCCATGCTGGACTCTCGGTTATTCGCCAGTTATTATGCTTTAAAATGAGCTTTCAAACATGTCTCTATCTTCAGTAGTTATTTTACAAAAATTATCCAAAGACAATGACCCTCTGAAAATGGAACAATCGCTTATTAATGGACCCCTACATGACCTTTCTCACAATTAAGACAAAATGGTTAATATTTTCATACTAAGTTGCAACATAGAAAGTATTGTGCTTTAATTTCCACTTAAGTAGATGTAACCAACTCTCCCTTTGAACATACAGTAGAAGAAAACACTTTTAAAAAATGACCATGTTCAAGGACATATTTTTAAAATTTTAGGAAGAAATTCAAAATTCGGCCACAACAGTCCTCTCAGGAGTTCATTTATCTTCAAAATGAGCTATCACACATAGCTGTATGTATTGTCGTGAATTAGGAGAAGACTTTTAAAGACGTGTACCCTCAAAAACGCGAAAGTTCAAAAAAATTCAGTTTTATCGAAATAGCAAAAAATCTATCATTACGGCCGAAAACCAATATAGGCTTTATCGATGCGGAATGTTGTTGCCCACATATTGGTGAAAGTTTTGTGCAAATATATTGATTAGTTTTCGAGATATTAAGGTATAAAGTTTCAACTTCAAGGGGGAATAACTCGCGAAAGAAGTCGAAAATCAAAAATCGGCCACAACAGTCCTCTCAGGAATTCATTTATCTTTAAAATGAGCTATCACACATAGCTGTATGTATTGCCGTGAATGAGGAGAAGATTTTCAAAGACGCGTACCCTCGAAACCGCAAAAGTTCACAAAATTTTCAGTTTTTTTGAAATAGCAAAAAATCTATTATTACGGCCGAAAACCGCTATAATCTTAATCGATGCGGAATGTTGTTGCCCACATTTTGGTGAAAGTTTTATGAAAATATCTTGATAAATTTTCGAGATATTGAGGTTTGAAGTTTCAACTTCAAGGGGAGATAACTCAAGAACTAGGTCGAAATTCGAAAATCTGGCTCGTGCATTTCAAGATATTGTCACAAGCTATCATCCCTGAAAGTTTGAAGAAAATCGGTCAAGCCGTTAATGCTGGAGCGAACGCACAAGAAATCTGCAAAGAATAATAATAATAATAATAACTAGGATTGACGCGTCAATACTTAGGTCTTCAAGACTTCTGCTTGACCTTGAACTCCATGCTGGACTCCCGGTTATTCCCCAGTTAGTATGCTTTAAAATGAGCTATCAAACATGTATCTATCTTCAGTAGTTATTTTACAAAAATTATCCAAAGACAATGACCCTCTGAAAATGGAACAATCGCTTATTAATGGACCCCTACATGACCTTTCTCACAATTAAGACAAAATGGTTAATATTTTCATACTAAGTTGCAACATAGAAAGTATTGTGCTTTAATTTCCACTTAAGTAGATGTAAGCAACTCTCCCTTTGAACATACAGTAGAAGATCACACTTTTAAAAAATGACCATGTTCAAGGACATATTTTTAAAATTTTAGGAAGAAATTCAAAATTCGGCCAAAACAGTCCTCTCAGGAGTTCATTTATCTTCAAAATGAGCTATCACACATAGCTGTATGTATTGCCGTGAATTAGGAGAAGACTTTTAAAGACGCGTACCCTCAAAAACGCGAAAGTTCCAAAAAAATTCAGTTTTATCGAAATAGCAAAAAATCTATTATTACGGCCGAAAATCGCTATAGGCTAAATCGATGAGGAATGTTGTTGCCCACATAGTGGTGAAAGTTTTTTGCAAATATCTTAATTAGTACTCGAGATATTAAGGTATAAAGTTTTAACTTCAAGGGGAGATAACTCGCGAAAGAAGTCGAAAATCAAAAATCGGCCACAACAGTCCTCTCAGGAATTCATTTATCTTTAAAATGAGCTATCACACATAGCTGTCTGTATTGCTGTGAATTAGGAGAAGATTTTCAAAGACACGTACCCTCAAAACCGCGAAAGTTCACCAAAAATTCAGTTTTTTCGAAATAGCAAGAAATCTATATATACGGCCGAAAAAATGACATTAACTTTTTTTGTGGGGAATGTTGTTGCGCACATTTTGGTGAAAGTTTTAAGAAAATATATTGATTAGTATTCGAGTTATGAAGGTTTAAAGTTTTAACTTCAAGGGGAGATAACTCAAGAACTAGGTCGAAATTCGAAAATCTGGCTCGTGCATTTCAAGATATTGTCACAAGCTATCATCCCTGAAAGTTTGAAGAAAATCGGTCAAGCCGTTAATGCTGGAGCGAACGCACAAGAAATCTGCAAAGAATAATAATAATAATAATAATAATAATAAGAAACACGATAGGAACAATAGGTCTTCAGACTTTGTCTTGAAGACCTAATAAGAAACACGATAGGAACAATAGGTCTTCAGACTTTGTCTTGAAGACCTAATAATAACTAGGATTGACGCGTCAATACTTAGGTCTTCAAGACTTCTGCTTGACCTAGAACTCCATGTTGGACTTAGGGTTATTCGTCTGTTTCTCCGCTTTAAAATGAGCTATCAAACATGTCTCTATCTTCAGTAGTTTTTTTACAAAAATTCTCCAAAGAAGGTACCCCTCTGAAAAAGGAAAAATCACATATTAATGGACCCTTACATTACATTTCTCACGATTAAGACAAAATGGTTAATATTTCCATACTAAGGTGCAACATAGAAAATGTTGTGCTTTAATTTCCACTTAAGAAGATGTAATCATCAGTTAGATTGCATACATAATAAATGCGTTATGCTGTTCTGAATATTCAAGAAAATAGTCAAAAATGCTTAAATTTGAACCCCTAGACATCGCTTGCGATGTTCGAGGCTTAACTATCAACTTTTTGATGAAAGCGGTCAACATAAAAGTTGTTCTTCTTGAAATTGTGCATACGTCGGTGTATGTCAAATTTCAATAGCATAAGAAGTTAAGCAGTTATGAACCTTTCAACTTTGTTGAAAATGGCGATTTTTTAAAAATGTCAAACTTCTATGACTTGTCACTAAAAAACTAAGACAGATACGAGCTTGAAAAATATTATCCTTAATAAATGACGTTTCTACATCACCATGATCTATTTAAAGTCTTCCTATCTTCAGTGGTTCATTATCAATAATTCCCCAAAGGATACACACCTCAAAAAGTCTCAAAATCAAAATATTTCACTGTTTTGGGAATATGCTCAAATTATGCCCAAACTAATAACTTTTATATGATAATGATGTGTTATGGAATTTTTCAGCAAGCTATTAGAAAGAGGTGACAATAAGTAACTTTGACATGAATTCATTCATAACAGAATTATGTCCCCTTGAAGATGCATCCGAAAAACGCCATTTTCAAAAAGTTCCATATTCAAGGACAAATAACTAAAATTCGAGGCCATAATTCAAAATTCGGGCGAGATCACTTTTTTCTAAATTCATTTAGCTTTCAGATGAGCTATCACACATAGCTGTATGTATTGCCGTGATTAAGGAGAAGATTTTCAAAGACGCGTACCCTAAAAATCGCGAAAGTGCGCGAAATTTTCAGTTTTTTCGGAATAGCAAAAAATCTTTTATTACGGCCGAAAACCGCTATAGGCCTAATCGATGGGGAATGTTGTTGCCCACATTTTGGTGAAAGTTTTATGAAAATATCTTGATTAGATTTCGAGCTATTGCGGTTTAAAGTTTTGACTTCAAGGGGAGATAACTCAAGAAAGAAGTCGAAAATTAAAATTCGGCCGACGTACAAGGCTAGTTTTTGTTACAGTCTATTACCCCTGAAAATTTCGTGCAAATCGGTTCAGCCGTTACTTCAGTATAGCGTGGACAAAAAACGTACAAATAATAATAAAGAACTAGGATTGACGCGTCAATACTTAGGTCTTCAAGACTTCTGCTTGACCTAGAACTCCATGATGGACTCTCGGTTATTCATCAGTTTCTCTGCTTTAAAATGAGCTATCAAACATGTCTTTATCTTCAGTAGTTTTTTTACAAAAATTCTCCAAAGACAATGACCCTCTGAAAATTGAAGAATCACATATTAATGGACTCCTAAATGAAGTTTCCCATGATTAAGACAAAGCGGTTAATATATTCATACTAAGGTATCACATATAAAATGTTGTGCTTTCATTTACACTCAAGTAATCATCCTTTTGATTGCATCCATAAGTAATGTGTTATGTGTTATGATTGCTCTTAATGAATGACATCTCTACTTCAACATGAGGTATTAAACTTTATTGTATCTTCAGTGGTTTAATATCGAAAATTCTCTGAAGAAAATACCCCTCGACAAGTCTCAAAATCAATTCTTTTTTACTTCTTTGGGAATATTTCCATAAACTCGCTTGACATTGAACTCTATGTTGGACTCTCAGCCATCAACATTCTCCAAAGAAAATACCTTTATGAAAATGGAAAAATCACATATTATATCACGGTAAACAAGTATCACCTTCTCTTTAAAGAGCCATCACGGATGTTGATGAAAATATCAATTTTCTTCTAAAAATCTATCTCCGTGAAATGAATGCAGTTTAATTTTCCCTATTTTTTTCCAACTTAAAATAAGCCGAGAAATTGCATTAATTAGTAAAGGTGTTTTCCAGTCTAAAAATAGATCAAGTCTACTATTTTCAAGCGCAAAGCATTATGGTCTAGCTCACACACAGTAAACAAAGACACGAAAGAATAACAAAAATTATGAGATATGAAAGAAATCGAAATATATAATTTTTTGATGGTTATTTATTTACCATTTAATTTAACTATGTATTTGCTACAGATGTTGGAATAATATTTTTACCAAACTAGGTATTTTTCTTGAATTTTAAAATTAATGAGAGTAAAAAAATTAATAATTTGCTGGTCTAAATCAATAAAAAAAAACATCAAACAGGAAATAATTTGTATATTCTCAGAACATTGTTTGTAAAGCAATCGTCACATTGAGTAATGTGTGACAAGGGTACTTTGCAAATGAGACACGTGAAGCACGTGCATCACATGGGTTGTTATGGCAACCTGCGCTAGAGACGAGCCTTCACGCTTCGGAAGCGCTTGCTGTTTGTGTAGTACGTATTACGCAAAAAGGGGGACTCTGTTTACATATGTCAGATACCCGTAGCGCGCTAGTCGAAGTGATACTTCTCTTTGAAACCAAATTGCAATTCATTGTCTTTATATGAAAATTATTTAACATATGCCATGTTGTACATAAACGATTTCTCTGGCGAATGACGTTAAAAGTATATTTTCCAAAAATTTGAAACACTAACATCCGTGATGGCTCTTTAAGGTCAGTAAACTACCCTCGAACTTCAATTTTGGGTGCCTGCTCACACTAGCACCATAACAGAAAATCCAAGACCAAGAAAAATTCACGCACACACTACAATATCAAAGAAAACGCCCCTACAAGCACACACTACAATATCAAAGAAAACGCCCCTCCACTATGGTCCTTGTTGAGACTTTGTCCATCATCGCTAACATTTTCACATTAAAGTAAACTGTTCGTGGTGTAAGGGAAGCAACTTTAGCAAGGCGATTGAACAGAAGTGAAGCGTCGTAAAATGATTGCTGGGCAGTTCAGGGAAATTTTGAAAATGCTTGTTTTCGGACCCCCAAACGACGTATGCCATATATGAAACTTAGGTATCAACGTTTTGATGAAAAGGCTTGACATCAAATAGTTCTTGAAAAAGTGCATCTATAGGTTTCAATAAAATATCAATAGCGTAATTAGAACAAATTACAATCTTCTATCAGCTGTCACACATTAACTATGACAAAAGAATGGTTGAAAGTTATTGTCCTAAATAAAAATGAAATATCTGCCAAACATATTGGTATCTTTAAAGGTGCATCCATTGTGTTTCATAACAATTTATTTGGCTTTGATACGTTCCAACACACCATATGTGCTGTTAACAATACAAACAAATTCATTCAGCTTGTATCTTCATCCCCAATCGCTAAACATATCATAATTACTACTTTCCAATTTAAATCGCGTTACATCATTATTCATGTGCAGAAACCGAAAGTGCACGCCGTTTTTACATGCACACTGCTTATATGACCTAGTGAACATTATCAAACCAAATTTCGTTATGTTGTCAGGTTTAAATAAGATTCCAAAATTACGTTGGCACATTGGCGCGCGCCACACACGGGTCATTGTCCGGTTTTCGATCAGGAATCGATACCTTTCCTTCATATCGTCAATATACTGAGTCGAATATCATTAAAATGGTAGTGTTCGGTAACAGTCGATACGTCTCGATAAAATAACACCATGTATAACGTTTGGCGTATTTGACCCCCAACAACACAATGGATGTACCTTAAAAGGTTTACGATCAAAACATCTCCAAAGAAGTTGATCCTCCATAAATATATGTGTCTTCTACAAAGGAATGTTTCATGATTAAAGTTTAAAATGCATATTGTTTTCACTCCTACATGATATATGCTATGAGCTAAAAGACGGCGTGCTTGAATACCACAAAGGCCTGTGCAGATGGAAACACATTTGGATTGCTTACACAGTGAAGGAGTAAATTGCTCTGAATTTTCAGAACATTTATATGTTGTTGTTTTTTATCCCTAGACGCAGGTGTCAATGCTTGAACTAATGTTTTACTTAAAACCATGCATTAATTAGTTTGTAAACAGTGCGTCATGTTCTTCTGAACATTATGAAAATACTGAAAATACGTATTTTTGACCCCTATATGCCTATTATACGTAAAAATATTCAATAAAGCACCGTATCTGATTATATGAAACATGTTTTGGTCCCAACATTATTTCCTTCATTATCATCACAAAACGATTAAATATTCAAAATAAGGTCAGACATAAAGATGTTGTGCTTTGATTTACACTAAAATATATATACATAAGTAATGTGTTATGTTGTTTGTAGTATTCAAGAAAATACTCAAAAATGCGTTAATTTGGACCAATAGAAAACATTTGCGATGTTCGGAGGTTAACTATCAACTTTTTGATGAAAGAGTTCAATAAATGAGTTGTTGTTCTTGAATTTGTGCATCCGAAGGTGTAAATACAATTTCATTATCTTAATTAGTAAGGCAGTTATGATCCATTAAACTTGGCTGAAAATACTCAAAAATGCGTTAATTTGGACCCCTAGACAACATTTGCGATGTTCGGAGCTTAACTATCAACTTTTTGATGAAAGAGTTCAATAAATGAGTTGTTGTTCTTGAATTTGTGCATCCGAAGGTGTAAATACAATTTCATTATCTTTATTAGTAAGGCAGTTATGATCCATTAAACTTGGCTGAAAATAGCGAGTTCTGAAAAATGGCAATCTTTCATGACTTGTAACACAAAAACTATGACAGAAAAATGCTTGAAATTTATTCCCCTTAATATACGACATCTCTACTTCACGGTGATATATTAAACATAATTGTATCTTCAGTGGTTTACAATCGACAATTCTATAAAGAAAGTACCCCTCGAAAAGTCTCAAAATCACAGAATTTTACTTTTTTGGGAAAACGTCCAAATTGTGTCGATACTATCAACTTTTACATGATAAGGATATATTGTGGAATCGTTAAACTAGTTATATAAAAGAGATAGCAATAAGTAACTTTGACATAACTTCATTTGTAACAGAGTTATGCCCCTTTGAACATGCATCCGAAAAAACGCCTTTTTCAAAAAGGCCCATATTCAAGGGCATATTCCTGAAATTGGAGGACGAAATGCAAAATTCGGAAAAGATCATGTTTTTGTACATTCATTTAGCTTTCAGATGAGCTATCACACATAGCTGTATGTATTGCCGTGATTTTAGAGAAGATTTTTGAAGACGCGTACCCTTAAAACAACGAAAGTTGACAAAATTTTCAGTTTTTTCGAAATAGCAAAAAATCTATTATTACGGCCGAAAACGGCTATAGGCTTAATCGATGGGGAATGTTGTTGCCCATATTTTGGTGAAGGTTTTGTGAAAATATCTTAATTAGTTTTCGAGCTATTGAGGTTTGAAGTTTGGACTTCAAGGGGAGATAACTCAAGATAGAAGACGAAAATCAAAATTCGGCCGACGTACAAGGCGAGTTTGTATTACAGGCTATTATCCCTGAAAATTTCATGCAAATCAGTTCAGCGGTTATTTCAGAATCCGTTTAACAAAAAACGTACAAATAATAATAAGAAAAAAAAACCGGATAATAACAATAGGTCTTCCAGACATTCGTCTTGAAGACCTAATAAGAAACACGATAGGAACAATAGGTCTTCAGACTTTGTCTTGAAGACCTAACTAGGATTGACGCGTCAATACTTAGGTCTTCAAGACTTCTGCTTGACCTTGAACTCCATGCTGGACTCCCGGTTATTCGCCAGTTAGTATGCTTTAAAATGAGCTATCAAACATGTATCTATCTTCAGTAGTTATTTTACAAAAATTATCCAAAGACAATGACCCTCTGAAAATGGAACAATCGCTTATTAATGGACCCCTACATGACCTTTCTCACAATTAAGACAAAATGGTTAATATTTTCATACTAATTTGCAACATAGAAAGTATTGTGCTTTAATTTCCACTTAAGTAGATGTAAGCAACTCTCCCTTTGAACATACAGTAGAAGATCACACTTTTAAAAAATGACCATGTTCAAGGACATATTTTTTAAATTTTAGGAAGAAATTCAAAATTCGGCCAAAACAGTCCTCTCAGGAGTTCATTTATCTTCAAAATGAGCTATCACACATAGCTGTATGTATTGCCATGAATTAGGAGAAGACTTTTAAAGACGCGTACCCTCAAAAACGCGAAAGTTCCAAAAAAATTCAGTTTTATCGAAATAGCAAAAAATCTATTATTACGGCCGAAAATCGCTATAGGCTAAATCGATGAGGAATGTTGTTGCCCACATAGTGGTGAAAGTTTTTTGCAAATATCTTAATTAGTATTTGAGATATTAAGGTATAAAGTTTTAACTTCAAGGGGAGATAACTCGCGAAAGAAGTCGAAAATGAAAAATCGGCCACAACAGTCCTCTCAGGAATTCATTTATCTTTAAAATGAGCTATCACACATAGCTGTCTGTATTGCTGTGAATTAGGAGAAGATTTTCAAAGACACGTACCCTCAAAACCGCGAAAGTTCACCAAAAATTCAGTTTTTTCGAAATAGCAAGAAATCTATATATACGGCCGAAAAAATGACATTAACTTTTTTTGTGGGGAATGTTGTTGCGCACATTTTGGTGAAAGTTTTAAGAAAATATATTGATTAGTATTCGAGTTATGAAGGTTTAAAGTTTTAACTTCAAGGGGAGATAACTCAAGAACTAGGTCGAAATTTGAAAATCTGGCTCGTGCATTTCAAGATATTGTCACAAGCTATCATCCCAGAAAGTTTGAAGAAAATCGGTCAAGCCGTTAATGCTGGAGCGAACGCACAAGAAATCTGCAAAGAATAATAATAATAACTAGGATTGACGCGTCAATACTTAGGTCTTCAAGACTTCTAATTGACCTTGAACTCCATGCTGGACTCTCGGTTATTCGCCAGTTATTATGCTTCAAAATGAGCTATCAAACATGTCTCTATCTTCAGTAGTTATTTTACAAAAATTATCCAAAGACAATGACCCTCTGAAAATGGAACAATCGCTTATTAATGGACCCCATACATGACCTTTCTCACAATTAAGACAAAATGGTTAATATTTTCATACTAAGTTGCAACATAGAAAGTATTGTGCTTTAATTTCCACTTAAGTAGATGTAACAAACTCTCCCTTTGAACATACAGTAGAAGAACATACTTTTAAAAAATGACCATGTTCAAGGACATATTTTTAAAATTTTAGGAAGAAATTCAAAATTCGGCCAAAACAGTCCTCTCAGGAGTTCATTTATCTTCAAAATGAGCTATCACACATAGCTGTATGTATTGCCGTGAATTAGGAGAAGATTTTCAAAGACGCGTACCCTCAAAACCGCGAAAGTTCCAAAAAAATTCAGTTTTATCGAAATAGCAAAAAATCTATTATTACGGCCGAAAATCGCTATAGGCTTAATCGATGAGGAATGTTGTTGCCCACATAGTGGTGAAAGTTTTGTGCAAATATATTGACTTGTTCTCGAGATATTAAGGTACAAACTTTAGATTTCAAGGGGAGATAACTCGCGAAAGAAGTCGAAAATCAAAAATCGGCCACAACAGTCCTCTCAGGAATTCATTTATCTTTAAAATGAGCTATCACACATAGCTGTATGTATTGCTGTGAATTAGGAGAAGATTTTCAAAGACGCGTACCCTAAAAACCGCGAAAGTTCACAAAAAAATCAGTTTTTTCGAAATAGCAAGAAATCTATATATACGGCCGAAAAAATGACATTAACTTTTTTTGTGGGGAATGTTGTTGCGCACATTTTGGTGAAAGTTTTAAGAAAATATATTGATTAGTATTCGAGTTATGAAGGTTTAAAGTTTTAACTTCAAGGGGAGATAACTCGCGAAAGAAGTCGAAAATCAAAAAAGTGGCTCGTTAAAATCTAAGTTGGGTCACAGGCTATCATCCCTGAAAGTTTGAAGAAAATCGGTCAAGCCGTTACTGCTGGAGCGATGACACAAAAAATCTGGAAAGAATAATAATAATAACTAGGATTGACGCGTCAATACTTAGGTCTTCAAGACTTTTGCTTGACCTTGAACTCCATGCTGGACTCTCGGTTATTCGCCAGTTATTATGCTTTAAAATGAGCTATCAAACATGTCTCTATCTTCAGTAGTTATTTTACAAAAATTATCCAAAGACAATGACCCTCTGAAAATGGAACAATCGCTTATTAATGGACCCCTACATGACCTTTCTCACAATTAAGACAAAATGGTTAATATTTTCATACTAAGTTGCAACATAGAAAGTATTGTGCTTTAATTTCCACTTAAGTAGATGTAACCAACTCTCCCTTTGAACATACAGTAGAAGAACACACTTTTAAAAAATGACCATGTTAAAGGACATATTTTTAAAATTTTAGGAAGAAATTCAAAATCCGGCCGAAACAGTCCTCTCAGGAGTTCATTTATCTTCAAAATGAGCTATCACACATAGCTGTATGTATTGCCGTGAATTAGGAGAAGACTTTTAAAGACACGTACCCTCAAAAACGCGAAAGTTCCAAAAAAATTCAGTTTTATCGAAATAGCAAAAAATCTATTATTACGGCCGAAAATCGCTATAGGCTTAATCGATGAGGAATGTTGTTGCCCACATAGTGGTGAAAGTTTTGTGCAAATATATTGACTTGTTCTCGAGATATTAAGGTACAAACTTTAGATTTCAAGGGGAGATAACTCGCGAAAGAAGTCGAAAATCAAAAATCGGCCACAACAGTCCTCTCAGGAATTCATTTATCTTTAAAATGAGCTATCACACATAGCTGTATGTATTGCTGTGAATTAGGAGAAGATTTTCAAAGACGCGTACCCTAAAAACCGCGAAAGTTCACAAAAAAATCAGTTTTTTCGAAATAGCAAGAAATCTATATATACGGCCGAAAAAATGACATTAACTTTTTTTGTGGGGAATGTTGTTGCGCACATTTTGGTGAAAGTTTTAAGAAAATATATTGATTAGTATTCGAGTTATGAAGGTTTAAAGTTTTAACTTCAAGGGGAGATAACTCGCGAAAGAAGTCGAAAATCAAAAAAGTGGCTTGTTAAAATCTAAGTTGGGTCACAGGCTATCATCCCTGAAAGTTTGAAGAAAATCGGTCAAGCCGTTACTGCTGGAGCGATGACACAAAAAATCTGGAAAGAATAATAATAATAACTAGGATTGACGCGTCAATACTTAGGTCTTCAAGACTTCTGCTTGACCTTGAACTCCATGTTGGACTCTCGGTTATTCGCCAGTTATTATGCTTTAAAATGAGCTATCAAACATGTCTCTATCTTCAGTAGTTATTTTACAAAAAATATCCAAAGACAATGACCCTCTGAAAATGGAACAATCGCTTATTAATGGACCCCTACATGACCTTTCTCACGATTAAGACAAAATGGTTATATTTTCATACTAAGTTGCAACATAGAAAATATTGTGCTTTAATATCCACTTAAGTAGAAGTAATCATCATTTAGATTGCATTCATAATTAATGCATTATCGTTTTCTGAATATTCAAGAAAATACTCTGAATTGCTTTTATTTTGACCCCTTGAGAACCTTTGCGATGTTCGGAGCTTCACTATCAACTTTTTGATGAAAGGGTTCAACTGAAAAAATGTTGTTCTTGAATTTGTATATCCGAAGGTGTAAATATAATGAAATTATCTTAATTAGTTAAGCAGTTATGATCCTTGGAACTTTGCTGAAAATGGCGATTTTCGAAAAATGACAAAGTTCTATGACTTGTCACACGTAAGGTATGACAAATAAATGCTGGAAAATTATTGTCCTCAATAAAATGATATCTCTCCTTTAACATAAGCTATTAAACCTGTTGGTATCTTTAGTGGTTTAAGATCTAAAATTCTTCGAAAAATATGCCCCTCAAAAGTCCTATAAATCACGAAATTTCATACATTTTGACAAATGCGATAATTGTGACCTAACTATCAACTTTTACATGATATAAATCTGTTATAGAAATGTTAAGTAATGTATTTGGGTCATATGACAATAAAAATCTCTGACATATCTTCCTTTGTTTCAGAGCTATGCCCCTTTAAACATGAGGCCGAAATTCGGTCTTTTTAAAAATGACCATGTTCAATGACGGATTATCAAAATTCTAGGATGAAATTAAAAAATCGACAACTACAACCCTCTGAAGAATTCATTTATCTTTAAAATAAGCTATCATATGTATATGTACTCATAAAATTGAAGGACGAGAACGTTTTCTTAGACGCGTACCCTAAAAACCGCGAAAGTTCACCAAAAATTCAGTTTTTTCGAAATAGCAAAAAATCTATATATACGGCCGAAAAAATGACATTAACTTTTTTTGTGGGGAATGTTGTTGCGCACATTTTGGTGAAAGTTTTAAGAAGATATATTGATTAGTATTCGAGTTATGAAGGTTTAAAGTTTTGACTTCAAAGGGAGATAACTCAAGAAAGAAGTCGAAAATCCAAAAAGTGACTCGTTAAAATCTAAGTTGGGTCACATGCTATCAGCCCTGAAAATTTCATGGGAATCGGCCCAGTGGTTACTTCAGAAAGCTCTGGACAAAAAAAGTACAAAGAATAATAATAATAATGAAGAACACGGATAATAACAATAGGTCTTCCAGACGTAGTCTTGAAGACCTAACTAGGATTGACGCGTCAATACTTAGGTCTTCAAGACTTCTACTTGACCTAGAACTCCATGTTGGACTTAGGGATATTCGTCTGTTTCTCCGCTTTAAAATGAGCTATCAAACATGTCTCTATCTTCAGTAGTTATTTTACAAAAATTATCCAAAGACAATGACCCTCTGAAAATGGAACAATCGCTTATTAATGGACCCCTACATGACCTTTCTCACAATTAAGACAAAATGGTTAATATTTTCATACTAAGTTGCAACATAGAAAGTACTGTGCTTTAATTTCCACTTAAGTAGATGTAACCAACTCTACCTTTGAACATACAGTAGAAGAACACACTTTTAAAAAATGACCATGTTCAAGGACATATTTTTAAAATTTTAGGAAGAAATTCAAAATTCGGCCACAACAGTCCTCTCAGGAGTTCATTTATCTTCAAAATGAGCTATCACACATAGCTGTATGTATTGCCGTGAATTAGGAGAAGATTTTCAAAGACGCGTACCCTCAAAACCGCGAAAGTTCCAAAAAAATTCAGTTTTATCGAAATAGCAAAAAATCTATTATTACGGCCGAAAATCGCTATAGGCTAAATCGATGAGGAATGTTGTTGCCCACATAGTGGTGAAAGTTTTTTGCAAATATCTTAATTAGTACTCGAGATATTAAGGTATAAAGTTTTAACTTCAAGGGGAGATAACTCGCGAAAGAAGTCGAAAATCAAAAATCGGCCACAACAGTCCTCTCAGGAATTCATTTATCTTTAAAATGAGCTATCACACATAGCTGTATGTATTGCCGTTAATTAGGAGTATAAACATTAACAAACACACATATAGGTTTGCAATTTATATATATCTATGAAATGCTAATAACAGTATTATTACAGAATATGGTATAAATGAGCAAAACGGTAATGTACATGGTTGAAAGACGCTTCTCAATTTGCAACTGAACTAAGCCCCTGTACTGGGAGACAGGCAGCAGGCGCGCTTCTGAAGTCGGGTATCGGGTTACGGTGAGCTCGGGGTCAAGCAGCTGCAAAGCATGCCGTCGTAAGCAAGTTAGTCTCTGCTGCGTTCCGGCGAAAAAATCTTGTAAAACTTGATGATAAGAATATTATTTTGCACAAAACAAAGACATATACTGTAAAGCTGTTTCAATAAATGAAATAGTTACAACACAACTGCCAATTGGTTAACAGAATAAATAATGAACTATGCAATATAATGATATGACTGTTTCTGACTATCATGCATGTATGCCCCGAACGCTACTTGGTTCGCGGAAAACAGATTACCGCCATCTTGTTTTCCTTTGTTTAACCAAGCACAATGAATTGTCACTTCATGCTGAACAGACTGTTTGCATGCACGCTCACGACCGTTACTACTGAAAGATTTGTGACGTCATCAGAACACTTTAAAACTTTCTTGTTTGCTTGTGTGTGAATTCCTCTTGCTATTTGTAAAGTTTTGAACAGTCATTGGATTGATTTCTGTTGACTGGTTTTGCATATATAGATTATATTAGATAGTTATTGAACATTTTTGCTGGACATAGCCCTCCTAAAGGCATATTGTAGTCACTGTTTATCTTAGATACAGGTTTTGAGTCGCTTGAAATTGTTGTCCCTTTATTGAACTGTGTATTTAGTTAATCTGTCTGTTGTATTGTCTGTTGCCATTTCCTGTCATCAGCCTCAGTTGGTTAAGCAGGTCTTACCATCAATGTAATTGTTTTATCTGTCTATTTGAGCACTGTGTGATTTGGTGGCTACGGCCACGTGTTCTAAATAACTGAAAGATTGGTGACGGCATCAGAAGACTGTAAAACTGAACTAGATATTATCAAATAAATAAAGTGGAGACACTCTATTTATTTTGTAATATTTAGTGACCATAACCCCGGAAAGGACTCGGCTACTAATCATCCGCTTTTGATTGGTTGACCTTGAGACCTTTCCATTTTTTTCAGGGTAGGGCTAGTTAGATGCAGATTGCCGATTCAGTTACGGCTGCAATCGGTCTCGTGTAGTCCATGCAAGCTGAGATTTGATACTTCTCCTGCACATATCACTGTGTACGGGGAAGTGAAATCAAGTCTTATGAATGCATGGATTGCACTAATTGCACACCCCCCCTGCCCAATTTTTTTTTGGATTTGACCTACTTTATTTCCGTAGAGTCTGATCTTTGCTTAGCTTTGAACTACCCTGTATTAGTGGAGGAAGCTGACTTTTAGCTTCCAGTTAGTTACTGCCATTTCAGCATTTTATGGTGTTGAGTAAAAACTTGCTTACTTTCTTTCAATATTTGAAAACTTGAGTTGGTTACACACTTCTGTGGAATTCTTACAGTTCAAATCCGCCTGTCATTTAAGATCTATTAATCTGTTAATCATCTACAATTGAAAATGCCTAGGAAAAAGAATTTGAAGCGAATTCAGGTCCTTAAAAAGGCTAGAATGGAGACTTTACTTGACATTGTTTCTGAACCTGTATCAGAAGATGTTTTATCTGTTGGTGAAAGTGAAAACTACACTGAAATGGAAAATCACTCTGACATTAGTTGCTTTATAGAATCTGCCGATGAAAGGTTTCCTCCAAACATTGATGCAGAGGAAATAGTGGTAGATCCTGTTGTTATTATGGGCTCTTTTCATCAAGCTGATCCTATGTGGTTTCCAATTGACCATATTGGAAAACAGTGCGTTCCCAATAGTCTTATGTCCCTGTTTTATAGCAAAATAAAACCACCTCACGAGTGGACAAGCGCAGATCTGGATAAAATATTAAGAAACGGCGACGACTTGTATGGGCATATCCAGAATTCCTCAACTATGTCCGCGGGCTATTTGTTGGTGACAGAATTACCTGGATATCTGGATGCGTTTAACACCACGTTTACACTCGTCCGAGATGAACCGAGTGCTGGCTACATTTAGCCAGGAGAGGACATGATTGGTTTTGGGAATCTAGTTACCTTGGAAGCCGCTGTAGATGAAGCATTGACGGACCGTTCCTCTTGCTTTGTTAATTTCTGTGGGGCTGTTTTTGCTGTCATGTATTTTGATGGGTCCTACTATGTTTTTGACTCTCATTCACGCAACATAGAAGGTGCTTTGAGTGCTGATGGATCCAGTATAGTCATTCAATATCACAGTATACATGCAGTATATGAACATTGCATTCGACTTGCACGTTCAATGAATGCCAATCAAAACTCTTTCTTTGAGGTAACTGGCGTGAGTGTTAGTTGTGAAAATGAAATTGAAACTGTCAGAACATGTCCAAGGCAAAGAACAGGCAAGATGCCTTTTGTGAAGAGAAATATTGCCCCCTCGCCTAAAAGTTCTAGGAAGAAGAAAGCAACAAAGGAAAGGCCAAAACAAACAGCAACACTGTCTGACAGTGATTCTGAAATGCGAATTTCTGGTTCCAGTGATTCTGAAATGCGAATTTCCGGTTCCAGTGATCCTGAATTGCCAATTTCAGATCACCAAAGAACCAAACCAACAAAATTGCCTCCACGTTTGAAAAAGAAATCAGCAACTGTTGTGAAACGTCCATGTCCTGCATCTTCAACTGTAACATCTGCCATGCCATCTGCCCCTGAATCCATTTCATTGACTTCTAGCAGTTCTGAAAATGAGTCTGATGTTTCAAAATTAAAAGAAAGATTTTTAAATCTTGTGAAAAGGCCAAGATCCACTGCTGCAGTACGTAAGGCCAAACGATTGAGAATGAGGGAAAATCGAATGAAAAATAAGACTGAATCTACTGCAAGCTTCAAAGAACAAAAAGGTAAGAAGGATTGCAGGTATGCAGAAGATGAGCATTATCGATCTAAGTTGAGGAGAGGTGCAAAAGCTCTATATGATGACAATTACGCTTACAGAGAAGCAAACAAATCTGGCAGTGTTAAGAAGTACAAACTTGATGATGAATTCAGAGAATCTGTGAAGTTGAGAAGTACTTGTAAATATAAGGAAAATGAGCAATTTAGAGAGTCTGTGAAATTGAGTAGTACTTCTAAATATAAGGAAAATGAGCAATTTAGAGAGTCTGTGAAATTGAGCAGTACTTCTAAATATAAGGAAAATGAGCAATTTAGAGAGTCTGTGAAATTGAGTAGTACTTCTAAATATAAGGAAAATGAGCAATTTAGAGAGTCTGTGAAATTGAGTAGTACTTCTAAATATAAGGAAAATGAGCAATTTAGAGAGTCTGTGAAATTGAGTAGTACTTCTAAATATAAGGAAAATGAGCAATTTAGAGAGTCTGTGAAATTGAGTAGTACTTCTAAATATAAGGAAAATGAGCAATTTAGAGAGTCTGTGAAATTGAGTAGTACTTCTAAATATAAGGAAAATGAGCAATTTAGAGAGTCTGTGAAATTGAGAAGTACTTCTAAATATAAGGAAAATGAGGAATTCAGAAATGCTGTGAAAGCTGCCATGTCTGCAAATTATAAAAGTAATCCTCAAGTCCGAGAACAAAAACAAGGAGGTGTACGAATCAAAAGACAGAAAAACATTGCATTTAACAGGAAAATGTTGAATGTAAGGAAAAAATTTCAAACATTGATAAAAGATGGGCCTGAATATGTTTGCTCTGTTTGCAACAGACGATTATTTAGGAAACAAGTGATTGAATGTCTGATGGGAAACTATCGTAATTCTTCTGAAATTGCAGAGTTTTGCATTCAAGATGTTCATGTCCACAGATGTGACGACAATTGTAGCAAGCCATGTTGTATTGTTAAAACCCCCAACGGAAAATGTTGGATATGTCACACATGTCATAGTAAATTAAAAAGTGGAAAGACGCCAGCAGAATCTGTTGTCAATAATCTGAAACTTGACCCAATTCCTGAGGAACTTGGGCGTCTCAATAGTTTGGAACAACATCTGGTATCCATGAACATTCCTTTCCGGAAAATGATGGCACTGCCCAAAGGAGGCCAAAACGGTGTACACGGCCCAACCGTTTGTGTTCCATCAAATGTGAACAAAACAATATCGCTTTTGCCTCAATCTGAGCAGAGTGATCAGATGATCCGTGTGAAGTTAAAACGAAAATTGTCTTTCAAAGGGCATCATGAGTATAAGTTTGTTAATACAGGTCATGTTCGACAAGCTCTTTCATACCTAAAGGCAAATAACATTTTCTACCACAATGTCGAGTTCAACAGAGATTGGATTAACCCCAATGAGGTCGTTGATGATGACGTTATTGAGGATGAGCAAATTGTGGAAAGAGACGAAGTTGAAATGTTGGACTCTGAATCAAGAAGGGAAGATGACGAATCCTCTTGCACAAACCCAGAACCAGAACTTCCTCATGGTGACGGGAATGGAGTACTTCTGGATACATGTCTGCAACCCATTGATATTGGGCAACATGTTTTGGACAATAATTTAGAAAATATATTTAATATTGCTCCAAGTGAAGGTGAAACACCAACGTCGATTGCTGTGGATAAAACCAATGAAGCCAAATGCTTTCCAACATTGTTTCCTAAAGGAACTCCCACATTTCATGACCATCGTGATGAGAGACTCACACTTGGAAGATATCTCAATACAAGACTCTTAAGTGCTGATAGCAGGTTTGCCAAGAACACTGATTATATATTTTATTCTCAGTACCTATCAGAACTTGAACAAGTAAAATCAAATGTGTCTGTATCTTTGCGAAAGGGTAAGGCTTCAGGAAAAGGCAAATCATTTTCTTCCAAAGATCTTGTTGATGGAAACTCATTGAAGGATATTTTGAAACACGACGACGGGTATAAATTTCTCAAACCAATAAGAGGTACACCTCCATTTTGGCAGTCAGTTCAGAAAGACCTTTTTGCCATGATAAGACAGTTGGGCATCCCAACATGGTTTTGTTCTTTTTCATCTGCAGAATTTAGATGGAGTGAAATTATTAATTGTATTTTGCGTGAAACTGGCGATACTCGGAAATTTGAAGATCTAGACTGGAATTCAAAATGCGTTATTCTTAGAAAAAACCCTGTAACGGCCGCAAGAATGTTCGATGAAAGATTTCATTATTTTCTAAATGACGTTATCATGTCCCCAGCAGCACCCATTGGGAAAGTTATTGATTATTTCTACAGGGTTGAGTTCCAGCAAAGGGGTTCACCTCATACTCACTGCTTATTCTGGATTCAGAACGCACCCAAAATTTCCAAAGACCCAGATAATGCTGTTATTGAATTTGTTGACAAATTTGTTACATGTGAGCTGCCTGGCGCTAATGATGAGGAACTTCACACCATTGTTGATGGCGTGCAGAGGCACAGTAAACGCCACTCTAAATCATGCAGGAAAACTGGGAAGAAATGTAGATTCAATTTTCCGAGGCCACCTTCATCTGAAACTTTCATTTGCCATGTTGATGATAAAGAAGCAAAGACCGTTGATGATTTACCAAAAGATGCTGACGGCAACCCAAATTTAAACTTCATCCATGACTTACGTAAGTCACAGAAGATGTCTCCCAAAACTGCTGAGACCATATTGAAAGGGCTCTGGCATGAAATAAATAATGAGGAGCAAAATTATGAATCGACTGATGATTTGTTTGATGCTCTTGGTATAACTCAATCTGTATTTGAAAATGCATGTTCTGCTTTGGGCAAGACAACAAATGTTGTTTTGCAGAGACGACCATGTGATATCTGGATAAACCAGTACAATGCTGACTTGTTGAAATGCTGGAATGCAAACATGGACATTCAATTTGTCGTTGATGCTTACTCATGCGTCGTTTACATCATATCTTACATAAGTAAAGCAGAACGTGAGATGGGACTTCTTTTAAGTCAAACTGAGAAAGAAGCTCGTAAGAACAATCTTGATGCCAAAGAATCACTGAAACAAATTGGAGGTGCATATTTAACTCATCGAGAAGTAAGTGCCCAAGAAGCCGTGTTCAGAGTTTGTAATTTACATCTAAAGCAATCTTCCAGAAAAGTTCAATTCATACCTGTTGGGACAGACACTGTGCGCATGAGTTTGCCTATTGCAACAATAAAACAGAAAAGCTCTTCTGGAGATTTTAATGAAGAAGATATGTGGGCAACGAGTCTCATTGATCGCTACACACATAGGCCTAATCAACCTGAAATGAACCATCTTTGTCTCGCACAATTTTGTTCTGAATACAGGATTGTTTATTCTTCAGAGATGTCTCGTGTTGACAATGCAAAACGTCGCACACCTGTGATAGAGCTACAAAATGGGCTTGGATTCATGCAAAAAAGGTCCAATAGTGAACCAGCAGTTATAAGATATCCAAGATTTTCCAAAATCAGAGATCCAGAGAAATACTTTCAGAGTATACTGCAGTTATTTTTACCATATAGAGTTGATGGTCAATTGAAACCGCCAGCCTTTGAAACGTTTGAAATGTTTTATCTTGAGGGATCTGTGAAGATTGGAAATGTTGTGGAAGCTGTCAAGGACATTGTTGAAAGAAACAGAAAAAACTTTGAGATAGATTACGAAGAACTTCAGATGGCTGAACAGGTGCTTGAAAATGCTGGATCGCTGGAAGATGCATGGGCCCTAATTGGCCCCGAAACTGAGCTTGACAGACTGGAATGTGAAGAGATGGCTCCTAGAATTGATGACACTGATGATGATGAGGGAAACATTCCCGATTTGATGAACATGGGAGAAAATGCTCGTGCAGGTTCGACAATAGAGACTGTGAAAGCAACTTTGTCTAAGACCGATGCACAGAAGCTTTTGAAATCATTGAATACTGAACAACAGGAAATATTTTTCAAGGTCAGAAAGTGGGCCCTTCAGAAGAGAAATGGACACCAGCCAGAAGCATTTCACCTCTGCTTACATGGACCTGGTGGCACTGGAAAATCTCTTCTGATCAAGGCAATAAATTATGAATGCAATCGACTCTTGGCCAAACTTCGTGAGAATCCAGATGATTTATCTGTGTTACTGGCTGCACCAACTGGAGTCGCTGCATTCAATATCAATGCTCAAACCATACATAGTGCTCTTTCAATTGGCATTGATGCATATCTACCATATGTTCCCCTGGGTGAGGAGAAAGTTAATACTCTAAGATCTAAGTATCAAAGTCTACAACTAATGATCATAGATGAGATTTCCATGGTTGATCATAAGCTTTTAACTTACATTCATGGAAGGCTCAGGCAAATAAAACAGACGCCTGAAGAAATTCCTTTTGGTAATATTTCAATTCTAGCAGTTGGAGATTTCTATCAACTCCCACCAGTGAAAGGGAAACCATTATTTTCAGAAAAATTGGGAATTGATTACTTTAATGACTTTTTTGTGAAAGCTGACTTAACTCAAATAATGCGTCAAAATGATAGAGATTTTGCTGAAACTCTGAACCGCCTACGAGTTCGAGAACGTAAAGATGCAATGCAGCCTCAAGATCTTGCAACTCTTCAAAGCCGTGAAACTGGAGAAGTCCTTGATTGTATTCATATATTCGCACTGAATCGTGATGTTGATGATTTCAATTCAAAGAAATTGCACGAAAGATGTCCTGATTTGATCAGCATTGAAGCTGAAGATATTTTAAAACAGAAGCATACTGGTGTTAAGTTGAGAAAATCTGGATGCGGAACATTTGCTTTCCCAAAGACCATAAATATTGGAGTCGGTGCCAGAGTTATGCTGACAAGGAATGTGGACACATCTGATGGCCTTGTCAATGGAGTTTTTGGCTTAGTTCATCATATCTCATTCAAGCACAATTCAGAAGCCCCAGATAAGATTTTTATTTTGTTTGATGATCCTAAAGTTGGAGGAAATTTGAGAAAAACAACATCATATTCAAATAACATTTCATTGTTTAGTACTCCCATTGTGAGACAGGAAGAGAGTGCAAAAAACGGGTCAGGTATGCGCAATCAATTTCCTGTGAAGCTCGCATGGGCATGTACTGTGCACAAAACTCAAGGACTGACCTTCGATCAAGTTGTTGTTTCATTTGAAGGTATCCGAACTCCAGGGCAAGCCTATGTGGCACTCAGCCGTGTGAGGTCCCTAGAAGGTTTGGTCATTCAAAATTTCGATGCCAAAAAAATATTTTGCAATGATCTTGTCACTGATGCCATGTCCAAAATGAAAAACTTTGTGTCTGAAAATACTTGTTCCCCATACAGGAGTGGAATGAATGTTGTTTTGCATAATATCCAAGGCCTTGAACATCATTTCCAATTTCTACAGCAGGATGTTCGGTTCGTTGAGGCAGATGTCCTTTGTCTCACTGAAACATGGTTACCTGACCCAGTTGTACGTAAAGACAAACTTCAAGGTTACTCATTTCACCACCACAACCGTCGTTCCTCCTATGATGATTCAACCAGATTGTTTGCAAATTTACAGTCACTGCAACATGGTGGTGTTGGTATGTTTGTAAGAGATGGTGTCGCTGTTCAAAGAGTGGAACGTCACTATAATATAGAACATGTGTGTATGTATTTGCCAGGTTCTAATGTAGTAATAATTGTGCTATACAGACCTCCAACATACAACATTTCAGTATTCAAAGAAACTTTGTCGGCAATGTTGGCAAGTGTGACCAGTATGTTTGATTGTGGCATTATTGTGGTGGGTGACTTCAATGACAACATTAGAACATCATCGTCTATTACACAATTACTCGGAAGGTTTGGTTTCACCCAACATGTTTCAGAATCAACAACAGAAGATGACACAATCATTGATCATGTTTACAGTCGGCATATTGAAGATATATCTGTAAATATTTTGCCGACCTTTTACAGTCACCACGAGGCAGTACAAGTTAACTTTGCAAGTGGTTAAGTACCAAGCTTTTTAAGAATAATCTGCTTTATGCATGCTAAAAACCACTTTGGTTCCTGCCAATATGAACTGATGTGCTTTGTAATGCAGGTTGTGTTAGCCCTCATGAACTTATTTTTGAAAACTCCATTATATGTCTGATAACTGAATTTTGTTTATGTAAAATGTGTTTGAAGTGTTACAGGTGTATTCCCTGAACATGTTGACCGCAATGCTTTGTATATAGATATTAGTAACCCTTGACTGAATCAAGATGACTGGGCAGTACGCCTGTCTTGAATGAAGTTTTGTTTTATTGAATGTATAAATGTTGGACTCCTGCACTCAAGATGACTTGGGCAGCTCGCCTGTCTTGATTTGCAGCTTTTGTAGACTGTGTTTGTGGTGTATAAATGTTGGACTCCTGCACTCAAGATGACTTGGGCAGCTCGCCTGTCTTGATTTGCAGCTTTTGTAGACTGTGTTTGTGGTGTATAAATGTTGGACTCCTGCACTCAAGATGACTTGGGCAGCTCGCCTGTCTTGATTTGCAGCTTTTGTAGACTGTGTTTGTGGTGTATAAATGTTGGACTCCTGCACTCAAGATGACTTGGGCAGCTCGCCTGTCTTGATTTGCAGCTTTTGTAGACTGTGTTTGTGTGTATAAATGTTGGACTCCTGCACTCAAGATGACTTGGGCAGCTCGCCTGTCTTGATTTGCAGCTTTTGTTGAATGAGCATGTTTATATGAGAGATTGCAAGAAATAATAAAGAAAACACGAAAAAAAAACTTTCCCCCCATTGAGTGAAACCTTGTCGTGGTTGGGGGGCTTGTGTGTCTCCATGACCCTGGGAGCTACGATGGCTGGAGATTAATCTCCTAGAAAGGCCAGACTGGTCAAAGGGTAGACACCAGACTAATATCACTCGTTCCAAATTCTGAAAAATGTCTCTCACTAGATGTTTCCTTAAATAACTGATATTGTTCCAAAGACAACTTGTGTTCGAATAAGGTGTAACACAAAAGATGTTGTCCTTTGAACTGTGCATACGGCTATGAAAACTATATTTGGATTGAGTGATTAGTTAAGGTGCGACACTTGTTCGAATTTTGATGAAAATGACGTCACCATGTTATTGTTCCTGTTGAACCGGTCTCTTAGCTTCAAAATGAGCTGTCAATCATGATAGTATCTTTATTGGTTAAAGAGGGAAAATTCTAGGAAGAAAGTACCCCTCGAAAACTCAATAAATCACGAAAATTCCCTTTTTTAGAAAAGTGACCAAAAAAGCATTAAATATAAACTTTTACATGATAATGATCTATAGTGGAATTATTTGCCTAGTAATTGTTAAACGAATGCAGTAATAATTTTCGACACAAGTTTACTCCTTACCGAGTAACCTCCCTTAGAAGACGTAGACCAAAAACGGACTTTTATTAAATGACGAATTTCAAAGGTGGATTGCGTAAATACGGAGATGAAATTTAAAAATCGGAAGATGTCATGTTATGGAGCAGCTATTCAGCCTCAAAATGAGCTACCACATGTAACTGTATGTATTTAGTTATTTTACAAAAATTATCCAAAGACAATGACCCTCTGAAAATGGAACAATCGCTTATTAATGGACCCCTACATGACCTTTCTCACAATTAAGACAAAATGGTTAATATTTTCATACTAAGTTGCAACATAGAAAGTATTGTGCTTTAATTTCCACTTAAGTAGATGTAACCAACTCTCCCTTTGAACATACAGTAGAAGAACACACTTTTAAAAAATGACCATGTTAAAGGACATATTTTTAAAATTTTAGGAAGAAATTCAAAATCCGGCCGAAACAGTCCTCTCAGGAGTTCATTTATCTTCAAAATGAGCTATCACACATAGCTGTATGTATTGCCGTGAATTAGGAGAAGACTTTTAAAGACACGTACCCTCAAAAACGCGAAAGTTAAAAAAAAATCAGTTTTATCGAAATAGCAAAAAATCTATTATAACGGCCGAAAATCGCTATAGGCTAAATCGATGAGGAATGTTGTTGCCCACATAGTGGTGAAAGTTTTTTGCAAATATCTTAATTAGTACTCGAGATATTAAGGTATAAAGTTTTAACTTCAAGGGGAGATAACTCGCGAAAGAAGTCGAAAATCAAAAATCGGCCACAACAGTCCTCTCAGGAATTCATTTATCTTTAAAATGAGCTATCACACATAGCTGTCTGTATTGCTGTGAATTAGGAGAAGATTTTCAAAGACACGTACCCTCAAAACCGCGAAAGTTCACCAAAAATTCAGTTTTTTCGAAATAGCAAGAAATCTATATATACGGCCGAAAAAATTACATTAACTTTTTTTGTGGGGAATGTTGTTGCGCACATTTTGGTGAAAGTTTTAAGAAAATATATTGATTAGTATTCGAGTTATGAAGGTTTAAAGTTTTAACTTTAAGGGGAGATAACTCGCGAAAGAAGTGGAAAATCAAAAAAGTGGCTCGTTAAAATCTAAGTTGGGTCACAGGCTATCATCCCTAAAAGTTTGAAGAAAATCGGTCAAGTCGTTACTGCTGGAGCGATGACACAAAAAATCTGCAAACAATAATAATAATAATAATAATAATAATAATAAGAAACACGATAGGAACAATAGGTCTTCAGACATTCGTCTTGAAGATAGTGGCTCGTTAAAATCTAAGTTGGGTCACAGGCTATCATCCCTAAAAGTTTGAAGAAAATCGGTCAAGTCGTTACTGCTGGAGCGATGACACAAAAAATCTGCAAACAATAATAATAATAATAATAATAATAATAATAAGAAACACGATAGGAACAATAGGTCTTCAGACATTCGTCTTGAAGACCTAACTAGGATTGACGCGTCAATACTTAGGTCTTCAAGACTTTTGCTTGACCTTGAACTCCATGCTGGACTCTCGGTTATTCGCCAGTTATTATGCTTTAAAATGAGCTATCAAACATGTCTCTATCTTCAGTAGTTATTTTACAAAAATTATCCAAAGACAATGACCCTCTGAAAATGGAACAATCGCTTATTAATGGACCCCTACATGACCTTTCTCACAATTAAGACAAAATGGTTAATATTTTCATACTAAGTTGCAACATAGAAAGTATTGTGCTTTAATTTCCACTTAAGTAGATGTAACCAACTCTCCCTTTGAACATACAGTAGAAGAACACACTTTTAAAAAATGACCATGTTAAAGGACATATTTTTAAAATTTTAGGAAGAAATTCAAAATCCGGCCGAAACAGTCCTCTCAGGAGTTCATTTATCTTCAAAATGAGCTATCACACATAGCTGTATGTATTGCCGTGAATTAGGAGAAGACTTTTAAAGACACGTACCCTCAAAAACGCGAAAGTTCCAAAAAAATTCAGTTTTATCGAAATAGCAAAAAATCTATTATTACGGCCGAAAATCGCTATAGGCTTAATCGATGAGGAATGTTGTTGCCCACATAGTGGTGAAAGTTTTGTGCAAATATATTGACTTGTTCTCGAGATATTAAGGTACAAACTTTAGATTTCAAGGGGAGATAACTCGCGAAAGAAGTCGAAAATCAAAAATCGGCCACAACAGTCCTCTCAGGAATTCATTTATCTTTAAAATGAGCTATCACACATAGCTGTATGTATTGCTGTGAATTAGGAGAAGATTTTCAAAGACGCGTACCCTAAAAACCGCGAAAGTTCACAAAAAAATCAGTTTTTTCGAAATAGCAAGAAATCTATATATACGGCCGAAAAAATGACATTAACTTTTTTTGTGGGGAATGTTGTTGCGCACATTTTGGTGAAAGTTTTAAGAAAATATATTGATTAGTATTCGAGTTATGAAGGTTTAAAGTTTTAACTTCAAGGGGAGATAACTCGCGAAAGAAGTCGAAAATCAAAAAAGTGGCTCGTTAAAATCTAAGTTGGGTCACAGGCTATCATCCCTGAAAGTTTGAAGAAAATCGGTCAAGCCGTTACTGCTGGAGCGATGACACAAAAATCTGGAAAGAATAATAATAATAATAATAACTAGGATTGACGCGTCAATACTTAGGTCTTCAAGACTTCTGCTTGACCTTGAACTCCATGCTGGACTCTCGGTTATTCACCAGTTTTTCTGCTTTAAAACGAGCTATCAAACATGTCTCTATCTTCAATAGTTATTTTACAAAAATTCTCCAAAGAAAGTACCCCTCTGAAAATGGAAAATCACATAGTAATGGACCCCTGATTGATCTTTCTCACGATTAAGACAAAATGGTTAATATTTTCATACTAAGGTGTAACATAGAAAATGTTGTGCTTTAATTTCCACTTCAGGAGATGTTATCATCATTTGGATTGTATACATAAGTAATGCGTTATGTTATTCTGAATGTTAAAGAAAATACTCAAAAATGCTACAATTTGGACCCCTAGACAACCTTTGCGATGTTCGGAGCTTAACTATCAACTTTTTGATGAAAGAGTTCAACAGAAACGTTGTTGTTCTTGAAATTGTCCATCTGTAGGTATAAATACAATTTCAATATTTTGATTAGTTAAGCAGTTATGATCCTTTGAACTTTGCTTAAAATGGCAATTTTGTAAAAATGACAAACTTCTATGACTTGTCACCAAAAAACTAAGACAGATACGAGCTTGAAAAATATTGTCCTTAATAAATGACGTTCCTACTTCAATATGATCTATTTAAAGTCTTCCTGTCGTCATTGGTTCATAATCAATAATTATCCAAAGGATATACCCTTCGAAAATGCTCGAAATCACAAAATTTTACTTTTTTGGGATTATGTCCAAATTGTGCTGAAACTATCAACTTTTATATGACATCAATGTATAATGGACTTGTTAAGCTCTTTATTAGCAAGAAATGGCTATCAATAACTTTGACATAAGTCAATTAGTGACAGAGGTATTACCCTTTGAAATTGCAACCGAAAAACGCCCGTTTTAAAAAGGACCATATTCAAGGGCAGATTACTCGAATTCTAGGCCGAAATTCAAAATTCTGTTAGCAAATAATATTCTACGTTGTCTTGGCTTTCGAATGAGCTATCACACATATCTGTATGTATTGCCGTGATTTAGAAGAAGATTTTTGAAGACGCGTACCCTCAAACCCGCGAAAGTGCACCAAATTTTCAGTTTTTTCAAAATAGCAAAAAATCTATTGTTACGGCCGAAATCCGCACTAGGTCTAATCGATGGGGAATGTTGTTGCCCACATTTTGGTGAAAGTTTTTTGAAAATATCTTGGTAAGTTTTCGAGCTATTGAGGTTTGAAGTTTCAACTTCCAGGGGAGATAACTCACGAAAGAAGTCGAAAATCAAAAAAGTAAAAAAAAGTGTATCTCAGTTTGGTTACAGGCTACCTTCCCTGAAAATTTCATGGAAATCGGCCTAGCCGTTACTTGGGAAATCTGCTGAACACAATTGGTACAAAGAATAATAATAATAACTAGGATTGACGCGTCAATACTTAGGTCTTCAAGACTTCTGCTTGACCTTGAACTCCATGCTTGACTCTCGGTTATTCACCAGTTTTTCTGCTTTAAAACGAGCTATCAAACAAGTCTCTATCTTCAATAGTTATTTTACAAAAATTCTCCAAAGAAGTTACCCCTCTGAAAATTGAAAAATCACATAGTAATGGACCCCTACATGATCTTTCTCACGATTAAGACAAACTGGTTAATATTTTCATACTAAGGTGCTACATAGAAAATGTTGTGCTTTAATTTCCACTTCAGGAGATGTTATCATCATTTTGATTGTATACATAAGTAATGCGTTATGTTATTCTGAATGTTAAAGAAAATACTCAAAAATGCTACAATTTGGACCCTTAGACAACCTTTGCGATGTTCGGAGCTTAACTATCAACTTTTTGATGAAAGGGTTCAACAGAAACGTTGTTGTTCTTGAAAATGTGCATCCGACGGTGTAAATACAATTTTGATATCTTTATTAGTTAAGCAGTTATGATCCTTTCAACTATGGTTAAAAATGAGGATTTTCAAAAATGACAATGTTCTATGTCTTGTCACATATAAACTATGACAGATACGTGTTTCAAAAATAGTGTCCTTTACAAATGACGTTTCTACATCAAAATGTCATTTACAAATTGTTCCTATCTCCATTGGTTCATGATCAATAATTCTCCAAAGGATATACCCCTCGAAAATGCTCAAAATCACAAAATTTTACTTTTTTGGGATTATCTCCAATTTATGCCGAAACTATTAACTTTTATATGATATTGATGTATTATGGACTTGTTTAGCTCTTTATTAGCAAGAGATGGCTATCAATAACTTTGACATAAGTCAATTAGTTACAGAGTTATGCCCCGCGAAAGTTGACAACATATTCAGTTTTTTCGAAATAGCAAAAAATTTATTCACACGGCCGAAAACCGCTATAGGCCTGATCGATAGGGAATGTTGTTGCCCACATTTTGGTGAAAGTTTTATGAAAATATCTTGATTAGATTTCGAGCTATTAAGGTTTAAAGTTTTGACTTCAAGGGGAGATAACTCAAGACAGAAGTCGAAAATCAAAATTCGGAAAAGATCATGTTCTTGTACATTCATTTAGCTTTCAGATGAGCTATCACACATAGCTGTATGTATTGCCGTGATTTAGGAGAAGATTTTTGAAGACGCGTACCCTTAAAACCGCGAAAGTTGACAACATTTTCAGTTTTTTCGAAATAGCAAAAAATTTATTCACACGGCCGAAAACCGCTATAGGCCTGATCGATAGGGAATGTTGTTGCCCACATTTTGGTGAAAGTTTTATGAAAATATCTTGATTAGATTTCGAGCTATTAATGTTTAAAGTTTTGACTTCAAGGGGAGATAACTCAAGACAGAAGTCGAAAATCAAAATTCGGCCGACGTACAAGGCTAGTTTTTGTTACAGGCTATCATTCCTGAAAATTTCATGCAAATCGGTTCAGCCGTTACTTCAGAATCCGTGCCACAAAAAACGTACAAATAATAATAAGAAAAAGTAGGATTGACGCGTCAATACGGCAGGTCTTCAAGACTTCCGCTTTGACCTTTGGGCATGGAACCTTTGTAAACAACGTTTTTGGGCTTTGCACTTCTCAATAATAACTACAGGAACGGTTTGAAGCAATTTGTAAATGCAGTAAAAAATGTTATTTTTTTGGGGCTCAAAATTTGTTTTTGCCCAAAGCGTGAATTTTCGGTGTTACATGATGGCAGAAACATGGCAAGACAGGAAAACACACTTTGGGAGTCTGTACCTCTCAATAAGAACTAAGGACACCGATTTGAATTTTTGTTTAACACCAGGAAAAAAAAAACGCGTTTTGCTCCGATTGGACTCAAACCTTGATTTTTCTGATGCTGGCGGGATTAGAAAGTTGAGAAATCCAGGTTGCGCTCTGGACTCTAAAAAAAAAAAAAAAAAAAAAAAAAAGTAAAAAGACCTCCATATATGTATGGCATTGATGCAGACAGGCAGGCTTTACTTGGTTGTTTCATTGTGTCTATTGATTGAATCAGTTCGTCAGCATTTATATGAGCTTTCAAACGTGATTCTATCTTCAGTAGTTTTCGAACAAAAAATCTCCAAAGGAAATCCCCTGAAAATCGTCAAATGTCTTCATGTCGACATTTTGCTTTAACGGTCAACTTTTACATGATCACATTCTGAAGTGGAATTGTTAAACCACAAACGATGAACAGATTGCAATAAACAGAATTCGAATCGAAGTTTTCCTAAGCGAGTTATGTCCCTTTGAACATAGAGCCGAAAAACGCCCTTTTTAAAAAGGACCATATTCAAGGGCAGATTACTCGAATTCTAGGCCGAAATTCAATATTCGGTTAGCAAATTATATTCTACGTTGTCTTGGCTTTCGAATGAGCTATCACACATATCTCTATGTATTGCCGTGATTTAGAAGAAGATTTTTGAAGACGCGTACCCTCAAAATCGCGAAAATGCACAAATTTTTCAGTTTTTGCGAAATAGCAAAAAATCTATTATTACGGCCGAAATCCTCACTAGGCCTAATCGATGGGGAATGTTGTTGCCCACATTTTGGTGAAAGTTTTTTGAAAATATCTTTGTAAGTTTTCGAGCTATTGAGGTTTGAAGTTTCAACTTCAAGGGCAGATAACTCACAAAAGAAGTCGAAAATCCAAAAATTAAGAAAATTACTTCTAGGTTTGGTTACAGGCTACCTCCCCTGAAATTTTCATGGAAATCGGCCCAGCCGTTACTTGGGAAATCTGATGAACACAATTGGTACAAAGAATAATAATAATAATAAAAAATAATCAGTATCCCCTGAAAATCGTCAAATGTCTTCATGTCGACATTTTGCTTTAACGGTCAACTTTTACATGATCACATTCTGAAGTGGAATTGTTAAACCACAAACGATGAACAGATTGCAATAAACAGAATTCGAATCGAAGTTTTCCTAAGCGAGTTATGTCCCTTTGAACATAGAGCCGAAAAACGCCCTTTTTAAAAAGGACCATATTCAAGGGCAGATTACTCGAATTCTAGGCCGAAATTCAATATTCGGTTAGCAAATTATATTCTACGTTGTCTTGGCTTTCGAATGAGCTATCACACATATCTCTATGTATTGCCGTGATTTAGAAGAAGATTTTTGAAGACGCGTACCCTCAAAATCGCGAAAATGCACAAATTTTTCAGTTTTTGCGAAATAGCAAAAAATCTATTATTACGGCCGAAATCCTCACTAGGCCTAATCGATGGGGAATGTTGTTGCCCACATTTTGGTGAAAGTTTTTTGAAAATATCTTTGTAAGTTTTCGAGCTATTGAGGTTTGAAGTTTCAACTTCAAGGGCAGATAACTCACAAAAGAAGTCGAAAATCCAAAAATTAAGAAAATTACTTCTAGGTTTGGTTACAGGCTACCTCCCCTGAAATTTTCATGGAAATCGGCCCAGCCGTTACTTGGGAAATCTGATGAACACAATTGGTACAAAGAATAATAATAATAATAAAAAATAATCAGTATCCCCTGAAAATCGTCAAATGTCTTCATGTCGACATTTTGCTTTAACGGTCAACTTTTACATGATCACATTCTGAAGTGGAATTGTTAAACCACAAACGATGAACAGATTGCAATAAACAGAATTCGAATCGAAGTTTTCCTAAGCGAGTTATGTCCCTTTGAACATAGAGCCGAAAAACGCCCTTTTTAAAAAGGACCATATTCAAGGGCAGATTACTCGAATTCTAGGCCGAAATTCAATATTCGGTTAGCAAATTATATTCTACGTTGTCTTGGCTTTCGAATGAGCTATCACACATATCTCTATGTATTGCCGTGATTTAGAAGAAGATTTTTGAAGACGCGTACCCTCAAAATCGCGAAAATGCACAAATTTTTCAGTTTTTGCGAAATAGCAAAAAATCTATTATTACGGCCGAAATCCTCACTAGGCCTAATCGATGGGGAATGTTGTTGCCCACATTTTGGTGAAAGTTTTTTGAAAATATCTTTGTAAGTTTTCGAGCTATTGAGGTTTGAAGTTTCAACTTCAAGGGCAGATAACTCACAAAAGAAGTCGAAAATCCAAAAATTAAGAAAATTACTTCTAGGTTTGGTTACAGGCTACCTCCCCTGAAATTTTCATGGAAATCGGCCCAGCCGTTACTTGGGAAATCTGATGAACACAATTGGTACAAAGAATAATAATAATAATAAAAAATAATCAGTATCCCCTGAAAATCGTCAAATGTCTTCATGTCGACATTTTGCTTTAACGGTCAACTTTTACATGATCACATTCTGAAGTGGAATTGTTAAACCACAAACGATGAACAGATTGCAATAAACAGAATTCGAATCGAAGTTTTCCTAAGCGAGTTATGTCCCTTTGAACATAGAGCCGAAAAACGCCCTTTTTAAAAAGGACCATATTCAAGGGCAGATTACTCGAATTCTAGGCCGAAATTCAATATTCGGTTAGCAAATTATATTCTACGTTGTCTTGGCTTTCGAATGAGCTATCACACATATCTCTATGTATTGCCGTGATTTAGAAGAAGATTTTTGAAGACGCGTACCCTCAAAATCGCGAAAATGCACAAATTTTTCAGTTTTTGCGAAATAGCAAAAAATCTATTATTACGGCCGAAATCCTCACTAGGCCTAATCGATGGGGAATGTTGTTGCCCACATTTTGGTGAAAGTTTTTTGAAAATATCTTTGTAAGTTTTCGAGCTATTGAGGTTTGAAGTTTCAACTTCAAGGGCAGATAACTCACAAAAGAAGTCGAAAATCCAAAAATTAAGAAAATTACTTCTAGGTTTGGTTACAGGCTACCTCCCCTGAAATTTTCATGGAAATCGGCCCAGCCGTTACTTGGGAAATCTGATGAACACAATTGGTACAAAGAATAATAATAATAATAAAAAATAATCAGTATCCCCTGAAAATCGTCAAATGTCTTCATGTCGACATTTTGCTTTAACGGTCAACTTTTACATGATCACATTCTGAAGTGGAATTGTTAAACCACAAACGATGAACAGATTGCAATAAACAGAATTCGAATCGAAGTTTTCCTAAGCGAGTTATGTCCCTTTGAACATAGAGCCGAAAAACGCCCTTTTTAAAAAGGACCATATTCAAGGGCAGATTACTCGAATTCTAGGCCGAAATTCAATATTCGGTTAGCAAATTATATTCTACGTTGTCTTGGCTTTCGAATGAGCTATCACACATATCTCTATGTATTGCCGTGATTTAGAAGAAGATTTTTGAAGACGCGTACCCTCAAAATCGCGAAAATGCACAAATTTTTCAGTTTTTGCGAAATAGCAAAAAATCTATTATTACGGCCGAAATCCTCACTAGGCCTAATCGATGGGGAATGTTGTTGCCCACATTTTGGTGAAAGTTTTTTGAAAATATCTTTGTAAGTTTTCGAGCTATTGAGGTTTGAAGTTTCAACTTCAAGGGCAGATAACTCACAAAAGAAGTCGAAAATCCAAAAATTAAGAAAATTACTTCTAGGTTTGGTTACAGGCTACCTCCCCTGAAATTTTCATGGAAATCGGCCCAGCCGTTACTTGGGAAATCTGATGAACACAATTGGTACAAAGAATAATAATAATAATAAAAAATAATCAGTATCCCCTGAAAATCGTCAAATGTCTTCATGTCGACATTTTGCTTTAACGGTCAACTTTTACATGATCACATTCTGAAGTGGAATTGTTAAACCACAAACGATGAACAGATTGCAATAAACAGAATTCGAATCGAAGTTTTCCTAAGCGAGTTATGTCCCTTTGAACATAGAGCCGAAAAACGCCCTTTTTAAAAAGGACCATATTCAAGGGCAGATTACTCGAATTCTAGGCCGAAATTCAATATTCGGTTAGCAAATTATATTCTACGTTGTCTTGGCTTTCGAATGAGCTATCACACATATCTCTATGTATTGCCGTGATTTAGAAGAAGATTTTTGAAGACGCGTACCCTCAAAATCGCGAAAATGCACAAATTTTTCAGTTTTTGCGAAATAGCAAAAAATCTATTATTACGGCCGAAATCCTCACTAGGCCTAATCGATGGGGAATGTTGTTGCCCACATTTTGGTGAAAGTTTTTTGAAAATATCTTTGTAAGTTTTCGAGCTATTGAGGTTTGAAGTTTCAACTTCAAGGGCAGATAACTCACAAAAGAAGTCGAAAATCCAAAAATTAAGAAAATTACTTCTAGGTTTGGTTACAGGCTACCTCCCCTGAAATTTTCATGGAAATCGGCCCAGCCGTTACTTGGGAAATCTGATGAACACAATTGGTACAAAGAATAATAATAATAATAAAAAATAATCAGGATAATAACAATACGTCTTCGAGACATACGTCTTGAAGACCTAATAAAAAATAATCAGGATAATAACAATACGTCTTCGAGACATACGTCTTGAAGACCTAATAAGAAACACGATAGGAACAATAGGTCTTCAGACTTTGTCTTGAAGACCTAATAATAATAAGAAACACGATAGGAACAATAGGTCTTCAGACTTTGTCTTGAAGACCTAACTAGGATTGACGCGTCAATACTTAGGTCTTCAAGACTTCTAATTGACCTTGAACTCCATGCTGGACTCTCGGTTATTCGCCAGTTATTATGCTTCAAAATGAGCTATCAAACATGTCTCTATCTTCAGTAGTTATTTTACAAAAATTATCCAAAGACAATGACCCTCTGAAAATGGAACAATCGCTTATTAATGGACCCCATACATGACCTTTCTCACAATTAAGACAAAATGGTTAATATTTTCATACTAAGTTGCAACATAGAAAGTATTGTGCTTTAATTTCCACTTAAGTAGATGTAACAAACTCTCCCTTTGAACATACAGTAGAAGAACATACTTTTAAAAAATGACCATGTTCAAGGACATATTTTTAAAATTTTAGGAAGAAATTCAAAATTCGGCCAAAACAGTCCTCTCAGGAGTTCATTTATCTTCAAAATGAGCTATCACACATAGCTGTATGTATTGCCGTGAATTAGGAGAAGATTTTCAAAGACGCGTACCCTCAAAACCGCGAAAGTTCCAAAAAAATTCAGTTTTATCGAAATAGCAAAAAATCTATTATTACGGCCGAAAATCGCTATAGGCTAAATCGATGAGGAATATTGTTGCCCACATAGTGGTGAAAGTTTTTTGCAAATATCTTAATTAGTACTCGAGATATTAAGGTATAAAGTTTTAACTTCAAGGGGAGATAACTCGCGAAAGAAGTCGAAAATCAAAAATCGGCCACAACAGTCCTCTCAGGAATTCATTTATCTTTAAAATGAGCTATCACACATAGCTGTCTGTATTGCTGTGAATTAGGAGAAGATTTTCAAAGACACGTACCCTCAAAACCGCGAAAGTTCACCAAAAATTCAGTTTTTTCGAAATAGCAAGAAATCTATATATACGGCCGAAAAAATGACATTAACTTTTTTTGTGGGGAATGTTGTTGCGCACATTTTGGTGAAAGTTTTAAGAAAATATATTGATTAGTATTCGAGTTATGAAGGTTTAAAGTTTTAACTTCAAGGGGAGATAACTCAAGAACTAGGTCGAAATTCGAAAATCTGGCTCGTGCATTTCAAGATATTGTCACAAGCTATCATCCCTGAAAGTTTGAAGAAAATCGGTCAGGCCGTTAATGCTGGAGCGAACGCACAAGAAATCTGCAAAGAATAATAATAATAACTAGGATTGACGCGTCAATACTTAGGTCTTCAAGACTTCTGCTTGACCTTGAACTCCATGTTGGACTCTCGGTTATTCACCAGTTTCTCTGCTTTAAAATGAGCTATCAAACATGTCTCTATCTTCAGTAGTTATTTTACAAAAATTATCCAAAGACAATGACCCTCTGAAAATCGAACAATCGCTTATTAATGGACCCCTACATGACCTTTCTCACAATTAAGACAAAATGGTTAATATTTTCATACTAAGTTGCAACATAGAAAGTATTGTGCTTTAATTTCCACTTAAGTAGATGTAACCAACTCTCCCTTTGAACATTCAGTAGAAGAACACACTTTTAAAAAATGACCATGTTGAAGGACATATTTTTAAAATTTTAGGAAGAAATTCAAAATTCGGCCAAAACAGTCCTCTCAGGAGTTCATTTATTTTCAAAATGAGCTATCACACATAGCTGTATGTATTGCCGTGAATTAGGAGAAGACTGTTAAAGACGCGTACCCTCAAAACCGCGAAAGTTCCAAAAAAATTCAGTTTTATCGAAATAGCAAAAAATCTATTATTACGGCCGAAAATCGCTATAGGCTAAATCGATGAGGAATGTTGTTGCCCACATAGTGGTGAAAGTTTTTTGCAAATATCTTAATTAGTACTCGAGATATTAAGGTATAAAGTTTTAACTTCAAGGGGAGATAACTCGCGAAAGAAGTCGAAAATCAAAAATCGGCCACAACAGTCCTCTCAGGAATTCATTTATCTTTAAAATGAGCTATCACACATAGCTGTCTGTATTGCTGTGAATTAGGAGAAGATTTTCAAAGACACGTACCCTCAAAACCGCGAAAGTTCACCAAAAATTCAGTTTTTTCGAAATAGCAAGAAATCTATATATACGGCCGAAAAAATGACATTAACTTTTTTTGTGGGGAATGTTGTTGCGCACATTTTGGTGAAAGTTTTAAGAAAATATATTGATTAGTATTCGAGTTATGAAGGTTTAAAGTTTTAACTTCAAGGGGAGATAACTCAAGAACTAGGTCGAAATTCGAAAATCTGGCTCGTGCATTTCAAGATATTGTCACAAGCTATCATCCCTGAAAGTTTGAAGAAAATCGGTCAAGCCGTTAATGCTGGAGCGAACGCACAAGAAATCTGCAAAGAATAATAATAATAATAATAACTAGGATTGACGCGTCAATACTTAGGTCTTCAAGACTTCTGCTTGACCTTGAACTCCATGTTGGACTCTCGATTATGCATCATTTTCTCCGCTTTAAAACGAGCTATCAAACATGTCTCTATCTTCAGTAGTTATTTTACAAAAATTCTCCAAAGACAATGACCCTCTGAAAATGGAACTTTTTCTTATTAATGGACCCCTACATGGTCTTTCTCACGATTAAGACAAAATGGTTAATATTTTCATACTAAGTTGCACATAGAAAATATTGTGCTTTAATTTCCACTTAAGTAGATTTAATCATCATTTAGATTGCATACATAATTAAGGCGTTATGCTTTTCTGAATATTCAAGAAAATACTCAAAAATGTTTAAATTTTGACCCCTAGACAACATTTGCGATGTTCGGAGCTTAACTATCAACTTTTTGATGAAAGGGTTCAACAGAAACGTTGGTGTTCCATCCGTAGGTATAAACACAATTTCAATATTTTAATTAGTTAAGCAGTTATGATCCTTTGAACCTTGCTTAAAATGACGATTTTTAAAAAATGACAAACTTCTATGACTTGTCACAAAAAAACTAAGACAGATACGAGCTTGAAAAATATTGTCCTTAAAAAATGACGTTTCTACATCAACATGATCTATTTAAAGTGTTCCTATCTTCAGTGGTTCATGATCAATAATTCTCAAAAGGATATACCCCTCGAAAATGCTCAAAATCACAAACTTTTACTTATTTGGGGAATATGCCCACATTTTGCCCAAACTATCAACTTTTATATGATAATGATATGTTATGGAAGTGTTGCATTAGTTATAAGAAAGAGACTACAAAAAGTATCTTCGACATAACTTTTTTCGTAACAGAGTTATGCCCCTTTAAACATGGAGCCCGAAACACGCCCATTTTAAAAAGGACCATAATCAAGGGCAGATTACTCGAATTCAAGGTCCAAATTCAAAATTCGGCTACAGTACTTTTTTTCTAAATTCAATTAGCTTTCTAATGAGCTATGACAAATAGCTGTATGTGTTGCCGTTATTTATGAGAAGATTTTTGAAGACGCGTACCCTCAAAATCGCGAAAGTGCGCAAAATTTTCAGTTTTTTCGAAATAGCAAAAAATCTATTATTACGGCCGAAAACCGCTATAGGCCTAATCGATGGGGAATGTTGTTGCCCACATTTTGGTGAAAGTTTTATGAAAATATCTTGATAAGTTTTCGAGCTATTGAGGTTTGAAGTTTCAACTTTAAGGGGAGATAACTCAGGAAAGAAGTCGAAAATCCAAAATCCGTCTCGTCATCATCTCAGTTGGGTCACTGGCTATCATTTCTGAACGTTTCAGAACAATCGGCCCAGCCGTTAGTTCTGAATCAGTGGCACAAAATCGGTATAAATAATAATAATAATAATAATAATAATCAGGATAAAAACAATAGGTCTTCAGACATTCGTCTTGAAGACCTAATAACTAGGATTGACGCGTCAATACTTAGGTCTTCAAGACTTCTGCTTGACCTTGAACTCCATGCTGGACTCCCGGTTATTCGCCAGTTAGTATGCTTTAAAATGAGCTATCAAACATGTATCTATCTTCAGTAGTTATTTTACAAAAATTCTCCAAAGACAATGACCCTCTTTAAATGTAACAATTGATTATTAATGGACCCCTACATGATCTTTCTCACGATTAAGACAAAATGGTTAATATTTTCATACAAAGGTGTCACATAGACAAACTTGTGGTTTAATTTCCACTAAATTAGATATAACCAACTCTCCCTTTGAACATACAGTAGAATTACACATTTTTAAAAAATGACAATGTTCAAGGACATATTTTCAAAAATTTAGGAAGAAATTCAAAATTCGGCGAAAACAGTCCTCTCAGGAATTCGTTTATCTTCAAAATGAGCTATCACACATAGCTGTATGTGTTGCCGTGAATTAGGAGAAGAGTTTCAAAGACGCGTACCCTCAAAACCGCGAAAGTTCACAAAATTTTCAGTTTTATCGAAATAGCAAAAAATCTATTATTACGGCCGAAAACAGCTATAGGCCTTATCGATGGAGAATGTTGTTGCCCACATAGTGGTGAAAGTTTTGTGCAAATATATTGATTAGTTTTCGAGATATTAAGGTATAAAGTTTCAACTTCAAGGGGGAATAACTCGCGAAAGAAGTCGAAAATAAAAAATCGGCCACAACAGTCCCCTCAGGAATTCATTTATCTTTAAAATGAGCTATCACACATAGCTGTATGTATTGCCGTGAATGAGGAGAAGATTTTCAAAGACGCGTACCCTCAAAACCGGGAAAGTACACCGAAAATTCAGTTTTATCGAAATAGCAAAAAATCTATCATTACGGCCGAAACCAATATAGGCTTAATCTATGCGGAATGTTGTTGCCCACATATTGGTGAAAGTTTTGTGCAAATATATTGATTAGTTTTCGAGATATTAAGGTATAAAGTTTTAACTTCAAGGGGAGATAACTCGCGAAAGAAGTCGAAAATGAAAAATCGGCCACAACAGTCCTCTCAGGAATTCATTTATCTTTAAAATGAGCTATCACACATAGCTGTATGTATTGCCGTGAATGAGGAGAAGATTTTCAAAGACGGGTACCCTGAAAACCGCGAAAGTTCACAAAATTTTCAGTTTTTTCGAAATAGCACAAAATCTATATATACGGCCGAAAAAATGACATTAACCTTTTTGATAGGGAATGTTGTTGCGCACATTTTGGTGAAAGTTTTATGAAAATATCTTGATAAATTATCGAGATATTGAGGTTTGAAGTTTCAACTTCAAGGGGAGATAACTCAAGAACTAGGTCGAAATTCGAAAATCTGGCTCGTGCATTTCAAGATATTGTCACAAGCTATCATCCCTGAAAGTTTGAAGAAAATCGGTCAAGCCGTTAATGCTGGAGCGAACGCACAAGAAATCTGCAAAGAATAATAATAATAACTAGGATTGACGCGTCAATACTTAGGTCTTCAAGACTTCTACTTGACCTAGAACTCCATGTTGGACTTAGGGTTATTCGTCTGTTTCTCCGCTTTAAAATGAGCTATCAAACATGTCTCTATCTTCAGTAGTTATTTTACAAAAATTATCCAAAGACAATGACCCTCTGAAAATGGAACAATCGCTTATTAATGGACCCCATACATGACCTTTCTCACAATTAAGACAAAATGGTTAATATTTTCATACTAAGTTGCAACATAGAAAGTATTGTGCTTTAATTTCCACTTAAGTAGATGTAACAAACTCTCCCTTTGAACATACAGTAGAAGAACATACTTTTAAAAAATGACCATGTTCAAGGACATATTTTTAAAATTTTAGGAAGAAATTCAAAATTCGGCCAAAACAGTCCTCTCAGGAGTTCATTTATCTTCAAAATGAGCTATCACACATAGCTGTATGTATTGCCGTGAATTAGGAGAAGATTTTCAAAGACGCGTACCCTCAAAACCGCGAAAGTTCCAAAAAAATTCAGTTTTATCGAAATAGCAAAAAATCTATTATTACGGCCGAAAATCGCTATAGGCTAAATCGATGAGGAATGTTGTTGCCCACATAGTGGTGAAAGTTTTGTGCAAATATATTGATTAGTTCTCAAAATATTAAGGTACAAACTTTAGATTTCAAGGGGAGATAACTCGCGAAAGAAGTCGAAAATCAAAAATCGGCCACAACAGTCCTCTCAGGAATTCATTTATCATTAAAATGAGCTATCACACATAGCTGTATGTATTGCTGTGAATTAGGAGAAGATTTTCAAAGACGCGTACCCTAAAAACCGCGAAAGTTCATAAAAAATTCAGTTGTTTCGAAATAGCAAAAAATCTATCATTACGGCCGAAAAAATGACATTAACTTTTTTTGTGGGGAATGTTGTTGCGCACATTTTGGTGAAAGTTTTAAGAAAATATATTGATTAGTATTCGAGTTATGAAGGTTTAAAGTTTTAACTTCAAGGGGAGATAACTCGCGAAAGAAGTCGAAAACAAAAAAAGTGGCTCGTTAAAATCTAAGTTGGGTCACAGGCTATAATCCCTGAAAGTTTGAAGAAAATCGGTCAAGCCGTTACTGCTGGAGCGATGACACAAAAAATCTGGAAAGAATAATAATGATAACTAGGATTGACGCGTCAATACTTAGGTCTTCAAGACTTCTGCTTGACCTTGAACTCCATGCTGGACTCCCGGTTATTCGCCAGTTAGTATGCTTTAAAATGAGCTATCAAACATGTATCTATCTTCAGTAGTTATTTTACAAAAATTCTCCAAAGACAATGACCCTCTTTAAATGTAACAATTGATCATTAATGGACCCCTACATGATCTTTCTCACGATTAAGACAAAATGGTTAATATTTTCATACATAGGTGTCACATAGACAAACTTGTGCTTTAATTTCCACTAAATTAGATGTAACCAACTCTCCCTTTGAACATACAGTAGAAATACACACTTTTAAAAAATGACCATGTTCAAGGACATATTTTCAAAAATTTAGGAAGAAATTCAAAATTCGGCGAAAACAGTCCTCTCAGGAATTCGTTTATCTTCAAAATGAGCTATCACACATAGCTGTATGTGTTGCCGTGAATTAGGAGAAGACTTTCAAAGACGCGTACCCTCAAAACCGCGAAAGTTCACAAAATTTTCAGTTTTATCGAAATAGCAAAAAATCTATTATTACGGCCGAAAACAGCTATAGGCCTTATCGATGAGGAATGTTGTTGCCCACATAGTGGTGAAAGTTTTGTGCAAATATATTGATTAGTTTTCGAGATATTAAGGTATAAAGTTTTAACTTCAAGGGGAGATAACTCGCGAAAGAAGTCGAAAATCAAAAATCGGCCACAACAGTCCTCTCAGGAATTCATTTATCTTTAAAATGAGCTATCACACATAGCTGTCTGTATTGCTGTGAATTAGGAGAAGATTTTCAAAGACACGTACCCTCAAAACCGCGAAAGTTCACCAAAAATTCAGTTTTTTCGAAATAGCAAGAAATCTATATATACGGCCGAAAAAATTACATTAACTTTTTTTGTGGGGAATGTTGTTGCGCACATTTTGGTGAAAGTTTTAAGAAAATATATTGATTAGTATTCGAGTTATGAAGGTTTAAAGTTTTAACTTTAAGGGGAGATAACTCGCGAAAGAAGTGGAAAATCAAAAAAGTGGCTCGTTAAAATCTAAGTTGGGTCACAGGCTATCATCCCTAAAAGTTTGAAGAAAATCGGTCAAGTCGTTACTGCTGGAGCGATGACACAAAAAATCTGCAAACAATAATAATAATAATAATAATAATAATAATAAGAAACACGATAGGAACAATAGGTCTTCAGACATTCGTCTTGAAGATAGTGGCTCGTTAAAATCTAAGTTGGGTCACAGGCTATCATCCCTAAAAGTTTGAAGAAAATCGGTCAAGTCGTTACTGCTGGAGCGATGACACAAAAAATCTGCAAACAATAATAATAATAATAATAATAATAATAATAAGAAACACGATAGGAACAATAGGTCTTCAGACATTCGTCTTGAAGACCTAACTAGGATTGACGCGTCAATACTTAGGTCTTCAAGACTTTTGCTTGACCTTGAACTCCATGCTGGACTCTCGGTTATTCGCCAGTTATTATGCTTTAAAATGAGCTATCAAACATGTCTCTATCTTCAGTAGTTATTTTACAAAAATTATCCAAAGACAATGACCCTCTGAAAATGGAACAATCGCTTATTAATGGACCCCTACATGACCTTTCTCACAATTAAGACAAAATGGTTAATATTTTCATACTAAGTTGCAACATAGAAAGTATTGTGCTTTAATTTCCACTTAAGTAGATGTAACCAACTCTCCCTTTGAACATACAGTAGAAGAACACACTTTTAAAAAATGACCATGTTAAAGGACATATTTTTAAAATTTTAGGAAGAAATTCAAAATCCGGCCGAAACAGTCCTCTCAGGAGTTCATTTATCTTCAAAATGAGCTATCACACATAGCTGTATGTATTGCCGTGAATTAGGAGAAGACTTTTAAAGACACGTACCCTCAAAAACGCGAAAGTTCCAAAAAAATTCAGTTTTATCGAAATAGCAAAAAATCTATTATTACGGCCGAAAATCGCTATAGGCTTAATCGATGAGGAATGTTGTTGCCCACATAGTGGTGAAAGTTTTGTGCAAATATATTGACTTGTTCTCGAGATATTAAGGTACAAACTTTAGATTTCAAGGGGAGATAACTCGCGAAAGAAGTCGAAAATCAAAAATCGGCCACAACAGTCCTCTCAGGAATTCATTTATCTTTAAAATGAGCTATCACACATAGCTGTATGTATTGCTGTGAATTAGGAGAAGATTTTCAAAGACGCGTACCCTAAAAACCGCGAAAGTTCACAAAAAAATCAGTTTTTTCGAAATAGCAAGAAATCTATATATACGGCCGAAAAAATGACATTAACTTTTTTTGTGGGGAATGTTGTTGCGCACATTTTGGTGAAAGTTTTAAGAAAATATATTGATTAGTATTCGAGTTATGAAGGTTTAAAGTTTTAACTTCAAGGGGAGATAACTCGCGAAAGAAGTCGAAAATCAAAAAAGTGGCTCGTTAAAATCTAAGTTGGGTCACAGGCTATCATCCCTGAAAGTTTGAAGAAAATCGGTCAAGCCGTTACTGCTGGAGCGATGACACAAAAAATCTGGAAAGAATAATAATAATAATAATAATAAGAAACACGATAGGAACAATAGGTCTTCAGACTTTGTCTTGAAGACCTAACTAGGACTGCAGAGCAGTACTTGCGGTCTTCAAGACTTCTGCTTGACCTTGAACTCCATGCTGGACTACCGGTTATTCGCCAGTTAGTATGCTTTAAAATGAGCTATCAAACATGTCTCTATCTTCAGTAGTTATTTTACAAAAATTCTCCAAAGACAATGACCCTCTTTAAATGTAACAATTGATCATTAATGGACCCCTACATGATCTTTCTCACGATTAAGACAAAATGGTGAATATTTTCATACTTAGGTGTCACATAGAAAACTTGTGCTTTAATTTCCACTTAATTAGATGTAACCAACTCTCCCTTTGAACATACAGTAGAAAAACACACTTTTAAAAAATGACCATGTTCAAGGACATATTTTTAAAATTGTAGGAAGAAATTCAAAATTCCGCCGAAACAGTCCTCTCAGGAGTTCATTTATCTTCAAAATGAGCTATCAAACATGTCTCTATCTTTAGTAGTTTTTTACAACAAAAAAATCCAAAGACAATGACCCTCTTAAAATGTAACAGTTGCTTATTAATGGAACCCTACATGATCTTTCTCAAGATTAAGACAAAATGGTCAATATTTTCATACTAAGGTGTAACATAGAAAAACTTGTGCTTTAATTTCCTCTTAGGTAAATGCAATCATCATTAAGATTGCATACATCAGTAGTGCGTTATAGTCTTCTGAATATTTAAGAAAATACTCTAAATTGCTTTAATTGTGACCCCTTGAGAACGTTTGCGATGTCCAGAGCTTCACTATCAACTTTTTGATGAAAAGGTTCAACAAAACAATTGTTGTTTTCTAATTTGCGCATCCGGAGCTGTAAATAGAATTTAGATATCAAAATTAGTTAAGCAGTTGTGAGCCTTTGAACTTTGCTGAAAATGGCGACTTTCGAAATTGACAATATTCTATGACCAGTCACACATACTATCAACTTTTATATGGTAATGATATGTTATGAAATTGTTCAACTAATGAAAAGAAACTTCGAAATATGTTTATTAGTAACAGAGTTATGTCCCTATGAACATTTTAAAAATTACCATGTTCAAGAACATATTTCAAAAATTCGAGGAGGAAATTCAAAATTCGGCCAAAACAGTCCTCTCAGGAGTTTATGTATCTTCAAAATGAGCTATTACACATAGCTGTATATATTGCCGTTAATTAGGAGAAGATTTTCAAAGACACGTACCCTCAAAACCGCGAAAGTACCCCCAAAATTTAGTTTTATCGAAATAGCAAAAAATCTATTATTACGGCCGAAAACAACTATAGGCTTAATCGATGAGGAATGTTGTTGCCCACATAGTGGTGAAAGTTTTGTGCAAATATCTTAATTAGTACTCGAGATATTAAGGTATAAAGTTTTAACTTCAAGGGGAGATAACTCGCGAAAGAAGTCGAAAATGAAAAATCGGCCACAACAGTCCTCTCAGGAATTCATTTATCTTTAAAATGAGCTATCACACATAGCTGTAAGTATTGCCGTGAATTAGAAGAAGATTTTCAAAGACACGTACCCTCAAAACCGGGAAAGTACACCGAAAATTCAGTTTTATCGAAATAGCAAAAAATCTATCATTTACGGCCGAAAACCAATATAGGCTTAATCGATGCGGAATGTTGTTGCCCACATATTGGTGAAAGTTTTGTGCAAATATATTGATTAGTTTTCGAGATATTAAGGTATAAAGTTTTAACTTCAAGGGGAGATAACTCGCGAAAGAAGTCGAAAATGAAAAATCGGCCACAACAGTCCTCTCAGGAATTAATTTATCTTTAAAATGAGCTATCACACATAGCTGTATGTATTGCCGTGAATGAGAAGAAGATTTTCAAAGACGGGTACCCTCAAAACCGCGAAAGTTCACAAAATTTTCAGTTTTTTCGAAATAGCACAAAATCTATATATACGGCCGAAAAAATGAAATCAACCTTTTTGATAGGGAATGTTGTTGCGCACATTTTGGTGAAAGTTTTATGAAAATATCTTGATAAGTTTTCGAGATATTGAGGTTTGAAGTTTCAACTTCAAGGGGAGATAACTCGCGAAAGAAGTCGAAAATCAAAAAAGTGGCTCGTTAAAATCTAAGTTGGGTCACAGGCTATCATCCCTGAAAGTTTGAAGAAAATCGGTCAAGCCGTTACTGCTGGAGCGATGACACAAAAAATCTGCAAAGGATAATAATAACTAGGATTGACGCGTCAATACTTAGGTCTTCAAGACTTTTGCTTGACCTTGAACTCCATGCTGGACTCTCGGTTATTCGCCAGTTATTATGCTTTAAAATGAGCTATCAAACATGTCTCTATCTTCAGTAGTTATTTTACAAAAATTATCCAAAGACAATGACCCTCTGAAAATGGAACAATCGCTTATTAATGGACCCCTACATGACCTTTCTCACAATTAAGACAAAATGGTTAATATTTTCATACTAAGTTGCAACATAGAAAGTATTGTGCTTTAATTTCCACTTAAGTAGATGTAACCAACTCTCCCTTTGAACATACAGTAGAAGAACACACTTTTAAAAAATGACCATGTTAAAGGACATATTTTTAAAATTTTAGGAAGAAATTCAAAATCCGGCCGAAACAGTCCTCTCAGGAGTTCATTTATCTTCAAAATGAGCTATCACACATAGCTGTATGTATTGCCGTGAATTAGGAGAAGACTTTTAAAGACACGTACCCTCAAAAACGCGAAAGTTTAAAAAAAATCAGTTTTATCGTAATAGCAAAAAATCTATTATTACGGCCGAAAATCGCTATAGGCTAAATCGATGAGGAATGTTGTTGCCCACATAGTGGTGAAGGTTTTGTGCAAATATATTGATTAGTTCTCGAGATATTAAGGTACAAAGTTTAGACTTCAAGGGGAGATAACTCGCGAAAGAAGTCGAAAATCAAAAATCGGCCACAACAGTCCTCTCAGGAATTCATTTATCTTTCAAATAAGCTATCACACATAGCTGTATGTATTGCTGTGAATTAGGAGAAGATTTTCAAAGACACGTACCCTCAAAACCGCGAAAGTTCCAAAAAAATTCAGTTTTATCGAAATAGCAAAAAATCTATTATTACGGCCGAAAATCGCTATAGGCTAAATCGATGAGGAATGTTGTTGCCCACATAGTGGTGAAAGTTTTGTGCAAATATATTGATTAGTTCTCAAAATATTAAGGTACAAACTTTAGATTTCAAGGGGAGATAACTCGCGAAAGAAGTCGAAAATCAAAAATCGGCCACAACAGTCCTCTCAGGAATTCATTTATCATTAAAATGAGCTATCACACATAGCTGTATGTATTGCTGTGAATTAGGAGAAGATTTTCAAAGACGCGTACCCTAAAAACCGCGAAAGTTCATAAAAAATTCAGTTGTTTCGAAATAGCAAAAAATCTATCATTACGGCCGAAAAAATGACATTAACTTTTTTTGTGGGGAATGTTGTTGCGCACATTTTGGTGAAAGTTTTAAGAAAATATATTGATTAGTATTCGAGTTATGAAGGTTTAAAGTTTTAACTTCAAGGGGAGATAACTCGCGAAAGAAGTCGAAAACAAAAAAAGTGGCTCGTTAAAATCTAAGTTGGGTCACAGGCTATAATCCCTGAAAGTTTGAAGAAAATCGGTCAAGCCGTTACTGCTGGAGCGATGACACAAAAAATCTGGAAAGAATAATAATGATAACTAGGATTGACGCGTCAATACTTAGGTCTTCAAGACTTCTGCTTGACCTTGAACTCCATGCTGGACTCCCGGTTATTCGCCAGTTAGTATGCTTTAAAATGAGCTATCAAACATGTATCTATCTTCAGTAGTTATTTTACAAAAATTCTCCAAAGACAATGACCCTCTTTAAATGTAACAATTGATCATTAATGGACCCCTACATGATCTTTCTCACGATTAAGACAAAATGGTTAATATTTTCATACATAGGTGTCACATAGACAAACTTGTGCTTTAATTTCCACTAAATTAGATGTAACCAACTCTCCCTTTGAACATACAGTAGAAATACACACTTTTAAAAAATGACCATGTTCAAGGACATATTTTCAAAAATTTAGGAAGAAATTCAAAATTCGGCGAAAACAGTCCTCTCAGGAATTCGTTTATCTTCAAAATGAGCTATCACACATAGCTGTATGTGTTGCCGTGAATTAGGAGAAGACTTTCAAAGACGCGTACCCTCAAAACCGCGAAAGTTCACAAAATTTTCAGTTTTATCGAAATAGCAAAAAATCTATTATTACGGCCGAAAACAGCTATAGGCCTTATCGATGAGGAATGTTGTTGCCCACATAGTGGTGAAAGTTTTGTGCAAATATATTGATTAGTTTTCGAGATATTAAGGTATAAAGTTTTAACTTCAAGGGGAGATAACTCGCGAAAGAAGTCGAAAATGAAAAATCGGCCACAACAGTCCTCTCAGGAATTCATTTATCTTTAAAATGAGCTATCACACATAGCTGTAAGTATTGCCGTGAATTAGAAGAAGATTTTCAAAGACACGTACCCTCAAAACCGGGAAAGTACACCGAAAATTCAGTTTTATCGAAATAGCAAAAAATCTTTCATTACGGCCGAAAACCAATATAGGCTTAATCGATGCGGAATGTTGTTGCCCACATATTCGTGAAAGTTTTGTGCAAATATATTGATTAGTTTTCGAGATATTACGGTATAAAGTTTTAACTTCAAGGGGAGATAACTAGCGAAAGAAGTCGAAAATGAAAAATCGGCCACAACAGTCCTCTCAGGAATTCATTTATCTTTAAAATGAGCTATCACACATAGCTGTATGTATTGCCGTGAATGAGGAGAAGATTTTCAAAGACGGGTACCCTCAAAACCGCGAAAGTTCACAAAATTTTCAGTTTTTTCGAAATAGCACAAAATCTATATATACGGCCGAAAAAATGACATTAACCTTTTTGATAGGGAATGTTGTTGCGCACATTTTGGTGAAAGTTTTAAGAAAATATCTTGATAAATTTTCGAGATATTGAGGTTTGAAGTTTCAACTTCAAGGGGAGATAACTCAAGAACTAGGTCGAAATTCAAAAATCTGGCTCGTGCATTTCAAGATATTGTCACAAGCTATCATCCCTGAAAGTTTGAAGAAAATCGGTCAAGCCGTTAATGCTGGAGCGAACGCACAAGAAATCTGCAAAGAATAATAATAATAACTAGGATTGACGCGTCAATACTTAGGTCTTCAAGACTTCTGCTTGACCTTGAACTCCATGCTGGACTCTCGGTTATTCGCCAGTTATTATGCTTTAAAATGAGCTATCAAACATGTCTCTATCTTCAGTAGTTATTTTACAAAAATTATCCAAAGACAATGACCCTCTGAAAATGGAACAATCGCTTATTAATGGACCCCTACATGACCTTTCTCACAATTAAGACAAAATGGTTAATATTTTCATACTAAGTTGCAACATAGAAAGAATTGTGCTTTAATTTCCACATAAGTAGATGTAACCAACTCTACCTTTGAACATACAGTAGAAGAACACTCTTTCAAAAAATGACCATGTTCAAGGACATATTTTTAAAATTTTAGGAAGAAATTCAAAATTCGGCCACAACAGTCCTCTCAGGAGTTCATTTATCTTCAAAATGAGCTATCACACATAGCTGTATGTATTGCCGTGAATTAGGAGAAGATTTTTAAAGACGCGTACCCTCAAAAACGCGAAAGTTAAAAAAAATTCAGTTTTATCGAAATAGCAAAAAATCTATTATTACGGCTGAAAATCGCTATAGGCTAAATCGATGCGGAATGTTGTTGCCCACATATTGGTGAAAGTTTTGTGCAAATATATTGATTAGTTTTCGAGATATTAAGGTATAAAGTTTCAACTTCAAGGGGAGATAACTCGCGAAAGAAGTCGAAAATGAAAAATCGGCCACAACAGTCCTCTCAGGAATTCATTTATCTTTAAAATAAGCTATCACACATAGCTGTATGTATTGCCGTGATTTAGGAGAAGATTTTCAAAGACACGTACCCTCAAAACCGCGAAAGTTCACCAAAAATTCAGTTTTTTCGAAATAGCAAGAAATCTATATATACGGCCGAAAAAATGACATTAACTTTTTTTGTGGGGAATGTTGTTGCGCACATTTTGGTGAAAGTTTTAAGAAAATATATTGATTAGTATTCGAGTTATGAAGGTTTAAAGTTTTAACTTCAAGGGGAGATAACTCAAGAACTAGGTCGAAATTCGAAAATCTGGCTCGTGCATTTCAGGATATTGTCACAAGCTATCATCCCTGAAAGTTTGAAGAAAATCGGTCAAGCCGTTAATGCTGGAGCGAACGCACAAGAAATCTGCAAAGAATAATAATAATAATAATAATAATAAGAAACACGATAGGAACAATAGGTCTTCAGACTTTGTCTTGAAGACCTAACTAGGATTGACGCGTCAATACTTAGGCCTTCAAGACTTCTAATTGACCTTGAACTCCATGCTGGACTCTCGGTTATTCGCCAGTTATTATGCTTTAAAATGAGCTATCAAACATGTCTCTATCTTCAGTAGTTATTTTACAAAAATTATCCAAAGACAATGACCCTCTGAAAATGGAACAATCGCTTATTAATGGACCCCATACATGACCTTTCTCACAATTAAGACAAAATGGTTAATATTTTCATACTAAGTTGCAACATAGAAAGTATTGTGCTTTAATTTCCACTTAAGTAGATGTAACAAACTCTCCCTTTGAACATACAGTAGAAGAACATACTTTTAAAAAATGACCATGTTCAAGGACATATTTTTAAAATTTTAGGAAGAAATTCAAAATTTGGCCAAAACAGTCCTCTCAGGAGTTCATTTATCTTCAAAATGAGCTATCACACATAGCTGTATGTATTGCCGTGAATTAGGAGAAGATTTTCAAAGACGCGTACCCTCAAAACCGCGAAAGTTCCAAAAAAATTCAGTTTTATCGAAATAGCAAAAAATCTATTATTACGGCCGAAAATCGCTATAGGCTAAATCGATGAGGAATGTTGTTGCCCACATAGTGGTGAAAGTTTTTCGCAAATATCTTAATTAGTACTCGAGATATTAAGGTATAAAGTTTTAACTTCAAGGGGAGATAACTCGCGAAAGAAGTCGAAAATAAAAAATCGGCCACAACAGTCCTCTCAGGAATTCATTTATCTTTAAAATGAGCTATCACACATAGCTGTCTGTATTGCTGTGAATTAGGAGAAGATTTTCAAAGACACGTACCCTCAAAACCGCGAAAGTTCACCAAAAATTCAGTTTTTTCGAAATAGCAAGAAATCTATATATACGGCCGAAAAAATGACATTAACTTTTTTTGTGGGGAATGTTGTTGCGCACATTTTGGTGAAAGTTTTAAGAAAATATATTGATTAGTATTCGAGTTATGAAGGTTTAAAGTTTTAACTTCAAGGGGAGATAACTCAAGAACTAGGTCGAAATTCGAAAATCTGGCTCGTGCATTTCAAGATATTGTCACAAGCTATCATCCCTGAAAGTTTGAAGAAAATCGGTCAAGCCGTTAATGCTGGAGCGAACGCACAAGAAATCTGCAAAGAATAATAATAATAACTAGGATTGACGCGTCAATACTTAGGTCTTCAAGCCTTCTGCTTGACCTAGAACTCCATGATGGCCTTAGGGTTATTCGTCTGTTTCTCCGCTTTAAAATGAGCTATCAAACATGTCTCTATCTTCAGTAGTTATTTTACAAAAATTATCCAAAGACAATGACCCTCTGAAAATGGAACAATCGCTTATTAATGGACCCCTACATGACCTTTCTCACAATTAAGACAAAATGGTTAATATTTTCATACTAAGTTGCAACATAGAAAGTATTGTGCTTTAATTTCCACTTAAGTAGATGTAACCAACTCTCCCTTTGAACATACAGTAGAAGAACACACTTTTAAAAAATGACCATGTTCAAGGACATATTTTTAAAATGTTAGGAAGAAATTCAAAATTCGGCCAAAACAGTCCTCTCAGGAGTTTATTTATCTTCAAAATGAGCTATCACACATAGATGTATGTATTGCCGTGAATTAGGAGAAGATTTTCAAAGACGCGTACCCTCAAAACCGCAAAAGTTCCAAAAAAATTCAGTTTTATCGAAATAGCAAAAAATCTATTATTACGGCCGAAAATCGCTATAGGCTAAATCGATGAGGAATGTTGTTGCCCACATAGTGGTGAAAGTTTTTTGCAAATATCTTAATTAGTACTCGAGATATTAAGGTATAAAGTTTTAACTTCAAAGGGAGATAACTCGCGAAAGAAGTCGAAAATCAAAAATCGGCCACAACAGTCCTCTCAGGAATTCATTTATCTTTAAAATGAGCTATCACACATAGCTGTCTGTATTGCTGTGAATTAGGAGAAGATTTTCAAAGACACGTATCCTCAAAACCGCGAAAGTTCACTAAAAATTCAGTTTTTTCGAAATAGCAAGAAATCTATATATACGGCCGAAAAAATGACATTAACTTTTTTTGTGGGGAATGTTGTTGCGCACATTTTGGTGAAAGTTTTAAGAAAATATATTGATTAGTATTCGAGTTATGAAGGTTTAAAGTTTTAACTTCAAGGGGAGATAACTCAAGAACTAGGTCGAAATTCGAAAATCTGGCTCGTGCATTTCAAGATATTGTCACAAGCTATCATCCCTGAAAGTTTGAAGAAAATCGGTCAAGCCGTTAATGCTGGAGCGAACGCACAAGAAATCTGCAAAGAATAATAATAATAATAATAATAATAATAAGAAACACGATAGGAACAATAGGTCTTCAGACTTTGTCTTGAAGACCTAACTAGGATTGACGCGTCAATACTTAGGTCTTCAAGACTTCTAATTGACCTTGAACTCCATGCTGGACTCTCGGTTATTCGCCAGTTATTATGCTTCAAAATGAGCTATCAAACATGTCTCTATCTTCAGTAGTTATTTTACAAAAATTATCCAAAGACAATGACCCTCTGAAAATGGAACAATCGCTTATTAATGGACCCCATACATGACCTTTCTCACAATTAAGACAAAATGGTTAATATTTTCATACTAAGTTGCAACATAGAAAGTATTGTGCTTTAATTTCCACTTAAGTAGATGTAACAAACTCTCCCTTTGAACATACAGTAGAAGAACATACTTTTAAAAAATGACCATGTTCAAGGACATATTTTTAAAATTTTAGGAAGAAATTCAAAATTCGGCCAAAACAGTCCTCTCAGGAGTTCATTTATCTTCAAAATGAGCTATCACACATAGCTGTATGTATTGCCGTGAATTAGGAGAAGATTTTCAAAGACGCGTACCCTCAAAACCGCGAAAGTTCCAAAAAAATTCAGTTTTATCGAAATAGCAAAAAATCTATTATTACGGCCGAAAATCGCTATAGGCTAAATCGATGAGGAATATTGTTGCCCACATAGTGGTGAAAGTTTTTTGCAAATATCTTAATTAGTACTCGAGATATTAAGGTATAAAGTTTTAACTTCAAGGGGAGATAACTCGCGAAAGAAGTCGAAAATCAAAAATCGGCCACAACAGTCCTCTCAGGAATTCATTTATCTTTAAAATGAGCTATCACACATAGCTGTCTGTATTGCTGTGAATTAGGAGAAGATTTTCAAAGACACGTACCCTCAAAACCGCGAAAGTTCACCAAAAATTCAGTTTTTTCGAAATAGCAAGAAATCTATATATACGGCCGAAAAAATGACATTAACTTTTTTTGTGGGGAATGTTGTTGCGCACATTTTGGTGAAAGTTTTAAGAAAATATATTGATTAGTATTCGAGTTATGAAGGTTTAAAGTTTTAACTTCAAGGGGAGATAACTCAAGAACTAGGTCGAAATTCGAAAATCTGGCTCGTGCATTTCAAGATATTGTCACAAGCTATCATCCCTGAAAGTTTGAAGAAAATCGGTCAAGCCGTTAATGCTGGAGCGAACGCACAAGAAATCTGCAAAGAATAATAATAATAACTAGGATTGACGCGTCAATACTTAGGTCTTCAAGCCTTCTGCTTGACCTAGAACTCCATGATGGCCTTAGGGTTATTCGTCTGTTTCTCCGCTTTAAAATGAGCTATCAAACATGTCTCTATCTTCAGTAGTTATTTTACAAAAATTATCCAAAGACAATGACCCTCTGAAAATGGAACAATCGCTTATTAATGGACCCCTACATGACCTTTCTCACAATTAAGACAAAATGGTTAATATTTTCATACTAAGTTGCAACATAGAAAGTATTGTGCTTTAATTTCCACTTAAGTAGATGTAACCAACTCTCCCTTTGAACATACAGTAGAAGAACACACTTTTAAAAAATGACCATGTTCAAGGACATATTTTTAAAATGTTAGGAAGAAATTCAAAATTCGGCCAAAACAGTCCTCTCAGGAGTTTATTTATCTTCAAAATGAGCTATCACACATAGATGTATGTATTGCCGTGAATTAGGAGAAGATTTTCAAAGACGCGTACCCTCAAAACCGCAAAAGTTCCAAAAAAATTCAGTTTTATCGAAATAGCAAAAAATCTATTATTACGGCCGAAAATCGCTATAGGCTAAATCGATGAGGAATGTTGTTGCCCACATAGTGGTGAAAGTTTTTTGCAAATATCTTAATTAGTACTCGAGATATTAAGGTATAAAGTTTTAACTTCAAGGGGAGATAACTCGCGAAAGAAGTCGAAAATCAAAAATCGGCCACAACAGTCCTCTCAGGAATTCATTTATCTTTAAAATGAGCTATCACACATAGCTGTCTGTATTGCTGTGAATTAGGAGAAGATTTTCAAAGACACGTATCCTCAAAACCGCGAAAGTTCACTAAAAATTCAGTTTTTTCGAAATAGCAAGAAATCTATATATACGGCCGAAAAAATGACATTAACTTTTTTTGTGGGGAATGTTGTTGCGCACATTTTGGTGAAAGTTTTAAGAAAATATATTGATTAGTATTCGAGTTATGAAGGTTTAAAGTTTTAACTTCAAGGGGAGATAACTCAAGAACTAGGTCGAAATTCGAAAATCTGGCTCGTGCATTTCAAGATATTGTCACAAGCTATCATCCCTGAAAGTTTGAAGAAAATCGGTCAAGCCGTTAATGCTGGAGCGAACGCACAAGAAATCTGCAAAGAATAATAATAATAAATATAGTCGCAAGCGACGACAAAAGGATTCAGCGCATATTTGATTAATCTCCTAGTAAGTATATCATATCAGCATTCATTCCTGAAAGTTACACGAAGATCTCTATAAGCATTAAGCTCCAGCAGCCTCTACCTGTCCAACATGTAAAACGAAAGTCGGATTTAACAACAACAATCAAAATGGCGGCTAAACCACGTGACTTTCGAATTCGTTGTGATTAACTTTTCTGCGTGCATTGTCATTGCGCATCTTTTAAAAAAAGTTGCAAGTCTCTAGGTGAACTATGAAAAAAATTCCCATGTTAAAAATCGAACTTTAGAATCGTACTGGACCTTTAATGGTTTGATTGATTGGGCCCAAAAGCTCCGCTGCAAAACTACATGGTAAGGGCTATCAGCCTACAAAGTTTGGTTACAATAGTCGGATTCCTTCTGGCAAAAGTCGTGTTTACAAGATCCGTGGTAGAAGAACAAAGGAATTGCGACTTTTACACAGTCTATGGGCGTGACCTGCATCCTTTGTTTCTGTTGATCAAATTGTGTGAATAGTTTCGCATGAATAGCGACGAAACCGTACATCTTACAAAATTGTTATGATTGACTTTTTTGTCTGTAGTGTTACTGTCTATCATATTTAAAAAAAATTAACTCTCTAAGTGCATTTTGAAAATTCCCCCCATGTTAAAATTGTCAGTGTTATTTATCTATAATTATGTACCCGTTCTCAAAAACCGGAAATGAATGTTTAGCGTCGATTTTATTGTTGATTCGTATAGACAACAGTACTGTCTTACATTTCTTGGAAAAATCTTGAAATTTTCGATTAAATCTTATGAGTAATCTCCCTTTGAAGTTTGCGATTTTAAAAAATTGTCGGACTTTGAAAGATCACTGTGCAAAAAGTAAAGCGAATTTGCAAAAATCCGTCTGATGACTTTTGTTAGCAATATATCAGCTACGTTATGTGAAAATATGAGCTTTCTAATGCTTGTATCTTCAGAGGAGAAGATTGTCAAAGGTGCATGGGGTCGGGAAATTTTGAAAAGTGTCGAAAATCAAAATGGCGGCGAAACCACGTGACCAACGAAATCGTCATGATTTACTTTTCTGCTCGCACTGTCAATTCGCATCTTTTAAAAAAGGTTGCAAGTCTCTAACTGCATTTTGAATAATTTTCCCATGTTAAAAATCGAAATTTAGAATCGAACTGGACCTTTAATGGCTGTGTCGATTGTGCCCAAAAGCTTATTTTTAGTAGTTCGTAGTAAGGGCTATCAGTTTGCAAAGTTTGGTTGCATTAGCTCTTTTCGTTTGGCCGAAATCGTGACCACGCCCTCGCTGGAAGAATAATAATAATAATAATAATAATAATAATAATAAAACACGCCAATAACAATAAGGATTCAGCACTTTAGTGCTGAATCCTTAAATATAGTCGCAAGCGACGACAAAAGGATTCAGCGCATATTTGATTAATCTCCTAGTAAGTATATCATATCAGCATTCATTCCTGAAAGTTACACGAAGATCTCTATAAGCATTAAGCTCCAGCAGCCTCTACCTGTCCAACATGTAAAACGAAAGTCGGATTTAACAACAACAATCAAAATGGCGGCTAAACCACGTGACTTTCGAATTCGTTGTGATTAACTTTTCTGCGTGCATTGTCATTGCGCATCTTTTAAAAAAAGTTGCAAGTCTCTAGGTGAACTATGAAAAAAATTCCCATGTTAAAAATCGAACTTTAGAATCGTACTGGACCTTTAATGGTTTGATTGATTGGGCCCAAAAGCTCCGCTGCAAAACTACATGGTAAGGGCTATCAGCCTACAAAGTTTGGTTACAATAGTCGGATTCCTTCTGGCAAAAGTCGTGTTTACAAGATCCGTGGTAGAAGAACAAAGGAATTGCGACTTTTACACAGTCTATGGGCGTGACCTGCATCCTTTGTTTCTGTTGATCAAATTGTGTGAATAGTTTCGCATGAATAGCGACGAAACCGTACATCTTACAAAATTGTTATGATTGACTTTTTTGTCTGTAGTGTTACTGTCTATCATATTTAAAAAAAATTAACTCTCTAAGTGCATTTTGAAAATTCCCCCCATGTTAAAATTGTCAGTGTTATTTATCTATAATTATGTACCCGTTCTCAAAAACCGGAAATGAATGTTTAGCGTCGATTTTATTGTTGATTCGTATAGACAATAGTACTGTCTTACATTTCTTGGAAAAATCTTGAAATTTTCGATTAAATCTTATGAGTAATCTCCCTTTGAAGTTTGCGATTTTAAAAAATTGTCGGACTTTGAAAGATCACTGTGCAAAAAGTAAAGCGAATTTGCAAAAATCCGTCTGATGACTTTTGTTAGCAATATATCAGCTACGTTATGTGAAAATATGAGCTTTCTAATGCTTGTATCTTCAGAGGAGAAGATTGTCAAAGGTGCATGGGGTCGGGAAATTTTGAAAAGTGTCGAAAATCAAAATGGCGGCGAAACCACGTGACCAACGAAATCGTCATGATTTACTTTTCTGCTCGCACTGTCAATTCGCATCTTTTAAAAAAGGTTGCAAGTCTCTAACTGCATTTTGAATAATTTTCCCATGTTAAAAATCGAAATTTAGAATCGAACTGGACCTTTAATGGCTGTGTCGATTGTGCCCAAAAGCTTATTTTTAGTAGTTCGTAGTAAGGGCTATCAGTTTGCAAAGTTTGGTTGCATTAGCTCTTTTCGTTTGGCCGAAATCGTGACCACGCCCTCGCTGGAAGAATAATAATAATAATAATAATAATAATAATAATAAAACACGCCAATAACAATAAGGATTCAGCACTTTAGTGCTGAATCCTTAATAATAATAATAACTAGGATTGACGCGTCAATACTTAGGTCTTCAAGACTTTTGCTTGACCTTGAACTCCATGCTGGACTCTCGGTTATTCGCCAGTTATTATGCTTTAAAATGAGCTATCAAACATGTCTCTATCTTCAGTAGTTATTTTACAAAAATTATCCAAAGACAATGAACCTCTGAAAATGGAACAATCGCTTATTAATGGACCCCATACATGACCTTTCTCACAATTAAGACAAAATGGTTAATATTTTCATACTAAGTTGCAACATAGAAAGTATTGTGCTTTGATTTCCACTTAAGTAGACGTAACAAACTCTCCCTTTGAACATACAGTAGAAGAACATACTTTTAAAAAATGACCATGTTCAAGGACATATTTTTAAAATTTTAGGAAGAAATTCAAAATTCGGCCAAAACAGTCCTCTCAGGAGTTCATTTATCTTCAAAATGAGCTATCACACATAGCTGTATGTATTGCCGTGAATTAGGAGAAGATTTTCAAAGACGCGTACCCTCAAAACCGCAAAGTTCCAAAAAAATTCAGTTTTATCGAAATAGCAAAAAATCTATTATTACGGCCGAAAATCGCTATAGGCTAAATCGATGAGGAATGTTGTTGCCCACATAGCGGTGAAAGTTTTGTGCAAATATATTGATTAGTTCTCGAGATATTAAGGTACAAAGTTTAGACTTCAAGGGGAGATAACTCGCGAAAGAAGTCGAAAATCAAAAATCGGCCACAACAGTCCTCTCAGGAATTCATTTATCTTTAAAATAAGCTATCACACATAGCTGTATGTATTGCTGTGAATTAGGAGAAGATTTTCAAAGACACGTACCCTCAAAACTGCGAAAGTACACCGAAAATTCAGTTTTATCGAAATAGCAAAAAATCTATCATTACGGCCGAAAACCAATATAGGCTTAATCGATGCGGAATGTTGTTGCCCACATATTGGTGAAAGTTTTGTGCAAATATATTGATTAGTTTTCGAGATATTAAGGTATAAAGTTTTAACTTCAAGGGGAGATAACTCGCGAAAGAAGTCGAAAATGAAAAATCGGCCACAACAGTCCTCTCAGGAATTCATTTATCTTTAAAATGAGCTATCACACATAGCTGTATGTATTTCCGTGAATGAGGAGAAGATTTTCAAAGACGCGTACCCTCAAAACCGCAAAAGTTCACCAAAAATTCAGTTTTTTCGAAATAGCAAGAAATCTATATATACGGCCGAAAAAATGACATTAACTTTTTTTGTGGGGAATGTTGTTGCGCACATTTTGGTGAAAGTTTTAAGAAAATATATTGATTAGTATTCGAGTTATGAAGGTTTAAAGTTTTACCTTCAAGGGGAGATAACTCAAGAACTAGGTCGAAATTCGAAAATCTGGCTCGTGCATTTCAAGATATTGTCACAAGCTATCATCCCTGAAAGTTTGAAGAAAATCGGTCAAGCCGTTAATGCTGGAGCGAACGCACAAGAAATCTGCAAAGAATAATAATAATAATAAGAAACACGATAGGAACAATAGGTCTTCAGACTTTGTCTTGAAGACCTAACTAGGATTGACGCGTCAATACTTAGGTCTTCAAGACTTCTAATTGACCTTGAACTCCATGCTGGACTCTCGGTTATTCGCCAGTTATTATGCTTCAAAATGAGCTATCAAACATGTCTCTATCTTCAGTAGTTATTTTACAAAAATTATCCAAAGACAATGACCCTCTGAAAATGGAACAATCGCTTATTAATGGACCCCATACATGACCTTTCTCACAATTAAGACAAAATGGTTAATATTTTCATACTAAGTTGCAACATAGAAAGTATTGTGCTTTAATTTCCACTTAAGTAGATGTAACAAACTCTCCCTTTGAACATACAGTAGAAGAACATACTTTTAAAAAATGACCATGTTCAAGGACATATTTTTAAAATTTTAGGAAGAAATTCAAAATTCGGCCAAAACAGTCCTCTCAGGAGTTCATTTATCTTCAAAATGAGCTATCACACATAGCTGTATGTATTGCCGTGAATTAGGAGAAGATTTTCAAAGACGCGTACCCTCAAAACCGCGAAAGTTCCAAAAAAATTCAGTTTTATCGAAATAGCAAAAAATCTATTATTACGGCCGAAAATCGCTATAGGCTAAATCGATGAGGAATATTGTTGCCCACATAGTGGTGAAAGTTTTTTGCAAATATCTTAATTAGTACTCGAGATATTAAGGTATAAAGTTTTAACTTCAAGGGGAGATAACTCGCGAAAGAAGTCGAAAATCAAAAATCGGCCACAACAGTCCTCTCAGGAATTCATTTATCTTTAAAATGAGCTATCACACATAGCTGTCTGTATTGCTGTGAATTAGGAGAAGATTTTCAAAGACACGTACCCTCAAAACCGCGAAAGTTCACCAAAAATTCAGTTTTTTCGAAATAGCAAGAAATCTATATATACGGCCGAAAAAATGACATTAACTTTTTTTGTGGGGAATGTTGTTGCGCACATTTTGGTGAAAGTTTTAAGAAAATATATTGATTAGTATTCGAGTTATGAAGGTTTAAAGTTTTAACTTCAAGGGGAGATAACTCAAGAACTAGGTCGAAATTCGAAAATCTGGCTCGTGCATTTCAAGATATTGTCACAAGCTATCATCCCTGAAAGTTTGAAGAAAATCGGTCAAGCCGTTAATGCTGGAGCGAACGCACAAGAAATCTGCAAAGAATAATAATAATAACTAGGATTGACGCGTCAATACTTAGGTCTTCAAGACTTCTGCTTGACCTTGAACTCCATGCTGGACTCTCGGTTATTCGCCAGTTATTATGCTTTAAAATGAGCTATCAAACATGTCTCTATCTTCAGTAGTTATTTTACAAAAATTATCCAAAGACAATGACCCTCTGAAAATGGAACAATCGCTTATTAATGGACCCCTACATGACCTTTCTCACAATTAAGACAAAATGGTTAATATTTTCATACTAAGTTGCAACATAGAAAGTATTGTGCTTTAATTTCCACTTAAGTAGATGTAACCAACTCTCCCTTTGAACATACAGTAGAAGAACACACTTTTAAAAAATGACCATGTTAAAGGACATATTTTTAAAATTTTAGGAAGAAATTCAAAATCCGGCCGAAACAGTCCTCTCAGGAGTTCATTTATCTTCAAAATGAGCTATCACACATAGCTGTATGTATTGCCGTGAATTAGGAGAAGACTTTTAAAGACACGTACCCTCAAAAACGCGAAAGTTAAAAAAAAATCAGTTTTATCGAAATAGCAAAAAATCTATTATTACGGCCGAAAACCAATATAGGCTTAATCGATGCGGAATGTTGTTGCCCACATATTGGTGAAAGTTTTGTGCAAATATATTGATTAGTTTTCGAGATATTAAGGTATAAAGTTTCAACTTCAAGGGGGAATAACTCGCGAAAGAAGTCGAAAATCAAAAATCGGCCACAACAGTCCTCTCAGGAATTCATTTATCTTTAAAATGAGCTATCACACATAGCTGTATGTATTGCCGTGAATTAGGAGAAGATTTTCAAAGACGTGTACCCTCAAAACCGCGAAAGTAAAACAAAAATTCAGTTTTATCGAAATAGCAAAAAATCTATCATTACGGCCGAAAACCAATATAGGCTTAATCGATGCGGAATGTTGTTGCCCACATATTGGTGAAAGTTTTGTGCAAATATATTGATTAGTTTTCGAGATATTAAAGTATAAAGTTTCAACTTCAAGGGGGAATAACTCGCGAAAGAAGTCGAAAATCAAAAATCGGCCACAACAGTCCTCTCAGGAATTCATTTATCTTTAAAATGAGCTATCACACATAGCTGTCTGTATTGCTGTGAATTAGGAGAAGATTTTCAAAGACACGTACCCTCAAAACCGCGAAAGTTCACCAAAAATTCAGTTTTTTCGAAATAGCACAAAATCTATATATACGGCCGAAAAAATGACATTAACTTTTTTTGTGGGGAATGTTGTTGCGCACATTTTGGTGAAAGTTTTAAGAAAATATATTGATTAGTATTCGAGTTATGAAGGTTTAAAGTTTTAACTTCAAGGGGAGATAACTCAAGAACTAGGTCGAAATTCGAAAATCTGGCTCGTGCATTTCAAGATATTGTCACAAGCTATCATCCCTGAAAGTTTGAAGAAAATCGGTCAAGCCGTTAATGCTGGAGCGAACGCACAAGAAATCTGCAAAGAATAATAATAATAACTAGGATTGACGCGTCAATACTTAGGTCTTCAAGACTTCTGCTTGACCTTGAACTCCATGCTGGACTCTCGGTTATTCGCCAGTTATTATGCTTTAAAATGAGCTATCAAACATGTCTCTATCTTCAGTAGTTATTTTACAAAAATTATCCAAAGACAATGACCCTCTGAAAATGGAACAATCGCTTATTAATGGACCCCTACATGACCTTTCTCACAATTAAGACAAAATGGTTAATATTTTCATACTAAGTTGCAACATAGAAAGTATTGTGCTTTAATTTCCACTTAAGTAGATGTAACCAACTCTCCCTTTGAACATACAGTAGAAGAACACACTTTTAAAAAATGACCATGTTAAAGGACATATTTTTAAAATTTTAGGAAGAAATTCAAAATCCGGCCGAAACAGTCCTCTCAGGAGTTCATTTATCTTCAAAATGAGCTATCACACATAGCTGTATGTATTGCCGTGAATTAGGAGAAGACTTTTAAAGACACGTACCCTCAAAAACGCGAAAGTTAAAAAAAAATCAGTTTTATCGAAATAGCAAAAAATCTATTATTACGGCCGAAAACCAATATAGGCTTAATCGATGCGGAATGTTGTTGCCCACATATTGGTGAAAGTTTTGTGCAAATATATTGATTAGTTTTCGAGATATTAAGGTATAAAGTTTCAACTTCAAGGGGGAATAACTCGCGAAAGAAGTCGAAAATCAAAAATCGGCCACAACAGTCCTCTCAGGAATTCATTTATCTTTAAAATGAGCTATCACACATAGCTGTATGTATTGCCGTGAATTAGGAGAAGATTTTCAAAGACGTGTACCCTCAAAACCGCGAAAGTAAAACAAAAATTCAGTTTTATCGAAATAGCAAAAAATCTATCATTACGGCCGAAAACCAATATAGGCTTAATCGATGCGGAATGTTGTTGCCCACATATTGGTGAAAGTTTTGTGCAAATATATTGATTAGTTTTCGAGATATTAAAGTATAAAGTTTCAACTTCAAGGGGGAATAACTCGCGAAAGAAGTCGAAAATAAAAAATCGGCCACAACAGTCCTCTCAGGAATTCATTTATCTTTAAAATGAGCTATCAAACATAGCTGTATGTATTGCCGTGAATGAGGAGAAGATTTTCAAAGACGCGTACCCTCAAAACCGCAAAAGTTCACCAAATTTTCAGTTTTTTCGAAATAGCACAAAATCTATATATACGGCCGAAAAAATGGTATTAACCTTTTCGATCGGGAATGTTATTGCGCAACTTTTGGTGAAAGTTTCGAGAAAATATCTTGATAAGTTTTCGAGATATTGAGGTTTGAAGTTTCAACTTCAAGGGGAGATAACTCAAGAACTAGGTAGAAATTCGAAAATCTGGCTCGTGCATTTCAAGATATTGTCACAAGCTATCATCCCTGAAAGTTTGAAGAAAATCGGTCAAGCCGTTAATGCTGGAGCGAACGCACAAGAAATCTGCAAAGAATAATAATAATAATAAGAAACACGATAGGAACAATAGGTCTTCAGACTTTGTCTTGAAGACCTAACTAGGATTGACGCGTCAATACTTAGGTCTTCAAGACTTATGCTTGACCTTGAACTCCATGCTGGACTCTCGGTTATTCGCCAGTTATTATGCTTTAAAATGAGCTATCAAACATGTCTCTATCTTCAGTTGTTATTTTACAAAAATTATCCAAAGACAATGACCCTCTGAAAATGGAACAATCGCTTATTAATGGACCCCTACATGACCTTTCTCACAATTAAGACAAAATGGTTAATATTTTCATACTAAGTTACAACATAGAAAGTATTGTGCTTTAATTTCCACTTAATTAGATGTAACCAACTCTCCCTTTGAACATACAGTAGAAGAACACACTTTTAAAAAATGACCATGTTCAAGGACATATTTTTAAAATTTTAGGAAGAAATTCAAAATTCGGCCAAAACAGTCCTCTCAGGAGTTCATGTATCTTCAAAATGAGCTATCACACATAGCTGTATGTATTGCCGTGAATTAGGAGAAGACTTTTAAAGACGCGTACCCTCAAAAACGCGAAAGTTAAAAAAATTCAGTTTTATCGAAATAGCAAAAAATCTATTATTACGGCCGAAAATCGCTATAGTCTCAATCGATGAGGAATGTTGTTGCCCACATAGTGGTGAAAGTTTTGTGCAAATATATTGATTAGTTCTCGAGATATTAAGGTACAAAGTTTAGACTTCAAGGGGAGATAACTCGCGAAAGAAGTCGAAAATGAAAAATCGGCCACAACAGTCCTCTCAGGAATTCATTTATCTTTAAAATGAGCTATCACACATAGCTGTAAGTATTGCCGTGAATTAGAAGAAGATTTTCAAAGACACGTACCCTCAAAACCGGGAAAGTACACCGAAAATTCAGTTTTATCGAAATAGCAAAAAATCTATCATTACGGCCGAAAACCAAAATAGGCTTAATCGATGCGGAATGTTGTTGCCCACATATTGGTGAAAGTTTTGTGCAAATATATTGATTAGTTTTCGAGATATTAAGGTATAAAGTTTTAACTTCAAGGGGAGATAACTCGCGAAAGAAGTAGAAAATGAAAAATCGGCCACAACAGTCCTCTCAGGAATTCATTTATCTTTAAAATGAGCTATCACACATAGCTGTATGTATTGCCGTGAATGAGGAGAAGATTTTCAAAGACGGGTACCCTCAAAACCGCGAAAGTTCACAAAATTTTCAGTTTTTTCGAAATAGCACAAAATCTATATATACGGCCGAAAAAATGACATTAACCTTTTTGATAGGGAATGTTGTTGCGCACATTTTGGTGAAAGTTTTAAGAAAATATCTTGATAAATTTTCGAGATATTGAGGTTTGAAGTTTCAACTTCAAGTGGAGATAACTCAAGAACTAGGTCGAAATTCGAAAATCTGGCTCGTGCATTTCAAGATATTGTCACAAGCTATCATCCCTGAAAGTTTGAAGAAAATCGGTCAAGCCGTTAATGCTGGAGCGAACGCACAAGAAATCTGCAAAGAATAATAATAATAATAATAAGAAACACGATAGGAACAATAGGTCTTCAGACTTTGTCTTGAAGACCTAATAAGAAACACGATAGGAACAATAGGTCTTCAGACTTTGTCTTGAAGACCTAACAAGACTTCTGCTTGACCTTGAACTCCATGCTGGACTCCCGGTTATTCGCAAGTTAGTATGCTTTAAAATGAGCTATCAAACATGTATCTATCTTCAGTAGTTATTTTACAAAAATTATCCAAAGACAATGACCCTCTGAAAATGGAACAATCGCTTATTAATGGACCCCTACATGACCTTTCTCACAATTAAGACAAAATGGTTAATATTTTCATACTAATTTGCAACATAGAAAGTATTGTGCTTTAATTTCCACTTAAGTAGATGTAAGCAACTCTCCCTTTGAACATACAGTAGAAGATCACACTTTTAAAAAATGACCATGTTCAAGGACATATTTTTTAAATTTTAGGAAGAAATTCAAAATTCGGCCAAAACAGTCCTCTCAGGAGTTCATTTATCTTCAAAATGAGCTATCACACATAGCTGTATGTATTGCCATGAATTAGGAGAAGACTTTTAAAGACGCGTACCCTCAAAAACGCGAAAGTTCCCAAAAAATTCAGTTTTATCGAAATAGCAAAAAATCTATTATTACGGCCGAAAATCGCTATAGGCTAAATCGATGAGGAATGTTGTTGCCCACATAGTGGTGAAAGTTTTTTTGCAAATATCTTAATTAGTATTTGAGATATTAAGGTATAAAGTTTTAACTTCAAGGGGAGATAACTCGCGAAAGAAGTCGAAAATGAAAAATCGGCCACAACAGTCCTCTCAGGAATTCATTTATCTTTAAAATGAGCTATCACACATAGCTGTCTGTATTGCTGTGAATTAGGAGAAGATTTTCAAAGACACGTACCCTCAAAACCGCGAAAGTTCACCAAAAATTCAGTTTTTTCGAAATAGCAAGAAATCTATATATACGGCCGAAAAAATGACATTAACTTTTTTTGTGGGGAATGTTGTTGCGCACATTTTGGTGAAAGTTTTAAGAAAATATATTGATTAGTATTCGAGTTATGAAGGTTTAAAGTTTTAACTTCAAGGGGAGATAACTCAAGAACTAGGTCGAAATTTGAAAATCTGGCTCGTGCATTTCAAGATATTGTCACAAGCTATCATCCCAGAAAGTTTGAAGAAAATCGGTCAAGCCGTTAATGCTGGAGCGAACGCACAAGAAATCTGCAAAGAATAATAATAACTAGGATTGACGCGTCAATACTTAGGTCTTCAAGACTTCTGCTTGACCTTGAACTCCATGCTGGACTCTCGGTTATTCGCCAGTTATTATGCTTTAAAATGAGCTTTCAAACATGTCTCTATCTTCAGTAGTTATTTTACAAAAATTATCCAAAGACAATGACCCTCTGAAAATGGAACAATCGCTTATTAATGGACCCCTACATGACCTTTCTCACAATTAAGACAAAATGGTTAATATTTTCATACTAAGTTGCAACATAGAAAGTATTGTGCTTTAATTTCCACTTAAGTAGATGTAACCAACTCTCCCTTTGAACATACAGTAGAAGAAAACACTTTTAAAAAATGACCATGTTCAAGGACATATTTTTAAAATTTTAGGAAGAAATTCAAAATTCGGCCACAACAGTCCTCTCAGGAGTTCATTTATCTTCAAAATGAGCTATCACACATAGCTGTATGTATTGTCGTGAATTAGGAGAAGACTTTTAAAGACGTGTACCCTCAAAAACGCGAAAGTTCAAAAAAATTCAGTTTTATCGAAATAGCAAAAAATCTATCATTACGGCCGAAAACCAATATAGGCTTTATCGATGCGGAATGTTGTTGCCCACATATTGGTGAAAGTTTTGTGCAAATATATTGATTAGTTTTCGAGATATTAAGGTATAAAGTTTCAACTTCAAGGGGGAATAACTCGCGAAAGAAGTCGAAAATCAAAAATCGGCCACAACAGTCCTCTCAGGAATTCATTTATCTTTAAAATGAGCTATCACACATAGCTGTATGTATTGCCGTGAATGAGGAGAAGATTTTCAAAGACGCGTACCCTCGAAACCGCAAAAGTTCACAAAATTTTCAGTTTTTTTGAAATAGCAAAAAATCTATTATTACGGCCGAAAACCGCTATAATCTTAATCGATGCGGAATGTTGTTGCCCACATTTTGGTGAAAGTTTTATGAAAATATCTTGATAAATTTTCGAGATATTGAGGTTTGAAGTTTCAACTTCAAGGGGAGATAACTCAAGAACTAGGTCGAAATTCGAAAATCTGGCTCGTGCATTTCAAGATATTGTCACAAGCTATCATCCCTGAAAGTTTGAAGAAAATCGGTCAAGCCGTTAATGCTGGAGCGAACGCACAAGAAATCTGCAAAGAATAATAATAATAATAATAATAAGAAACACGATAGGAACAATAGGTCTTCAGACTTTGTCTTGAAGACCTAACTAGGATTGACGCGTCAATACTTAGGTCTTCAAGACTTTTGCTTGACCTTGAACTCCATGCTGGACTCTCGGTTATTCGCCAGTTATTATGCTTTAAAATGAGCTATCAAACATGTCTCTATCTTCAGTAGTTATTTTACAAAAAATATCCAAAGACAATGACCCTCTGAAAATGGAACAATCGCTTATTAATGGACCCCATACATGACCTTTCTCACAATTAAGACAAAATGGTTAATATTTTCATACTAAGTTGCAACATAGAAAGTATTGTGCTTTAATTTCCACTTAAGTAGATGTAACCAACTCTCCCTTTGAACATACAGTAGAAGAACACACTTTTAAAAAATGACCATGTTAAAGGACATATTTTTAAATTTTAGGAAGAAATTCAAAATCCGGCCGAAACAGTCCTCTCAGGAGTTCATTTATCTTCAAAATGAGCTATCACACATAGCTGTATGTATTGCCGTGAATTAGGAGAAGACTTTTAAAGACGCGTACCCTCTTAAACGCGAAAGTTAAAAAAAAATCAGTTTTATCGAAATAGCAAAAAATGTATTATTACGGCCGAAAATCGCTATAGGCTAAATCGATGAGGAATGTTGTTGCCCACATAGTGGTGAAAGTTTTGTGCAAATATATTGATTAGTTTTCGAGATATTAAGGTATAAAGTTTTAACTTCAAGGGGAGATAACTCGCGAAAGAAGTCGAAAATGAAAAATCGGCCACAACAGTCCTCTCAGGAATTCATTTATCTTTAAAATGAGCTATCACACATAGCTGTCTGTATTGCTGTAAATTAGGAGAAGATTTTCAAAGACACGTACCCTCAAAACCGCGAAAGTTCACCAAAAATTCAGTTTTTTCGAAATAGCAAGAAATCTATATATACGGCCGAAAAAATGACATTAACTTTTTTTGTGGGGAATGTTGTTGCGCACATTTTGGTGAAAGTTTTAAGAAAATATATTGATTAGTATTCGAGTTATGAAGGTTTAAAGTTTTAACTTCAAGGGGAGATAACTCAAGAACTAGGTCGAAATTCGAAAATCTGGCTCGTGCATTTCAAGATAGTGTCACAAGCTATCATCCCTGAAAGTTTGAAGAAAATCGGTCAAGCCGTTACTGCTGGAGCGAACGCACAAGAAATCTGCAAAGAATAATAATAATAACTAGGATTGACGCGTCAATACTTAGGTCTTCAAGACTTCTAATTGACCTTGAACTCCATGCTGGACTCTCGGTTATTCGCCAGTTATTATGCTTTAAAATGAGCTATCAAACATGTCTCTATCTTCAGTAGTTATTTTACAAAAATTATCCAAAGACAATGACCCTCTGAAAATGGAACAATCGCTTATTAATGGACCCCATACATGACCTTTCTCACAATTAAGACAAAATGGTTAATATTTTCATACTAAGTTGCAACATAGAAAGTATTGTGCTTTAATTTCCACTTAAGTAGATGTAACAAACTCTCCCTTTGAACATACAGTAGAAGAACATACTTTTAAAAAATGACCATGTTCAAGGACATATTTTTAAAATTTTAGGAAGAAATTCAAAATTTGGCCAAAACAGTCCTCTCAGGAGTTCATTTATCTTCAAAATGAGCTATCACACATAGCTGTATGTATTGCCGTGAATTAGGAGAAGATTTTCAAAGACGCGTACCCTCAAAACCGCGAAAGTTCCAAAAAAATTCAGTTTTATCGAAATAGCAAAAAATCTATTATTACGGCCGAAAATCGCTATAGGCTAAATCGATGAGGAATGTTGTTGCCCACATAGTGGTGAAAGTTTTTCGCAAATATCTTAATTAGTACTCGAGATATTAAGGTATAAAGTTTTAACTTCAAGGGGAGATAACTCGCGAAAGAAGTCGAAAATAAAAAATCGGCCACAACAGTCCTCTCAGGAATTCATTTATCTTTAAAATGAGCTATCACACATAGCTGTCTGTATTGCTGTGAATTAGGAGAAGATTTTCAAAGACACGTACCCTCAAAACCGCGAAAGTTCACCAAAAATTCAGTTTTTTCGAAATAGCAAGAAATCTATATATACGGCCGAAAAAATGACATTAACTTTTTTTGTGGGGAATGTTGTTGCGCACATTTTGGTGAAAGTTTTAAGAAAATATATTGATTAGTATTCGAGTTATGAAGGTTTAAAGTTTTAACTTCAAGGGGAGATAACTCAAGAACTAGGTCGAAATTCGAAAATCTGGCTCGTGCATTTCAAGATATTGTCACAAGCTATCATCCCTGAAAGTTTGAAGAAAATCGGTCAAGCCGTTAATGCTGGAGCGAACGCACAAGAAATCTGCAAAGAATAATAATAATAACTAGGATTGACGCGTCAATACTTAGGTCTTCAAGCCTTCTGCTTGACCTAGAACTCCATGATGGCCTTAGGGTTATTCGTCTGTTTCTCCGCTTTAAAATGAGCTATCAAACATGTCTCTATCTTCAGTAGTTATTTTACAAAAATTATCCAAAGACAATGACCCTCTGAAAATGGAACAATCGCTTATTAATGGACCCCTACATGACCTTTCTCACAATTAAGACAAAATGGTTAATATTTTCATACTAAGTTGCAACATAGAAAGTATTGTGCTTTAATTTCCACTTAAGTAGATGTAACCAACTCTCCCTTTGAACATACAGTAGAAGAACACACTTTTAAAAAATGACCATGTTCAAGGACATATTTTTAAAATGTTAGGAAGAAATTCAAAATTCGGCCAAAACAGTCCTCTCAGGAGTTTATTTATCTTCAAAATGAGCTATCACACATAGATGTATGTATTGCCGTGAATTAGGAGAAGATTTTCAAAGACGCGTACCCTCAAAACCGCAAAAGTTCCAAAAAAATTCAGTTTTATCGAAATAGCAAAAAATCTATTATTACGGCCGAAAATCGCTATAGGCTAAATCGATGAGGAATGTTGTTGCCCACATAGTGGTGAAAGTTTTTTGCAAATATCTTAATTAGTACTCGAGATATTAAGGTATAAAGTTTTAACTTCAAGGGGAGATAACTCGCGAAAGAAGTCGAAAATCAAAAATCGGCCACAACAGTCCTCTCAGGAATTCATTTATCTTTAAAATGAGCTATCACACATAGCTGTCTGTATTGCTGTGAATTAGGAGAAGATTTTCAAAGACACGTATCCTCAAAACCGCGAAAGTTCACTAAAAATTCAGTTTTTTCGAAATAGCAAGAAATCTATATATACGGCCGAAAAAATGACATTAACTTTTTTTGTGGGGAATGTTGTTGCGCACATTTTGGTGAAAGTTTTAAGAAAATATATTGATTAGTATTCGAGTTATGAAGGTTTAAAGTTTTAACTTCAAGGGGAGATAACTCAAGAACTAGGTCGAAATTCGAAAATCTGGCTCGTGCATTTCAAGATATTGTCACAAGCTATCATCCCTGAAAGTTTGAAGAAAATCGGTCAAGCCGTTAATGCTGGAGCGAACGCACAAGAAATCTGCAAAGAATAATAATAATAATAATAATAATAATAAGAAACACGATAGGAACAATAGGTCTTCAGACTTTGTCTTGAAGACCTAACTAGGATTGACGCGTCAATACTTAGGTCTTCAAGACTTCTAATTGACCTTGAACTCCATGCTGGACTCTCGGTTATTCGCCAGTTATTATGCTTCAAAATGAGCTATCAAACATGTCTCTATCTTCAGTAGTTATTTTACAAAAATTATCCAAAGACAATGACCCTCTGAAAATGGAACAATCGCTTATTAATGGACCCCATACATGACCTTTCTCACAATTAAGACAAAATGGTTAATATTTTCATACTAAGTTGCAACATAGAAAGTATTGTGCTTTAATTTCCACTTAAGTAGATGTAACAAACTCTCCCTTTGAACATACAGTAGAAGAACATACTTTTAAAAAATGACCATGTTCAAGGACATATTTTTAAAATTTTAGGAAGAAATTCAAAATTCGGCCAAAACAGTCCTCTCAGGAGTTCATTTATCTTCAAAATGAGCTATCACACATAGCTGTATGTATTGCCGTGAATTAGGAGAAGATTTTCAAAGACGCGTACCCTCAAAACCGCGAAAGTTCCAAAAAAATTCAGTTTTATCGAAATAGCAAAAAATCTATTATTACGGCCGAAAATCGCTATAGGCTAAATCGATGAGGAATATTGTTGCCCACATAGTGGTGAAAGTTTTTTGCAAATATCTTAATTAGTACTCGAGATATTAAGGTATAAAGTTTTAACTTCAAGGGGAGATAACTCGCGAAAGAAGTCGAAAATCAAAAATCGGCCACAACAGTCCTCTCAGGAATTCATTTATCTTTAAAATGAGCTATCACACATAGCTGTCTGTATTGCTGTGAATTAGGAGAAGATTTTCAAAGACACGTACCCTCAAAACCGCGAAAGTTCACCAAAAATTCAGTTTTTTCGAAATAGCAAGAAATCTATATATACGGCCGAAAAAATGACATTAACTTTTTTTGTGGGGAATGTTGTTGCGCACATTTTGGTGAAAGTTTTAAGAAAATATATTGATTAGTATTCGAGTTATGAAGGTTTAAAGTTTTAACTTCAAGGGGAGATAACTCAAGAACTAGGTCGAAATTCGAAAATCTGGCTCGTGCATTTCAAGATATTGTCACAAGCTATCATCCCTGAAAGTTTGAAGAAAATCGGTCAAGCCGTTAATGCTGGAGCGAACGCACAAGAAATCTGCAAAGAATAATAATAATAACTAGGATTGACGCGTCAATACTTAGGTCTTCAAGCCTTCTGCTTGACCTAGAACTCCATGATGGCCTTAGGGTTATTCGTCTGTTTCTCCGCTTTAAAATGAGCTATCAAACATGTCTCTATCTTCAGTAGTTATTTTACAAAAATTATCCAAAGACAATGACCCTCTGAAAATGGAACAATCGCTTATTAATGGACCCCTACATGACCTTTCTCACAATTAAGACAAAATGGTTAATATTTTCATACTAAGTTGCAACATAGAAAGTATTGTGCTTTAATTTCCACTTAAGTAGATGTAACCAACTCTCCCTTTGAACATACAGTAGAAGAACACACTTTTAAAAAATGACCATGTTCAAGGACATATTTTTAAAATGTTAGGAAGAAATTCAAAATTCGGCCAAAACAGTCCTCTCAGGAGTTTATTTATCTTCAAAATGAGCTATCACACATAGATGTATGTATTGCCGTGAATTAGGAGAAGATTTTCAAAGACGCGTACCCTCAAAACCGCAAAAGTTCCAAAAAAATTCAGTTTTATCGAAATAGCAAAAAATCTATTATTACGGCCGAAAATCGCTATAGGCTAAATCGATGAGGAATGTTGTTGCCCACATAGTGGTGAAAGTTTTTTGCAAATATCTTAATTAGTACTCGAGATATTAAGGTATAAAGTTTTAACTTCAAGGGGAGATAACTCGCGAAAGAAGTCGAAAATCAAAAATCGGCCACAACAGTCCTCTCAGGAATTCATTTATCTTTAAAATGAGCTATCACACATAGCTGTCTGTATTGCTGTGAATTAGGAGAAGATTTTCAAAGACACGTATCCTCAAAACCGCGAAAGTTCACTAAAAATTCAGTTTTTTCGAAATAGCAAGAAATCTATATATACGGCCGAAAAAATGACATTAACTTTTTTTGTGGGGAATGTTGTTGCGCACATTTTGGTGAAAGTTTTAAGAAAATATATTGATTAGTATTCGAGTTATGAAGGTTTAAAGTTTTAACTTCAAGGGGAGATAACTCAAGAACTAGGTCGAAATTCGAAAATCTGGCTCGTGCATTTCAAGATATTGTCACAAGCTATCATCCCTGAAAGTTTGAAGAAAATCGGTCAAGCCGTTAATGCTGGAGCGAACGCACAAGAAATCTGCAAAGAATAATAATAATAATAATAATAATAACTAGGATTGACGCGTCAATACTTAGGTCTTCAAGACTTTTGCTTGACCTTGAACTCCATGCTGGACTCTCGGTTATTCGCCAGTTATTATGCTTTAAAATGAGCTATCAAACATGTCTCTATCTTCAGTAGTTATTTTACAAAAATTATCCAAAGACAATGAACCTCTGAAAATGGAACAATCGCTTATTAATGGACCCCATACATGACCTTTCTCACAATTAAGACAAAATGGTTAATATTTTCATACTAAGTTGCAACATAGAAAGTATTGTGCTTTGATTTCCACTTAAGTAGACGTAACAAACTCTCCCTTTGAACATACAGTAGAAGAACATACTTTTAAAAAATGACCATGTTCAAGGACATATTTTTAAAATTTTAGGAAGAAATTCAAAATTCGGCCAAAACAGTCCTCTCAGGAGTTCATTTATCTTCAAAATGAGCTATCACACATAGCTGTATGTATTGCCGTGAATTAGGAGAAGATTTTCAAAGACGCGTACCCTCAAAACCGCAAAGTTCCAAAAAAATTCAGTTTTATCGAAATAGCAAAAAATCTATTATTACGGCCGAAAATCGCTATAGGCTAAATCGATGAGGAATGTTGTTGCCCACATAGCGGTGAAAGTTTTGTGCAAATATATTGATTAGTTCTCGAGATATTAAGGTACAAAGTTTAGACTTCAAGGGGAGATAACTCGCGAAAGAAGTCGAAAATCAAAAATCGGCCACAACAGTCCTCTCAGGAATTCATTTATCTTTAAAATAAGCTATCACACATAGCTGTATGTATTGCTGTGAATTAGGAGAAGATTTTCAAAGACACGTACCCTCAAAACTGCGAAAGTACACCGAAAATTCAGTTTTATCGAAATAGCAAAAAATCTATCATTACGGCCGAAAACCAATATAGGCTTAATCGATGCGGAATGTTGTTGCCCACATATTGGTGAAAGTTTTGTGCAAATATATTGATTAGTTTTCGAGATATTAAGGTATAAAGTTTTAACTTCAAGGGGAGATAACTCGCGAAAGAAGTCGAAAATGAAAAATCGGCCACAACAGTCCTCTCAGGAATTCATTTATCTTTAAAATGAGCTATCACACATAGCTGTATGTATTTCCGTGAATGAGGAGAAGATTTTCAAAGACGCGTACCCTCAAAACCGCAAAAGTTCACCAAAAATTCAGTTTTTTCGAAATAGCAAGAAATCTATATATACGGCCGAAAAAATGACATTAACTTTTTTTGTGGGGAATGTTGTTGCGCACATTTTGGTGAAAGTTTTAAGAAAATATATTGATTAGTATTCGAGTTATGAAGGTTTAAAGTTTTACCTTCAAGGGGAGATAACTCAAGAACTAGGTCGAAATTCGAAAATCTGGCTCGTGCATTTCAAGATATTGTCACAAGCTATCATCCCTGAAAGTTTGAAGAAAATCGGTCAAGCCGTTAATGCTGGAGCGAACGCACAAGAAATCTGCAAAGAATAATAATAATAATAAGAAACACGATAGGAACAATAGGTCTTCAGACTTTGTCTTGAAGACCTAACTAGGATTGACGCGTCAATACTTAGGTCTTCAAGACTTCTAATTGACCTTGAACTCCATGCTGGACTCTCGGTTATTCGCCAGTTATTATGCTTTAAAATGAGCTATCAAACATGTCTCTATCTTCAGTAGTTATTTTACAAAAATTATCCAAAGACAATGACCCTCTGAAAATGGAACAATCGCTTATTAATGGACCCCATACATGACCTTTCTCACAATTAAGACAAAATGGTTAATATGTTCATACTAAGTTGCAACATAGAAAGTATTGTGCTTTAATTTCCACTTAAGTAGATGTAACCAACTCTCCCTTTGAACATACAGTAGAAGAACACACTTTTAAAAAATGACCATGTTCAAGGACATATTTTTAAAATTTTAGGAAGAAATTCAAAATTCGGCCAAAACAGTCCTCTCAGGAGTTCATTTATCTTCAAAATGAGCTATCACACATAGCTGTATGTATTGCCGTGAATTAGGAGAAGACTTTTAAAGACGCGTACCCTCAAAAACGCGAAAGTTAAAAAAAAATCAGTTTTATCGAAATAGCAAAAAATCTATTATTACGGCCAAAAATCGCTATAGGCTAAATTGATGAGGAATGTTGTTGCCCACATAGTGGTGAAAGTTTTGTGCAAATATATTGACTTGTTCTCGAGATATTAAGGTACAAACTTTAGATTTCAAGGGGGAATAACTCGCGAAAGAAGTCGAAAATCAAAAATCGGCCACAACAGTCCTCTCAGGAATTCATTTATCTTTAAAATGAGCTATCACACATAGCTGTATGTATTGCCGTGAATTAGGAGAAGATTTTCAAAGACGCGTACCCTCAAAAACGCGAAAGTTCACAAAATTTTCAGTTTTTGTGAAATAGCAAAAAATCTATTATTACGGCCGGAAACCGCTATAGGCTCAATCGATGAGGAATGTTGTTGCCCACATTTTGGTGAAAGTTTTATGAAAATATCTTGATAAGTTTTCGAGATATTAAGGTAGAAACTTTAGATTTCAAGGGGAGATTACTCGCGAAAGAAGTCGAAAATCAAAAATCGGCCACAACAGTCCTCTCAGGAATTCATCTATCTTTAAAATGAGCTATCACACATAGCTGTATGTATTGCTGTGAATTAGGAGAAGATTTTCAAAGACACGTACCCTCAAAACCGCGAAAGTTCACCAAAAATTCAGTGTTTTCGAAATAGCAAGAAATCTATATATACGGCCGAAAAAAATGACATTAACTTTTTTGTGGGGAATGTTGTTGCGCACATTTTGGTGAAAGTTTTAAGAAAATATATTGATTAGTATTCGAGTTATGAAGGTTTAAAGTTTTAACTTCAAGGGGAGATAACTCAAGAACTAGGTCGAAATTCGAAAATCTGGCTCGTGCATTTCAAGATATTGTCACAAGCTATCATCCCTGAAAGTTTGAAGAAAATCGGTCAAGCCGTTAATGCTGGAGCGAACGCACAAGAAATCTACAAAGAATAATAATAAGAAACACGATAGGAACAATAGGTCTTCAGACTTTGTCTTGAAGACCTAATAAGAAACACGATAGGAACAATAGGTCTTCAGACTTTGTCTTGAAGACCTAACTAGGACTGCCGCGGCAGTACTTAGGTCTTCAAGACTTCTGCTTGACCTTGAACTCCATGTTGGACTCTCGGCTATATATCAGTTTCTCTGCTTTAAAATGAGCTATCAAACTTATCTCTATCTTCAGTAGTTTTTTTTTTTAAAATCTCCAAAGAACGTACCCCTCTAAAAATGGAAAATCACATATTAATGGACCCCTACATGACCTTTCTCATGATTAAGACAAAATGTTTAATATTTTCATACTAAGGTGTAACATAGAAAATGTGGTGCTTTAATTTCCACTTAATCCGATGTAATTATCATTTAGATGGTATACATAAGTAATTGGTTATCTTCTGCTGAACATTCAAGAAAATACTCAAAAATGCTCAAATTTTGACCTCTAGATGACATTTGTGATGTTTGGAGCTTAACTATCAACTTTTTTGTATGAAAGGGTTCAACAGAAAAGTTGTTCTTCTTGATATTGTGCATCCGAAGGTGTAAAAACAATTTCCATATCCTGATTAGTTAAGCAGTTATGATCCTTTGAACTTTGCTGAAAATGACAATTTAAAAAAAAATACAATCTTCTATGACTTGTCATACGTAAAGTATGATAAACAAATGCTTGAACATTTTTTTCCTTAATAAAATGATATATGTGCTTCAAAATGAACTATTAAACATGTTGGTATCTTTAGAAGTTTACAATAGATAATTCTGCAAAGAAAATACCCCTTGAAAAGTGTAAAAAATAATCAAATTTCATACTTTTTGACAAATGCAACAATTGTGGCCAAACTATCAACTTATACATGATATAGATATGTTATAGGAGTGTTAAGTAACCTATCTGGATCAAATTGCCATACATATCTGTGCCATATGTTCATTTCTAACAGAGTTATGCCACTATGAACATGAGGCCGAAATTCGGCCTTTTAAAAAACGTCCATATTCAAGGACAGATTATTCAAATTCTGGGATGGATTTCAAAAATCGGAGATAGAGGCGCCCTTAACAATTCATTTGCCTTCAAAATAAGCTACAATACATTGTTGTACTCATAGAATTGAAAGAGGAGATGATGTTTAAAGACGCATACCCTCAAAACCGCGAAAGTGCATCAAATTTTCACTTTTTTCGAAATAGCAAAAAAACTATTATTACGGCCGAAAACCGCTATAGGGCTAATCGATGGGGAATGTTGTTGCCCACATTTTGGTGAAAGTTTTGTGAACTTATCTTAAATAGTTTTCGAGCTATTATGGTTTGAAGTTTGATCTTCAGGGGGAGATAACTCCAAAAAGAAGTCGAAATTAAAAAATCGGGCTACGTTATGATCTAAGTTGGGTCACAGACTATCATCCCTGATAATTTCAGGAACATGAGTTCAGCCAATACTTCAGAACTCGTGTCACAAAATCGGTACAAATAATAATAATAATAACTAGGATTGACGCGTCAATACTTAGGTCTTCAAGACTTCTACTTGACCTAGAACTCCATGTTGGACTTAGGGTTATTCGTCTGTTTCTCCGCTTTAAAATGAGCTATGAAACATGTCTCTATCTTCAGTAGTTTTTTTACAAAAATTCTCCAAAGAAGGTACCCCTCTGAAAACGGAAAAATCACATATTAATGGACCCCTACATTACATTTCTCACGATTAAGACAAAATGGTTAATATTTCCATACTAAGGTGTCACATAGAAAATGTTGCGCTTTAATTTCCACTGAAGAAGATGCAATCATCATTTAGATTGCATACATGATTAATGCGTTATGCTGTTCTGAATATTCAAGAAAATAGTCAAAAATGCTTAAATTTGGACCCCTAGACATCGCTTGCGATGTTCGAGGCTTAACTATCAACTTTTTGATGAAAGCGGTCAACATAAAAGTTGTTCTTCTTGAAATTGTGCATACGTAGGTGTATGTCAAATTTCAATAGCATAAGAAGTTAAGCAGTTATGAACCTTTCAACTTTGTTGAAAATGGCGAGTTCTGAAAAATAGCAATCTTCTATGACTTGTCACACATAAACTATGACAGAAAAATGTTTGAAATTTATTTACCTTAATAAAGGACATCTCTACTTCAGGATTATATATTAAACATAATTGTATCTTCAGTGGTTTACAATGGAAAATTCTACAAAGAAAGTACCCCTCGAAAAGTCTCAAAATCCCAAATTTTTACATTTTTGGAAATACGTCCAAATTGTGTCGATACTATCAACTTTTACATGATAATGATATATTGTGGAATTGTTAAACTAGTTATATGGAAGAGATGGCAATAAGTAACTTTGACATAAGTTCATTTGTAACAGAGTTATGCCCCTTTAAACATATAGCCTAAAAACGCTCTTTTAAAAAAAGGTCCATATTCAAGGGCATATTCCTGAAATTCGAGGACGAAATTCAAAATTCGGAAAAGATCATGTTCTTGTACATTCATTTAGCTTTCAGATGAGCTATCACACATAGCTGTATGTATTGCCGTGATTTAGGAGAAGATTTTTGAAGACGCGTACCCTTAAAACCGCGAAAGTTGACAACATTTTCAGTTTTTTCGAAATAGCAAAAAATTTATTCACACGGCCGAAAACCGCTATAGGCCTGATCGATAGGGAATGTTGTTGCCCACATTTTGGTGAAAGTTTTATGAACATATCTTGATTAGATTTCGAGCTATTAAGGTTTAAAGTTTTGACTTCAAGGGGAGATAACTCAAGAAGGAAGTCGAAATTCAAAATTCGGCCGACGTACAAGGCTAGTTTTTGTTACAGACTATTATCCCTGAAAATTTCGTGCATATCAGTTCAGCCGTTACTTCAGAATCGCGATCACAAAAAACGTACAAATAATAATAAAGAAAAAACCGGATAATAACAATAGGTCTTCCAGACATTCGTCTTGAAGACCTAATAATAAGAAACACGATAGGAACAATAGGTCTTCAGACTTTGTCTTGAAGACCTAATAATAAGAAACACGATAGGAACAATAGGTCTTCAGACTTTGTCTTGAAGACCTAATAACTAGGATTGACGCGTCAATACTTAGGTCTTCAAGACTTCTGCTTGACCTTGAACTCCATGTTGGACTCAGGGTTATTCGTCTGTTTTTCCGCTTTTAAATGAGCTATCAAACATGTCTATATCTTCCGTAGTTTTTTTACAAAAAATCTCCAAAGAAGGTACCCCTCTGAAAACGGAAAAATCACATATTAATGGACCCCTACATTACATTTCTCACGATTAAGACAAAATGGTTAATATTTCCATATTAAGGTGTAACATAGAAAATGTTGTGCTTTAATTTCCACTTAAGAAGATGTAATCATCATTTAGATTGCATACATAATAAATGCGTCATGTTGTTCTGAATATTCAAGAAAATTGTCTAAAATGCTTAAATTTGGACCACAAGACATCGCTTGCGATGTTCGAGGCTTAACTATCAACTTTTTGATGAAAGCGGTCAACATAAAAGTTGTTCTTCCTGAAATTGTGCATACGTAGATGTATGTAACATTTCAATAGCATAAACAGTTAAGCAGTTATGAACCTTTCAACTTTGTTGAAAATGGCGATTTTTAAAAAATGACAAACTTCTATGACTTGTCACACAAAAATTAAGACAGATACGAGCTTGAAAAATATTGCCCTTAATAAATGACGTTTCTACATCACCATGATCTATTTAAAGTATTCCTATCTTCAGTGGTTCATTATCAATAATTCCCCAAAGGATACACACCTCAAAAAGTCTCAATATCAAAATATTTCACTGTTTTGGGAATATGCTCAAATTATGCCCAAACTAATAACTTTTATATGATAATGATATGTTATGGAATTGTTATACAGGTTATTATAAAGAGATTGAAATAAGTAACTTTGATATAAATTAATTTGTTACAGAGTAAGGCCCCTTTGAACATGCAGCCGAAAAATGAACATTTAAAAAAACACCATATTCAAGGGCAGATAATTAAAGTTCTAGGTGGAAATTTGAAAATCGGGCTTCTACAGGCCCTCTGAAATTCATTTGGCTTTCAAATGAGCTCTCGCATATAGTTGTATGTGTTGCCGTTAATTAGAAGAAGATTTTCAAAGACGCGTACCCTCAAACTCGCGAAAGTTCACGAAATTTTCAGTTTTTTCAAAATAGCAAAAAATCTATTATTACGGCCGAGAACCGCTATAGACCCAATCGATGGGGAATGCTGTTGGTCACATTTTGGTGAAAGTTTTGTGAAATTATCTTGATTAGTTCTTGAGCTATTAAGGTTTGAAATTTCAACTTCAAGGGGAAATAACTCAGGAAAGAAGTCGAAATTCAAAAATCGGGCTCCGTTATGAGCTAAGTTGGGTCACAGGCTATCATCACTGAAAATTTCATGCAAATCGAATCAGCCGTTACTTCAGAACTCGTCAGACAAAATCAGTGCAAATAATAATAATAATAATCTCGACGATAACAATAGGTCTTCAGACATTCGTCTTGAAGACCTAACTAGGACTGCAGAGCAGTACTTGCGGTCTTCAAGACTTCTGCTTGACCTTGAACTCCATGCTGGACTACCGGTTATTCGCCAGTTAGTATGCTTTAAAATGAGCTATCAAACATGTCTCTATCTTCAGTAGTTATTTTACAAAAATTCTCCAAAGACAATGACCCTCTTAAAATGTAACAATTGATTATTAATGGACCCCTACATGATCTTTCTCACGATTAAGACAAAATGGTGAATATTTCATACTTAGGTGTCACATAGAAAACTTGTGCTTTAATTTCCACTTAATTAGATGTAACCAACTCTCCCTTTGAACATACAGTAGAAAAACACACTTTTAAAAAATGACCATGTTCAAGGACATATTTTTAAAATTGTAGGAAGAAATTCAAAATTCCGCCGAAACAGTCCTCTCAGGAGTTCATTTATCTTCAAAATGAGCTATCAAACATGTCTCTATCTTTAGTAGTTTTTTACAACAAAAAAATCCAAAGACAATGACCCTCTTAAAATGTAACAGTTGCTTATTAATGGAACCCTACATGATCTTTCTCAAGATTAAGACAAAATGGTCAATATTTTCATACTAAGGTGTAACATAGAAAAACTTGTGCTTTAATTTCCTCTTAGGTAAATGCAATCATCATTAAGATTGCATACATCAGTAGTGCGTTATAGTCTTCTGAATATTCAAGAAAATACTCTAAATTGCTTTAATTGTGACCCCTTGAGAACGTTTGCGATGTCCAGAGCTTCACTATCAACTTTTTGATGAAAAGGTTCAACAAAACAATTGTTGTTTTCTAATTTGCGCATCCGGAGCTGTAAATAGAATTTAGATATCAAAATTAGTTAAGCAGTTGTGAGCCTTTGAACTTTGCTGAAAATGGCGACTTTCGAAATTGACAATATTCTATGACCAGTCACACATACTATCAACTTTTATATGGTAATGATATGTTATGAAATTGTTCAACTAATGAAAAGAAACTTCGAAATATGTTTATTAGTAACAGAGTTATGTCCCTATGAACATTTTAAAAATTACCATGTTCAAGAACATATTTCAAAAATTCGAGGAGGAAATTCAAAATTCGGCCAAAACAGTCCTCTCAGGAGTTTATGTATCTTCAAAATGAGCTATTACACATAGCTGTATATATTGCCGTTAATTAGGAGAAGATTTTCAAAGAGGCGTACCCTCAAAACCGCGAAAGTACCCCCAAAATTTAGTTTTATCGAAATAGCAAAAAATCTATTATTACGGCCGAAAACAACTATAGGCTTAATCGATGAGGAATGTTGTTGCCCACATAGTGGTGAAAGTTTTGTGCAAATATCTTAATTAGTACTCGAGATATTAAGGTATAAAGTTTTAACTTCAAGGGGAGATAACTCGCGAAAGAAGTCGAAAATGAAAAATCGGCCACAACAGTCCTCTCAGGAATTCATTTATCTTTAAAATGAGCTATCACACATAGCTGTAAGTATTGCCGTGAATTAGAAGAAGATTTTCAAAGACACGTACCCTCAAAACCGGGAAAGTACACCGAAAATTCAGTTTTATCGAAATAGCAAAAAATCTATCATTACGGCCGAAAACCAATATAGGCTTAATCGATGCGGAATGTTGTTGCCCACATATTGGTGAAAGTTTTGTGCAAATATATTGATTAGTTTTCGAGATATTAAGGTATAAAGTTTTAACTTCAAGGGGAGATAACTCGCGAAAGAAGTCGAAAATGAAAAATCGGCCACAACAGTCCTCTCAGGAATTCATTTATCTTTAAAATGAGCTATCACACATAGCTGTATGTATTGCCGTGAATGAGAAGAAGATTTTCAAAGACGGGTACCCTCAAAACCGCGAAAGTTCACAAAATTTTCAGTTTTTTCGAAATAGCACAAAATCTATATATACGGCCGAAAAAATGACATCAACCTTTTTGATAGGGAATGTTGTTGCGCACATTTTGGTGAAAGTTTTATGAAAATATCTTGATAAGTTTTCGAGATATTGAGGTTTGAAGTTTCAACTTCAAGGGGAGATAACTCGCGAAAGAAGTCGAAAATAAAAAAAGTGGCTCGTTAAAATCTAAGTTGGGTCACAGGCTATCATCCCTGAAAGTTTAAAGAAAATCGGTCAAGCCGTTACTGCTGGAGCGATGACACAAAAAATCTGCAAAGGATAATAATAATAATAAGAAACACGATAGGAACAATAGGTCTTCAGACATTCGTCTTGAAGACCTAATAAGAAACACGATAGGAACAATAGGTCTTCAGACTTTGTCTTGAAGACCTAATAAGAAACACGATAGGAACAATAGGTCTTCAGACTTTGTCTTGAAGACCTAATAACTAGGATTGACGCGTCAATACTTAGGTCTTCAAGACTTCTGCTTGACCTAGAACTCCATGTTGGACGTAGGGTTATTCGTCTGTTTCTCTGCTTTAAAATGAGCTATCAAACATGTCTCTATCTCCAGTAGTTATTTTACAAAAATTCCCCAAAGAAGGTACCCCTCTAAAAACGGAAAAATCACATATTAATGGACCCCTACATTACATTTCTCACGATTAAGACAAAATGGTTAATATTTCCATACTAAGGTGTAACATAGAAAATGTTGTGCTTTAATTTCCACTTAAGAAGATGTAATCATCATTTAGATTGCATACATAATTAATGCGAAATGCTGTTCTGAATATTCAAGAAAATACTCAAAAATGCTTAAATTATGACCCCTAGGCATCGCTTGCTATGTTCGAGGCTTAACTATCAACTTTTTGATGAAAGCGGTCAACATAAAAGTTGTTCTTCTTGAAATTGTGCATACGTTGGTGTATGCAAAATTTCAATAGCATAAGCAGTTAAGCAGTAATGATCCTTTAAACATGTCTGAAAATGGCGAGTTCTGAAAAATGGCAATCTTCTATGACTTGTCACACATAAACTATGACAGAAAAATGTTTGAAATTTATTTACCTTAATAAAGGACATCTCTACTTCAGGATTATATATTAAACATAACTGTATCTTCAGTGGTTTACAATGGAAAATTCGACAAAGAAAGTACCCCTCGAAAAGTCTCAAAATCCCAAATTTTTACATTTTTGGAAATACGTCCAAATTGTGTCGATACTATCAACTTTTACATGATAATGATATATTGTGGAATTGTTCAACTAGTTATATGGAAGAGATAGCAATAAGTAACTTTGACATAAGTTGATTTGTAACAGAGTTATGCCCCTTTGAACATATAGCCTAAAAACGCTCTTTTAAAAAAAGGTCCATATTCAAGGGCATATTCCTGAAATTCGAGGACGAAATTCAAAATTCGGAAAAGATCATGTTCTTGTACATTCATTTAGCTTTCAGATGAGCTATCACACATAGCTGTATGTATTGCCGTGATTTAGGAGAAGATTTTTGAAGACGCGTACCCTTAAAACCGCGAAAGTTGACAACATTTTCAGTTTTTTCGAAATAGCAAAAAAAATATTCACACGGCCGAAAACCGCTATAGGCCTGATCGATAGGGAATGTTGTTGCCCACATTGTGGTGAAAGTTTTATGAAAATATCTTGATTAGATTTCGAGCTATTAAGGTTTAAAGTTTTGACTTCAAGGGGAGATAACTCAAGACAGAAGTCGAAAATCAAAATTCGGCCGACGTACAAGGCTAGTTTTTGTTACAGGCTATCATTCCTGAAAATTTCATGCAAATCGGTTCAGCCGTTACTTCAGAATCCGTGCCACAAAAAACGTACAAATAATAATAAGAAAAAAAACCGGATAATAACAATAGGTCTTCCAGACATTCGTCTTGAAGACCTAATAAAACACGCCAATAACAATAAGGATTCAGCACTTTAGTGCTGAATCCTTAATAATAATAATAATAATAACTAGGATTGACGCGTCAATACTTAGGTCTTCAAGACTTCTGCTTGACCTTGAACTCCATGTTGGACTCAGGGTTATTCGTCTGTTTTTCCGCTTTTAAATGAGCTATCAAACATGTCTCTATCTTCAGTAGTTTTTTTTACAAAAATTCCCCAAAGAAGGTACCCCTCTGAAAAAGGAAAAATCACATATTAATGGACCCCTACATTACATTTCTCACGATTAAGACAAAATGGTTAATATTTCCATACTAAGGTGTAACATAGAAAATATTGTGCTTTAATGTCCACTTAAGAACATGTTATCAGCATTTAGATTGCATACATAATTAATGCGTTATGCTGTTCTGAATATTCAAGAAAATACTCAAAAATGCTTAAATTATGACCCCTAGACATCGCTTGCGATGTTCGAGGCTTAACTATCAACTTTTTGATGAAAGCGGTCAACATAAAAGTTGTTCTTCTTGAAATTGTGCATACGTAGGTGTATGTAAAATGTCAATAGCATAAGAAGTTAAGCAGTTATGAACCTATCAACTTTGTTGAAAATGGCGATTTTCGAAAAATGACAATCTTCTATGACTTGTCACACGTAAACTATGACAGATACATGCTTGAAAATTATTGTCCTTAATAAAATGATATCTCTCCTTCATCATGAGCTATTAAAGATGTTTGTATCTTCAGTAGTTTGCGATCGAAAATTCTTCTAAAAATATGCCCCTCAAAAGTTCTCAAAATCACGAAATTTCATATCTTTGGGCACATGATGAATTTGTGATTAAACTATCAACTTTTACATGATAAAGATCTGAAACAGAAATGTTAGGTGATGTATCCGCATCCGATTGCAATAAGTAACTTTGACGTAACTTTATTTGTACCAGAGTTACGTCCCTTTGAACATGATGCCGAAATTCTAACTTATAAAAAAGGACCATTTTGAAGGGCAGATAACCAAAATTCTAGGACGAAATTCAAAATTCGGCCTCAAGAGCGTTCTTAACAATTCATTTATCTTCAAAATAAGCTATAATACATAGCTGTACTGTTACAATTGAAGGAGGAGAAGATTTCCAAAGACGCGTACCCTAAAAACCGCGAAATTGCACACAATTTTCAGTTTTTGGAAAATAGCAAAAAATCTATCATTACGGCCGAAAACCGCTATAGGCCCAATCGATGGGGAATGTTTTTGCCCACATTTTGGTGAAAGTTTTATTAAAATATCTATAACTTTTCGAGGTATTGAGGTTTGAAGTTTCAACTTCAAGGGGAGATAACTCAAGAACCAGATCGAAATCTCAAAAAATGGCTCGACAAAATCGAATTTTTATTACTGGCTACAATCCCTGAAAATTTCATGCAAATCGGCCCAGTCGTTACTTCAGGAGAGCGCGCACCAAAAACGTACAAATAATAAGAACTAGGATTGACGCGTCAATACTTAGGTCTTCAAGACTTCTGCTTGACCTTGAACTCCATGTTGGACTCAGGGTTATTCGTCTGTTTTTCCGCTTTTAAATGAGCTATCAAACATGTCTATATCTTCCGTAGTTTTTTTACAAAAAATCTCCAAAGAAGGTACCCCTCTGAAAACGGAAAAATCACATATTAATGGACCCCTACATTACATTTCTCACGATTAAGACAAAATGGTTAATATTTCCATATTAAGGTGTAACATAGAAAATGTTGTGCTTTAATTTCCACTTAAGAAGATGTAATCATCATTTAGATTGCATACATAATAAATGCGTCATGCTGTTCTGAATATTCAAGAAAATTGTCTAAAATGCTTAAATTTGGACCACAAGACATCGCTTGCGATGTTCGAGGCTTAACTATCAACTTTTTGATGAAAGCGGTCAACATAAAAGTTGTTCTTCCTGAAATTGTGCATACGTAGATGTATGTAACATTTCAATAGCATAAACAGTTAAGCAGTTATGAACCTTTCAACTTTGTTGAAAATGGCGATTTTTAAAAAATGACAAACTTCTATGACTTGTCACACAAAAATTAAGACAGATACGAGCTTGAAAAATATTGCCCTTAATAAATGACGTTTCTACATCACCATGATCTATTTAAAGTATTCCTATCTTCAGTGGTTCATTATCAATAATTCCCCAAAGGATACACACCTCAAAAAGTCTCAATATCAAAATATTTCACTGTTTTGGGAATATGCTCAAATTATGCCCAAACTAATAACTTTTATATGATAATGATATGTTATGGAATTGTTATACAGGTTATTATAAAGAGATTGAAATAAGTAACTTTGATATAAATTAATTTGTTACAGAGTAAGGCCCCTTTGAACATGCAGCCGAAAAATGAACATTTAAAAAAACACCATATTCAAGGGCAGATAATTAAAGTTCTAGGTGGAAATTTGAAAATCGGGCTTCTACAGGCCCTCTGAAATTCATTTGGCTTTCAAATGAGCTCTCGCATATAGTTGTATGTGTTGCCGTTAATTAGAAGAAGATTTTCAAAGACGCGTACCCTCAAACTCGCGAAAGTTCACGAAATTTTCAGTTTTTTCAAAATAGCAAAAAATCTATTATTACGGCCGAGAACCGCTATAGGCCCAATCGATGGGGAATGCTGTTGGTCACATTTTGGTGAAAGTTTTGTGAAATTATCTTGATTAGTTCTTGAGCTATTAAGGTTTGAAATTTCAACTTCAAGGGGAAATAACTCAGGAAAGAAGTCGAAATTCAAAAATCGGGCTCCGTTATGAGCTAAGTTGGGTCACAGGCTATCATCACTGAAAATTTCATGCAAATCGAATCAGCCGTTACTTCAGAACTCGTCAGACAAAATCAGTGCAAATAATAATAATAATAATCTCGACGATAACAATAGGTCTTCAGACATTCGTCTTGAAGACCTAACTAGGACTGCAGAGCAGTACTTGCGGTCTTCAAGACTTCTGCTTGACCTTGAACTCCATGCTGGACTACCGGTTATTCGCCAGTTAGTATGCTTTAAAATGAGCTATCAAACATGTCTCTATCTTCAGTAGTTATTTTACAAAAATTCTCCAAAGACAATGACCCTCTTAAAATGTAACAATTGATTATTAATGGACCCCTACATGATCTTTCTCACGATTAAGACAAAATGGTGAATATTTGCATACTTAGGTGTCACATAGAAAACTTGTGCTTTAATTTCCACTTAATTAGATGTAACCAACTCTCCCTTTGAACATACAGTAGAAAAACACACTTTTAAAAAATGACCATGTTCAAGGACATATTTTTAAAATTGTAGGAAGAAATTCAAAATTCCGCCGAAACAGTCCTCTCAGGAGTTCATTTATCTTCAAAATGAGCTATCAAACATGTCTCTATCTTTAGTAGTTTTTTACAACAAAAAAATCCAAAGACAATGACCCTCTTAAAATGTAACAGTTGCTTATTAATGGAACCCTACATGATCTTTCTCAAGATTAAGACAAAATGGTCAATATTTTCATACTAAGGTGTAACATAGAAAAACTTGTGCTTTAATTTCCTCTTAGGTAAATGCAATCATCATTAAGATTGCATACATCAGTAGTGCGTTATAGTCTTCTGAATATTCAAGAAAATACTCTAAATTGCTTTAATTGTGACCCCTTGAGAACGTTTGCGATGTCCAGAGCTTCACTATCAACTTTTTGATGAAAAGGTTCAACAAAACAATTGTTGTTTTCTAATTTGCGCATCCGGAGCTGTAAATAGAATTTAGATATCAAAATTAGTTAAGCAGTTGTGAGCCTTTGAACTTTGCTGAAAATGGCGACTTTCGAAATTGACAATATTCTATGACCAGTCACACATACTATCAACTTTTATATGGTAATGATATGTTATGAAATTGTTCAACTAATGAAAAGAAACTTCGAAATATGTTTATTAGTAACAGAGTTATGTCCCTATGAACATTTTAAAAATTACCATGTTCAAGAACATATTTCAAAAATTCGAGGAGGAAATTCAAAATTCGGCCAAAACAGTCCTCTCAGGAGTTTATGTATCTTCAAAATGAGCTATCACACATAGCTGTATATATTGCCGTTAATTAGGAGAAGATTTTCAAAGAGGCGTACCCTCAAAACCGCGAAAGTACCCCCAAAATTTAGTTTTATCGAAATAGCAAAAAATCTATTATTACGGCCGAAAACAACTATAGGCTTAATCGATGAGGAATGTTGTTGCCCACATAGTGGTGAAAGTTTTGTGCAAATATCTTAATTAGTACTCGAGATATTAAGGTATAAAGTTTTAACTTCAAGGGGAGATAACTCGCGAAAGAAGTCGAAAATGAAAAATCGGCCACAACAGTCCTCTCAGGAATTCATTTATCTTTAAAATGAGCTATCACACATAGCTGTAAGTATTGCCGTGAATTAGAAGAAGATTTTCAAAGACACGTACCCTCAAAACCGGGAAAGTACACCGAAAATTCAGTTTTATCGAAATAGCAAAAAATCTATCATTACGGCCGAAAACCAATATAGGCTTAATCGATGCGGAATGTTGTTGCCCACATATTGGTGAAAGTTTTGTGCAAATATATTGATTAGTTTTCGAGATATTAAGGTATAAAGTTTTAACTTCAAGGGGAGATAACTCGCGAAAGAAGTCGAAAATGAAAAATCGGCCACAACAGTCCTCTCAGGAATTCATTTATCTTTAAAATGAGCTATCACACATAGCTGTATGTATTGCCGTGAATGAGAAGAAGATTTTCAAAGACGGGTACCCTCAAAACCGCGAAAGTTCACAAAATTTTCAGTTTTTTCGAAATAGCACAAAATCTATATATACGGCCGAAAAAATGACATCAACCTTTTTGATAGGGAATGTTGTTGCGCACATTTTGGTGAAAGTTTTATGAAAATATCTTGATAAGTTTTCGAGATATTGAGGTTTGAAGTTTCAACTTCAAGGGGAGATAACTCGCGAAAGAAGTCGAAAATCAAAAAAGTGGCTCGTTAAAATCTAAGTTGGGTCACAGGCTATCATCCCTGAAAGTTTAAAGAAAATCGGTCAAGCCGTTACTGCTGGAGCGATGACACAAAAAATCTGCAAAGGATAATAATAATAATAAGAAACACGATAGGAACAATAGGTCTTCAGACATTCGTCTTGAAGACCTAATAAGAAACACGATAGGAACAATAGGTCTTCAGACTTTGTCTTGAAGACCTAATAAGAAACACGATAGGAACAATAGGTCTTCAGACTTTGTCTTGAAGACCTAATAACTAGGATTGACGCGTCAATACTTAGGTCTTCAAGACTTCTGCTTGACCTAGAACTCCATGTTGGACGTAGGGTTATTCGTCTGTTTCTCTGCTTTAAAATGAGCTATCAAACATGTCTCTATCTCCAGTAGTTATTTTACAAAAATTCCCCAAAGAAGGTACCCCTCTAAAAACGGAAAAATCACATATTAATGGACCCCTACATTACATTTCTCACGATTAAGACAAAATGGTTAATATTTCCATACTAAGGTGTAACATAGAAAATGTTGTGCTTTAATTTCCACTTAAGAAGATGTAATCATCATTTAGATTGCATACATAATTAATGCGAAATGCTGTTCTGAATATTCAAGAAAATACTCAAAAATGCTTAAATTATGACCCCTAGGCATCGCTTGCTATGTTCGAGGCTTAACTATCAACTTTTTGATGAAAGCGGTCAACATAAAAGTTGTTCTTCTTGAAATTGTGCATACGTTGGTGTATGCAAAATTTCAATAGCATAAGCAGTTAAGCAGTAATGATCCTTTAAACATGTCTGAAAATGGCGAGTTCTGAAAAATTGCAATCTTCTATGACTTGTCACACATAAACTATGACAGAAAAATGTTTGAAATTTATTTACCTTAATAAAGGACATCTCTACTTCAGGATTATATATTAAACATAACTGTATCTTCAGTGGTTTACAATGGAAAATTCGACAAAGAAAGTACCCCTCGAAAAGTCTCAAAATCCCAAATTTTTACATTTTTGGAAATACGTCCAAATTGTGTCGATACTATCAACTTTTACATGATAATGATATATTGTGGAATTGTTCAACTAGTTATATGGAAGAGATAGCAATAAGTAACTTTGACATAAGTTGATTTGTAACAGAGTTATGCCCCTTTGAACATATAGCCTAAAAACGCTCTTTTAAAAAAAGGTCCATATTCAAGGGCATATTCCTGAAATTCGAGGACGAAATTCAAAATTCGGAAAAGATCATGTTCTTGTACATTCATTTAGCTTTCAGATGAGCTATCACACATAGCTGTATGTATTGCCGTGATTTAGGAGAAGATTTTTGAAGACGCGTACCCTTAAAACCGCGAAAGTTGACAACATTTTCAGTTTTTTCGAAATAGCAAAAAAAATATTCACACGGCCGAAAACCGCTATAGGCCTGATCGATAGGGAATGTTGTTGCCCACATTGTGGTGAAAGTTTTATGAAAATATCTTGATTAGATTTCGAGCTATTAAGGTTTAAAGTTTTGACTTCAAGGGGAGATAACTCAAGACAGAAGTCGAAAATCAAAATTCGGCCGACGTACAAGGCTAGTTTTTGTTACAGGCTATCATTCCTGAAAATTTCATGCAAATCGGTTCAGCCGTTACTTCAGAATCCGTGCCACAAAAAACGTACAAATAATAATAAGAAAAAAAACCGGATAATAACAATAGGTCTTCCAGACATTCGTCTTGAAGACCTAACTAGGATTGACGCGTCAATACTTAGGTCTTCAAGACTTCTGCTTGACCTAGAACTCCATGTTGGACTTAGGGTTATTCGTCTGTTTCTCTGCTTTAAAATGAGCTATCAAACATGTCTCTATCTTCAGTAGTTATTTTACAAAAATTCCCCAAAGAAGGTACCCCTCTGAAAACGGAAAAATCACATATTAATGGACCCCTACATTACATTTCTCACGCTTAAGACAAAATGGTTAATATGTCCATACTAAGGTGTAAGATAGAAAATGTTGTGCTTTAATTTCCACTTAAGAAGATGTAATCAGCATTTAGATTGCATACATAATTAATGCGTAATGCTGTTCTGAATATTCAAGAAAATACTCAAAAATGCTTAAATTAGGACCCCTAGGCATCGCTTGCTATGTTCGAGGCTTAACTATCAACTTTTTGATGAAAGCGGTCAACATAAAAGTTGTTCTTCTTGAAATTGTGCATACGTTGGTGTATGCAAAATATCAATAGCGTAAGAAGTTAAGCAGTAATGATCCTTTAAACATGGCTGAAAATGGCGAGTTCTGAGAAATGGCAATCTTCTATGACTTGTCACACATAAACTATGACAGAAAAATGTTTGAAATTTATTTACCTTAATAAAGGACATCTCTACTTCAGGATTATATATTAAACATAATTGTATCTTCAGTGGTTTACAATGGAAAATTCTACAAAGAAAGTACCCCTCGAAAAGTCTCAAAATCCCAAAATTTTACATTTTTGGAAATACGTCCAAATTGTGTCGATACTATCAACTTTTACATGATAATGATATATTGTGGAAATGTTTAACTAGTTATATGAAAAAGACAGTAATAAGTAACTTTGACATAACTTCATTTGTTACAGAGTTATGCCCGTTTGAACATCCATCTGAAAAACGCCTTTTTCCAAAAGGTTCATATTCAAGGAAATATTCCTGAAATTAGAGGACGAAATTCAAAATTCGGAAAAGATCATGTTCTTGTACATTCATTTAGCTTTCAGATGAGCCATCACACATAGCTGTATGTATTGCCAGGATTTAGGAGAAGATTTTTGAAGACGCGTACCCTTAAAACCGCGAAAGTTGACAACATTTTCAGTTTTTTCGAAATAGCAAAAAATTTATTCACACGGCCGAAAACCGCTATAAACCTGATCGATAGGGAATGTTGTTGCCCACATTTTGGTGAAAGTTTTATGAAAATATCTTGATTAGATTTCGAGCTATTAAGGTTTAAAGTTTTGACTTCAAGGGGAGATAACTCAAGACAGAAGTCGAAAATCAAAATTCGGCCGACGTACAAGGCTAGTGTTTGTTACAGGCTATCATTCCTGAAAATTTCATGCAAATCGGTCCAGCCGTTACTTCAGAATCCGTGCCACAAAAAACGTACAAATAATAATAAGAAAAAAAACCGGATAATAACAATAGGTCTTCCAGACATTCGTCTTGAAGACCTAATAATAATAATAATAAAACACGCCAATAACAATAAGGATTCAGCACTTTAGTGCTGAATCCTTAATAATAATAATAATAACTAGGATTGACGCGTCAATACTTAGGTCTTCAAGACTTCTGCTTGACCTAGAACTCCATGTTGGACTTAGGGTTATTCGTCTGTTTCTCTGCTTTAAAATGAGCTATCAAACATGTCCCTATCTTCAGTAGTTATTTTACAAAAAATCCCCAAAGAAGGTACCCCTCTGAAAACGGAAAAATCACATATTAATGGACCCCTACATTACATTTCTCACGCTTAAGACAAAATGGTTAATATGTCCATACTAGGGTGTAACATAGAAAATGTTGTGCTTTAATTTCCAGTAATGTAATCAGCATTTAGATTGCATACATAATTAATGCGTAATGCTGTTCTGAATATTCAAGAAAATACTCAAAAATGCTTAAATTATGACCCCTAGGCATCGCTTGCTATGTTCGAGGCTTAACTATCAACTTTTTGATGAAAGCGGTCAACATAAAAGTTGTTCTTCTTGAAATTGTGCATACGTTGGTGTATGCAAAATATCAATAGCGTAAGAAGTTAAGCAGTAATGATCCTTTAAACATGGCTGAAAATGGCGAGTTCTGAGAAATGGCAATCTTCTATGACTTGTCACACATAAACTATGACAGAAAAATGTTTGAAATTTATTTACCTTAATAAAGGACATCTCTACTTCAGGATTATATATTAAACATAATTGTATCTTCAGTGGTTTACAATGGAAAATTCTGCAAAGAAAGTACGCCTCGAAAAGTCTCAAAATCCCAAATTTTTACATTTTTGGAAATACGTCCAAATTGTGTCGATACTATCAACTTTTACATGATAATGATATATTGTGGAATTGTTTAACTAGTTATATGGAAGAGATAGCAATAAGTAACTTTGACATAAGTTCATTTGTAACAGAGTTATGCCCCTTTGAACATATAGCCTAAAAACGCTCTTTTAAAAAAAGGTCCATATTCAAGGGCATATTCCTGAAATTCGAGGACGAAATTAAAAATTCGGAAAAGATCATGTTCTTGTACATTCATTTAGCTTTCAGATGAGCTATCACACATAGCTGTATGTATTGCCGTGATTTAGGAGAAGATTTTTGAAGACGCGTACCCTTAAAACCGCGGAAGTTGACAAAATTTTCAGTTTTTTCGAAATAGCAAAAAATTTATTCACACGGCCGAAAACCGCTATAAACCTGATCGATAGGGAATGTTGTTGCCCACATTTTGGTGAAAGTTTTATGAAAATATCTTGATTAGATTTCGAGCTATTAAGGTTTAAAGTTTTGACTTCAAGGGGAGATAACTCAAGACAGAAGTCGAAAATCAAAATTCGGCCGACGTACAAGGCTAGTTTTTGTTACAGGCTATCATTCCTGAAAATTTCATGCAAATCGGTTCAGCCGTTACTTCAGAATCCGTGCCACAAAAAACGTACAAATAATAATAAGAAAAAAAACCGGATAATAACAATAGGTCTTCCAGACATTCGTCTTGAAGACCTAATAAAACACGCCAATAACAATAAGGATTCAGCACTTTAGTGCTGAATCCTTAATAATAATAATAATAATAACTAGGATTGACGCGTCAATACTTAGGTCTTCAAGACTTCTGCTTGACCTTGAACTCCATGTTGGACTCAGGGTTATTCGTCTGTTTTTCCGCTTTTAAATGAGCTATCAAACATGTCTCTATCTTCAGTAGTTTTTTTTACAAAAATTCCCCAAAGAAGGTACCCCTCTGAAAAAGGAAAAATCACATATTAATGGACCCCTACATTACATTTCTCACGATTAAGACAAAATGGTTAATATTTCCATACTAAGGTGTAACATAGAAAATGTTGTGCTTTAATGTCCACTTAAGAACATGTTATCAGCATTTAGATTGCATACATAATTAATGCGTTATGCTGTTCTGAATATTCAAGAAAATACTCAAAAATGCTTAAATTATGACCCCTAGACATCGCTTGCGATGTTCGAGGCTTAACTATCAACTTTTTGATGAAAGCGGTCAACATAAAAGTTGTTCTTCTTGAAATTGTGCATACGTAGGTGTATGTAAAATGTCAATAGCATAAGAAGTTAAGCAGTTATGAACCTATCAACTTTGTTGAAAATGGCGATTTTCGAAAAATGACAATCTTCTATGACTTGTCACACGTAAACTATGACAGATACATGCTTGAAAATTATTGTCCTTAATAAAATGATATCTCTCCTTCATCATGAGCTATTAAAGATGTTTGTATCTTCAGTAGTTTGCGATCGAAAATTCTTCTAAAAATATGCCCCTCAAAAGTTCTCAAAATCACGAAATTTCATATCTTTGGGCACATGATGAATTTGTGATTAAACTATCAACTTTTACATGATAAAGATCTGAAACAGAAATGTTAGGTGATGTATCCGCATCCGATTGCAATAAGTAACTTTGACGTAACTTTATTTGTACCAGAGTTACGTCCCTTTGAACATGATGCCGAAATTCTAACTTATAAAAAAGGACCATTTTGAAGGGCAGATAACCAAAATTCTAGGACGAAATTCAAAATTCGGCCTCAAGAGCGTTCTTAACAATTCATTTATCTTCAAAATAAGCTATAATACATAGCTGTACTGTTACAATTGAAGGAGGAGAAGATTTCCAAAGACGCGTACCCTAAAAACCGCGAAATTGCACACAATTTTCAGTTTTTGGAAAATAGCAAAAAATCTATCATTACGGCCGAAAACCGCTATAGGCCCAATCGATGGGGAATGTTTTTGCCCACATTTTGGTGAAAGTTTTATTAAAATATCTATAACTTTTCGAGGTATTGAGGTTTGAAGTTTCAACTTCAAGGGGAGATAACTCAAGAACCAGATCGAAATCTCAAAAAATGGCTCGACAAAATCGAATTTTTATTACTGGCTACAATCCCTGAAAATTTCATGCAAATCGGCCCAGTCGTTACTTCAGGAGAGCGCGCACCAAAAACGTACAAATAATAAGAACTAGGATTGACGCGTCAATACTTAGGTCTTCAAGACTTCTGCTTGACCTTGAACTCCATGTTGGACTCAGGGTTATTCGTCTGTTTTTCCGCTTTTAAATGAGCTATCAAACATGTCTATATCTTCCGTAGTTTTTTTACAAAAAATCTCCAAAGAAGGTACCCCTCTGAAAACGGAAAAATCACATATTAATGGACCCCTACATTACATTTCTCACGATTAAGACAAAATGGTTAATATTTCCATATTAAGGTGTAACATAGAAAATGTTGTGCTTTAATTTCCACTTAAGAAGATGTAATCATCATTTAGATTGCATACATAATAAATGCGTCATGCTGTTCTGAATATTCAAGAAAATTGTCTAAAATGCTTAAATTTGGACCACAAGACATCGCTTGCGATGTTCGAGGCTTAACTATCAACTTTTTGATGAAAGCGGTCAACATAAAAGTTGTTCTTCCTGAAATTGTGCATACGTAGATGTATGTAACATTTCAATAGCATAAACAGTTAAGCAGTTATGAACCTTTCAACTTTGTTGAAAATGGCGATTTTAAAAAAATGACAAACTTCTATGACTTGTCACACAAAAATTAAGACAGATACGAGCTTGAAAAATATTGCCCTTAATAAATGACGTTTCTACATCACCATGATCTATTTAAAGTATTCCTATCTTCAGTGGTTCATTATCAATAATTCCCCAAAGGATACACACCTCAAAAAGTCTCAATATCAAAATATTTCACTGTTTTGGGAATATGCTCAAATTATGCCCAAACTAATAACTTTTATATGATAATGATATGTTATGGAATTGTTATACAGGTTATTATAAAGAGATTGAAATAAGTAACTTTGATATAAATTAATTTGTTACAGAGTAAGGCCCCTTTGAACATGCAGCCGAAAAATGAACATTTAAAAAAACACCATATTCAAGGGCAGATAATTAAAGTTCTAGGTGGAAATTTGAAAATCGGGCTTCTACAGGCCCTCTGAAATTCATTTGGCTTTCAAATGAGCTCTCGCATATAGTTGTATGTGTTGCCGTTAATTAGAAGAAGATTTTCAAAGACGCGTACCCTCAAACTCGCGAAAGTTCACGAAATTTTCAGTTTTTTCAAAATAGCAAAAAATCTATTATTACGGCCGAGAACCGCTATAGGCCCAATCGATGGGGAATGCTGTTGGTCACATTTTGGTGAAAGTTTTGTGAAATTATCTTGATTAGTTCTTGAGCTATTAAGGTTTGAAATTTCAACTTCAAGGGGAAATAACTCAGGAAAGAAGTCGAAATTCAAAAATCGGGCTCCGTTATGAGCTAAGTTGGGTCACAGGCTATCATCACTGAAAATTTCATGCAAATCGAATCAGCCGTTACTTCAGAACTCGTCAGACAAAATCAGTGCAAATAATAATAATAATAATCTCGACGATAACAATAGGTCTTCAGACATTCGTCTTGAAGACCTAACTAGGACTGCAGAGCAGTACTTGCGGTCTTCAAGACTTCTGCTTGACCTTGAACTCCATGCTGGACTACCGGTTATTCGCCAGTTAGTATGCTTTAAAATGAGCTATCAAACATGTCTCTATCTTCAGTAGTTATTTTACAAAAATTCTCCAAAGACAATGACCCTCTTAAAATGTAACAATTGATTATTAATGGACCCCTACATGATCTTTCTCACGATTAAGACAAAATGGTGAATATTTGCATACTTAGGTGTCACATAGAAAACTTGTGCTTTAATTTCCACTTAATTAGATGTAACCAACTCTCCCTTTGAACATACAGTAGAAAAACACACTTTTAAAAAATGACCATGTTCAAGGACATATTTTTAAAATTGTAGGAAGAAATTCAAAATTCCGCCGAAACAGTCCTCTCAGGAGTTCATTTATCTTCAAAATGAGCTATCAAACATGTCTCTATCTTTAGTAGTTTTTTACAACAAAAAAATCCAAAGACAATGACCCTCTTAAAATGTAACAGTTGCTTATTAATGGAACCCTACATGATCTTTCTCAAGATTAAGACAAAATGGTCAATATTTTCATACTAAGGTGTAACATAGAAAAACTTGTGCTTTAATTTCCTCTTAGGTAAATGCAATCATCATTAAGATTGCATACATCAGTAGTGCGTTATAGTCTTCTGAATATTCAAGAAAATACTCTAAATTGCTTTAATTGTGACCCCTTGAGAACGTTTGCGATGTCCAGAGCTTCACTATCAACTTTTTGATGAAAAGGTTCAACAAAACAATTGTTGTTTTCTAATTTGCGCATCCGGAGCTGTAAATAGAATTTAGATATCAAAATTAGTTAAGCAGTTGTGAGCCTTTGAACTTTGCTGAAAATGGCGACTTTCGAAATTGACAATATTCTATGACCAGTCACACATACTATCAACTTTTATATGGTAATGATATGTTATGAAATTGTTCAACTAATGAAAAGAAACTTCGAAATATGTTTATTAGTAACAGAGTTATGTCCCTATGAACATTTTAAAAATTACCATGTTCAAGAACATATTTCAAAAATTCGAGGAGGAAATTCAAAATTCGGCCAAAACAGTCCTCTCAGGAGTTTATGTATCTTCAAAATGAGCTATCACACATAGCTGTATATATTGCCGTTAATTAGGAGAAGATTTTCAAAGAGGCGTACCCTCAAAACCGCGAAAGTACCCCCAAAATTTAGTTTTATCGAAATAGCAAAAAATCTATTATTACGGCCGAAAACAACTATAGGCTTAATCGATGAGGAATGTTGTTGCCCACATAGTGGTGAAAGTTTTGTGCAAATATATTGATTAGTACTCGAGATATTAAGGTATAAAGTTTTAACTTCAAGGGGAGATAACTCGCGAAAGAAGTCGAAAATGAAAAATCGGCCACAACAGTCCTCTCAGGAATTCATTTATCTTTAAAATGAGCTATCACACATAGCTGTAAGTATTGCCGTGAATTAGAAGAAGATTTTCAAAGACACGTACCCTCAAAACCGGGAAAGTACACCGAAAATTCAGTTTTATCGAAATAGCAAAAAATCTATCATTACGGCCGAAAACCAATATAGGCTTAATCGATGCGGAATGTTGTTGCCCACATATTGGTGAAAGTTTTGTGCAAATATATTGATTAGTTTTCGAGATATTAAGGTATAAAGTTTTAACTTCAAGGGAAGATAACTCGCGAAAGAAGTCGAAAATGAAAAATCGGCCACAACAGTCCTCTCAGGAATTCATTTATCTTTAAAATGAGCTATCACACATAGCTGTATGTATTGCCGTGAATGAGAAGAAGATTTTCAAAGACGGGTACCCTCAAAACCGCGAAAGTTCACAAAATTTTCAGTTTTTTCGAAATAGCACAAAATCTATATATACGGCCGAAAAAATGACATCAACCTTTTTGATAGGGAATGTTGTTGCGCACATTTTGGTGAAAGTTTTATGAAAATATCTTGATAAGTTTTCGAGATATTGAGGTTTGAAGTTTCAACTTCAAGGGGAGATAACTCGCGAAAGAAGTCGAAAATCAAAAAAGTGGCTCGTTAAAATCTAAGTTGGGTCACAGGCTATCATCCCTGAAAGTTTGAAGAAAATCGGTCAAGCCGTTACTGCTGGAGCGATGACACAAAAAATCTGCAAAGGATAATAATAACTAGGACTGCAGAGCAGTACTTGCGGTCTTCAAGACTTCTGCTTGACCTTGAACTCCATGCTGGACTCTCGGTTATTCGCCAGTTATTATGCTTTAAAATGAGCTATCAAACATGTCTCTATCTTCAGTAGTTATTTTACAAAAATTATCCAAAGACAATGACCCTCTGAAAATGGAACAATCGCTTATTAATGGACCCCTACATGACCTTTCTCACAATTAAGACAAAAGGGTTAATATTTTCATACTAAGTTGCAACATAGAAAGTATTGTGCTTTAATTTCCACTTAAGTAGATGTAACCAACTCTACCTTTGAACATACAGTAGAAGAACACTCTTTCAAAAAATGACCATGTTCAAGGACATATTTTTAAAATTTTAGGAAGAAATTCAAAATTCGGCCACAACAGTCCTCTCAGGAGTTCATTTATCTTCAAAATGAGCTATCACACATAGCCGTATGTATTGCCGTGAATTAGGAGAAGACTTTTAAAGACGCGTACCCTCAAAAACGCGAAAGTTAAAACAAATTAAGTTTTATAGAAATAGCAAAAAATCTATTATTACGGCCGAAAGTCGCTATAGGCTAAATCGATGCGGAATGTTGTTGCCCACATATTGGTGAAAGTTTTGTGCAAATATATTGATTAGTTTTCGAGATATTAAGGTATAAAGTTTCAACTTCAAGGGGGAATAACTCGCGAAAGAAGTCGAAAATCAAAAATCGGCCACAACAGTCCTCTCAGGAATTCATTTATCTTTAAAATGAGCTATCACACATAGCTGTATGTATTGCCGTGAATGAGGAGAAGATTTTCAAAGACGCGTACCCTCGAAACCGCAAAAGTTCACAAAATTTTCAGTTTTTTTGAAATAGCAAAAAATCTATTATTACGGCCGAAAACCGCTATAGGCTTAATCGATGCGGAATGTTGTTGCCCACATTTTGGTGAAAGTTTTATGAAAATATCTTGATAAATTTTCGAGATATTGAGGTTTGAAGTTTCAACTTCAAGGGGAGATAACTCAAGAACTAGGTCGAAATTCGAAAATCTGGCTCGTGCATTTCAAGATATTGTCACAAGCTATCATCCCTGAAAGTTTGAAGAAAATCGGTCAAGCCGTTAATGCTGGAGCGAACGCACAAGAAATCTGCAAAGAATAATAATAATAACTAGGATTGACGCGTCAATACTTAGGTCTTCAAGACTTCTGCTTGACCTTGAACTCCATGCTGGACTCCCGGTTATTCGCCAGTTAGTATGCTTTAAAATGAGCTATCAAACATGTATCTATCTTCAGTAGTTATTTTACAAAAATTCTCCAAAGACAATGACCCTCTTTAAATGTAACAATTGATTATTAATGGACCCCTACATGATCTTTCTCACGATTAAGACAAAATGGTTAATATTTTCATACATAGGTGTCACATAGACAAACTTGTGTTTTAATTTCCACTAAATTAGATGTAACCAACTCTCCCTTTGAACATACAGTAGAAATACACACTTTTAAAAAATGACCATGTTCAAGGACATATTTTCAAAAATTTAGGAAGAAATTCAAAATTCGGCGAAAACAGTCCTCTCAGGAATTCGTTTATCTTCAAAATGAGCTATCACACATAGCTGTATGTGTTGCCGTGAATTAGGAGAAGACTTTCAAAGACGCGTACCCTCAAAACCGCGAAAGTTCACAAAATTTTCAGTTTTATCGAAAAAGCAAAAAATCTATTATTACGGCCGAAAACAGCTATAGGCCTTATCGATGCGGAATGTTGTTGCGCACATATTGGTGAAAGTTTTGTGCAAATATATTGATTAGTTTTCGAGATATTAAGGTATAAAGTTTTAACTTCAAGGGGAAATAACTCGCAAAAGAAGTCGAAAATGAAAAATCGGCCACAACAGTCCTCTCAGGAATTCATTTATCTTTAAAATGAGCTATCACACATAGCTGTATGTATTGCCGTGAATGAGGAGAAGATTTTCAAAGACGGGTACCCTCAAAACCGCGAAAGTTCACAAAATTTTCAGTTTTTTCGAAATAGCACAAAATCTATATATACGGCCGAAAAAATGACATTAACCTTTTTGATAGGGAATGTTGTTGCGCACATTTTGGTGAAAGTTTTAAGAAAATATCTTGATAAATTTTCGAGATATTGAGGTTTGAAGTTTCAACTTCAAGGGGAGATAACTCAAGAACTAGGTCGAAATTCAAAAATCTGGCTCGTGCATTTCAAGATATTGTCACAAGCTATCATCCCTAAAAGTTTGAAGAAAATCGGTCAAGCCGTTACTGCTGGAGCGAACGCACAAGAAATCTGCAAAGAATAATAATAATAACTAGGATTGACGCGTCAATACTTAGGTCTTCAAGACTTCTGCTTGACCTTGAACTCCATGCTGGACTCTCGGTTATTCGCCAGTTATTATGCTTTAAAATGAGTTATCAAACATGTCTCTATCTTCAGTAGTTATTTTACAAAAATTATCCAAAGACAATGACCCTCTGAAAATAGAACAATCGCTTATTAATGGACCCCATACATGACCTTTCTCACAATTAAGACAAAATGGTTAATATTTTCATACTAAGTTGCAACATAGAAAGTATTGTGCTTTAATTTCCACTTAAGTAGATGTAACAAACTCTCCCTTTGAACATACAGTAGAAGAACATACTTTTAAAAAATGACCATGTTCAAGGACATATTTTTAAAATTTTAGGAAGAAATTCAAAATTCGGCCAAAACAGTCCTCTCAGGAGTTCATTTATCTTCAAAATGAGCTATCACACTTAGCTGTATGTATTGCCGTGAATTAGGAGAAGATTTTCAAAGACGCGTACCCTCAAAACCGCGAAAGTTCCAAAAAAATTCAGTTTTATCGAAATAGCAAAAAATCTATTATTACGGCCGAAAATCGCTGTAGGCTAAATCGATGAGGAATGTTGTTGCCCACATAGTGGTGAAAGTTTTTTGCAAATATCTTAATTAGTACTCGAGATATTAAGGTATAAAGTTTTAACTTCAAGGGGAGATAACTCGCGAAAGAAGTCGAAAATCAAAAATCGGCCACAACAGTCCTCTCAGGAATTCATTTATCTTTAAAATGAGCTATCACACATAGCTGTCTGTATTGCTGTGAATTAGGAGAAGATTTTCAAAGACACGTACCCTCAAAACCGCGAAAGTTCACCAAAAATTCAGTTTTTTCGAAATAGCAAGAAATCTATATATACGGCCGAAAAAATGACATTTACTTTTTTTGTGGGGAATGTTGTTGCGCACATTTTGGTGAAAGTTTTAAGAAAATATATTGATTAGTATTCGAGTTATGAAGGTTTAAAGTTTTAACTTCAAGGGGAGATAACTCAAGAACTAGGTCGAAATTCGAAAATCTGGCTCGTGCATTTCAAGATATTGTCACAAGCTATCATCCCTGAAAGTTTGAAGAAAATCGGTTCAGCCGTTAATGCTGGAGCGAACGCACAAGAAATCTGCAAAGAATAATAATAATAATAAGAAACACGATAGGAACAATAGGTCTTCAGACTTTGTCTTGAAGACCTAACTAGGATTGACGCGTCAATACTTAGGTCTTCAAGACTTTTGCTTGACCTTGAACTCCATGCTGGACTCCCGGTTATTCGCCAGTTAGTATGCTTTAAAATGAGCTATCAAACATGTCTCTATCTTCAGTAGTTATTTTACAAAAATTCTCCAAAGACAATGACCCTCTTTAAATGTAACAATTGATTATTAATGGACCCCTACATGATCTTTCTCACGATTAAGACAAAATGGTTAATATTTTCATACAAAGGTGTCACATAGAAAAACTTGTGCTTTAATTTCCACTAAATTAGATGTAACCAACTCTCCCTTTGAACATACATTAGAAGAACACACTTTTAAAAAATGACCATGTTCAAGGACATATTTTAAAAATTTTAGGAAGAAATTCAAAATTCGGCCACAACAGTCCTCTCAGGAGTGCATTTATCTTCAAAATGAGCTATCACACATAGCTGTATGTATTGCCGTGAATTAGGAGAAGACTTTTAAAGACGCGTACCCTCAAAAACGCGAAAGTTAAAAAAAAATCAGTTTTATCGAAATAGCAAAACATCTATTATTACGGCCGAAAATCGCTATAGGCTAAATCGATGAGGAATGTTGTTGCCCACATATTGGTGAAAGTTTTGTGCAAATATATTGATTAGTTTTCGAGATATTAAGGTATAAAGTTTCAACTTCAAGGGGGAATAACTCGCGAAAGAAGTCGAAAATCAAAAATCGGCCACAACAGTCCTCTCAGGAATTCATTTATCTTTAAAATGAGCTATCACACATAGCTGTATGTATTGCCGTGAATGAGGAGAAGATTTTCAAAGACGCGTACCCTCGAAACCGCAAAAGTTCACGAAATTTTCAGTTTTTTTGAAATAGCAAAAAATCTATTGTTACGGCCGAAAACCGCTATAGGCTAAATCGATGCGGAATGTTGTTGCCCGCATTTTGGTGAAAGTTTTATGAAAATATCTTGATAAATTTTCGAGATATTGAGGTTTGAAGTTTCAACTTCAAGGGGAGATAACTCAAGAACTAGGTCGAAATTCGAAAATCTGGCTCGTGCATTTCAAGATATTGTCACAAGCTATCATCCCTGAAAGTTTGAAGAAAATCGGTCAAGCCGTTAATGCTGGAGCGAACGCACAAGAAATCTGCAAAGAATAATAATAATAACTAGGATTGACGCGTCAATACTTAGGTCTTCAAGACTTCTAATTGACCTTGAACTCCATGCTGGACTCTCGGTTATTCGCCAGTTATTATGCTTCAAAATGAGCTATCAAACATGTCTCTATCTTCAGTAGTTATTTTACAAAAATTATCCAAAGACAATGACCCTCTGAAAATGGAACAATCGCTTATTAATGGACCCCATACATGACCTTTCTCACAATTAAGACAAAATGGTTAATATTTTCATACTAAGTTGCAACATAGAAAGTATTGTGCTTTAATTTCCACTTAAGTAGATGTAACAAACTCTCCCTTTGAACATACAGTAGAAGAACATACTTTTAAAAAATGACCATGTTCAAGGACATATTTTTAAAATTTTAGGAAGAAATTCAAAATTCGGCCAAAACAGTCCTCTCAGGAGTTCATTTATCTTCAAAATGAGCTATCACACATAGCTGTATGTATTGCCGTGAATTAGGAGAAGATTTTCAAAGACGCGTACCCTCAAAACCGCGAAAGTTCCAAAAAAATTCAGTTTTATCGAAATAGCAAAAAATCTATTATTACGGCCGAAAATCGCTATAGGCTAAATCGATGAGGAATATTGTTGCCCACATAGTGGTGAAAGTTTTTTGCAAATATCTTAATTAGTACTCGAGATATTAAGGTATAAAGTTTTAACTTCAAGGGGAGATAACTCGCGAAAGAAGTCGAAAATCAAAAATCGGCCACAACAGTCCTCTCAGGAATTCATTTATCTTTAAAATGAGCTATCACACATAGCTGTCTGTATTGCTGTGAATTAGGAGAAGATTTTCAAAGACACGTACCCTCAAAACCGCGAAAGTTCACCAAAAATTCAGTTTTTTCGAAATAGCAAGAAATCTATATATACGGCCGAAAAAATGACATTAACTTTTTTTGTGGGGAATGTTGTTGCGCACATTTTGGTGAAAGTTTTAAGAAAATATATTGATTAGTATTCGAGTTATGAAGGTTTAAAGTTTTAACTTCAAGGGGAGATAACTCAAGAACTAGGTCGAAATTCGAAAATCTGGCTCGTGCATTTCAAGATATTGTCACAAGCTATCATCCCTGAAAGTTTGAAGAAAATCGGTCAAGCCGTTAATGCTGGAGCGAACGCACAAGAAATCTGCAAAGAATAATAATAATAACTAGGATTGACGCGTCAATACTTAGGTCTTCAAGACTTCTGCTTGACCTTGAACTCCATGTTGGACTCTCGGTTATTCGCCAGTTATTATGCTTTAAAATGAGCTATCAAACATGTCTCTATCTTCAGTAGTTATTTTACAAAAAATATCCAAAGACAATGACCCTCTGAAAATGGAACAATCGCTTATTAATGGACCCCTACATGACCTTTCTCACGATTAAGACAAAATGGTTATATTTTCATACTAAGTTGCAACATAGAAAATATTGTGCTTTAATATCCACTTAAGTAGAAGTAATCATCATTTAGATTGCATTCATAATTAATGCATTATCGTTTTCTGAATATTCAAGAAAATACTCTGAATTGCTTTTATTTTGACCCCTTGAGAACCTTTGCGATGTTCGGAGCTTCACTATCAACTTTTTGATGAAAGGGTTCAACTGAAAAAATGTTGTTCTTGAATTTGTATATCCGAAGGTGTAAATATAATGAAATTATCTTAATTAGTTAAGCAGTTATGATCCTTGGAACTTTGCTGAAAATGGCGATTTTCGAAAAATGACAAAGTTCTATGACTTGTCACACGTAAGGTATGACAAATAAATGCTGGAAAATTATTGTCCTCAATAAAATGATATCTCTCCTTTAACATAAGCTATTAAACCTGTTGGTATCTTTAGTGGTTTAAGATCTAAAATTCTTCGAAAAATATGCCCCTCAAAAGTCCTATAAATCACGAAATTTCATACATTTTGACAAATGCGATAATTGTGACCTAACTATCAACTTTTACATGATATAAATCTGTTATAGAAATGTTAAGTAATGTATTTGGGTCATATGACAATAAAAATCTCTGACATATCTTCCTTTGTTTCAGAGCTATGCCCCTTTAAACATGAGGCCGAAATTCGGTCTTTTTAAAAATGACCATGTTCAATGACGGATTATCAAAATTCTAGGATGAAATTAAAAAATCGACAACTACAACCCTCTGAAGAATTCATTTATCTTTAAAATAAGCTATCATATGTATATGTACTCATAAAATTGAAGGACGAGAACGTTTTCTTAGACGCGTACCCTAAAAACCGCGAAAGTTCACCAAAAATTCAGTTTTTTCGAAATAGCAAAAAATCTATATATACGGCCGAAAAAATGACATTAACTTTTTTTGTGGGGAATGTTGTTGCGCACATTTTGGTGAAAGTTTTAAGAAGATATATTGATTAGTATTCGAGTTATGAAGGTTTAAAGTTTTGACTTCAAAGGGAGATAACTCAAGAAAGAAGTCGAAAATCCAAAAAGTGACTCGTTAAAATCTAAGTTGGGTCACATGCTATCAGCCCTGAAAATTTCATGGGAATCGGCCCAGTGGTTACTTCAGAAAGCTCTGGACAAAAAAAGTACAAAGAATAATAATAATAATGAAGAACACGGATAATAACAATAGGTCTTCCAGACGTAGTCTTGAAGACCTAACTAGGATTGACGCGTCAATACTTAGGTCTTCAAGACTTCTACTTGACCTAGAACTCCATGTTGGACTTAGGGATATTCGTCTGTTTCTCCGCTTTAAAATGAGCTATCAAACATGTCTCTATCTTCAGTAGTTATTTTACAAAAATTATCCAAAGACAATGACCCTCTGAAAATGGAACAATCGCTTATTAATGGACCCCTACATGACCTTTCTCACAATTAAGACAAAATGGTTAATATTTTCATACTAAGTTGCAACATAGAAAGTACTGTGCTTTAATTTCCACTTAAGTAGATGTAACCAACTCTACCTTTGAACATACAGTAGAAGAACACACTTTTAAAAAATGACCATGTTCAAGGACATATTTTTAAAATTTTAGGAAGAAATTCAAAATTCGGCCACAACAGTCCTCTCAGGAGTTCATTTATCTTCAAAATGAGCTATCACACATAGCTGTATGTATTGCCGTGAATTAGGAGAAGATTTTCAAAGACGCGTACCCTCAAAACCGCGAAAGTTCCAAAAAAATTCAGTTTTATCGAAATAGCAAAAAATCTATTATTACGGCCGAAAATCGCTATAGGCTAAATCGATGAGGAATGTTGTTGCCCACATAGTGGTGAAAGTTTTTTGCAAATATCTTAATTAGTACTCGAGATATTAAGGTATAAAGTTTTAACTTCAAGGGGAGATAACTCGCGAAAGAAGTCGAAAATCAAAAATCGGCCACAACAGTCCTCTCAGGAATTCATTTATCTTTAAAATGAGCTATCACACATAGCTGTATGTATTGCCGTTAATTAGGAGTATAAACATTAACAAACACACATATAGGTTTGCAATTTATATATATCTATGAAATGCTAATAACAGTATTATTACAGAATATGGTATAAATGAGCAAAACGGTAATGTACATGGTTGAAAGACGCTTCTCAATTTGCAACTGAACTAAGCCCCTGTACTGGGAGACAGGCAGCAGGCGCGCTTCTGAAGTCGGGTATCGGGTTACGGTGAGCTCGGGGTCAAGCAGCTGCAAAGCATGCCGTCGTAAGCAAGTTAGTCTCTGCTGCGTTCCGGCGAAAAAATCTTGTAAAACTTGATGATAAGAATATTATTTTGCACAAAACAAAGACATATACTGTAAAGCTGTTTCAATAAATGAAATAGTTACAACACAACTGCCAATTGGTTAACAGAATAAATAATGAACTATGCAATATAATGATATGACTGTTTCTGACTATCATGCATGTATGCCCCGAACGCTACTTGGTTCGCGGAAAACAGATTACCGCCATCTTGTTTTCCTTTGTTTAACCAAGCACAATGAATTGTCACTTCATGCTGAACAGACTGTTTGCATGCACGCTCACGACCGTTACTACTGAAAGATTTGTGACGTCATCAGAACACTTTAAAACTTTCTTGTTTGCTTGTGTGTGAATTCCTCTTGCTATTTGTAAAGTTTTGAACAGTCATTGGATTGATTTCTGTTGACTGGTTTTGCATATATAGATTATATTAGATAGTTATTGAACATTTTTGCTGGACATAGCCCTCCTAAAGGCATATTGTAGTCACTGTTTATCTTAGATACAGGTTTTGAGTCGCTTGAAATTGTTGTCCCTTTATTGAACTGTGTATTTAGTTAATCTGTCTGTTGTATTGTCTGTTGCCATTTCCTGTCATCAGCCTCAGTTGGTTAAGCAGGTCTTACCATCAATGTAATTGTTTTATCTGTCTATTTGAGCACTGTGTGATTTGGTGGCTACGGCCACGTGTTCTAAATAACTGAAAGATTGGTGACGGCATCAGAAGACTGTAAAACTGAACTAGATATTATCAAATAAATAAAGTGGAGACACTCTATTTATTTTGTAATATTTAGTGACCATAACCCCGGAAAGGACTCGGCTACTAATCATCCGCTTTTGATTGGTTGACCTTGAGACCTTTCCATTTTTTTCAGGGTAGGGCTAGTTAGATGCAGATTGCCGATTCAGTTACGGCTGCAATCGGTCTCGTGTAGTCCATGCAAGCTGAGATTTGATACTTCTCCTGCACATATCACTGTGTACGGGGAAGTGAAATCAAGTCTTATGAATGCATGGATTGCACTAATTGCACACCCCCCCTGCCCAATTTTTTTTTGGATTTGACCTACTTTATTTCCGTAGAGTCTGATCTTTGCTTAGCTTTGAACTACCCTGTATTAGTGGAGGAAGCTGACTTTTAGCTTCCAGTTAGTTACTGCCATTTCAGCATTTTATGGTGTTGAGTAAAAACTTGCTTACTTTCTTTCAATATTTGAAAACTTGAGTTGGTTACACACTTCTGTGGAATTCTTACAGTTCAAATCCGCCTGTCATTTAAGATCTATTAATCTGTTAATCATCTACAATTGAAAATGCCTAGGAAAAAGAATTTGAAGCGAATTCAGGTCCTTAAAAAGGCTAGAATGGAGACTTTACTTGACATTGTTTCTGAACCTGTATCAGAAGATGTTTTATCTGTTGGTGAAAGTGAAAACTACACTGAAATGGAAAATCACTCTGACATTAGTTGCTTTATAGAATCTGCCGATGAAAGGTTTCCTCCAAACATTGATGCAGAGGAAATAGTGGTAGATCCTGTTGTTATTATGGGCTCTTTTCATCAAGCTGATCCTATGTGGTTTCCAATTGACCATATTGGAAAACAGTGCGTTCCCAATAGTCTTATGTCCCTGTTTTATAGCAAAATAAAACCACCTCACGAGTGGACAAGCGCAGATCTGGATAAAATATTAAGAAACGGCGACGACTTGTATGGGCATATCCAGAATTCCTCAACTATGTCCGCGGGCTATTTGTTGGTGACAGAATTACCTGGATATCTGGATGCGTTTAACACCACGTTTACACTCGTCCGAGATGAACCGAGTGCTGGCTACATTTGGCCAGGAGAGGACATGATTGGTTTTGGGAATCTAGTTACCTTGGAAGCCGCTGTAGATGAAGCATTGACGGACCGTTCCTCTTGCTTTGTTAATTTCTGTGGGGCTGTTTTTGCTGTCATGTATTTTGATGGGTCCTACTATGTTTTTGACTCTCATTCACGCAACATAGAAGGTGCTTTGAGTGCTGATGGATCCAGTATAGTCATTCAATATCACAGTATACATGCAGTATATGAACATTGCATTCGACTTGCACGTTCAATGAATGCCAATCAAAACTCTTTCTTTGAGGTAACTGGCGTGAGTGTTAGTTGTGAAAATGAAATTGAAACTGTCAGAACATGTCCAAGGCAAAGAACAGGCAAGATGCCTTTTGTGAAGAGAAATATTGCCCCCTCGCCTAAAAGTTCTAGGAAGAAGAAAGCAACAAAGGAAAGGCCAAAACAAACAGCAACACTGTCTGACAGTGATTCTGAAATGCGAATTTCTGGTTCCAGTGATTCTGAAATGCGAATTTCCGGTTCCAGTGATCCTGAATTGCCAATTTCAGATCACCAAAGAACCAAACCAACAAAATTGCCTCCACGTTTGAAAAAGAAATCAGCAACTGTTGTGAAACGTCCATGTCCTGCATCTTCAACTGTAACATCTGCCATGCCATCTGCCCCTGAATCCATTTCATTGACTTCTAGCAGTTCTGAAAATGAGTCTGATGTTTCAAAATTAAAAGAAAGATTTTTAAATCTTGTGAAAAGGCCAAGATCCACTGCTGCAGTACGTAAGGCCAAACGATTGAGAATGAGGGAAAATCGAATGAAAAATAAGACTGAATCTACTGCAAGCTTCAAAGAACAAAAAGGTAAGAAGGATTGCAGGTATGCAGAAGATGAGCATTATCGATCTAAGTTGAGGAGAGGTGCAAAAGCTCTATATGATGACAATTACGCTTACAGAGAAGCAAACAAATCTGGCAGTGTTAAGAAGTACAAACTTGATGATGAATTCAGAGAATCTGTGAAGTTGAGAAGTACTTGTAAATATAAGGAAAATGAGCAATTTAGAGAGTCTGTGAAATTGAGTAGTACTTCTAAATATAAGGAAAATGAGCAATTTAGAGAGTCTGTGAAATTGAGCAGTACTTCTAAATATAAGGAAAATGAGCAATTTAGAGAGTCTGTGAAATTGAGTAGTACTTCTAAATATAAGGAAAATGAGCAATTTAGAGAGTCTGTGAAATTGAGTAGTACTTCTAAATATAAGGAAAATGAGCAATTTAGAGAGTCTGTGAAATTGAGTAGTACTTCTAAATATAAGGAAAATGAGCAATTTAGAGAGTCTGTGAAATTGAGTAGTACTTCTAAATATAAGGAAAATGAGCAATTTAGAGAGTCTGTGAAATTGAGCAGTACTTCTAAATATAAGGAAAATGAGCAATTTAGAGAGTCTGTGAAATTGAGAAGTACTTCTAAATATAAGGAAAATGAGGAATTCAGAAATGCTGTGAAAGCTGCCATGTCTGCAAATTATAAAAGTAATCCTCAAGTCCGAGAACAAAAACAAGGAGGTGTACGAATCAAAAGACAGAAAAACATTGCATTTAACAGGAAAATGTTGAATGTAAGGAAAAAATTTCAAACATTGATAAAAGATGGGCCTGAATATGTTTGCTCTGTTTGCAACAGACGATTATTTAGGAAACAAGTGATTGAATGTCTGATGGGAAACTATCGTAATTCTTCTGAAATTGCAGAGTTTTGCATTCAAGATGTTCATGTCCACAGATGTGACGACAATTGTAGCAAGCCATGTTGTATTGTTAAAACCCCCAACGGAAAATGTTGGATATGTCACACATGTCATAGTAAATTAAAAAGTGGAAAGACGCCAGCAGAATCTGTTGTCAATAATCTGAAACTTGACCCAATTCCTGAGGAACTTGGGCGTCTCAATAGTTTGGAACAACATCTGGTATCCATGAACATTCCTTTCCGGAAAATGATGGCACTGCCCAAAGGAGGCCAAAACGGTGTACACGGCCCAACCGTTTGTGTTCCATCAAATGTGAACAAAACAATATCGCTTTTGCCTCAATCTGAGCAGAGTGATCAGATGATCCGTGTGAAGTTAAAACGAAAATTGTCTTTCAAAGGGCATCATGAGTATAAGTTTGTTAATACAGGTCATGTTCGACAAGCTCTTTCATACCTAAAGGCAAATAACATTTTCTACCACAATGTCGAGTTCAACAGAGATTGGATTAACCCCAATGAGGTCGTTGATGATGACGTTATTGAGGATGAGCAAATTGTGGAAAGAGACGAAGTTGAAATGTTGGACTCTGAATCAAGAAGGGAAGATGACGAATCCTCTTGCACAAACCCAGAACCAGAACTTCCTCATGGTGACGGGAATGGAGTACTTCTGGATACATGTCTGCAACCCATTGATATTGGGCAACATGTTTTGGACAATAATTTAGAAAATATATTTAATATTGCTCCAAGTGAAGGTGAAACACCAACGTCGATTGCTGTGGATAAAACCAATGAAGCCAAATGCTTTCCAACATTGTTTCCTAAAGGAACTCCCACATTTCATGACCATCGTGATGAGAGACTCACACTTGGAAGATATCTCAATACAAGACTCTTAAGTGCTGATAGCAGGTTTGCCAAGAACACTGATTATATATTTTATTCTCAGTACCTATCAGAACTTGAACAAGTAAAATCAAATGTGTCTGTATCTTTGCGAAAGGGTAAGGCTTCAGGAAAAGGCAAATCATTTTCTTCCAAAGATCTTGTTGATGGAAACTCATTGAAGGATATTTTGAAACACGACGACGGGTATAAATTTCTCAAACCAATAAGAGGTACACCTCCATTTTGGCAGTCAGTTCAGAAAGACCTTTTTGCCATGATAAGACAGTTGGGCATCCCAACATGGTTTTGTTCTTTTTCATCTGCAGAATTTAGATGGAGTGAAATTATTAATTGTATTTTGCGTGAAACTGGCGATACTCGGAAATTTGAAGATCTAGACTGGAATTCAAAATGCGTTATTCTTAGAAAAAACCCTGTAACGGCCGCAAGAATGTTCGATGAAAGATTTCATTATTTTCTAAATGACGTTATCATGTCCCCAGCAGCACCCATTGGGAAAGTTATTGATTATTTCTACAGGGTTGAGTTCCAGCAAAGGGGTTCACCTCATACTCACTGCTTATTCTGGATTCAGAACGCACCCAAAATTTCCAAAGACCCAGATAATGCTGTTATTGAATTTGTTGACAAATTTGTTACATGTGAGCTGCCTGGCGCTAATGATGAGGAACTTCACACCATTGTTGATGGCGTGCAGAGGCACAGTAAACGCCACTCTAAATCATGCAGGAAAACTGGGAAGAAATGTAGATTCAATTTTCCGAGGCCACCTTCATCTGAAACTTTCATTTGCCATGTTGATGATAAAGAAGCAAAGACCGTTGATGATTTACCAAAAGATGCTGACGGCAACCCAAATTTAAACTTCATCCATGACTTACGTAAGTCACAGAAGATGTCTCCCAAAACTGCTGAGACCATATTGAAAGGGCTCTGGCATGAAATAAATAATGAGGAGCAAAATTATGAATCGACTGATGATTTGTTTGATGCTCTTGGTATAACTCAATCTGTATTTGAAAATGCATGTTCTGCTTTGGGCAAGACAACAAATGTTGTTTTGCAGAGACGACCATGTGATATCTGGATAAACCAGTACAATGCTGACTTGTTGAAATGCTGGAATGCAAACATGGACATTCAATTTGTCGTTGATGCTTACTCATGCGTCGTTTACATCATATCTTACATAAGTAAAGCAGAACGTGAGATGGGACTTCTTTTAAGTCAAACTGAGAAAGAAGCTCGTAAGAACAATCTTGATGCCAAAGAATCACTGAAACAAATTGGAGGTGCATATTTAACTCATCGAGAAGTAAGTGCCCAAGAAGCCGTGTTCAGAGTTTGTAATTTACATCTAAAGCAATCTTCCAGAAAAGTTCAATTCATACCTGTTGGGACAGACACTGTGCGCATGAGTTTGCCTATTGCAACAATAAAACAGAAAAGCTCTTCTGGAGATTTTAATGAAGAAGATATGTGGGCAACGAGTCTCATTGATCGCTACACACATAGGCCTAATCAACCTGAAATGAACCATCTTTGTCTCGCACAATTTTGTTCTGAATACAGGATTGTTTATTCTTCAGAGATGTCTCGTGTTGACAATGCAAAACGTCGCACACCTGTGATAGAGCTACAAAATGGGCTTGGATTCATGCAAAAAAGGTCCAATAGTGAACCAGCAGTTATAAGATATCCAAGATTTTCCAAAATCAGAGATCCAGAGAAATACTTTCAGAGTATACTGCAGTTATTTTTACCATATAGAGTTGATGGTCAATTGAAACCGCCAGCCTTTGAAACGTTTGAAATGTTTTATCTTGAGGGATCTGTGAAGATTGGAAATGTTGTGGAAGCTGTCAAGGACATTGTTGAAAGAAGCAGAAAAAACTTTGAGATAGATTACGAAGAACTTCAGATGGCTGAACAGGTGCTTGAAAATGCTGGATCGCTGGAAGATGCATGGGCCCTAATTGGCCCCGAAACTGAGCTTGACAGACTGGAATGTGAAGAGATGGCTCCTAGAATTGATGACACTGATGATGATGAGGGAAACATTCCCGATTTGATGAACATGGGAGAAAATGCTCGTGCAGGTTCGACAATAGAGACTGTGAAAGCAACTTTGTCTAAGACCGATGCACAGAAGCTTTTGAAATCATTGAATACTGAACAACAGGAAATATTTTTCAAGGTCAGAAAGTGGGCCCTTCAGAAGAGAAATGGACACCAGCCAGAAGCATTTCACCTCTGCTTACATGGACCTGGTGGCACTGGAAAATCTCTTCTGATCAAGGCAATAAATTATGAATGCAATCGACTCTTGGCCAAACTTCGTGAGAATCCAGATGATTTATCTGTGTTACTGGCTGCACCAACTGGAGTCGCTGCATTCAATATCAATGCTCAAACCATACATAGTGCTCTTTCAATTGGCATTGATGCATATCTACCATATGTTCCCCTGGGTGAGGAGAAAGTTAATACTCTAAGATCTAAGTATCAAAGTCTACAACTAATGATCATAGATGAGATTTCCATGGTTGATCATAAGCTTTTAACTTACATTCATGGAAGGCTCAGGCAAATAAAACAGACGCCTGAAGAAATTCCTTTTGGTAATATTTCAATTCTAGCAGTTGGAGATTTCTATCAACTCCCACCAGTGAAAGGGAAACCATTATTTTCAGAAAAATTGGGAATTGATTACTTTAATGACTTTTTTGTGAAAGCTGACTTAACTCAAATAATGCGTCAAAATGATAGAGATTTTGCTGAAACTCTGAACCGCCTACGAGTTCGAGAACGTAAAGATGCAATGCAGCCTCAAGATCTTGCAACTCTTCAAAGCCGTGAAACTGGAGAAGTCCTTGATTGTATTCATATATTCGCACTGAATCGTGATGTTGATGATTTCAATTCAAAGAAATTGCACGAAAGATGTCCTGATTTGATCAGCATTGAAGCTGAAGATATTTTAAAACAGAAGCATACTGGTGTTAAGTTGAGAAAATCTGGATGCGGAACATTTGCTTTCCCAAAGACCATAAATATTGGAGTCGGTGCCAGAGTTATGCTGACAAGGAATGTGGACACATCTGATGGCCTTGTCAATGGAGTTTTTGGCTTAGTTCATCATATCTCATTCAAGCACAATTCAGAAGCCCCAGATAAGATTTTTATTTTGTTTGATGATCCTAAAGTTGGAGGAAATTTGAGAAAAACAACATCATATTCAAATAACATTTCATTGTTTAGTACTCCCATTGTGAGACAGGAAGAGAGTGCAAAAAACGGGTCAGGTATGCGCAATCAATTTCCTGTGAAGCTCGCATGGGCATGTACTGTGCACAAAACTCAAGGACTGACCTTCGATCAAGTTGTTGTTTCATTTGAAGGTATCCGAACTCCAGGGCAAGCCTATGTGGCACTCAGCCGTGTGAGGTCCCTAGAAGGTTTGGTCATTCAAAATTTCGATGCCAAAAAAATATTTTGCAATGATCTTGTCACTGATGCCATGTCCAAAATGAAAAACTTTGTGTCTGAAAATACTTGTTCCCCATACAGGAGTGGAATGAATGTTGTTTTGCATAATATCCAAGGCCTTGAACATCATTTCCAATTTCTACAGCAGGATGTTCGGTTCGTTGAGGCAGATGTCCTTTGTCTCACTGAAACATGGTTACCTGACCCAGTTGTACGTAAAGACAAACTTCAAGGTTACTCATTTCACCACCACAACCGTCGTTCCTCCTATGATGATTCAACCAGATTGTTTGCAAATTTACAGTCACTGCAACATGGTGGTGTTGGTATGTTTGTAAGAGATGGTGTCGCTGTTCAAAGAGTGGAACGTCACTATAATATAGAACATGTGTGTATGTATTTGCCAGGTTCTAATGTAGTAATAATTGTGCTATACAGACCTCCAACATACAACATTTCAGTATTCAAAGAAACTTTGTCGGCAATGTTGGCAAGTGTGACCAGTATGTTTGATTGTGGCATTATTGTGGTGGGTGACTTCAATGACAACATTAGAACATCATCGTCTATTACACAATTACTCGGAAGGTTTGGTTTCACCCAACATGTTTCAGAATCAACAACAGAAGATGACACAATCATTGATCATGTTTACAGTCGGCATATTGAAGATATATCTGTAAATATTTTGCCGACCTTTTACAGTCACCACGAGGCAGTACAAGTTAACTTTGCAAGTGGTTAAGTACCAAGCTTTTTAAGAATAATCTGCTTTATGCATGCTAAAAACCACTTTGGTTCCTGCCAATATGAACTGATGTGCTTTGTAATGCAGGTTGTGTTAGCCCTCATGAACTTATTTTTGAAAACTCCAGTATATGTCTGATAACTGAATTTTGTTTATGTAAAATGTGTTTGAAGTGTTACAGGTGTATTCCCTGAACATGTTGACCGCAATGCTTTGTATATAGATATTAGTAACCCTTGACTGAATCAAGATGACTGGGCAGTACGCCTGTCTTGAATGAAGTTTTGTTTTATTGAATGTATAAATGTTGGACTCCTGCACTCAAGATGACTTGGGCAGCTCGCCTGTCTTGATTTGCAGCTTTTGTAGACTGTGTTTGTGGTGTATAAATGTTGGACTCCTGCACTCAAGATGACTTGGGCAGCTCGCCTGTCTTGATTTGCAGCTTTTGTAGACTGTGTTTGTGTGTATAAATGTTGGACTCCTGCACTCAAGATGACTTGGGCAGCTCGCCTGTCTTGATTTGCAGCTTTTGTTGAATGAGCATGTTTATATGAGAGATTGCAAGAAATAATAAAGAAAACACGAAAAAAAAACTTTCCCCCCATTGAGTGAAACCTTGTCGTGGTTGGGGGGCTTGTGTGTCTCCATGACCCTGGGAGCTACGATGGCTGGAGATTAATCTCCTAGAAAGGCCAGACTGGTCAAAGGGTAGACACCAGACTAATATCACTCGTTCCAAATTCTGAAAAATGTCTCTCACTAGATGTTTCCTTAAATAACTGATATTGTTCCAAAGACAACTTGTGTTCGAATAAGGTGTAACACAAAAGATGTTGTCCTTTGAACTGTGCATACGGCTATGAAAACTATATTTGGATTGAGTGATTAGTTAAGGTGCGACACTTGTTCGAATTTTGATGAAAATGACGTCACCATGTTATTGTTCCTGTTGAACCGGTCTCTTAGCTTCAAAATGAGCTGTCAATCATGATAGTATCTTTATTGGTTAAAGAGGGAAAATTCTAGGAAGAAAGTACCCCTCGAAAACTCAATAAATCACGAAAATTCCCTTTTTTAGAAAAGTGACCAAAAAAGCATTAAATATAAACTTTTACATGATAATGATCTATAGTGGAATTATTTGCCTAGTAATTGTTAAACGAATGCAGTAATAATTTTCGACACAAGTTTACTCCTTACCGAGTAACCTCCCTTAGAAGACGTAGACCAAAAACGGACTTTTATTAAATGACGAATTTCAAAGGTGGATTGCGTAAATACGGAGATGAAATTTAAAAATCGGAAGATGTCATGTTATGGAGCAGCTATTCAGCCTCAAAATGAGCTACCACATGTAACTGTATGTATTTAGTTATTTTACAAAAATTATCCAAAGACAATGACCCTCTGAAAATGGAACAATCGCTTATTAATGGACCCCTACATGACCTTTCTCACAATTAAGACAAAATGGTTAATATTTTCATACTAAGTTGCAACATAGAAAGTATTGTGCTTTAATTTCCACTTAAGTAGATGTAACCAACTCTCCCTTTGAACATACAGTAGAAGAACACACTTTTAAAAAATGACCATGTTAAAGGACATATTTTTAAAATTTTAGGAAGAAATTCAAAATCCGGCCGAAACAGTCCTCTCAGGAGTTCATTTATCTTCAAAATGAGCTATCACACATAGCTGTATGTATTGCCGTGAATTAGGAGAAGACTTTTAAAGACACGTACCCTCAAAAACGCGAAAGTTAAAAAAAAATCAGTTTTATCGAAATAGCAAAAAATCTATTATAACGGCCGAAAATCGCTATAGGCTAAATCGATGAGGAATGTTGTTGCCCACATAGTGGTGAAAGTTTTTTGCAAATATCTTAATTAGTACTCGAGATATTAAGGTATAAAGTTTTAACTTCAAGGGGAGATAACTCGCGAAAGAAGTCGAAAATCAAAAATCGGCCACAACAGTCCTCTCAGGAATTCATTTATCTTTAAAATGAGCTATCACACATAGCTGTCTGTATTGCTGTGAATTAGGAGAAGATTTTCAAAGACACGTACCCTCAAAACCGCGAAAGTTCACCAAAAATTCAGTTTTTTCGAAATAGCAAGAAATCTATATATACGGCCGAAAAAATTACATTAACTTTTTTTGTGGGGAATGTTGTTGCGCACATTTTGGTGAAAGTTTTAAGAAAATATATTGATTAGTATTCGAGTTATGAAGGTTTAAAGTTTTAACTTTAAGGGGAGATAACTCGCGAAAGAAGTGGAAAATCAAAAAAGTGGCTCGTTAAAATCTAAGTTGGGTCACAGGCTATCATCCCTAAAAGTTTGAAGAAAATCGGTCAAGTCGTTACTGCTGGAGCGATGACACAAAAAATCTGCAAACAATAATAATAATAATAATAATAATAATAATAAGAAACACGATAGGAACAATAGGTCTTCAGACTTTGTCTTGAAGACCTAATAATAATAATAATAATAAGAAACACGATAGGAACAATAGGTCTTCAGACTTTGTCTTGAAGACCTAACTAGGATTGACGCGTCAATACTTAGGTCTTCAAGACTTCTAATTGACCTTGAACTCCATGCTGGACTCTCGGTTATTCGCCAGTTATTATGCTTCAAAATGAGCTATCAAACATGTCTCTATCTTCAGTAGTTATTTTACAAAAATTATCCAAAGACAATGACCCTCTGAAAATGGAACAATCGCTTATTAATGGACCCCATACATGACCTTTCTCACAATTAAGAGAAAATGGTTAATATTTTCATACTAAGTTGCAACATAGAAAGTATTGTGCTTTAATTTCCACTTAAGTAGATGTAACAAACTCTCCCTTTGAACATACAGTAGAAGAACATACTTTTAAAAAATGACCATGTTCAAGGACATATTTTTAAAATTTTAGGAAGAAATTCAAAATTCGGCCAAAACAGTCCTCTCAGGAGTTCATTTATCTTCAAAATGAGCTATCACACATAGCTGTATGTATTGCCGTGAATTAGGAGAAGATTTTCAAAGACGCGTACCCTCAAAACCGCGAAAGTTCCAAAAAAATTCAGTTTTATCGAAATAGCAAAAAATCTATTATTACGGCCGAAAATCGCTATAGGCTAAATCGATGAGGAATATTGTTGCCCACATAGTGGTGAAAGTTTTTTGCAAATATCTTAATTAGTACTCGAGATATTAAGGTATAAAGTTTTAACTTCAAGGGGAGATAACTCGCGAAAGAAGTCGAAAATCAAAAATCGGCCACAACAGTCCTCTCAGGAATTCATTTATCTTTAAAATGAGCTATCACACATAGCTGTCTGTATTGCTGTGAATTAGGAGAAGATTTTCAAAGACACGTACCCTCAAAACCGCGAAAGTTCACCAAAAATTCAGTTTTTTCGAAATAGCAAGAAATCTATATATACGGCCGAAAAAATGACATTAACTTTTTTTGTGGGGAATGTTGTTGCGCACATTTTGGTGAAAGTTTTAAGAAAATATATTGATTAGTATTCGAGTTATGAAGGTTTAAAGTTTTAACTTCAAGGGGAGATAACTCAAGAACTAGGTCGAAATTCGAAAATCTGGCTCGTGCATTTCAAGATATTGTCACAAGCTATCATCCCTGAAAGTTTGAAGAAAATCGGTCAAGCCGTTAATGCTGGAGCGAACGCACAAGAAATCTGCAAAGAATAATAATAACTAGGATTGACGCGTCAATACTTAGGTCTTCAAGACTTTTGCTTGACCTTGAACTCCATGCTGGACTCTCGGTTATTCGCCAGTTATTATGCTTTAAAATGAGCTATCAAACATGTCTCTATCTTCAGTAGTTATTTTACAAAAAATATCCAAAGACAATGACCCTCTGAAAATGGAACAATCGCTTATTAATGGACCCCTACATGACCTTTCTCACAATTAAGACAAAATGGTTAATATTTTTTATACTAAGTTGCAACATAGAAAGTATTGTGCTTTAATTTCCACTTAAGCAGATGTAACCAACTCTCCCTTTGAACATACAGTAGAAGAACACACTTTTAAAAAATGACCATGTTCAAGGACATATTTTTAAAATTTTAGGAAGAAAATAAAAAATCGGCCACAACAGTCCTCTCAGGAATTCATTTATCTTTAAAATAAGCTATCACACATAGCTGTATGTATTGCTGTGAATTAGGAGAAGATTTTCAAAGACACGTACCCTCAAAACCGCAAAAGTTCCAAAAAAATTCAGTTTTATCGAAATAGCAAAAAATCTATTATTACGGCCGAAAATCGCTATAGGCTAAATCGATGAGGAATGTTGTTGCCCACATAGTGGTGAAAGTTTTTTGCAAATATCTTAATTAGTACTCGAGATATTAAGGTATAAAGTTTTAACTTCAAGGGGAGATAACTCGCGCAAGAAGTCGAAAATCAAAAATCGGCCACAACAGTCCTCTCAGGAATTCATTTATCTTTAAAATGAGCTATCACACATAGCTGTCTGTATTGCTGTGAATTAGGAGAAGATTTTCAAAGACACGTACCCTCAAAACCGCGAAAGTTCACCAAAAATTCAGTTTTTTCGAAATAGCAAGAAATCTATATATACGGCCGAAAAAATGACATTAACTTTTTTTGTGGGGAATGTTGTTGCGCACATTTTGGTGAAAGTTTTAAGAAAATATATTGATTAGTATTCGAGTTATGAAGGTTTAAAGTTTTAACTTCAAGGGGAGATAACTCAAGAACTAGGTCGATATTCGAAAATCTGGCTCGTGCATTTCAAGATATTGTCACAAGCTATCATCCCTGAAAGTTTGAAGAAAATCGGTCAAGCCGTTAATGCTGGAGCGAACGCACAAGAAATCTGCAAAGAATAATAATAATAATAATAATAAGAAACACGATAGGAACAATAGGTCTTCAGACTTTGTCTTGAAGACCTAATAACTAGGATTGACGCGTCAATACTTAGGTCTTCAAGACTTCTGCTTGACCTTGAACTCCATGCTGGACTCTCGGTTATTCGCCAGTTATTATGCTTTAAAATGAGCTATCAAACATGTCTCTATCTTCAGTAGTTATTTTACAAAAATTATCCAAAGACAATGACCCTCTGAAAATGGAACAATCGCTTATTAATGGACCCCTACATGACCTTTCTCACAATTAAGACAAAATGGTTAATATTTTCATACCAAATTGCAACATAGAAAGTATTGTGCTTTAATTTCCACTTAAGTAGATGTAACCAACTCTCCCTTTGAACATACAGTAGAAGAACACTTTTAAAAAATGACCATGTTCAAGGACATATTTTTAAAATTTTAGGAAGAAATTCAAAATTCGGCCAAAACAGTCCTCTCAGGAGTTCATTTATCTTCAAAATGAGCTATCACACATAGCTGTATGTATTGCCGTGAATTAGGAGAAGACTTTTAAAGACGCGTACCCTCAAAAACGCGAAAGTTAAAACAAAAATCAGTTTTATCGAAATAGCAAAAAATCTATTATTACGGCCGAAAATCGCTATAGGCTAAATCGATGAGGAATGTTGTTGCCCACATAGTGGTGAAAGTTTTGTGCAAATATATTGACTTGTTCTCGAGATATTAAGGTACAAACTTTAGATTTCAAGGGGAGATAACTCGCGAAAGAAGTCGAAAATCAAAAATCGGCCACAACAGTCCTCTCAGGAATTCATTTATCTTTAAAATGAGCTATCACACATAGCTGTATGTATTGCCGTGAATTAGGAGAAGAATTTCAAAGACACGTACCCTCAAAACCGCGAAAGTTTAAAAAAAAATCAGTTTTATCGAAATAGCAAAAAATCTATTATTACGGCCGAAAACCGCTTTAGGCTTAATCGATGCGGAATGTTGTTGCCCACATAGTGGTGAAAGTTTTGTGCAAATATCTTAATTAGTACTCGAGATATTAAGGTATAAAGTTTTAACTTCAAGGGGAGATTACTCGCGAAAGAAGTCGAAAATCAAAAAAGTGGCTCGTTAAAATCTAAGTTGGGTCACAGGCTATCATCCCTGAAAGTTTGAAGAAAATCGGTCAAGCCGTTACTGCTGGAGCGATGACACAAAAAACCTGGAAAGAATAATAATAAGAAACACGATAGGAACAATAGGTCTTCAGACATTCGTCTTGAAGACCTAATAAGAAACACGATAGGAACAATAGGTCTTCAGACTTTGTCTTGAAGACCTAATAATAAGAAACACGATAGGAACAATAGGTCTTCAGACTTTGTCTTGAAGACCTAATAATAAGAAACACGATAGGAACAATAGGTCTTCAGACTTTGTCTTGAAGACCTAATAATAAGAAACACGATAGGAACAATAGGTCTTCAGACATTCGTCTTGAAGACCTAAAAAACCGGATAATAACAATAGGTCTTCCAGACATACGTCTTGAAGACCTAACTAGGATTGACGCGTCAATACTTAGGTCTTCAAGACTTCTGCTTGATCTTGAACTCCATGTTGGACTTAGGGTTATTCGTCTGTTTCTCTGCTTTAAAATGAGCTATCAAACATGTCTCTATCTTCAGCAGTTATTTTAAAAAAATTCCCCAAAGAAGGTACCCCTCTGAAAACGGAAAAATCACATATTAATGGACCCCTACATTACATTTCTCATGATTAAGACAACATGGTAAATATTTCCATACTAAGGTGTAACATAGAAAATGTTGTGTTTTAATTTCCACTTAAGAAGATGTAATCAGCATTTAGATTGCATACATAATTAATGCGTTATGCTGTTCTGAATATTCAAGAAAATACTCAAAAATGCTTAAATTATGACCCCTAGGCATTGCTTGCTATGTTCGAGGCTTAACTATCAACTTTTTGATGAAAGCGGTCAACATAAAAGTTGTTCTTCTTGAAATTGTGCATACGTTGGTGTATGCAAAATTTCAATAGCGTAAGAAGTTAAGCAGTAATGATCCTTTAAACATGGCTGAAAATGGCGAGTTCTGAAAAATGGCAATCTTCTATGACTTGTCACACATAAACTATGACAGAAAAATGTTTGAAATTTATTTACCTTAATAAAGGACATCTCTACTTAAGGATTATATATTAAACATAATTGTATCTTCAGTGGTTTACAATGGAAAATTCGACAAAGAAAGTACCCCTCGAAAAGTCTCAAAATCCCAAATTTTTACATTTTTGGAAATACGTCCAAATTGTGTCGATACTATCAACTTTTACATGATGAGGATATATTGTGGAATTGTTTAACTAGTTATATGGAAGAGATAGCAATAAGTAACTTTGACATAAAATCATTTGTAACAGAGTTATGCCCCTTTGAACATATAGCCTAAAAACGCTCTTTTAAAAAAAGGTCCATATTCAAGGGCATATTCCTGAAATTCGAGGACGAAATTCAAAATTCGGAAAGGATCATGTTCTTGTACATTCATTTAGCTTTCAGATGAGCTATCACACATAGCTGTATGTATTGCCGTGATGTAGGAGAAGATTTTTGAAGACGCGTACCCTTAAAACCGCGAAAGTTGACAACATTTTCAGTTTTTTCGAAATAGCAAAAAATTTATTCACACGGCCGAAAACCGCTATAGGCCTGTTCGATAGGGAATGTTGTTGCCCACATTTTGGTGAAAGTTTTATGAAAATATCTTAATTAGATTTCGAGCTATTAAGGTTTAAAGTTTTGAATTCAAGGGGAGATAACTCAAGACAGAAGTCAAAAATCAAAATTCGGCCGACGTACAAGGCTAGTTTTTGTTACAGGCTATCATTCCTGAAAATTTCATGCAAATCGGTTCAGCCGTTACTTCAGAATCCGTGCCACAAAAAACGTACAAATAATAACTAGGATTGACGCGTCAATACTTAGGTCTTCAAGACTTCTGCTTGACTTTGAACTCCATGTTGGACTTGGGGTTATTCGTCTGTTTCTCCGCTTTAAAATGAGCTATCAAACATGTCTCTATCTTCAGTAGTTTTTTTACAAAAATTCTCCAAAGAAGGTACCCCTCTGAAAACGGAAAAATCACATATTAATGGACCCCTACATTACATTTCTCACGATTAAGACAAAATGGTTAATATTTCCATACTAAGGTGTAACATAGAAAATGATGTGCTTTAATTTCCACTTAAGAAGATGCAATCATCATATAGATTGCATACATAATTAATGCGTTATGCTGTTCTGAATATTCAAGAAAATAGTCAAAAAATGCTTAAATTTGGACCCCTAGACATCGCTTGCGATGTTCGAGGCTTAACTATCAACTTTTTTTATGAAAGCGGTCAACATAATAGTTGTTCTTCTTGAAATTGTGCATACGTAGGTATATGTAAAATTTCAATAGTGTAAGAAGTTAAGCAGTTATGAACCTTTCAACTTTGTTGAAAATAGCGATTTTTAAAAAATGACGAACTTATATGACTTGTCACAAAAAAACTAAGATAGATTTGAGCTTGAAAAATATTGTCCTTAATAAATGACGTTTCTACATCACCATGATCTATTTCAAGTCTTCCTATCCTCAGTGGTTCATTATCAATAATTCCCCAAATGATATACACCTCAAAAAGTCTCCAAATCAAAATATTTCACTGTTTTGGGAATATGCTCAAATTATGCCCAGACTAATAACTTTTATATGATAATGATGTGTTATGGAATTGTTAATCTAGTTATTAGAAAGAGATTGAAGTCAGCAACTTTGATATTACTTCATTTATAACAGAGTTATGTCCCTTTGAATGCACCCCCTAAAAATAAGTTTTTGAAAAAGTTCAATTTTCAAATTGCTTTAGCTCGTTAACCGTTACAAATAGAGCAAGGGTTGGGGGGATTACTTTTTGCAGCATTCTTTTAGCTTTCGATTGAGCTACTGCACGATGTTGTATGTATTGCCCTGATTTAGAAGAAGATTTTTGAAGACGCGTACCCTCAAAACCGCGAAAGTGCACCAAATTTTCAGTTTTTTCGAAATAGCAAAAAATCTATCATTACGGCCGAAAACCGCTATAGGCCTTATCGATGGGGAATGTTGTTGCCCATATTTTGGTGAAAGTTTTTTGAAAATATCTTGGTAAGTTTTCGAGCTATTGAGGTTTGAAGTTTCAACTTCAAGGGGGGATAACTCACGAAAGAAGTCGAAAATCCAAAAAGTAAGAAAATTACTTCTAAGTTTGATTACAGGCTACCTTCCCTGAAAATTTCATGCAAATCGGCCCAGCCGTTACTGAGAAATCTGCTGCACAAAATTTGGTACAAAGAATAATAATAACTAGGATTGACGCGTCAATACTTAGGTCTTCAAGACTTCTGCTTGACCTAGAACTCCATGTTGGACTTAGGGTTATTCGTCTGTTTCTCCGCTTTAAAATGAGCTATCAAACATGTCTCTATCTTCAGTAGTTTTTTTACAAAAATTCTCCAAAGAAGGTACCCCTCTGAAAACGGAAAAATCACATATTAATGGACCCCTACATTACATTTCTCACGATTAAGACAAAATGGTTAATATTTCCATACTAAGGTGTAACATAGAAAAGGTTGTGCTTTAATTTCCACTTAAGAAGATGCAATCATCATTTAGATTGCATACATAATTAATGCGTTATGCTGTTCTGAATATTCAAGAAAATACTCAAAAATGCTTAAATTTGGACCCCTAGACATCGTTTGCGATGTTCGAGGCTTAACTATCAACTTTTTGATGAAAGCGGTCAACATAAAAGTTGCTCTTCCTGAAATTGTGCATACGGAGGTGTATGCAAAATTTCAATAGCGTAAGAAGTTAAGCAGTAATGATCCTTTAAACATGGCTGAAAATGGCGAGTTCTGAAAAATGGCAATCTTCTATGACTTGTCACACATAAACTATGACAGAAAACTGTTTGAAATTTATTTACCTAAATAAAGGACATCTCTACTTCACGATGATATATTAAACATAATTGTATCTTCAGTGGTTTACAATGGAAAATTCTACAAAGAAAGTACCCCTCGAAAAGTCTCAAAATCCCCAAAATTTATATTTTTGGAAATACGTACAAATTGTGTCGATACTATCAACTTTTACATGACAATGATATGTTGTGGAATTGTTTAACTAGTTACATGGAAGAGATAGCAATAATTAACTTTGACATAAGTTCATTTGTAACAGAGTTATGCCCCTTTGAACATATAGCCTAGAAACGCTCTTTTAAAAAAAGGTCCATATTCAAGGGCATATTCCTGAAATTCGTGGACGAAATTTAAAATTCTTTCATGATCACTTTTTTCTACTTTTAATTAGCTTTAAGATGAGCTATCACACATAGCTGTATGTATTGCCGTAATTTAGGAGAAGATTTTTAAAGACGCGTACCCTGAAAACCGCGAAAGTTCACAAAATTTTCATTTTTTTCGAAATAGAAAAAAATCTATTATTACGGCCGAAAACCACTATAGGCCAAATCGATGGGGAATGTTGATGCCCACATTTTGGTGAAAGTTTTATGAAAATATCTTACTTAGTATTCGAGCTATTGAGGTTTGTAATTTCAACTTCAAGGGGAGATAACTCAAGAAAGAAGTCGAAAATCCAAAATCGGCGAACGTACAGGGCTAGTTTTTGTAGCAAGCTACAATCCCTGAAAATTTCGTGCAAATCGGTTCAGTCGTTACGTCACAGTGAGGCGCACCAAATCGTACAAATAATAATAATAAGAACTAGGATTGACGCGTCAATACTTAGGTCTTCAAGACTTCTGCTTGACCTAGAACTCCATGTTGGACTTAGGGTTATTCGACTGTTTCTCCGCTTTAAAATGAGCTATCAAACATGTCTCTATCTTCAGTAGTTTTTTGACAATAATTCTTCAAAGAAGGTACCCCTCTGAAAACGGAAAAATCACATATTAATGGACCCCTACATTACATTTCTCACGATTAAGACAAAATGGTTAATATTTCCATACTAAGATGCAACATAGAAAATGTTGTGCTTTAATTTCCACTTAAGAAGATGTAATCATCAGTTAGATTGCATACATAATAAATGCGTTATGCTGTTCTGAATATTCAAGAAAATAGTCAAAAATGCTTAAATTTGGACCCCTAGACATCGCCTGCGATCTTTGAGGCTTAACTATCAACTTTTTGATGAAAGCGGTCAACATAAAAGTTGTTCTTCTTGAAATTGTGCATACGTAGATGTATGCAAAACTTCAATAGCATAAGAAGTAAAGCAGTTATGATCCTTTGAAGTTTGATTAAAATTGCGATTTTTTAAAAATGACAAACTTCTATGACTTGTCACCAAAAAACCAAGACAGATTTGAGCTTGGAAAATATTGTACTCAATAAAGGACGTTTCTACATTACCATGATCTATGTAAAGACTTCCTATCTCCATTGGTTCATAATCAATAATTCTCCAAAGGATATACCCCTCGAAAATGCTCAAAATCACATCATTTTACTTTTTTGGGAATATCTCCAATTTATGCCGAAACTATCAACTTTTATATGATATTGATGTATTATGGACTTGTGCAGCTCTTTATTAGAAAGAGATGGCTATCAATAACTTTGACATAAGTCAATTAGTTACAGAGTAATGGCCCTTTGAAATTGCAACCGAAAAACGCCCTTTTTAAAAATGACCATATTCAAGGGCAGATTACTCGAATTCTAGGCCGAAATTCAAAATTCTTTTTGCAAATTTTATTCTGCGTTGTCTTGGCTTTCGAATGAGCTATCACACATATTTGTATGTATTGCCGGGATTTAGAAGAAGATTTTTGAAGACGCGTACCCTCAAAATCGCGAAAGTGAGCGAAAATTTAAGTTTTTTCGAAATAGCAAAAAATCTATTGTTACGGCCGAAAACCGCTATGGGCCTAATCGATGGGGAATATTGTTGCCCACATTTTGGTGAAAGTTTTATGAAAATATCTTAATTAGTTTTCGAGCTATTGAGGTTTGAAGTTTTGATTTCAAGGGGAGATAACTCGCGATAGAAGTCGAAATTCAAAATTCTTTTTGCAAATTATATTCTACGTTGTCTTGGCTTTCGAATGAGCTATCACACATATCTGTATGTATTGCCTTGATTTAGAAGAAGATTTTTGAAGACGCGTACCCTCAGACACGCGAAAGTGCACCAAATTTTCAGTTTTTTCAATATAGCGAAAAATCTATTATTACGGCCGAAATCCGCTATGACATCATTCGATGCAACAAGTTGTCGCCTACGTGTTGGTGCAATTTTTTTGCAAATAAGTTAATAATTTTTCGAGATATTGCAATTTGAATTATTTTCATGTTTTGAGTTATCTCCCCTTTTCGAGGCCGAAAATCAAAAATCGGGCTCCGTATGCCACGAGCTTACACCTATGCCCATCAATTGAGCTAGTTTCATTGAAATCGGTGCATTCAATTTTGCTGTACACGGCGCACAAGAAAAGTACAAATAATAATAATAATAATAATAAGGAAAATCAGGATAAAAACAATAGGTCTTCACGACATACGTCTTGAAGACCTAAAAAAGGCCATACAAATAACAATAGGTCTTCAGACATTCGTCTTGAAGACCTAACTAGGATTGACGCGTCAATACTTAGGTCTTCAAGACTTCTGTTTGACCTAGAACTCTATGCTGGACTTAGGGTTATTCGTCTGTTTCTCCGCTTTAAAATGAGCTATCAAACATGTCTCTATCTTCAGTAGTTTTTTTACAAAAATTCTCCAAAGAAGGTACCCCTCTGAAAACGGAAAAATCACATATTAATGGACCCCTACATTACATTTCTCACGATTAAGACAAAATGGTTAATATTTCCATACTAAGGTACAACATAGAAAATGTTGTGCTTTAATTTCCACTTAAGAAGATGTAATCATCAGTTAGATTGCATACATAATAAATGCGTTATGCTGTTCTGAATATTCAAGAAAATAGTCAAAAATGCTTAAATTTGAACCCCTAGACATCGCTTGCGATGTTCGAGGCTTAACTATCAACTTTTTGATGAAAGCGGTCAACATAAAAGTTGTTCTTCTTGAAATTGTGCATACGTCGGTGTATGTCAAATTTCAATAGCATAAGAAGTTAAGCAGTTATGAACCTTTCAACTTTGTTGAAAATGGCGATTTTTTAAAAATGTCAAACTTCTATGACTTGTCACTAAAAAACTAAGACAGATACGAGCTTGAAAAATATTATCCTTAATAAATGACGTTTCTACATCACCATGATCTATTTAAAGTCTTCCTATCTTCAGTGGTTCATTATCAATAATTCCCCAAAGGATACACACCTCAAAAAGTCTCAAAATCAAAATATTTCACTGTTTTGGGAATATGCTCAAATTATGCCCAAACTAATAACTTTTATATGATAATGATGTGTTATGGAATTTTTCAGCAAGCTATTAGAAAGAGGTGACAATAAATAACTTTGACATGAATTCATTCATAACAGAATTATGTCCCCTTGAAGATGCATCCGAAAAACGCCATTTTCAAAAAGTTCCATATTCAAGGACACATAACTAAAATTCGAGGCCATAATTCAAAATTTTGGCGAGATCACTTTTTTCTAAATTTATTTAGCTTTCAGATGAGCTATCACACATAGCTGTATGTATTGCCGTGATTAAGGAGAAGATTTTCAAAGACGCGTACCCTAAAAATCGCGAAAGTGCGCGAAATTTTCAGTTTTTTCGGAATAGCAAAAAATCTATTATTACGGCCGAAAACCGCTATAGGCCTAATCGATGGGGAATGTTGTTGCCCACATTTTGGTGAAAGTTTTTTGAAAATATCTTGATTAGTTTTCGAGCTATTGCGGTTTAAAGTTTTGACTTCAAGGGGAGATAACTCAAGAAAGAAGTCGAAAATTAAAATTCGGCCGACGTACAAGGCTAGTTTTTGTTACAGTCTATTACCCCTGAAAATTTCGTGCAAATCGGTTCAGCCGTTACTTCAGTATAGCGTGGACAAAAAACGTACAAATAATAATAAAGAAAAAACCGGATAATAACAATAGGTCTTCCAGACATACGTCTTGAAGACCTAAAAACCGGATAATAACAATAGGTCTTCCAGACATTCGTCTTGAAGACCTAATAAGAAAAAAAACCGGATAATAACAATAGGTCTTCCAGACATTCGTCTTGAAGACCTAATAAGAAACACGATAGGAACAATAGGTCTTCAGACTTTGTCTTGAAGACCTAATAATGTGGATATTTGTATACTATATACCTGCTCATGGCGCGACGGACGTATTACCCCTGGTCCACGAGTACAGAACACTCCCGAAGGAGATTACAACCGGTCGACTGTCAGGCGCTCAAGGTTCAAATTCAGACTACCATCGTATCATACCAGGTACCCACTTTACTGCTGGGTGGACAGAGGCATTCTTCGAACTAAGTCACTTACCCAGGGTGACACCACAAGTCTAGTCTCTCAACTCATGTCTCAGTGTGGGGCAGGGAATTACCCTTCAAACTCTCAGTTTATCCAGTAATGTAGCGGGTAACCTACCCATGCGGCGACCCGCGCCCATTGTTGCTGAACTTCACTGATAGCGGTCAACTGAGCTATGCACAGGACCACGTGCCACCATCGCGACTTTCACCTGTATGTTGCCATTAAACTGAATGAATTAGCATCAAACTTCAATTTTCACCAACAGTCACTACTTCTCGGTAAAATAACACCGTTTATAACGTTTGAGATAATGTGACTCCTACAACATACGGTAGCACGTTTTTCTCCCTGAAATAAAGTGTTCTAACGAAAGGTAAAATATAAGTGTTACCAATGGCGAGATAATACTCCCGAATCAATAAAAAGATTGCTAAAACGAATAAACATTGTTCGGTTAAGCCATGCGAGTCCATTTCCCTTCGATGCGAACGCATTAACATGGCCGCTCGAAGGTAGTTCAAGTGATCCGACAGCTGTAGCGATACCTAAACACTCAAAGTAGAGTTTTGAATAGTGTAGGCCTACCATGATAGAATGGTCAATTATCTTGTTGTCTGAACTCGCGAATTTGCATGAGACCTACCCCTGAACCTAGACGTGAACTCTACCCCTCACACTGAACACTTCCACACAATGTCGCTTTATACATGTACGTCGCACAATTTTCTTTCAATATGGATAACCGTTTTCTATGGATACGGCTTACCGGGTGGTGTAATGGGATGTTTTACCCTCTAATATAACACTATATAACTGTATAAACCGTAATGATAAAAAGCAATTTTAAGAAAACAAAATATGCAAAAAAAGTGTTACAGCGCCTTTAATGTCCCTTTAACTTCAAGGCGAGACAAGTGTGAACAGTTCTGGACCTGAGAAGAATCCTTTTGCTCTAGGATCTGGATGGCAGAGGACAGATACGTACGGCAGGAAGGGCTTGGAAATCGTTTAATTAAGTTGATGTGTAAGATAAAGAGACGTCTTTCTGGATGATCAAGTTCTTTATTATTTATAGAGATGAAAGACTACTCTCCTGACTGCAGGCTGCAGAGTAATCACTCATAAACACTTGCTATTTCAGTACAGCTGACATTTCCCACTGAATCCAGTATCCAGAAGTTTATATTTATATATATGTCACTTTATATAATGTCTGGGTCTTTCAATTCCCAAATTAATTTGTTGCAAAGTTAACAGTTGCAGATATTTACAAAAACTGTCAATTTAAACACAATTAATGTTATACTTAATATAGTCATATTTTATACCGATGAAACATAGCATGTTTTATTGATTATGCGGGACCGATGGGATATGTTCTCTTCTGACTTATGTCATGAGAATAGAAAGTCACAATAGCACAAATAGTCACAAAGTGACGACCTCTATTGGAACCGGGTGTTGAAAGCATGACATCCGTAAATGTTCTTTCTCAAATAAAATGCTAACATTTCATTTTTTGCAATCATTTTATTTCACAAAAGTACCACACATTTACATGCACAGTGCGAATACGCATTAGTCTTCATTTTCATCACATCAACGTAGGAAGGTATATAAACTAATAACCACAGCATACACATATATAATCTATAGATCTACAGATGTGATGAAATAATTCTGGGGAAAGATGAAAGTGCGCAAGAAAGAGAGAAAAAGTAAGAAAAGGGAGAAAGTGAGCGAGAGACGGTGCGAGGAAGAAGAGAAATAACCAGTCCATATCCTGATATCATTCAGCCTGTGTGGATATGTCATTAGTGGATGAACTAAAACAGGGCCTAGATTTTCGAAGCTCTCTTAGCGCTAAGATAGTCGTAAGTATATAAGTACATGTATGTACCATAATGTTAACTATGGCTTACGACTATCTAGGCGTTAAGAGAGCTTTGGAAATCTAGCTCCTGAAACGTATGTCGTTATAAATTCACATTACTTTCAGAAATATAATATTGTTTCACTACAAACAAAATAAAATCAATATATCATGAAACAAAACTAATGCATAAAGTTGTAACACATTCACAGATCTTTATAAATAAGTAACACAAACAATTTGAACATCAAATATACACAAACCATGACTACGAGCTTCACGACTGACGGTCTTTTGAATGATAAAGGTACAAACGCTGTGTGCATGGGATATACATACACCATCAAATGAATTGACGAAACTTCTTAACAACTTTCACACAACCCTTCTACCACAATCGACCACCTTTGTACTGAAACTACTAAAACAAATTGAAGCATGTTGAACTCCCTAATCTTAGCAATATTATTAAATCATAAGTCACATGCACTTATGTCCATACGGTAGATACAGTTTCAAGACTTACAACTTACAAACTAATTAAAGTGACAAAAACAGTTAAATAGTAAATACATCCAATGTTACAAAACGTGTTTTCATTAACAAAAACAATTTAACCATTTGTGACTGTTTTAGTTTTTGTTATCCAAAGAACCACAGACACATGAATTTTGAAAGTTTTAATAAAATACTTTTTGGTGGTTATAATGAGCGAGATATACTTTTCAATTGAAGGATATTTACAACAACATGATAACAGTTAACCACATTTATATAGTGCCCTATTTGAACTAGTCTATCTCAAGCTACGGCGCTTCACATATCAAGAACAACAACAATATTTACCATGTATATGTGGAATGCCCAATCATTCGAATGTTTTGGAACGAAATCGCCAACTTCTTTAACAGATCACTCAATCAAACATTCGAAATTTCAACACTGGATATATTATTTTGTGCAACCAATAGCAACTTGCTAAATCACATAATATTGTTAGCTAAACGTCATATATTTGTTATGAATATCAAACGTTTGAAACCAAACTTTACAATATTTACAAAGATTTTAAAAGATGTTTTTGACATCGAGAAATATATTGCACGAAAAGATTTTAACTTGAATTCTTTCGATAGAAAATGGATGCGTCTCAAAGATGTCCTTTAAACGTTTGATTTAATTAATGTTTTCGTATCCCGATCACCTATGAGGGATAAATCTTTTCATATGTATTCTCTATTTCGAATGCTGATTGTAAAATATACTTTGTCATCTGTTTATGTCTATTATGTCATAATTCTTGTTTTCCATCTCAATTGTACCCACCATTGATTGTATCCAAATGAAGTGAATAAAAACATTTCAAAAAAAAAAAGAAAAAAAGAAAAAAAGAAAAAGAACAACAACCGTTTTGTTGATCGTTTCGCTATATATACTGTCTGATGGATCGATGGGGCAGATGTTTCTAATCTGACGACAGTAAGTTCTAGATTCTCCATCGTCAGATACCTTGATATGAAGGTGAGTATCTACTCCTTAAATATGGTTGAGGGGAAGTTAAAACATTCCATGATTGGTAAAATTGATCTGTAAGAACCCCTTTGATTCTTAACAATTGAGAACTGTTGAAATGTTGAGAATTCTATACATTACAAAAGGAGATCATGCAATCTTCCTTCTATTGAATTAAATTCAAATTGTGTTTTGGATTTACATTATATAACTTATTTAATAGTCCCTGATGTTATGAATAACATTTTATAAATAATAAAAATAAACTTTGGCGTATTGCAGCATTTTGCACAAAAATGACTAATTCTGCTTTTGATACAAACACTGAGTAATGGCCGAGTTTACCAATGAACTCTGGCTTGCTAGATAATAGTATATTGTACAAAAGATGGAGCGGTTCTAGACAATAACTTTTTTCTAATCTAAATTACTTCCAATGAATATGAATGTATCGGTTGAACAAGTTATTTCAAGTTAAGTTAGTTAAGTACTTTTAACTTACAATCAAGAAGAATATTTCAAATATTAATTGCACACAACACAGCCATTGATCGAGATGCCAGACCATACATTGACACATGTTGTTCATTTAGGCAAACTCGTCCCCTGATATCGACATGGATTTAGAATGTCCCAATCTCATTAATATATCCTCATAATGGCAAACAATACTGTTCTGAACACTTAGGAAGGCATACATCGCACATGGTGGCACAATGTGAGAGATTACACAATAGACAGTAGAGAACTTGACAGTAGAGACATTGATAACTGGATATTAAGGAGATTGTTTCAACCTGAAACATTAAAGTAGGTAAGTGCCAAATAACAAAAGCACAATGTAAGTAAAACTCATCGCTGGTGATTGATAAGCGTTGTTCAACATAAAGAACTTGGCATTCTAGTTTTATTTAATTTTATTTAATTTAGAATTTGATGTGATGGAAAATGAAAACAAGTTTGTATGGATAAACAACATCTTTGTTGTATGAATTCGAAGTTTGGACATATGTAGTTATGTCGTTGTCTTGCAAGTAATTATTTGGCATCGACAGTACAATTTATGTCGGAACGTCGGTTGCCTATATAGAATAAAGAAGTTGTTTATCAATAAAAACTTTCTTCATACTAAATTTTCTCTATTGACATACATTTAACGAAGTGGTATATTTGTTATAATTAGGACATTACATGACGTGTTACAAAAGTTACAGAAAAGGTATTTTCTAAAGTGTTACCATAGTTACTAAACTGCTGCAACCATATCTGTCCTTATACCTTGGGGAGCTTGATGACGCTGTGTTTTCTTATAGAAAATAGCTTGGTGTTATAAGATATTAATATTAAGTTATTCAGAGTTAATGTTTTCCCACAATAGTTTTGAAATGCTTAAAATGATACAACAGAGTAAAAACTTTCTAGTTTTAACTAGATTGGATTTCGTATCTTGGGGAATACCTTTGTTAGCCCGATGAATAAAAACATCAATGACTATATTTTGATGAAAGAACGTGACATTTTAAAGTCGCTGTAACACGTTTTTTTGCAAATTTTCTTTATCGACTTATTTATTATATATTATTTAAGTATATACACTATATTGTGATTCGTTTACATGACCCGAAAAAGCGCGTAGAAAATGGTTATCCGTACCGGAAGACGTATAAAGCGACAGAGGTGTCGAACTCTTCAGTGTGAGAGGTAGATTTGTTGGTCTGATGCGAATTTGGTGCCACAATAACAATTTTACTCTTAGTGTTTAGGTATTGCTACACCGAGTCAGATAATTTGACCTACCTTCGACGGCCATTTTATTGTGAACACATTAAAATGGCCACTCGAAGGGAAATGGACTCGCATGGCTTAACCGAACCGTGTACATTCGTTTTAGAACTATCTTTATTGATTAACAAGCCATATTCGTTATTTAAAAGGGACATAATTGCCTACCTTGTAATCGGAAAAATTGTGTAACATCGGCCCCCTGGGGGTTACTGGTCCCCGGCGGATACTGGTTACTGGTAAGTGGTGGAGTGGTGCCTTTCGCTACTTACATGTAGGCTATTCAGATTTTTGTTTTCTGGTTTCCATGGAAACAGTTTGAACGTAGTGCATATGTGGGGTAAATACCATTGCTATCTCAAAGTCTATGCAGTATTTTTTTTTAACGAAACTTGGTATGTGGTTAGACCTAATGTTGTAGTGGTGCCTTTTGCTGCTTTGGTTATTTAAATTTTTATATTTGTTTCTGGTTTCATGGAACAATTTGAACTTAGTACAAATGGGGGTTAGGAACCTTTTCCGATCTCAAAATCTATTTAGTATTATTTAATGGGACTTGGTATGTGTTTAATCTCAAATAAGCCTTTTGCTACTATAATCATTCTGAATTATTTCTGGTTTCCATGGAAACAATTTTAACAAAGAGGCCAGAAAAGAGAATCAATTTGAACTAAGAGGCTACATGGAAACATGTTCATTCATTATATAGATTAACCTTTTGATATTGTCCTTTTTGGATTGTCTCTGGCGTAAGTGCAACATAATGGTAAGTTGACTAGGATGGATTGGGGGACATCACAGTGCATCACATGCACATATTTCTTGTTTATTATTTACAATATCAGTTGCATGTATGAATGCAAATGTTTCAATGAAAGAGCTTCAAACAATTCCGACTTCCGACATACATATTCTATTAATTGTTATCCACAGAGAATGCATGAAACACGTTAGGTCTCTATGTGTTAGATGTCCGTTTGTGCAGGCCTGTACTTGAGTATGTTACATCTATGTACTAGTAAACCTAACTGGACTAACATCCCCCCCCCCCCCCCCCCCCCCCCTGTAATTACATAGTATCATCTTCCCTTGTTTCAGGTGATGTCTAGATACACGTAATTCTTCCTTCATCACGTTTAGTCTTCCTAATAAACGTAGACAGTGTATGGTAACAGTATCAATACATCTTGTTTCTTGATGATCGAAGAGAACCATGCATGATATACCACTTCAGCTTTTCAATACTACTCTCAGCGTTCACAATACAAAACGCCTCAAATACTGTATTGTATCATGATATATCATTTCAGCTTTCAGTCATACCAAACGTTGTTCACGATTTAAAACGCCTCAAAGATACTAAATTGTATCATGATAAACCACACTAGCTTTCAGTCATACTAAACTGTGTAGGGCGATTGATTTAAACTTTTCTTCCAGTGAATATCAAATTCTACTAATAACACTTCAATATGCTGAAGCAAGTTTGATCACATTCCAATTCCATCAAGACACTATTCCACAACACATTGTCAGACACGTGATTTAACTCGATATTTATACAGTGCTTGAAGTCAGATAATATGTGTATATGACATTTGAAAGCTGTTTTTTGCTTTTATTCGTAATTTGATTTAATAGCTTGTTGACGACTGATAGCTTTCTTTCTTATAATGGCTGAATATACTCGCATTCTGTTTCATAAATCTTTTTATTTCTTTCGTTTCAAATCAGCTTTCATCAGAATACGTACACTAAGTCACAGGAGCTTCGTTTTGAAAATGGCTACTAAAGAAATTCCTGTCAAAAGACTACCCATTTAGTTTATAAAAGGATGTCTTGGCGCATAAGGTTTGAAATAATGGTCGATTGTCTATCATACACAGCTCGCTATGTAGTGAAATCATTAAACGGCTTTCCATTCGTTGGCATCGACTTGGACATACACTTATAGGGCTGTGTATTGCTTCATGTTTTGTATTGCTGAACTGTAATGTATTGCAATACGTGCCACAATAAATTGCAAGATCCTCTGACAATGAGATATTTCTCTAGAAACCATTTAACTCGTGCCCATAATATTGCAACATGCTGAATGAACTCTACTTTCAACTTTTATACTTCTTTTTGCAGTTTAAACATGACACATTGACTTTCAGATCTTTAACAAGATCATTTCTAAGTCCAACACACATTCTAGCACTTCAAAATAATTTTCCATTAAGTTAAGTTAAGCCATTTGTATCTTTTACAAGATAAATGTATACATATGGCGTAATATTTGTTGGTGCAATATATTGTAATATGATAATCGTATTGCAATACGTGTATTTCACAACTCTGTATTGCAATATATTGATATTGCAATAATATTGCACAGCCATATACAATTAGATGCTCAATTGGACTTTCATATAACATGGGTGGTGTCCTTGGGTGTAATAATTGATGGGGTTTATAAGCATAACTATTTCTAAACAAGAAATCCTCCTTTTAAAGAGTTGATTTCGATATAAATCGTACAAATTCAAACAAAATGTGATGTAGTGTATATTGTGTCTTCTGTTTTCCATTGATAATGTAGATTATTTGCGCTGTTCATATTTATGAATATATACTAAGTTATCGAACTATCGTGTCTTAGTCTGAAGACTGTTACGTCAAATTCTCTGTAGTTGTAATTATCACTTGTGGGTCATTGATGTTTTATTTTTTAAGATTGGAAGTGTTCTCATTGGTCCTTGAAGTTTACATAACGCTTATGACTATACTATTTTTATTTGTTTTAATGGTACGTGAGACCTATATTTGCTGCTAGGTCGGTTCCCTCCCCCCAATGAATCCTAAACTAACGGACAAAATAAAGTATAGGTACAACAAGGCAAGATATTTTAATCATTTAAAGGTACATCCATTGTGTTGTTGGGGGTCAAATATGACAAACGTTATAAATGGTCTTATTTTATCGAGAAGTACCAACTGTTACTGAAAACAACCATTTTAATGATACTCGACTTAGTATATTGACGATATGGAGGTAAAAGTAGTGATTTCTGATCGAAAACCGGACAATGCACTGCGTGTGGCGCGCGCCAATGAGTCAAACGTAATTTTGGAATCTTATTTACACCAGACAAAATAACAAATTTGGGTAAATAATGTTCAATAGGTCATATAACTACTGTGCATGTAAATAGTACGTTCACTTTCGGTTTCTACACATGCATAATAATGTTACTCGATTTTAACTGGAAAATGGTAATTATGATATGTTTGGCATTTGGGGATGAATATGCAAGCTAAGTGATTTTTTTTGTATTGTAAACAGCACATATGGTGTGTTGGAACATATTAAAGCCAAATAAAAAAAATTGAAACACAATGGATGCACCTTTAATTTCCTCTATATTTAAACGAAATAATACATTTATTCAAATAAATTGGCAAACAGACTACCTACTCTAGTGGGTTTGAAACCAAAATTACACTACAATTATCAACTATATATATAAATCAAATGCATATACATAATGCAAATATGACTCTTTTGTTACATTTGGCCATCATGCCACAACCTATTCAATTATATATTAATATTTGACTTACTGTGTAAACTTCATCCATATATGAAAATCAGTCTGATTAAAATCGACGGTTTTCCGTGGAAAAAAAATTTGCAAAATAGTGCATCTACCGGGATACGAACTCGTATCGTTCGTAGGTTTCCACGCCAAACCGACCTTGTGGCGAGGAATCTACAGAACCTGTTCGTATCCCGGTAGATGCACAAAAAAATTTATTCCTCGGGACAAGGTCAATTTTAATCAGACTAATATGAAAATGCTGTACCCATATCAAAAAGAAATAAAGTGATAAGTTTTTTTTATATTTTAATCAACGAATGATGAACAAGATTGAAACATAGTTACACCATGTCTCTAAAAGTTTGTCAAACTTTGTAAATTTTGAAACATTATCTGTTCATAATTCTGAAAAACACGGCTTTTTAAAAATCGTCGTTATAGAATCTCCTTAACCTGGCGAGATAGAGGAGTGAAATGGGGCTTTCAGGCTTGTGTTTTGACGTCCTACAGCAACGATGCGTCATTGATTTAAAGTCAAAGGAAGTACATTATGTCGATACCATCCTGTACTAACATAATTTCCATATTTCATAGATACCCAGAATTATTTCCCAAATACCTTTTGAAATAACTATATTAGCACCCCATGTGTGCTTAAACAGATATAAAAAAGTATCATATTCTCATGAATGGAATTGTATATATCTTTTAACGAGATATATCCTCATCACAAACATTCAAAACCGAGTTTATCCGGCAGATATAATTTCTTTTGCCCGTGAGTTCATTAGGATGGAACACATATAAATTGTATTTATGACGTGTAGTGATTTCAGGGTTAATGCCGCTTTCAAGAGTACTTCGGTTATATTCCGGCTATATTGTCTTTATGAACAATTGTGTTGAATACTTTGTTTCAAGATATTTAATATGTAGATCACTCATTATCAGATACAACAACAACAACAACAACAACAAAAACAACAACAACAACAACATACTAAGAGATAATCATACAAGCACTCTTGCGTGGATGTAAAATCACCTCAGTACATTCTGTAGGAACCGTTTTGAAATAAACTTCAAACATTCAAAGCAGGAAGTTTTCAAGAAAACATTAAACATTGCATTTTACCAATTCTTTCGTTTTGGTCTTGTTGATTTTACATTAGAAATAGAAATCGACACTCCATGATAAGAAAACCTATTGTGTGATGATTAACCCTCGTAGTAATTTGTTGCTAAATATCAATTACTCAGAAATTATCGTTTTTACTACTGGCAAATACCAAAACTTCAAATTTCAGCTGAGATTGCGAAAACATATTTTTATCAAATCTTCTCTTCTCTTCTCTTGAGGATAATTGAAGACAAAATAAAGAAAATCCAATTATTTACATGGTTAAGGTTACAACTATTGACAATAATTTCGAAATATGATAAATGCACCATGTTCGAGTCAGGAGACACATTTCCCCAGGGTGCAAAATGATAAGCAAGTGGCGCAATAAATGAAGAGCCCTTGTATGCCAATACAACTGGAATTTAAAAAACAAGACAACCTTTAATATTAAAATATCAGAAAGAACATACAATAATGTGTGTAGCGCTTTGAGCACGGCCCTTTCTGTTGTGGATTTGGCGCGATATAAGTATCCTCATTATTACAAACTTTGAGTGTGGAGTTGAATTTAATGATGGGTGCTATCGGTCGAGAAGGCCATGAGCACCATTGGTTCCAGGCGAAATACAGTATTTATTCATATTTTTCTAAAAGGGTTTGTTTTGCGAAAGTTCTTATAAAATAATCATAAACACATTCTTATGTATTGTACCTTTATTTCAATCTATAGGAGCTTAAACAATGGCTGCCTTGGAATTTTACAAATGCTCGATATCTAAGTATCCTTTGTGATTAAAATTATTGTATAAATGTTTCATTCGATTGATTGTAAACGATTAAGATTCACGGGTTGTAAAGTCTTTCTTAAGTAACTGCATTTGGTCAACCATCATGAATGCAATTAAAATTTTGCACTTCTTTGACTCCAGTTTAATTTCTACGCAATAGACACTTGGCAGAATGTCTGCTGGTAAGTAAGAAACACTCTCTTCGACCACCATACTCCTTATAGGGATAGGGTCAACTGAAACGTTGCGAAACGGACGATACAAAAGATTATTATATCACCAAGAGTGGTTAATGTGTACTTAATCCATGGAGATGATGTCACTCTATTGTGTTAACAGTAGATTATTCTTAAGAATCTACTGGTCATTGACTGTTCCAGTCAGTAGGGGTTTCAGGTTTTGACATTTTAGTAATGGTTCACCAGGTAATTTGTTCAAGAATGGTGAATTTTGTTTTAGTATATCTGAATAGAATCTTATATCAATGATCTGTTAGATGCTATTGATAACTCAGGAAGGGGTCTACTCCTCCCATGGGCCACTACTCCTCCAATGGGCCACTACTCCTCCCATGGGCCACTACTCCTCCCATGGGCCACTACTCCTCCCATGGGCCACTACTCCTCCAATGGGCCACTACTCCTCCCATGGGCCACTACTCCTCCCATGGGCCACTACTCCTCCAATGGGCCACTACTCCTCCCACGGGCCACTACTCCTCCCACGGGCCACTACTCCTCCCACGGGCCACTACTCCTCCCATGGGCCACTACTCCTCCCACGGGCCACTACTCCTCCCACGGGCCACTACTCCTCCCATGGGCCACTACTCATCCCATGGCCCACTACTCCTCCCATGGGCCACTACTCCTCCCATGGGCCACTACTCATCCCATGGGCCACTACTCCTCCCATGGGCCACTACTCCTCCCATGGGCCACTATTCCTCCCATGGGCCACTACTCCTCCCATGGGCCACTACTCCTGGAATCTTACTTGCAGATGATACAACCATACTAAGTTGTACATCCATAGTCTTCAATGTTTGTTATATGTTTTATTTGTGTATGCAAAAAGTTGGCAGCTTAAAGGCACTGTTGCACGCTAATTGTTTTAGAATATTAATAATGCACAGATAATGCACAACACTCGATATATCACACGCGCTGTCCTCAGGTAATGTATCATATTAGTTATCTGGAAAATATCGACGTATTCAGGTTTTAAATTTATTTTTAAAAGACCGGAAGTAATTAATGCAACGTTGCATTAAATCCGCGCAAACTACAATATCAGCAATTATATTAAAATATTGCACACAGCCCGAGAACAAAAAACGGCAGTCGCTATGGTTAATGTAACAACAATGCCTAAACTGCGTATTACAAATCGGTGTAGTTACAATACTCCTTAATGAAAACTATCCAATCTTTGTCAGTTAAAAGAGTAAAGTATATACAAGAGCTGGATGACATCCTAGTTCAGCCGTTTACTACACTCTATATTTCCATTTGCACATCAGCGACTTACTAATTGAGATGTCCCTGAGTAACTTCGGCCGTCTCAACTTTGTATTTTTGACTGCAGGTCAATTGAAAAGAATAATAAGTATTGTATTCCACCGAAAGGAAGCTAAAGTATGTTCATGTGCCATCCTAAAACCTAAAATAGCTTATTTTAGTGCGAAAAGCGTGCACTTGTGCCTAATGCCAGTAAAAACGCATTTCATTTGTTTGGTGATTATCATAAGCATGCAGGGCCAGAGTTATGTCTTGGTGATCAAATTGTTAACCGTAAGACGTACAAAATGTATGTTATATATGCTGACCTGTACATAAATACTGCTAAAGCTAACCTAAGCAGTACCATTTCAATATGTGAAAAGCTGAGAAAATTAGTTAATGTCAAACATAGCCATGGTTTGTATTTTTAGGCCAGGACCATTAGTCAAAAGATATGGACAACCCTGAAAAAAATAGTAGAAAGCTGATTTTTTTCTGAAGACCTTAAAAATATCTTACTTATATCAATGGCACAAAGTTCTGCAAATTCTAGCTGGTGGCTTTTTCAAAATGGCCGCCATTTCCAAGATGGCCGCCGGCGTTTCGGTAAATTGTTAAATTATTTTTATTTTTAAGTTAATCATGTCATGTCATATATCAAATGAAAGCCCTCTTCAAATAGAATCCGAAAATGCATAGTTTAATAGGGTAATTAGTGTATCCATAATTGGGTTTTGAAAATTGCACACCCAACTGGAGTTGCTTCAGTGGTTCAAGAGGAACATCCTTGACGTTTTGTCGCAACTCCCTTGTGCTCACAACACCCTGGGTACGTCGAAATGAGGTGCTTGCTAACTTGCAAAAGCTTGACTCGAGGACGAGTCACTTTGTGGAGGGGGTGTATGTGGCAAGGTGAGATGAAAGTGTTCCTAGTGGCTTCCTACGGGGCTACTGGTCCCGGGTTTGATTCCCACTGGAGGTGATCTCACTATCACTTCTGTTACAGCTTAATGTAGTGTGCAGTCCAAGTTGACAAACATGAGAAGAGTAAAATCACTAGTTTGCTTTATGTAAATGAAGATCATTACCGGCCCGACACCATCCACTCTGACCTGTGTTTTGCACTACATTTGGCCGAAAAACATGCATTTGCCATGCATTGTGAAATCTTCAAAGCTGAACAAGATTATTATTCACCTTGGAGCTATTCATTTACTGATGTCATATATGTGATCGATTGGATATGTGGTGGGAGGCAGTGGGTTGGAAGGTTTATGGGCTATTTTCTTTGCTCCAAACTGAGTAATTCTGATAAGTGGTCATGCATATGCCTGAGCCCAACGTGCCCATTTCTTTCTTCATGTCATCATGCCTACTCTGTTAGAAACACCTTGTTGTATGGATGTCACTCTGCTCAGAAATGTCCACCAATCCCTGCTGAATGGAGAACGAGTCGTTCTACTGATGCAGTCATAGATGAAGAATGTGTTCAAAATCTGCTGCCATTGCGAGTAGGACAGGCAAACTCTGGACTGCATATGTTAAGCAAGTATCAATTCTACTTTAAATCCGAGCTGAACGCACACGAAATTGTAATTTGCATATTGATGCAATCACAGAAATGATCCCACTGTTTCATGCTGCAGGTCATCTTGCTCATGCGAAGTCTGCTCGCCTCTATGTTGACCAGATGGTCTTCTGACCAATCCTACAAGTACAGACACATTCTTGAGTGGGAATGTAGTGATCAAACAAAATTTAGAAGAATCTAATGAGATTGTTGAAAGTATCTGGAGGTATGACACTTGGCCATGGCACCAAGGATAGCACTTTTTATCCCATCGGTATGTAATACCGTGGGATATAGTCGTCGCCCTGTCCGTCCGTAATCATTTTGTTTCCGGAACAGAACTCGAAAACGGTTCATGATATCTTGTTGAAATTTTCCATGTGTATTACCCACCAACTGAAGTGGCACCTTTTGATATTTTGAGATTTCTGAATATTTTCCATAGAAACTTGTTGGATTTGGACTTTGTTCAGATATAGGTTCGTTTCCGGAGCACAGTTCCAAAACTATTCATCATATTTGGTGGCCTTCACCCAATGCATGCTGTACGCATATGGGAACGTATACGTATTATGTTACCATGTGGTCTATTCGCCTGTAATGTATGGTGTCAGTTAGCAGCTAAAGAGTATGATATACTTGAATGTGTACAAAAACACAAGGTTTTTCTAAACGCACATGTTCAGTCATTGCCAGAGACTTTCTTGGCCTTGTATCAATCCGTGCATACATTGACCAAAGAGCACTGTTGTTTCTCGGAAGACTTTTTAACACTGATGTTAACCTCGTTGTCAAACGAATACTAGTCTCCAGACTAACTCAAGACTAGCTCATCTGTGTTTGTAACAAAACATGAATGGTCAAAATTTGTAAAAGATAAAGTTTCAAATTTTGAAGCAAATAATGTTACCTCTGAACTTAACTACAGAGTAAACCTTCATAGATACTCTCATATACCCAACCCAACTGGTAACAAACTTTGGCTGATAACGCTCAATGATTCAGTCTGAGATTACTTTTACGATATATCCCAACTGTAGCTTATTCGCGTTGGCACTTTTGCACTTTTTTCACACATGTTGCTGGAACAACCTACATGTATTATATACATGTATCAATATTTATTCTGTGAGGTTCATTAATATAGCATGTAAATCGTAAACTGTACATTATTTAATGTAATATCTACTGTTTTATGCATATAAACCTTCAATTTTAGGAGGAAATAAAGATGATATATCTTTATCTATCGTGGGGATCGTGCTGAAACACATTAAATGCAAGAGTTTGACTGTCAGTCAAATCTCTTTGCTTTGAAGATTTGCGCCATATGTACGTGCATGGAAGAATCCATTTCATAAGGGCCGAAGCTACCAAAGTACCATATCCGATGAAGGGGCACCATGTGCAAAATAAAAAAAAATTTTGTGTTACATAATTGAAATATATTTTTTAAAATGCAAGATAATCATATATGCATGTTTCGTGACGCCACACATGGATTAAGATGGATAATGCATTCGGAGCAGTGGATTCGTTAAAAATATTCAACTCGCGCTTCGGGGCTCGATGATTATTTTAAACGAATCCACAGCTCCGAATGCATTCTCCATCACGTAGAACATAGTTTCTAAATGGTCATGGTGATAAATTTGATGAATGAATCTCATTCTGATATACAAATTGTGCTTTTCACAGAGCTTTCTATATGGAAATTCCCTAAGGTATGCCTTTATTATATGATTGCAGGTGAAATACCGGAATCTATCAATGAAAATAAACCGTGTTATCAGTCAATAGTGACTGATATAACAATGACCTGACGTCATAAAACAATGCTCCGACGTCATGACACGTTCGTGACGTCACATTGTTGCTGAGGCGACAGGCTCATTCTGGAGCCGACGTAACGTAAATGCAAGTCGATTTCGGTGAATATGCTAGGATTTGGTCATATAATAAATAGAAAAATTGTCTTTTCTTAACAAATACCATGTTTATCTCATCTCGTGAGGTACAAAAGTTATATATTTTCACTCGTGGCTGCGCCACTCGTGAAAATATAACCTTTCTACCTCACTCGATGAGATAAACATGGTATAAGTCAAGAAAAGCCAAATATCCTCTAAATATTTGATTATTGCCGTCATATTTGTGACACATGTCCGAGTGAACAGTCTTTTGTTACTGAAAGACTGCAATTCGTACACTATACTGCACAGCCTTGTATTGTCATGAACAGTTATTCAATGAAACGAACTTTACATTACAAGAGAAATCAATGATATAACGTTGTGTATTTTAAACAGCGTATATAAGCATTTAGAACTTCCAAAATCCTATGTGAGAATTTTATTTGTCGACTTCTCTTCCGCATTTAACACGATACAGCCGAACATCTTGTTAGAGAAACTTTTGAACATGAACGTAAATTGTAATCTACTTTTGTGGATTGAAAAGTTTCTAACTTTTAGACCACAGTTTGTGAAGGTTAATTCCGCCCATTCTTCTATTGTGTATACAAACACTGGAGCCCCTCAAGGATGTGTCCTTTCGCCTGTATTGTTTACTCTGTACACAAATGATTGCATAAGTAATAATCCCTGTAATCTAACAGTGAAGTTTGCTGACGATACTGCGTTGGTAGGACTTATTCAAGAAGATGAACTTTCTTACAAAGATAGCATTAAACATTTTGTTACCTGGTGTGAAAAAAATTTCTTAATGTTGAATGTCAGAAAAACGAAATAAGTTATCAAGTTCAGGAACAACCAAAGTACTACAAGCCCTGTTTGTATAAATGGTGACAATGTGGAGATTGTAAATGACTATAAGTATCTTGGCACAATTATAGATAGTAAATTGAACTGGAATGCTAATACTGATGCTGTTTTAAAAAAATGTCAACAAAGATTACATTTCCTGCGCAAGTTGCGATCTTTTAATATAAATGAACGAGTATTATCACTATTTTATCACTGTTTTGTTGAAAGCATGTTAACCTTTTCCTTCCAATGTTGGTATTGTTCTTTGTCTATTGTTAACAAATCTCGCTTAGAAAAAGTTGTCCACGTCGCTGGTAAAATAGCTGGAATTCATTTTACAAATCTGTCCTATCTTTATGAAAAACGAGTTTTGAAATTATCTCTGAAAATTTTGTCGGATCCAGATCATGTGTTGCACAGTGAATATGTTCAACTTCCTTCTGGAAGGAGAAACTTATTACCTCGATACAAAACCAATAGAGGTCTGAATACATTTATTCCCTTCAGCATTCGTTTGTTAAATGATCCTTAAGTTAACCAATTGTGATTGTGTTTTGTATTACATGTAATCCGTGACTGTTAATTGCCATTCATGTACACGAGCTCTGTCATGATACAAAATGAATTCCTTTCGAGGTAATAAAGTTTTATTATTATTATTATCATTAATATTAAACCTTTATAGAATGTTTGAATGAATAACAATCTCACGCCGGACTACTTATGTGACCTTGTACGTACAACAGTAATAAATTCAATTTCAGAACTTCAAAATACAGAAGTTACAAACAAGAAAACTGTAACTTAGAAACAAATCATTCTTATCAGGGTGTCTGTCTGTTACAGTTTTCAGTGCATATATATTGTTATCATCCTATTTCCATTTCACTGTGTTCTGTTTTTTTGGGTCTAATTCTGTGTAGTTTATTTCTATTTTGTTATATGTCACGGTGATCCTAGCTCAACAATTGGAAGACACCACTAAGAAGATAAACGTGTTCGGTTTCAATTTTAAATTGACTCGCTATCAATCCAGTATAACATGTCACTGATTTTCAAACACAGAAGGTTTATCTCCTAATTCTACCATGACATTGCTGGATACTCGATTCTGATTGGTTCTCCAGAAAAATCAAGCGTGATCAATTCTGGATCGAACCTCCTCTGTTATTAGAGCCGCTTCACCGCGTATTGACGCATCTACTTTGTGACGTCACAATCTATCCGAACAAACGGCAGATTCTAAAGTGTGCTCAACTTGTGGAAATCAAAGTAACTGATACCAAGGACGTATATTTGAAGGACTGGAATCGCCCGTTAAAATCGGCGCGATCGTGAGTCGCGGGTGAAAGGACTGTACGGAGTATGCATTGACAAATGCACGCTGGGAAAAGATCTGTCAAAACGTCGATAGCGGGAAATTTGATGTTACAGTAGACGATGATCCCAATATAATAAAGTGATACATTTCTCGCCTTTAAAAGGTAAGTACATTTACATCATTCAATAAGGATAACTTCAATATATATAAGAAAGTGTAGTTTTACGTAATTTACCATTAAATGCCGATAGTGGTCGAATAGCCATTATCGTAAACAAGGTACCCTTTAAAACAAGATGGCGGACACGCTGTCGTCTGTTTCTTCACGCTTTGGTGATGCATTTATCAGACATCCTACTTAATAAAAGTCCTTGGTTACAAAGGTTGATTTGAGGAATGGGCTATCATTTATTGCAACAGGTATTTTATATGTAATTTTAATAATTTGGAGCTGAGTTATTGGTGTTCAAAAGTAGCGAAATATGATCATTTCAGCTTGAACTTATAGAAATGTTTGACAATATGCTTGACTTTTACCAGCATAATAGTATATACGTCCTTGCTGATACTAATCAAAGTAATCTTTCCTGTAGCGTGTTTTAGAGCTAAATTAAATGATAGATTAGCAAGACAAACTTCGTCAGTATCAAGAAATATCCAAACAGCGACACTTAATGCAGTTAAGTAGGGGAGCAAACGCAATGTCCATGACCGATGGCCTGCCGGTTCTTAAAACCGAGCGTAATCTTTTGATGCACGATAAGAAATACATATACATGTCATATCATCTGCACACCTACGTCGATAAATAGAATGTGCATTCCTTACCCGAATGAGACAAATTACCCTCACCTGGAACACTTCATTTTAATAAAATACAAGTCCTCAAGCTCGTCATTCAGAGCGACTGGCAAACGATAGCCATTTTGAATGTAGCATGATATGCTCATACGGATTATTCCAAAATTTCGGATTTCAGTTAAAACGAATCCTGACTGTATGAACGTAAATGTTGGGGAAACAGAATTAAAACTCCCCTAATAAATGACACATATATTAGATTTTTTTAAATGGTTAAAGAGAACTTTGAATAGTTAAAGATTATGGGAAAGACTTTTTCGTACGAAATAGCTGCTGTTGTCAACAGTGGAAACGGACGTAGGAGAAAGCCACCTACTCGCACTGTTGGAGGGTGAGCTCCGACTCCTAAGATGTGCTTTGTTAAAAGCACAAGAATGGCCCTTTCTCACTAATTATAGGTGGTACAATACAAAGTTATATTAAACTATTTAACCTTGTAATATTATTTTTTTTTGTTATTCATGATTTTAGTTAGCCACGTTTTAAACTTGTACACTAACAAACAAATCACCGAAATATAATTTTGACATTAATGATTATTTTCTCACATAATAGAATTTGTATCTTCCAGGTGAAATACAATTACATTTTTTAAACTCAATTTGGCAACCAAAATGTTTATAACCTATATAATTCCAATTTAACTTTCTCACTTACGAAACTTTTCCCATTAAAAGGACATCTGAACACATCCCTCATTTCACGTAATCCAACGTGCCAGTCTGATATTCAGTATCACTAAATATCTGAAGATTGTCATTGAAACCTTAAAACGTGATAAACACTTGATGAAACTATCAATATTGCCTTCATAACACTGCCACAACACTCATGACATATCATACAACCTATATAGCTTTCACAACACTGTCACACAACACTCATGACATATCATACAACCTATATAGCTTTCACAACACTGTCACACAACACTCATGACATATCATACAACCCATACAATTTTCACAACACTGTCACACAACACTCATAACATATCATACAACCTATATAGCTTTCACAACACTGTCACACAACACTCATGACATTTCATACAACCCATACAACTTTCACAACACTGTCACACAACACTCATGACATATCATACAACCTATATAGCTTTCACAACACTGTCACACAACACTCATGACATTTCATACAACCCATACAACTTTCACAACACTGCCACACAACACTCATGACATATCATACAATCTATATAGCTTTCACAACACTGTCACACAACACTCATGACATTTCATACAACCCATTCAACTTTCACAACACTGTCACACAACACTCACAACATATCATACAACCTATATAGCCTTCACAACACTGTCACACAACACTCATGACATATCGTACAACCCATACAACTTTCACAACACTGTCACACAACACTCATAACATATCATACAACCTATATAGCTTTCACAACACTGTCACACAACACTCATGACATATCATACAACCTATATAGCTTTCACAACACTGCCACACAACACTCATGACATATCATACAACCTATATAGCTTTCATAACACTGCCACACAACACTCATGACATATCATACAACCTATATAGCTTTCACAACACTGTCACACAACACTCATGACATATCATACAACACAGTGATTCTCCCAACTTTTGAAATATCTGAGAAATATCTATATTGTTATAATTTGAATTTATTCATATTTCATAATAGAGATACATTTTAATATCCATTGTTATTTAACAATTTGTTCATGGTTAACGCTGGTGACGAGTGTTGTCTTTAGAAATGTACGCGTATGATTCTCAAATTAAAAAAAAGGATGGTCCACGTTGCCATAACAACTGTAAACATCAATCCTTAAAGCAATAACAACGCCTTTATTCTTCCTACACTTTGAATTTGAATTTGAGGAGAAATATCATCTTCTATGCGTGGTTTGTAAATGTCAATCGTTTCAATTACTCATGTTCAGTTGCAACATGAGCGCAGTGTAACATAACCTGGATTTCATTATCCTGTGGAGGTATCTACACGAGGATGCCTATCACTGGATTCGATAACTTGATGTTACACAAGCTATAAGTATAATACATGCTTGTGTAAGATTGGCTGTGTTTAGGAAGTGATTGGTCTCTTTTGTCCTGTCAATATAGCAGTGATCTCATCATCATCATGTACATTTAGCTACCTGTAGTTTATAAGTAATTGAAATGGAAGAAATACGTCGGAGGAGGGGGGCTATAATCACATGGTGCCTTAATAGTGTTGGTTGAATTATCCCATTTGGTCCTCTCTTCAATGTAATTTTAAAGTTTAATTTGATTACAGAAGTATATTACTGGATTCTTCTAATGTACATTCATACTTCGTACTACTATCCTTACTGGGAACTGATAGTTTAATAAACCTCAAATAACAAGATAAAGATTATCATATCGCTTAATACATGGCTTTTTAACATGATTTGACAAACCATTATGGTGTTGTGGAATAGGACCGGTAGTCTACACCATTTTCGTAATGTAAAGCTAAATATACATAAGAACACTGATTATTATGGTAAGAATAAGATTGGAAAAATTCTGTCAAATGTTGTGAGGTGATATAAACAAAATCACCATCAGAACACTAAACAGGTTAAGATACTTAGGATAGATATAATATGCAAGGAGGTGCTATAGACCATGGTATAGAACGAAATCAGCAACAAACACATATTGAATAGCTTTCATTTGAAGTTAGATTTAAATGAAATGAAAATGATGAGAAGAACATGTGTCATTTGCCCAAATATGCTTTTCGTAAATATCAAAGTTATATCATTGGGCTATATTAGTATTTTATCCAAGGATTTGTCATCGATTAAATGAATGGTTCATCAAAGTCAGCAAGGTTTTGTTAAAACCTGAAATTTTTAGGGAAGTTTCAAATATAAAACTTTTGAACGTACTTTAAAAAATAATTGTAAAAGTTTGTATGAATTTCAAAAGTATATTTATCCATAGCGTAAACGACACTGGCTTGTTGCTCCAGTAGTGATAAATTTCATTCATCCCTTGTTTGGGTTTCTAAAATATCAGTTCTCATAACATTGTCATCAAGTTAGATGAGAAATCTCTCAGCTGGCTTAGCATGAATAGCATTCATGGTTTAAAGAGATCATAACGTATGCTCATAAATTTTACAAAATTCAAAATGCAATATTTCATCGAAAACATTTTGACCATCAATTATTTTCTTCTTCCTCCGAGATTCTAGATATTCTTACACCTTTGTTAAGCATGGTACATTTTGTTATTACACTCAACTTTCATTAGTTACGCTCTAAAATTTCAATTTCAGCAACCAATTTACCGTACATATGAATATTTGATAGGAAAATATTTTACTATACAGAGAAATGTAATGTCGATGTCCGAGCAGCTCATGAGATTGAACATTTCCATTATGGATTTTGCAAGCTTGTACTAGGACTTAGTCCAAGTGGCACTAATTTGTTTGCTAGAGGAGAGCTTGGCAGGTATTCTATGAAGGTATTTCCTTTTAATCATATTTGCTTAGTTTAGTAAACCAACAACGGAATACTTTGCTTAATGCAGCATTACTGTTTGATTTCAAAAGGTAAATAAAACATATATAATAAGTTTTACTTGACAACTAGATTTCGCTGATGTGTGTCTTCATCAAGGTGTATAATATGTTGACATGTTTTTCATGATTTCGTACAACGTTCAAAGGATATTGGCAGTTAATATTTCAAAAAGAGATTTTTTTCTGTCATGAAAAATCGAATTTCCTCATAGAACTGTATACATCTTGGATCACAAATGCAACCCCAGAAAGGTTTTTGTCAAATATAACATATTCTGGTCATAGCCTCTTCATAGAAAAGAGTAAAACATGAAAGATCCTATGGACTGTGTCCATGAAAATCATTACTGCTTAAAGTGTCCATTTTATGACAGTTAAAGAAAAAATATTCTGCCACATTTTTTTCATACAGATACAACTGACCTGAACTAAAATTTAGACTTTTACTGGTAAAAAAAACCTAATAAATATTTTGTAATTAATTGTCTGACGAAGTACATTGTATGTATTCCTAGCGTCAAAGAAACTATAATGCCCTGGCGCTTTGAATGTTATTGTATTTTGAATCGCATGTACATCGCATGCCGGTAGCCTGTTTACTTAATAAACCATTTCAAATTAGTTAATCTTTGTAAAACACATAAACATAAAGTATATTAATATCATGAGTCATATTTATATTCAGACTAAACTAATGTTAAGCGTTGCTCACACAACACAACCTTTGTATTGATGGAACATGGAGTGTCTCTAGAATAATTTATAAATTGTTCAATATGAGACACATATTGATTGTATTATTTTCACATTTCAAATCACAATGTGTCATTCAATCTGACAAATATCGATCTGTCAGGACCATGATCAAATAACAGAATCAAAGACTTAAAAAACATTGTCAAAGGTTATTATGAAAGATGAAACCAATGAAATGTGAAGTTTGATGAATTAAATTTTTCCCGTCTAGGAAATGAATTGATGACCTTTCATGAAAGGAAATCCATTTGAAAAGAAATGTATTCAAATTATATTGGACACAGAATGCTAACCTTTTAAAGTCAGGGATATCTTTAATGAAAACATAACTTTACTTTCAAACGGAATACTTTGAAAAATATTGTTAAGAGGAAATATAGTCATACAGATGAAAATCTATCGGCATTCAATAACAAATTTCAGATTCAGACAGAATGAAAGAGGTCCTTTTAAAGGTTTGAGAAAGAAATAGACCATTAACGATATTTCGGTCACTATCCATCTATCTAATTGTATAACAAGATGGATGACTGAAACGTAGAGAAGTTCTTTTATCCTTATAGTATTAAACATCGACACCGATATATCTAAGATAGTTTACAGTGTGTTCCAACAACGCAGATTTCATATTTTTATTGAGCGAATATAAGGTTTTAACTGCTCCATGATTCTGATGATGCCGTTTTAATCATCCGTTTTAAAAACATAGAACAAATTTGTCATGATTAATTACCTGTTATAATTAGCGACTCCAAAATTTAACGTGAAGCTATCAAAGAAATGTTTTCCTTGTCAGGTCGAGGGTCAAAGCCAACGTTTCTAAATTATAACTGATGTTGGCCATTGTGTGAGGTTATAAAATGACATTATGAATTTATTACTGATTTTTTTTACATTATTCATACTGAAGTAGAATACATTAACATTGATGTCAAAATGTTCTCTTTAAACAGAAATCTGAAAATGAAGAAAAATATCTATCTCATCGTAAGTAGTTTCATTGAAAGATTTCAAGAAACATACACATAAAGTTCTATCGATAACCAACTTCTTTTCCTTAACCAAACATAATTTTGAATATGCTTGCGAGGTATGGGATGAATGTGCTCAATCCAATCTCAAGCAAATACATTAGAATAACTGCAACAAGAAGCAGCAAGAATTGTAACGGGATTACCAAAATAAGCTCACCATGAATATCTATGTTATGAAACAGGATGGGAAACTTTAGCACAACGCTGGAGACTGCGTGGAGACTTCTTTTAAAGAAAATACAAACTAATATGGCACCAACGTACCTAAATTATCTTATTCCTGTAAATGTGGCATCAACAATAAGGACGTGTGTGTCGTTTAAATCTGTTAAGTCTTATATTATTATCAAGCATTAAGCCACACCTAAATATTTTGATTTTGGACTAAGAACCTATAATATGATACTTACAAAATTACTTTACATGTGTAGTCCATTGAATTATGATCCCCTCCGCGTTGGTATTGTCGATACCCGAACATTCCTACCACTATCAATTGGAGTGTAAAGTATATAATGCACAAAGAACTGCAATGATGTCAAGATCCAGAAAATCAGTACATATTTAAGATAGTAAATGCTTAGGAGAGGGTGTTCTAAGTTGTAGAACTTGTACCCAATCCTTTTCTTATGAATAAAATATGTTTGAAACGAAAACTTCTTTATTTTAATGAATTATTATTCCAACGTTAACTAATTTAATTTTATGAAACCCACTCCTAATGACGACAGCTACTTCCAGTTGATTTATTTGCACACCGTGAACGCGTACATCTGTAGCGTCATCACCACTTCAGTGCGAGTGTCTGTATGTATTGTTACTGGTGGTTATTTGTACATTTGTATCAAATGTCATTTCTCTGATCATTGAAACACTGATGGAACACTGAACAGTAACCCATCTCATTTAAACTATTGTCATGCAGTTGTAACAATTAACTTCTGAAAGTTTATAATAATAGTATCGCTAACATGTTCTTTACAGTTTTACGAAATTTGATAATATACACAAAGAAATTAATTAAGCACCACCTCATATTTTCAGATTTGTATGACTATGCCCAACCACTGTGAAAATCTTGTGAAATTAATCGAAGAAATGCTGTTCTTTTTTGAAAGTGCATCATCTTAGCTAAACAAAAAGACAACACTGAATACAATGAGTAACATGTATATCTCATTATATTGCCAGATGAACATGAACAGTGGTTTTACTTGAGAACTCACCCCGGTACAACTATTGCTCTGTGAACTTCAAAAGCGGTGAAAATGTTTGTTAAGCAGTTGGACGATGTTCTTTGTTATCTTAAGGAAAGAAATGACCATCACGTTATCAATAACGGGTGTATCCGCCACGTACCCGGATGATTGCTTCAGCCATCCTTCACATGCTTGATTCGGCGCAGAGGTAACAACTGCCACTCATAACGTACAGCTGCTTCTAAACCGACTAAATCCTGTATTGGTGGGTCCATGCCTTGCATTCGGCGTCCAATCATATCCCAAATGTGTTCCAGTGGATGTCCGGGCTCATGGCAGACCATGGAAGTTTAGATACTGCATTGTTCTTTAGAAAATAAACCACAGGTCGAGAACGGTGAGGCCGAGCGTTATCATTCATGAATACAGGAAAAGTGGCCAATGGATGATTGTCAAAATGTGGCACAAGAACAGGCTGCAGAATTTCCCGGATGTAACGATCGCCATTGAGATTACCTCTCACAGTCACCAAATTGAGCTTACAACAGTGAGAGATGCATCCTCAGACCATTACAGATCCACCAACGAAAGGGACTGATGCTTGGATGTTCTTTGGTGCATATACTTTGGTTTGACGATATTTCTGGAGCCATGTTCAGAGATAATGACACAATCATTTGAAAATTTCGAAGATTTATACTGATTTCAAGAACGGTTTAAAACTGCAATTTCAGAAATTCGTGGGTGGTGTGCTTCACATGCATTGTGGGGTGTGTTTGTGCGATTGACCTCACAGAAAACCGGAACACTGTGAGAGGAAATGCAGTTCCATACCAATTACCATCTTCTTACATATCCGTTACTATGTATATTTATATCACTGAACATATTATGTGGCGCTTAATTAAGTTATTTGTGTATATAGGCGTAAGTAAGTGTAAGTGTAAGTAGGCGTGTCTTGTACCCAGTAGTGTATGTTGTCCTTGGTTCAAATGCTTGTACTATCATTTGTTCCATAGTTGTACATGTGTCTGTATCTGTACCGAAAGGTCGCTTTCATTGCAGTAGAGAAACTAAATATGAATAGAATATGTGTTTCTTTTATATTTATGCAAGACCGCTTCATACCACGTACTACACTAGACAAAGATGGGACTTGTTTGGTTCCTTCCTTGGCGCTTTGCATTATTATATAACTTTAACTACCGCTGCAAAGGGCACAGCAGGAATTTCCGAATTTAAATTATAATGAGAACAATAACAAGTTATGTATAGTTATTTTCATTAAGTAATGATAAAGTTTGAACAAGATCGAAGGCATAAACAATGTTATGAAGAATTACGAATATACGAAAATTAAAGGAAATAGAAAAAAGTATTAAGATAACTAGAAGCTGATATAGGACGAGGATATTAATAAAGACAATACACACATTTGAAATTACAAATACGTTATGTAAGTTATTTGGAAGGTAATTACTTCTTATAAAGACTTTAGTGTTTTTGTTTTATTTTACCAATCAATTATCGAAGATTTCTGTTAACAAATTTAACTTTACTTTGATGTAAGTTTACTTTGCTTTTCATAAAATGAAATGTCGGAATCAAAAGGAAAATTAATTACAATTGAAATTAATATCCAGATTATTGCAAGGAACATTTTCAAAAGACATTTCAAAAGTGTGGGTTTCATTGTGAAAAAGTGTTTTTTAATTCTAGAAATGCTTACAACTGATTTTTGAATTGCTTATAATCGTAATTTAAAACATTCATTTTGATCATTAAAAAAAATCGCTGAGATTAAATGATGTTTAAATTTCATTTAAACGCAGTGAATTTAATCACCGCAACCTTTGCGTTTGTTAATATTTTATCAAAGCATCACAAAACATTTCTTTTGCCTTTCAACCTCATAATGGGATCAACATTCTCAGCTGGCTTTCAGTTCGAAAATTAATTGTTATAGATAATGTCAACTTTTTTAATGGCGGGAAGCGAATATGTGTATCTATTGACTTTTAGTCGATTGACAAAGTATAGCAAAACAAATTGAAAAAGATGTGAATAACTCTGTGAGTGACTTATCCATCCTCGATACCTCAAGGGTATACAGTACGATAAATCTCTCTATATATTAGTTACTTATGTAAGTTCTTGGGAATACCTTAACAAAAGGTGTATATACAGTATACAGTAGCTGTAGGATCTTCAACATAATTATTAAATATAGTAACCCCTGAATTTATTTATCATTAAAATTATAAGAGTTTGAAAAATGAATGTCTTCTTAAATTGTCTTCTTCTTGTTATAAATATGATATAATGTTGATATCAATCGCTGTGCCAAATAATGATAGATGATTAACACTGCGGTATTCCCAACATGAACAACCTAGTGCATGGTATTTGTACTCAGGTCTGAAGTCGTGATAGAAACTTTTGTTCATTTGCTGAAACTTTGCTGATGACAATGCAATAAGTTGTCAATCCAGTTAGATAAATGTCACTAACGGTATCAGCTTGCAATCATCTTGATGGTTTAAACCTTCGTGCAGCAGTGTCTTTGTAAAATCAATTGCTACACGACATATAGCCCGTAGCGTTTCTGAAATGAAATAGCTGTGGTTGGATATTATTCAGACAATCTTTTTTTTAGTTCTCATCATCAAACTGACAAATACTACGCATCCATTTTAAACAGACAGTTGTTTATTTTTAATGTTTTCTTTTTATTATCAAGTTCTCAACTATTATGTACAAGCTGTGTACACGTAATCCTATTTGCACATGTTACAAAAGCGAATAGGCTTTAAGAGTACGTGATTTGTAAATGTGTCAATAATATGGTAAACCAACTTATCGCCATACTCGTGGGTATAACCATGTTCTAATGTAAAACTAACTGAGGTAAAACCAACTTGTCTCCATCGGCTATAAAGTAAACAACTCCTCACACAGGGCGACAATAAGCTTCTGTTTCCTGTCCTGACCTACGTAGCCACAATAAGCGATTTGATGAAATAATATTCTGTATTACAAAACCAATGAATATGCCTTTACTTCCAATCGTTGCCTTTCCTCAAAATATAAGAACATACATTGTTTAATTAACAGAAACCACATAATTTTAGCACAACATAATATTAAAGACAAACCTGCAAACAACTTCGTCAATAGATTTGTTTTGCGTTTCGAGCTTAAAATGATAATGGTTTATAAATATATGTTAAAAGCCTAGTAGCCTAGTAATTTAATAACCTAGTAACCTATTAACCTAGTAAAACAACACCAATAATGATCCACATAAAAACACAAAGGACACCCCATGCGTTTCATAGTTTCTTAATATATTATTACATTTATCCAATTTCATTCATATTATAAATTCACATGTTCTCATTATAATACTTATCCCTTCCTTCCATCAATATCCATGACAACACGAACCATTTAATGGACTATCAAGAAGTTTGACGCCATTGTCATTTTCAATTCTATTTCAAACAGAAATTCTGCATCGTGGGAAAACAAATCGCAAGGTTGTATACAAAACACAGATCTATAAATAGATTCAATATGAAAAAGATTTATTACTAACATCCGTTTGCAAATATTGTTCCGCGATAGTATTACTGGATTGAACAACAAGTTTATAAATTGTTTGGCCTTTTGTTTCCGGACCGTAACTCGAAAATACTTCGTTATATTTTGGTGAAATAGCGTATATGTATCACATGTAGTTTAACTTAGATTTCTTTCAAATATCATTTTGAATTCGCTTAGACATTTTTATTTTCCATTGCAACAAACAAGCTCACATCCAATTATCATGTTTCTATAATTTCTTATTTGAAGTCAATATATTTGAAAAATGTTCTCTACTTTAAAATAGTTCAAGTTGGTATGTGTTTCAAATGGTAGAAATAGCATTTCTTGCAGCAACTTCTCTACACGTTTGAGACGTAGTTTACTTTTAGTGTTAACATTGACAACATTATACGCCTTGTCAGGGGTGAATTACTGACATATTTAATCAAAATCAATGTTACCATTCTTTCGCGGATCAACTAACGATGAATCCACTTGAATGACAGATTCGTCGTTGGGTACACTTCAAATCTACTAAACATTCAAAGAACTAACAGTAATAATCCAAACAAGTTATGTTTTTGAACACAAGGATGTCAATGCTGAGTTTAGGAGGTGCTTAACACAACTTCCAAGTGACCTTTACTAAGTTCATATTAATGAAGCCACACTGACGCAACATGATAGAAATGTATTGCTTCGAAACTTGTGGCCGAAGGCTTGATTGGTGTAATCGAATATCTGCCGATTTCAACTTGTAATTGATAGCTCTATGTTTTTGATGTACATAGTACCGACTTGAAGGGTCTTGAACAAACGATATCCAGATATGGCTCATATTGCAGACCAGTTTTGATTGACGTGACGAGAGTCATCTTGCTGCTGATCTCCATATCACTTCTCCATTTTTGTCTGAAGGTATCTACTGGTCTTTGTTTAAGCATAGTTAAAAAGGTATTATGATCGATTTGGTGGGGTTTTCCACACATGCAAAAAGTCATTTTTACTGTGTATTTTTACATTAAAGAAGTTGTTATCCAGAAAATCTTCCTGTTCTTATGTATACCACTTCTAAATGCCCTTCAAAGACCTTCACTCAGTAAGTTCATGACATGTGTTGCCCAGGTATAACAATTAATGATACTGTCTGTGACTAATATATAATATAGTATCTTCTGATACAGTAACTGTTATGTACTTCTGCTAATGACTTAATAATAAATTCGTTGGTTTTTCATTTTTCGTTAATAAACTCTCACCAACTTTAAAGGCTAACTGATCCTTTAAGAAAACAGTTTAAGACTATAGTTCTCGTAATTTAGTTTGTTACACGTTTCCAATGGTCGCCAAAACGCGAATGAACTGATCTGGTAAACCATTGATCACGCTGCATGGGTATGAACTATAGTCGCTTTAAAGAGCAAATCCAACTAGAAAAAGGGAATGAGTAACTATGTGGTTTGTAGGTATAATAAGTATACCACGCCCTAAAGTAAACACACTCAAATCACACTTTCTTGAAATTTAAAATGTCAAAACTTATTTGCAAAAAACATATATATGTCTCCTCGCGGGATTAAAACTCTAGCATCTCTTGAAATACGTAATTCGAATACTTTTGCGAAATGACAATATAAACTATTTAACTATCCATGATGAAAGAAGAAGGCTAAATATTTTTTTTCAGCATTGTACATATGAATCATAAAAGCGTACATGTGCACAGTGTAACTTGACACTACATTAAAAGAACTCTTAAGGTAGCTCAACTTTTCAATTAAGATGAAACCACGATATCTCGATAAGCTGACTGGTAATCTATTGTTTGAAAAACTTTTCATTAATATTATTTTCTAAATCTACAGTTGTTTTGAAAGCAAAATTCAATTACAGGTTCTATTTTAACTTGCTCCGGGTCCAAACATCTGATACAATTTTGAATATCGGTATATTTGCGGTCAAAGTATAAATATGTAACAGATCCTAAATCAAAATATTATAATCATAAAGGAAGCAGAAGCTGATCTCTCTTCCCAAATGTTATAATAAACAGATAAAGGGCTGATCTGTCAGGCCAGTTCATGCTGATGCAGACCGCATTATAAGGAAGACATCACGCGACGTTAGCTCATAAATATACAGTGGATGCAGAAAGACCGGGAGCTCCGTGCTCTGCCTCATCACTTACAACGTGTTGTTTTTAAATGTTTTGAAGTTTTTAAGCCATAAAACAGCATTATCTGTGAGCATTATTCCTAAATAATACATGTTTACATGATGAGATACCTTCGAGGTTTTACAAACACTAAAGCATAAATTGAGATGCATGCGATAATGAAAATCAGAGCTATTTTTTAATTAAATATAAAATGAGTATGTTTATACATGTACATAATACTTTCCAAAATGAGATAAACAATTTACGTTTAAAATCAATCATATTTGAAATTCTAACCCAAAGTTAGTAAATAAATATATATATATGTTATGAATAATCAGAAATGAATGAATTGAGAGTTGACAGTGCCCTGTTTTGTGTCCAGGAACTACGACAGTATTTAACCCTTTCTTATTCATTTAGGAGATAAACCTACTGTGTTTGAAAATCAGAGACATGTTATACTGGATTGATAGCGAGTAAATTTAAAATTGAAACCGAACGCGTAGCGTGAGGTTTCAATTTTAAATTTACTCGCTATCAATCCAGTATAACATGTCTCTGATTTTCAAACACAGTAGGTTTATCTCCATTCTACCATGACCGTTTTACCATGAAACTCTTTTTGTCGGATGCTGACAGTGCGTACAACGGCAGAGCGCGAGCTCCGAATTACGTTCGAAAAATCCTTTGTAACAACAGCAGCGATTTCGTACAAAAATATTGTTTTTATACACAGAGTTTTCTCCTACAAGTTCTCTTTAACCATTAAAAAAAATCATATATATATATGTCATTTATAACGGGAGTTTAAATTTTGTTTTCTCAACAAGCGCGTTCACAAAATCAAGATTCGTATTTCCTGAAGTTCGCATTTTTGGAATAACCCGCTAAGCATATCACGCGACGTTCAAAATGGCTTCCGTTTGCCGGTCGCTGTGATTGACGAGCTTGCGGACTTGTATTTATTAAAAGGAAGCGTTACAGGTGATGGTAATTGTCTCATTCGGGTAAGGAATGCACATTCTAGTTATCGACGTAGGTGTGCAGATGATATGACATATGTATTTCTTATTTTGCATCAAAACGTTACGCTCGGTTTTCAGATCCGGCTGACCATTGCGTCAATGACATTGCGTTTGCTCACCTTCTCAACTGCATCAAGTGTCGCTATTTGGATAGATCTTGATACTGACGCAGTTTGTCTTGCTAATCTATCTGATGTAACTCTAAAGCACGCTACAGGAAAAATTAATTTGATTGTATCAGTTATTTTGATTTCCACAAGTAGAGCACACCTTAGAATCGGCCGTTTGTTCGGATAGATTGTGACGTCACAATGTAGATTTGTCAATACGCGGTGAATCGGCGCTAAAATCAGAGGAGGTTCAATCCAGAATTGATCACGCTAGATTTTGCTGGAGAACCAATCAGAATCGAGTATCCAGCAATGTCATGGTAGAATTATGTGTAACATATATAACATCTGAGATAGTTCTTTCACAATTAATCGATTGAAATAGGTCTCATATTGATGCAGTATACAAAGCGGTAGATATAAACATGCTAAAACAGAAGACAGACTATGAAGACTGGTTCAAGCGGAATTGAAGACGAATACAATTTTCTTCTCATATGTTCAATGCATAATTCATTACGCGACGAATATATTAGCGATACTTCTGTGTCAATCCAAGTACTATACCATTCAGTTGTCTAGCAAGCAGGACAAATCAAACTCTACAAAATCTTACTATAAATATTCATGAACAATGCAATGTTTTATTACATTTATCCACGCATATCCCCATGTTATATTTAAATGTACTATCGGCCTAGGGCTTCCTCAGTGCGAAATAATGTGATTGAATATTACTTTGAAATTCAAGATGTTTACTTATCTAAAGGACCTTCTCTAATTTGAATTCAATTTATATATTTGTTTACTTATCTAAAGGACCTTCTCTAATTTGAATTCAATTTATATATTTTGAGTTGAAACTTTTTGTCTTTTTTTTAGGTACAAATAATGTTGCTTCAAAGTTCCTCTTGTATATCAAGCTATTTCATTTCTTATCTTGCATTGGAAACCTTCTGATGGTTTGATGAACATCATTTATCAATCGTGTCGTGCTGTACTATTAATCACTTACTTTATTGAACCAGATGCACTGTACTGTATAGGATATACTGTCAACTATTTTGGACTTGAGTGCCGCCTTCGACACCATCGACCACGAGAAACTGTTCAATCGTCTTCAGCATGAAATGGGCATATGCAACACAGCACTCTATTGGTTCCAGTCGTACCTTCAAAATAGATCGCAAATTCTGTCGATTGATGGCACCTTGACAGAAGCAACAAAGCTGAAATATGGCGTGCCCCAAGGATTTGTTCTCGGACCCCAGCTTTTCACTCTCTATATGAAACCTTTGGGATCTATCATAGACAGTCACAACCTTTTCCGCCACTTTTATGAAGATGATTCCCATTTTGTATTCACTCTTCAAACTAACACTTACTAATGCTAAACAAACCATGAATACAACCACTGACTGTTGCCACAGCGTTAAAACCTGGATGAACAGTAATATGCTCAAGCTCAACGCGGAAAAAACAGAATCTATTCTAATTGGCCCAAAGAACAGACGCCAGATGAGTAAGCTCACAAACATCACATTAGGAAGCAACAGCATCTCCCTCATTTTCTTCTGTGAAAGACTTCGGCGTCATTCTTGACAATGAGCTGTCAATGGAGAAACATGTAAATCATCTAGCCAAGACTTGTTACATGCACATCCGTAACATCAGCAAGATTAGCAAGCTGATCTCAAAAGATGCTACAATCAAGCTGCTGCGGTCACTGATCTTATCCCGTCTTGACTATTGTAATGTCTTACTAACATGATCTATAAGACCATGTGCATAACATTCCAGTGCATCCAGGGCACTGCACCAGTCTACCTACAGTAACTCCTCAGGCCAAACTCTCCATCAAGATCCCTGAGATCCCAAACAAAGAACTTATTAGAAGTTCCAAGAACAACGTTAAATTAACAACAAAATCCTGCAGTGAAAGGTCCTTCTCTTACGGTGCAGGATTCCTGTGGAACCAATAGCCAGACAATCTGAAAGCATGTGACAATTTCTCAACTTTTAAAACTCGACTTAAAACCCATCTCTTCAGTGGGGCATACTTGTAGAACTCTAGATCTCCTGTACCTCCTTCAAGCGCTTTGAGCATGATGCTTTCGTGGATACAGTACTATAGAAACTGACTTTATTATATTAACTAAGTACACACCCTTTAAGAAAGATAATATGGCGCCTTTCGGAAACTTATTTTATGCATTACAATATAGGCTAGGAATTAACGTCAATGATTGATGGTATGAACACATTCCTTTTGAAACATTGCTTAGGATGTTATTTTGACATAAATTGCATAAATGAACTTTAATTTTCTTTCTACAACATGCATTGTAACTCAGTCGTTCAATTTCTTGCACGTGCTGTGTGATGTGAGATATATTCTAATTATCCTTTGAAAATATATCAAGGTCTTTCACATCATTGATGAAATAAGAATTGTCTACCAATGAATCAGTCATGTTGACATCATAGCTAAAACAGTATGATGTCACGTTATTCGGCTATGACACAATGTATACTTAGCTTGTTGAGGCATGTGAGAGCGATACTGTAGAAAAAAATAGTTATTAATTATTTTAATACAAATCTAATGTATCAAAAACCTAGTTCATAATCTAAACAACTATTTACTAGTTACAATTCCACAGGCGTGTTCCAAGACTATTCATCAAAACTAAATTATTAAATCCCACCTTTACCTTGAGTTCACATTTGGGTGTAAGGTATTTTCGATATATAATAATTTGTATATGAGTACAACTTTGTTTAGTATTTATCAGTTACATGTAAGGTAATTCGTTGATACATGTCAGTTGGTACAATCCTTTTTGCTTTATTATATCATTGATTTTCGTATTATATCTTGATTAAGATTCTTTCACATTAAGGTTACCTAAAGAATCGATCTGCTAGATCTACCTTAATATTACGTTATTAGATGATGATAATGTAAACGATGGATGTCCATCATAGGTAAAGAATAAAGATGACAATAATCTTTTAACATGTATCCATTTTCATTTATAAGAATTATGACAGACAGACAGACATTTAATTCAGTATAAAGGCCAAAGGCCCAAAATACAATTACATTACACATTTGAAACAAGCGCACATAACAGATAACAGGTTTATGAATTTAAAATTGCAGCTCTAGTTTTACATATACATTTAAGAAAGTTAACATTCATGATAATACCTTTATCTTTACTGCTAAGAATATAGATTAAATTCTGTGTGTTTGATGTATTGTACAACAATGGAGCAATAAACTTATTTCTAGCATTTTCATACAATTTACAATAAAAAAGAATGTGGATTTCATCTTCAATACAGTTAATATTGTCTACTTTACAGTAAATACAGACTCTCTCAGCCATTGGTACATTGTTGTATCTTCCTGTTTCTATACCTAACCCAAAATTACTGCACCTGAATTTTGCTATAAGGGATTTTAAATAGGGAGATATAGATAATGATAGATAGCTTTCTACATGTAATAATGATTTAAAATGCTTGTAGGCAAATGAATCTGAAAGATTATGAATATTTGCAGACCATGACTGTTTTAGAATATCAGAGAGCCTAAGTTTTAATTGTTGCATAAAAACTGTGCTATCACCAACATCTTGAGAAAGCCATACAAATCCAAAACCAAATTCAAATAAGATATTCTTAATATATGTAGCCCAAGTAAGCCTACCCGAATCATCAAGAGATTTCAACATATCATAACCCTGAAGTGGAAGTCTATGTGAATCTAGTTGAATTAACCTACACCAATACTTAAGCGCTATAGACATATAAATAAACTGCAATGGAAGCCTACCACATTCCCCTAACATCATGCTGCTACTAACATTTCTACCAACTCTAAGAAGCTGTCTACAAACCTTAATCTTGAGACCTTCAATAATTTTACAATAAGATGTTCCACAGACTTCAGAACCATAACACAAAATAGGCAGAATAATAGAGTCAAACAATTTAAAAAGATCCTGGGGTGACAAAGTTCCAAAATTTCTTTGAAAAGAATAAATAGAGATAAGTGCTTTATTACCTTGGGAAAGTAGACAGTGTTGAGCCTTAGTCCATGAAAATTCTAGGTGTGAAAAGTATACCAAGATACCTATAAGATGATACAACCTCAATTTGTTTACCTCCGAAGAACCACTTTTCATAATGTCTCAAATATCCTGAATTGCGAAACACCATAATTTTTGTTTCATCCAAATTAACCTTCATTAAGTATGCCTACAAAATAGTTCTAGTGCATTTAACCTCTTCTGCAACTGAAGTGCAGTATCTGCAACCCCTGACACATCATCAGCAAACATCAATGCATAAAGATTATCTACACTAGCACTTATATTAACACCTTTTCCTCCAAACTTTTCTAGAACTGAAAAAAGCCTGTTGATAAAAATAATGAATTTTTGGGGACTTAAAATACAGCCTTGACGGGTACCTTGATTACATCTGAAAGTATCAGTGAGTCCATTTGGAGTCCTAACACAAGCTACCAGCTTCATATACATGGGCACTAAGATAGTGTAGAACTTACCAGTTATCCCGACATCCTTAAGACAATCAAACAAAACTTTATGATTAATTGTATCGAATGCCTTTGCAAAATCTATAAAAACACAATAAAATCTACCCTTTTTTATGCGCAAACTTTTGAACAACAGCATTCAATGAAAATATATGATCAACAGTACTATACCCAGCTCTAAATCCAGCCTGACACTCACTTATAATATCATTCCTCTCACACCACTTCTGCAGCCTGGATATTAAAATACAAGTAAACAGTTTACAAAGAGAATATATTAAAGAAATACCTCTTTAATTACCAGGGTCTTGTCTCAATCCTGATTTAAATAGTGGGCATTTAATACTTGCACCCCAGACATCTGGGAATAAACCTTTATCAAATATTTGATTAAAAGGTAATGTAAGATATTTCACAGAGTATGGTTTGAATGATTTGATGAATTCATCTGCTATGCCATCAGGCATAATAAGAATTATGTAAAACTAAAAAGAATTACAAATTAAAAAAAAATGTTATTGCCAAATATCATTTCTATAATCTTATTTTGAAACAACTATGAAATTGATCACAGAAAATGCGTTTGTGCCTTCTTAATTTGTACTTTTGTTTGTACTTTTGATACTCATGACTTTCAGGTCTTTAATGTGCCAACCTTCTATTCGTGTAATGCTGTACAATGTAGTAGATTTGCAATGGATAATCCTAGTACCTATCAATAAATCATCTATGATAGATACACGTCCCTTGGTACAATCCATTTGGTTTTAGATCACTGCCTTGATCAACTAGTGATGGATATGATAAACCTCATCTATCAATCAGTAGTGGAGAATGGGATGGATGTCCTTGTTTCATTAATATGCAATGTTAACACACTCAATGAACGTTCAATGCAAAATGAATATATGTTGTCACATACAAGCGGGGGGAACTTGTTATATTCATTAAGCTAACGGCAAACGTATTCAAATTAATATTACAATATGAAATACAAACCTATGATAGACAGTGAAGATGAATATATTTGAAGAAATAAACGCAAATGTTATATTGACACTTTAATCATAAACTATTTGTCTACATTAGAGACGTCTGAAATGTGTACACACTTATGATTATATATATTCGAACACAATACAATTAGAAAAAGTATCATAATTATAAATTATTACAATACATGTATATGGTGGAAAACAAATTATTATCATTAACATGTTTTAAATCTTCGAAAGATCGATGTCATAGTCTATTAGTGATTCGTTAAAAGCTATTAGCCCTACGTTTATCATCACGTTTAAAGATTGATAGATGGGGATGTGAACAAGATCTGGAAGCAATCCAATCAACATACATTGTATACATTACATATGAGACTAATATAACATCAACGGTTTCCTCTTCCAATGATAGTAATCAACAGGTGTAACACACACCACTGGTTGATTGAAGTCCAGGTAAATCACATCATTTCTGAAGTTCCATTTGATCTTATGGTAATGACTTTGTTGGTATTTACAAACCAGTTACACATTCGAAACTTTTGGCTGATTACTTTGGATTACATTACAAGTAAACCTGTAACTACCTCAACTATTAGGCGTCTTTTGGTCAATGTTAAAGGGGCAGTAACACAGTTTTTGGCAAATTTTATTGTTTCAAATTTCCCGTTTATAATGGTAGTTTATGTCATTTATATTTACTTTAGAGGGTAAAACATCTTATTACACAAACCAATTATCCGTAGTGGTAATAACGGTGTTGAAATTGCATGGCGGCCATTTTATTGTGAACACATTTTCTTATTTTGAATGACAAAAACAATTCCAATTGCTTTACTGAACCATGTACACCCATTGTTTAACTTGTTTTTCCGAAGTAATAAGGATGTGTTATCATTGGTGACATTATATTTACATTTCATCGACTTATTTGAGCGAAAAAACGTGCTACTGCCCCTTCAAAGGTTATCATAAGAACAAAATGCTTCCATATCAAAGGGAATAATGTCTGCGAGTATGTGCATCTTTAAACTAATAACGTCTTCTATCACTGTTGATTTAAACAGTAAATGAGTGTTATTAATGTTTTATATATTCTTGACCACATGTTTATCATTCCCGGATTTGAATTGAGTTATCTTATATTATTTGCGGGAATCTTTTCATATTTTGTTCATTGATTCGATATGATGAGACAAAGTCCTCTGGATAGTTGTGTGACTTTCAATTCAAGGTCATACCGAGATACTCGTATTAACAGTTTCCACGTTTCAGCGCAAAATCTGAAGACACACTCACTGGATAACTTCTCCTTCTTCACAAAGATTCTTCTAGAGAAGACCAAAGGTGATTCTGTCATTATTTCCACAGCTGAATAGTTTGGCATGAGCGTGGCCTTCTTTCAACTTCTCTCCATGAATTAGCAAAGCTAGGAAGCTAAAGTTTAAGGGGGGACTACATTGGATACATGTCATTGCCCTTTCCCCTAGCTAGAATACGGGCGTTGCAGGCGGGCAAAATGAAATGGAGCATCCTCTTAATGACTATAACCGAATGGGCAATAAAATTGGGGCAGCTTATAAATATTTCCCTAGTACGTCTTCACTGTGACATTCAAGCATCGTGAAGAGGCTAGACTGATCGTGTATTGACCTAGTGTATAAGAATGCAGGATGTACTCGTGTATTGTATTGGTGCAGGTTATGTGGAATGGGATGTGTGCATTGGGGGAGGGTGGACTGAAGGCGGTCATTAGGTTGGCTAGACAAGTTAGTTAAAAGACTTAACACTGCATAGAAGCCAAGCCCAGTTTGTTTCAACGAATGAGAAACAAAGGAATTAGGGGCTTATACCAACTTATATAAGCATCGGGATGGGTTGGTGGTGGTACAGCGGTGTCTTCTTGGTTCGCCAACATTTGGGAAAATGCTATTCTTGGAACGCCAACAAAATTTTAACAGCGGGGGTGCGGGATCACTGCATTGAGTTGGGACGAAAACAAACATGTTTTGCTTATATGATGCATTATTAGCTATTTAAGGAATTTTGACAACATTTTAAACACTGTATCTCTTGAGAAATAATCGTATAAATCCTATAGTGAGCTACAGACCCTATTTTCTTACTTTTAAATCAAGCTTATCCACATACTGTTTATAAAAACTGGAGTGGAAGCTATTCTCAGTGATCAGTCAATTAGAACTTCCTTCTTTAGCACACCTTTCATACAGGCCACTGTTATTTGGACTGTATTAACATAATATAGAACAGTCGATCTAAATTCATTTAGATTGAAAAGTAAAGTACAGTACAGCACAGCGAGACATTAGATTTTCATTGATACTATTTGGTAACAAAATTAAACCAAAATGATTACTAAGATTAACGATTCATATTCCTGGGGTTAGTAGGTCTAATTGGATGGACGCTTTCCTTCTTTGGGAAAATGTATGACAGTCGTATTTGATAGAAATACCGATATCTACATGCCATCCTGGTAAGACTTCTGGCTTTGATGTTTTTGTTTTTCTTCTGTACTGGTATGTAATGATATATACAGCAAAAGTACACCTGACACCTGAAAACTGTGTTAGTAACTAGTTTTCCGACTCCGCAAGAGTAATATAAACCTGGTATTTAGGTTGTAGGGAACTAATGATAGTTATTCTGTAACATCATGCAAAGTTCAGGACTTACATGATCGCTTAAATGACTAGGTGTTGTGTCAAATGAAGATAACATGTTTCGTATTTCACCTATTTGTGATTTCTGTTGACAGGTTTTGTATTCTATCATCAGGATATATTCAGCCTGGACTTTGTTACTGGAGAATGTTGACCTACAACTGGTATTTACATTGAGCAGGTAAAACTACACCTTTCTGTTCGCACTTGAAATTTTGAGCTTTTTAACAAAACGTTTTATTAGGAGAAAATTTATTATGGATTTATTAATTAATAGTGTTCAAACAATTCAAAAGAATTTGGCACAAAACAAAACAGTCATCGTATTTTTGGAAACGTTTTCATTAATGGCTGAGAAACCGGGAACTCTCATTCTCAATAACTTTAACTCTTATTCTCAATATTTCGAGTAAATTAAAAGTGTTGCAATATGGCGGGAAAGCACGGAGGAGGATTTGTGTGCAATCCTTGTGACAATCCGATCGATGCAAGGAAGTCAGAAAGAGTCATCGAGATACGTGGAGACAACATGTACAGCATATTCATCGGAGACACACATCCTCGTGAGACGCTCTTCATTTAATTTGAAGTCGACTCGAGAATAACCAATTCGTATCTATTTTTATTGATTTTAATGCCCATAAGAATATGCATTTCATGTCCGTAAACAGAACAACAACGTCAGTATGATATTTTTCGATTTTCATTATCATAACTTTTCATCAGGGTTCGTCTCGAATTGTTCACAAGCTTAATGTGCATACATTTGATACATACGCCTAAGCAAAATTCTTTGATCATGAAAATATATTTATAAACATTCTGTGTCTTTATCAAAGATTCCCGTGCATTTCATTTAATAACAAGTTTAACAATCATCTGTCTCAGCGTTAGCAAATCTAACTTCACGTATGAGACAGTAGAATAACATGGGATTCAAGTGTTGGTTAGATTTGTCTGTAATGACTTCAATTTGTAGGCGACCAATTCAAAATATTTCTAAAACATATTCATTATGCAATAGATATAAAGTTGTTCATAGCCAATTAAACAATTGTCTTTTTTTCTGTCAATTTTTAAATTGAGACGTCTCTCTCAAACGGTTTACTATGTGTCACAGATAATACATTGTGCTTTCAGATGTTTAAATTGGTATTTATGCAGTAACTGGATTCTAACCATTATACTAATGCCTTCTAATTATATGAAGGTAATTAAGCACTTAACAGTTTCACATGTAAAGTGCTTTCAGACTCGTGTAGGCGATACGAAGGAAGCAATTTACCAATAAAGAATCTCGCTGACATTTCCCCAATTTGTAGATGTCACCTGGAGATCATTGGGAAGTTGATTGGGGGTTCTATTTCAGGCATTGGGTACGGAAAGGTTGACAAATGTAATTGACATTAAGTTATGAATGGGCAACTTTGATATGATAAGAACTGATTATAACAGAAAGAGGTTTTGAAGATTCTTTATAATCGTTTCCATAATATGATATGTAAATGCAGAAATGTATCGGCTTCTTTGTTTAATTGATTACGGTTTCGATATGAGTACCGTTATTAGAGATAGATTTGAAATGAATAAAGATAAAATAAACATGTAAGTTACGTTTGAACTTAGAGAACATTATATTTCAAATTATATTTTATAAACGCAAGTAGTTTACTGCAAGAGGTTTGGATGAAGAGGATTGCATCTTTATTTTAGCATAACGATCGTATTTTTCCAACTAAACCATTTCTAAGTTTCACCTTGTAAAAATGAAATTCATGAAAGTTGCTCTCAAAGTATTTGGTCTCGTGATATGAATTGTATCCCAATTTAACATAATATTTGATTAAATTCTATAGACGCAAACATTTTGATTTATATCACTCATAAGTTTCTATCTCGAAGCAATATCTCGGCATCAAGTTGTCTCACGTGGCTTCCAACGTGATGTGAATTATTGCTGTTTGATACATGATATTCGCTTTCAATATTTATCTACTGAAAAATGGAGTGTCTACTTAAAATACGAGACACAATGAAACAACATTTGTTATACAGCAGTAAACTTGCCTTCATAGAAATACGACGATAAAATATTTCATAATAAATATGTTTTTCCTTCATTAAAATGTATCTAGTTTCATATTTGTTACAAGTTTCAACAAGCAATGGGAAATATTTAGAGGTTATATACGCACTTATATTCAATATAATGGCTTAAAATGTTCTTAGTAATACGATGAAATAGGTGATCTGAATGAACATCGTGACAATATCTTGAATAATATATTGAAAAATGTATTTCACATACCCTTGAATGTATTTATAACCATACAGTACATCCATTTTATCAAACCAAAATACTGAAATCATGGTAATAAGTTAGCGTTCAAAACACCAACAACAAAATGCAAATAGACTGAAACGCAGTTGATGATGTTGGTCGGGAAGCCACACTAATCTAAATTGTCGATGTTGTCGAACTGTCGACATCATGGAGTAATCTTAGTTGAGTGTAAATCACGATTTTTGAATCTTTATACAAACTTGAGAACCCATTCATTATGAAGACAAACATGTTATGAAAGTCATTTGAATAACTATTACATCCTATCAAACGATTTATGTCCGTTGATGCAATAATAAATACCTTCGTCATCTAAGTCATCGCCTTTCAATCTGTTTGCACATTTGTAACGCCGCGTGTAGTCTCATGGCTCACTGAACATGTTTCGCTGCTTTTCATAAAATTTCCCTTGAATGAATAGAACTTCAAAAATCAAAGTAAAGCAAACAAAAATAAATTAAAAGTTTTTTGGTTTATCCTTTGCGCTTCAGTGCTGGAATTGTGTTTAAGGAGTTTTATCTCAAACAAAACAGTTTATAAATCATGCCTCTCGACTTAATCATCCAATGTCATCTTTGTTCTTGAAATTCTCTGATGCTACCCAACACCACTAGACTAAGATTTATAGTGCATGTTATTTCTCCTTTGAAGTTTTCATTTCTATGTCCTTTACTGTCATTAAAATGGTTGTTGTTCCATATTCTTAAACATTGACACAATGTAGTATCCCACTGGTTCTACAAAACAACGCATCAAAGACAATACATTTAACAGTTCCGCGAAGCAATATATGGGATTTCTCAGAAACGAGGAGCAATGCATGTGATTTCTGAGTAGAAATATATTGAAATTCACAGTAGCAAGAAACAATAGATGGGTAGGGGAGGCCACTATTTTAAAGGCGGTTTCTGCGTAAATATCGTTGATATACCGTTATCAAGCAGGTACTACATACATCTGACAAGAGGAGAATAAGTTTCGATTTTAAACATGTTGTAAAAAGTGTTTTGATTTAACATATTATGAAATGTGTGTACATTCTTAACATGTTGTGAAAATGTGTTAATATTCTTAAAGTGTTTTCTGCAGTGACACTGTATTTTAATTCCTATCCACTGCCAACTCTTTAAAAAAGGGTTGTCCAGACAACCTCCCGACACTTATTTTCTCATGTATTTACAATGACAAACATTAGCACACTTACAATAATTTTCATACATTAACACTACATAACCAAAATAAACTTAACAGTAACTACACGTCCTATTTACATGCACACTATATGACCTATTAAACATGATCAACCCAATTTTATCAGTTTGTCTGTTATGAATAAGATTCCAAAATTACGTTTGACTCATTGGCGCGCGTCAATCGCGATTCATTGTCCGGATTTCGATCAGAAATCACTACTTTTACCTTCATATCGTCGATATACTAAGTCGACTATCATCAAAATAGTTGTTTCGGTAACAGTTGGTACTTCTCGATAAAGTAACACCATTTATAACTTTGGAATATGTGACCCCCGACAACACAAAGGATGTACCTTCAAGAAATAAAGATTTAAATCACAACTGAGGCATTAGTTCCTAAAATCATAGGCGATGCGTTTATGCACCATTGGGAAAAAATGGGGTCATGACAAATGCGTCCTGAAAAACTTATCCTTTGGAAATAATAAAGAGTTAAGAAGATAAGCGTTTTTATCGGGAACCCCCGGAGATGATTAACCTTCCTGTTTGAAAAAATACTTATCCGTCTTAATCTAAATGAAAAAGTGTACCATATTTTGATTATATTCTTGTAGAATTAAACAATGTAATCAGTTTTAACACATATCTCACTCCTCCCTGAAACTATGTCGGGCACACCTCCCCTATTCGATTGCAACAATTTCAGCGTCTTAAGTGTTTAATACCATCATTTTCAGTGTTTAATTTTCAGTGTGTAATATCCTCGACTTACTTGGTTAGATTCAAACTCCTTATATCGCTTTACAGTAACGAAACAACAAAACAAAATACTGCAGGGCAGTTACCACAGACAAAGAATAATATTCGTTTTATGATGTGAGTGCGACAATGACACTAACATGGTTTTGTAACTATATATGAAATAGAGAAGATGTTATATATTTTATCTTGTCCATTCAAAAGGACTGAATGTCAGAGAAAGAAAGCCCTTGGTGCAATCCATTTGCTTTTAGATGATTTCATTGATTGTTTATTGATGGATCTGATAAAGCCCATTCATCAATCAGTAATCAGAGAGTGGGATTTATCTCAACATGTACAAACTCTTTCTCATCAATATGTAATACTGGTACTCTTCTGTGAACTAACAATACAGTTTCGTTTCGTTTTACTAAGAGACAAAAGTTGATGATATTTCCTTCGGTTGAAGGATGAATTAGAAGGAAACTGCTTTCTCCAGGGTATGTAACTCTAGACAGGTAGTCGTCCACGCTCATAGGTGGCGTGGATAGATGGTATTTAAGGGTGGTGTGAGTTGTATTAGGTCATTCTCGCTTCACGTGCAGCTACGGCCAGTTCGTTACATAATTAACAATGGAAGCCAAAATCGACTCCATCTTGGAAAAACTCGAATCCAGTCAACATAAGATACAGTCTGCTTTGGAATCAAAGATATCTTCACTCAGAGAAGAATACACATGGTTTAAGGAAGGCAACAAGATACAGTACAATTTCAACGCCGAGACCATTCAATGTCTGCAGCATGTTGTGTCTTCGATTCGCAACGAGACTTATACTGATGCAGAGTCAATGATTGAAACCGAGTGCGAGAGACTGGAATTGCGAAACAAGCATATACGGATCGCCGATTCGTCCGAAGGTGGATGGGAGACAGTGAGACAATACGTTTCTAATGAACTTGCTGACAACTCTGATGATGATCGAGCGATTTTCCGTGCTAACACGAGAGCAGTGCGAAAGATACCTCAGAAGCGTGGAAGGTACTCGCCGTATGGAGGTCGAGGTACACGCAGGGGTGCTACTGTTACTCGTCCCGTGCAGCAGGTGAGCAAGGGCTCTAACGGTCCCCAGCATGTACAGTCTTTCAACCAGCCCTTTCGTCCCCGAGGTCGGCGTACCGGAGCATGTTTCTCCTGTGGCGAGTTCACTCACTTTCGGAGAGAATGTCCCTACACCAGTGCCGGAAGTCAGGGAGTGTCAGTCGGAAGCAGTGCAGGCCAGTCGAGCTAGTGATCAGAGAGAGTTGTCAGTTAAGTGTGATTTTCAAAATAGTCAATATACTGTAAATGATATTTACACTGAAAAGCTTACTGATAGCTATTTTGAGTATGAACAGGGAATGTCCGAGATTTTGGTCAGGGGTAGGCTTAAAGGTACATCCATTGTGTTGTTTGGGGTCACATATTCCAAATGTTAAAAAATGTGTTGCTTTATCGAGAAGTACCGATTGTTAACGAAAAACATAATTTTGATGATACCCGACTTAGTATAGTGACGATATGAAGGTAAAAGTAGTGATTTCTGATCGAAAACCGGACAATGCTCTGCGTGTGGCGCGCGCCAATGAGCAAACGTAATTTTGGAATCTTATTTATAACAGACAAAATGATTAATTTGGGTTGATCATGTTAAGTAGGTCATATAACTACTATGCATGTAAATGGGGCGTGCAGTTTTGGTTTCTACACATGCATAATGATGTTACTCGATTTTAATTGGAAACTAGTAATTATGATATATTTGGCGATTGGAGATGAATATGCAAGGTGAGTAAATTTATTTGTACTGTAAACAGCACATATAGTGAGTCGGAACGTATTAAAGCCTAATAAATTTTTATGAAACACAATGGATGTACCTTTAAGAACTGTTTAGCATTTTGGAAAGCTATTGGTGCCTCCCAATTCGTGGTAGATATTGTAAAAAATGGATATAAAATTCCTTTTTTAACCAGACCTCCCTATATGTTTTTCAGAAACAACCAGTCAGCAATGCAGCACGCCAGTTTTGTGACAAAAGCTGTTGATGAACTTATTAAGAAGAACTTGATTAGTGAATGTGATTCGCTTCCTGATGTTGTTAATCCGCTCTCTGTATCAGTGCAGTCCTCAGGCAAAAAACGGGTGATCCTTGATTTATCAAAAGTGAATAACTATCTGTCGAAAATAAGTGTGAAATATGAGGACTGGAAGACAGCCTTGCTGTATATACGTCAGAATGACTATCTTGTGAAATTTGATATACATTCAGCTTATCATCACATTGATATGTTCACACAACACACGGAGTTTCTTGGTTTCTCTTGGCCAGATAGACATGGAAAGTTACACTTTTATAAGTTTTTGGTTTTGCCTTTTGGTTTAACTTCGGCACCTTATGTATTTACTAAGGTAACAAGACAGCTTGTCAATAAGTGGAGGGCGGAAGGCTATAGAATCGTAACATTTCTAGATGATGGTGTTCTTGCAGGAGATTCGAACTCGGGCACTCTGACTATAGTTTCGGCAGTGAAAGATGATATCATTGCTTCTGGTTTCGTACCAAAGGTAGAGAAGTCTTTATGGTCTCCATCACAGTCTCTGGAGTGGTTAGGTTTACATATCGACACAACAACGATGTTATTGAGTGTACCTAACAGAAAAGTTGACAAACTTATCAGAACAATACATCATGTACTGAGTTTGAGTTCAAAACCTTTACCAGTGAAGTGTATAGCCTCAGTTGTAGGGCAGATTGTTTAAATGAAGTTGGTTGTGGGTGGCCTGGCCCAGTTAATGACGAGATCATTGAGTGTGGATATTGTCTCGGCTAGATCTTGGAGCAGTAAAGTAACACTTTCTGACAGTAGTAGACTGCAGTTACAATTCTGGTTAAACAATATTGGTTGCTATGTTTCAAGAAGTTTGATTCAGTCAGCAGGTGCAAGGAAGCTGTTGTATTCAGATGCAAGTCACACTGGGTATGGTGGTTATTGTGTGGATGTGAACAAGGTTGTGTCACATGGTCAGTGGTCTGAGGAAGAGCGTAGCAATAGTTCCACATGGCGTGAGCTCCAAGCAGTAAACATGGTGTTAAAAAGTTTGGCACCAAGTTTGAAACAAGAAAGAGTCAAGTGGTTTACTGATAATCAAAATTTGGTCAATATTGTAGAGAAAGGTAGCATGAAAACACATCTTCAAGCTATTGCGCTACAAGTCTTTCAACTTTGTTTCGAGTGCAATATAGATTTGCATATGCAGTGGTTACCACGAAATGACAATGAACAAGCTGATTTTCTGAGTAGAATAGTGGACCATGACGATTGGGGTGTCAGCAGAGGGGTGTTTCAGAGTGTCGACAGAAAATGGGGACCACACGAGGTTGATCGATTTGCCTCATATTACAATGCTAAGCTGACAAATTATAACTCTCGCTACAGCAACCCAGGATGTGCAGCTGTAGACTGTTTCACTGTGAACTGGAAAGGAGTCATGAACTGGGTTGTTCCCCCTGTGTGTTTGATACCACGAGTTATCAGATATAATTATGTCCGAATGTCAAGCAGTAGGTACACTTGTTGTTCCACAGTGGAAGTCGTCTGCTTTTTGGCCATTGCTGTGTCCACAGTCTCGGTTTATACCACAAGTGAAGGACTGTATGTATCTACCCACATCAAAGGAGGCGTATGTTGCTAGTAGGATGAAGGGGGGTCTGTTTGGTGAACACGATTAGAATTTCAATATGTTAGCACTGTTGCTTGATTTTAATTAATGATTTTGTTCATGTTACATGTGTGTTTCATGACGTGTATCGAGACGAAATTGATTGTCTCCCCTCCCATGTTCGGGATCTCGCATATGAGCTGCCTGGTTTGTTATCCCAGTCACGGGCTGAGTCTACGACAAAGAAGTACAGCACGGGTTATGCAACTTGGAAAAGGTGGGCGAAGAGTAATAGTATATCAGATGGTTTGCCTGTGTCACCTTTACATTGTGCAATTTACTTATTGTCCATAGTACAAGTTAGCGATTCAGTATCGCCGGTTGTGAATGCTTTTTATAGTTTGAGACATGCCCATTATACTGTTGGTTTACCCAGTCCTACAGATAATACTTTAGTAAAAAATGTTTTGGAGGCCGCAAAAAGAAAGCTTGCTCGGAAAGCAGTAAATAAAAAGAACCACTTACCGTTTCTGTTTTAGAGCAGTTATATGATGCAAAAGGTGAAACTGGTTCTTTAATGGATTTGAGAATAGTAGCAATTTCTTTGATTGGTTATGCAGGATTTCTGAGATCTGCTGAATTATTGAGTATCACTAGAGCTGATATTGTGTTTTTCCAGTCTCATATGATGATGTTTATAGAAAAATCTAAGACTGATATCTATAGGGATGGTGCCTGGCTTGTCATTGGTCGTACAAATACAAAATTGTGTCCTGTAACCTGTCTAGAACGATATTTGCTTCTTGCTGAAATTGATCCTACATCTGACTGTTTTGTCTTCAGAAATATGTCTAAATGTGCCAATCGTTACAAACTGAGAAAAGCTAATGTGCCTATGTCTTACAGTAGACTAAGGGAAATATTTATAGAAACATTCAGTCCTTTTGTTGATGACATCAAGAAATATGATCTGCACAGTCTGCGAAGTGGAGGTGCAACTGCTGCCGCTAACAACGGAATCCCGGATCGGATGTTCAAGAGGCATGGTCGTTGGCGAAGTGAGAAAGCTAAGGATGGATACATTAAAGACAGTTTAGATAGCAGATTGAAAGTGTCGCTCTCGCTCGGACTCTGACTTTCTTTGTATCTCTCGGCCGTGTAGTGCACCAGCGTGCCCTATGTTATATGTGACAATGTGTTTTGTTGTCTGTAAGAGTGGAATGTGGGGTTGGAGAAATGACATTTCCTTCGGTTGAAGGATGAATTAGAAGGAAATTGCTTTCTCCAGGGTATGTAACTCTAGACAGGTAGTCGTCCACGCTCATAGGTGGCGTGGATAGATGGTATTTAAGGGTGGTGTGAGTTGTATTAGTTCATTCTCGCTTCACGTGCAGCTACGGCCAGTTCGTTACATAATTAACGTTTATGAATGTCTACAAACACATTTTATAAGTATGACTGACTATATTTTTTATGTTTCAGGTTTGTTGCCTGTGTGACGGCTGAAGAGCCATGAAAATACTGGTCACCTATCATGGTGTGTTATCGTGCTGAAGAGCCGTTAAAATACTGCATGTAAATAGAATTATATAGCTGTTATGGCTAATTGAACTTCATGTTAAGTTGTATAATTTGGCTGAAGAGCCATTATAATACAGTGTTGATAACGAATGCAACGTTATTTCAGAGACTGACTTTCACGTATATCGCAAGCTGAGCTTGATGTTGTGTTGAGGCTGGATGAACCTCACGTGTATTCTGGGCTGAAGAGCCGTTATAATACTACGCCTTGAATGAATGGCTTGTTTGTAGGCTGAAGAGCCGTTATAATACTACGCCTGAGCGTATGGCTTGTTTGTAGGCTGAAGAGCCTTTTATAATACTTGTTGCTAAATATTGTGTATCTGTGTAACCAGTATTTTTAAATCGTTGTACATTTCTTACTGTTCAACAACATGTTCTGCATTTGTGTTTGATTTAATGCATTGGGAGTTTTGTATGTTTGAAAGCTGTAAACCCTCCAGTTTATGCTGCTGCATCGTTGAGGGAACACGGTTCCAGAGTTTTTCTTTAAAAAGTTTATCTCTGGTTTTACGTGTCGGGCTTCAGCATTGTGCGAGTTGAATCCTTACTGTTTGTATATTGTATAAAGTGTAAATATGCAAATCTGATTGTGGCAATGATGATGATGAATTGAAATAAAACGGCCGTGTAGTGCACCAGCGTGCCCTATTTTATATGTGACAATGTGTTTTGTTGTCTGTAAGAGTGGAATGTGGGGTTGGAGAATATATCATTACTAGGAGCTATCTGTGATAAACATGCTCGTTGAACTGTGAGACTGTCAAAACGCACATATATTTAAGTGAAGCTACAACGTTATTGTGAGGTGTTTCATTTCGTGAATAGAGCTCACACTGAACAATATACAATCACTCAGCTGGTTCCTAACACATATTTGACCTTCCGTAGACACAATAATATTTCACCTAAGTTATGGATCTCAGATAAGTTACGTTATTTGAAATAATACGTTAGTGAATAAATTAAGCTATTACAATAGTTAAATTTCAACATGTTTTATTAAATGTTTTTAAGGCGATGTTTCAAATTCCATTCAATTTTGAATATAGAAGCTTTGTATTCAAAAACATCACTACTTTTATATTTACTACAATATATGAAATAGAATCCATGTTAGGAACTGAAGGTAATTGTTATTTTCAAAAACGTATGTTGTCCTGAATTTTGTTTTTATTACTTGATATAATTCAAATAAAGAAATGAACGTACACGATGTATTTACATTCGGAGAACTTGACATTAAATTGTTATTTAAACAGTAAATGTTGAAACTTTGCGGGCTAACTTGACTGACATTACCAGTAAAACTGCAACAATCATTATTAAGGTCAAATAAAACTCAAAGAAAGTGTAGAATGAAAAAGTATATATCCATACCTGCCATTTCAATAAAGTTGAACAAGGAACTAGAAATATAAAGTTAAACCAGAAAATCGGTTTAATGTATAAACTTTGAAAGAACAGTATTGATTTATAAAACAAGACATTTGATTTTCATGAATTTGATTGGTAACAAAATCCAAATGATAAAGTTTAAACTTTCATATCTCGAGGGTTAATATGTGAAATTAGACGTTTACTTTATTTGCAAGGGCGTGAAGAACGCTGTCTCCGACATCCTTGTTATTCGAATGATAACACGTTGGTTTGTTATCATCTGACTTTCGAAACTTCTACATTGTGAATTTGTGAGTTTTGCCTTTGTCGTATTCACCTACAGTTATCATTCGTTACAAGGTTGCCATTTCAGTGGATGCACATGGAACAATAGCGCTTTCTATCCTATTGATGCTTTCGTGTAGATTTGGTAAAGAAGCCGTTTTTACCAAGTTACATCGAAACACGTCAACACGACACGTTTAAGTGTTATCAAAAAATACTTAAGTTGAGAGTTATTCTGTCATAATTACATATTCATCTTTGATATGTATGAACCTTTCTCAAATTGAATCATTATGATCATATTCGCTATTTTGATTCTTAGCAATGCCAAATCTGTGCAATCAAGACTATGGTCCTTTTAAAAAGATATTCTATAGTTTTTATAAACATGTGATAACCTGTGTACAGTAGGTATCGAGATAACGATATAGACCATCAACACCTCGCTACGCTACTCTTACACCGATTCCAAGCGTTTAAATAGGAAACATTATAATGATCTGTAATTGTTAATCTAAATAGGTTGACCATTCAACTTCAATAGTCTACTTTATGTATCTCTATCAAATCGTTGTCACAAATACACCAAACTAATGTTCATGTAGATGTTGCAATTAGTGGTATTGATTGAATTTCGTTAAGTGACCTTTACTCATTACATGTCTCTCTTCCAATGTTATTGCGATAATTTGGCACTTACCAGTTTCCCTTTCAAAGCGGGTTTAGACTCGTTCGGGGTAAGAAGGAAGCCATTTAACTATAAACGTTCACGCTATCAGTTCCTGTATCTGGAGATGCCATTACTTGCTGATTATTCTAAAGGTTAATTGAATGTATTCTATTTCAGAATATTGGTGTGAAAGGCCAAGATCTAAAAGGGATTGTATTTGAGTGGAAATAATAACAAAGATAAACATATCTAACAAATATTACTTTGAGAATATTATTTAAAACAATGTTTAATCTTAGCAACAAACAGTTAGTTAATTGAATATATTACTCAACCGTGGTGAGATCACTCATTAGATAACAATGAGTTGGTTACACACATGTGTGATACCACCGCGTGCTGCCGTAACGTCATAATCGGCGCGTGACGTCATAGTCGTTTTTGGTTGACGTCACAATGATAGCCGCGGGTGACCTATTTGCATGTAAGCGTCACTAAAAACGCTTTTCTTGCAATTCAGCGCTATTTACATCATTGCGTAATAAATAAAATACTAAACTCAGTCCCGTTTGATAACATGTTTATGAAACTCATGAATGGCATCGGTATTTAACTCGCTTTCGCTCGTTAAAATACCAAACCATCCACTCGTTTAATAAACATGTTATCAAACGGGACATCGTTTAGTATTCTATATGTAGGATTTCTACTCACTAAATATATTTCTAATGTTGTGAACATTGCTTTCTTGCAATTGTTCCTATTCAAATAATGTTATCGAATTAAAGTCTACTTTTTGATAAAACAATTAACTAAAACATATTTAACATTCTCAGATGACACAACATTAACAAGATGGTAAGGCGACTACATGTACGAGTAAGAACCATCAATTATTGTTAGAAACTTAACATTATAACTGTGTTTAGAGTTAAATGAGATTTGAAGAACAACAATGAGCGTTCATAACTTGACTTAATTCTCCTAGAACCAGATATTTTATCAAATTCTATAGACGTGAAACTACTTAATAACATGTTAGTGTCAATCCGTACTATATACATCAAACCTTTTATTATATATAAGTTAACTCACGTGGCTTATAACGTGTTGTGAATTATTGCTGTGTGATGAGTGATTCTCGCTTTCAACATTTATTTACTGTAATAAGTAACTTTAGCAGATATGATATTAGATATCGATGGAAAGGATTTATTTTGTCGTACATCGTTAAGTTAATTACTTAAATATGAAATGTCCTGAAATACCAACAAATCATTACTAAAGAATGGATTTTCATGTGAAATACAATAAGTTTGATTGAACCTGAAATACGAGTAAACAATTATAACTTGTCTACATTGATCCAGATAATTAGGCAGATGGTATAGTCAATCACATCCAGTGTATACCTTCAATAAATCTCTATTCATCTACGAGTCGGCCTAGGGATTTACTGCCTTGTTATACCTTAATCAAAGTTTTATGTTTTAACCGATCCCATCCAAACTTCAGAAATACAGATGACAGAGACTATTCCTAAAACCTTTACTGCTTCTCCAAAACCAATTGGCACCAATTGGAGTTAAACATTTCAAAACTATAATTTGTAACATTGAGGCTGTTTGACATGTGGTTTTTACATCCACTAATGCCCTCACACTGTCTTAATAATAACTAGAAATATGTGCATGTGATGTACTGTGATGTCCCCCGCTCCAACTTTCAATCCAACCTAGTCATATTACCCTTATTTTTCACTTATGCTAAGCACTAAGTTCAATACTGCATTAATAACGAGAAATAAAAAATTCAGAATAGCAAAAGTAGCAAAAGGCACCACTCTATCACTAGGTCTAAGCAAATACAAAGTTAGTTGAACAAATATTGAACGGTTTTGGAGATAGAGGCCGGAAAAGGTCCCTAGCCCCAATATGCACTAAGTTCAAATTGTTTCCATGGAAACCAGAAAATAAAAAAATCAGAATAACCAAAATAGCAAAAGGCACCACTCCACCACTAGGTCTAACCACATACCAAGTTTCGTAAAGAAATACTTGATAGATTTTGAAATAGAGGCCGGAAAAGGTCCCTACCCCCAATTTGCACTAAGTTCAAATGGTTTCCATGGAAACCAGAAAATAAAAAAAATCAGAATAACCAAAATAGCAAAAGGCACCACTCCAACACTAGGTCTAACCACATACCAAGTTTCGTGAACAAATATTGAACGCTTTTTTAGATATGGCCCGGAAAATAATTCAAAGCATTTCGGAGTGACGGAATAACGGAATGACGGTAACGGAATAACGGACGGAGGCGAAAACATTATGTCTCCCAACAATTTTTTCGGGGGACATAATAAAAATAGTGCATATTTAAATAGCGCACATATCCACTCTACGAGTATGCCCATGGCGCTCACAGGATATAGTCTAGTCAAAGCATTTTGTGAAAAGATATGTTTTGAGCATTTTATTAAAAGAATCTATACTCTAAGCAAGTTTTAGTTGGATGGGAAGGCTGTTCCATAGAACAGGGGCAAATGAGGCGAAAGTCCGTTTTCCAAAAGTTGTCAGTTTGTACAGTGAAGAATTGTTGGCTCTGTGATCGGAGTGCGCGTGAAGGAGAAAACGACTGAAGCAGATCTGATAAATAGGAGGGAGACTGTCCATTTAGAGATTTGAAAGTCAGGCAGAGTATTTTGAAGTCAATTCTTGCCTTGATTGTCTTGAGACTTCTCTTTCGAAATGAGTGGGAAGCTAATGTTTCAGAATATAAAGGTTTCATTTAAATGTTTTAAAAGAAGGCGGGACATGAGATCATCAAGGAAAGTCAATTTCCTGCCCAACGTGTAGGCGATGACAAAGATGGCAATTTACCAAACGTTATTGTTGAAAACTTCCTCTATCTAGAGACACTTAGTTTGCAGCATGTATTGTCTCTTTTATTGTTGACAGAAATATACGTGTGCTGTTTCAATATTAGTTAATTACAATGTAATTGGCATAGATCACGATACAGCCATTGGTGGACTTTCTTAAGACTTTTGGAATAAATAATAGTTCTCACGACATTCTATAATTTAAATAAAATAGTATGTAACAGGTTTGTCTGAAGTAAACGGGAAAGAATTTTGCATTAAAATGTCTGCCTATTACATTTGGTATAGACATTCCACTGTCATGCCATGCCCTTAAATGATTTCCAGCTTGGATTTACTTAATTCTACTCAATAATAAGATGATAATAACAACTACCATGTAAGCACACCTGACACCAGGAAATAACTATGTTACCCACGTTCCTGTGGCTTCAAGGTAATTATAGCCTGTTATTTGAGTAGTGCCATGGTTCATACATTTGTAGCAACTGGTTATATATGTTCCATAACATCCAATTTATTTCTTAAATTAGGGAATTAACTTTCTCGTCGCTAATGGCTGTAATATTGCCCAATCTGCTTTGAACAATAACTCACTCACTCTATAACATCCCAGCAAAGTTCAGGATTTATCTGATCCCCTAATGAGGCCAGCGTTATATCAAATGACAACTACATGTTTCTTATTTCAGTAAGAATCTATTTGTGATTATTGTGTATTCGGCCATAATTATACGTTCAAATTGGTGTGCTCATTAGGAGGCAGCGCTCCCATAAGATACCTCGTTTTATTCACGAAACGGAAATAATCACAAAATAACAATATCAATGACGATTATACAAGCAAAGCGAATTTTTAACTCACATGGCCTGAAAGGCCAAATGGGGTTTTGCCATGGCATTGCGTTGTCCGTAAACATTTCACTCTTTCTTAAAGAACCATTGGCTCTAAGGAGTTGACATCTTGTGCAGACGCGTTCACCAATGGGGATTATACAGTTGCCACGACCTAAAACCTATTTTCCCTTTCTTATCCAGCAGTAGAAAGTTGAAATGTTGTGTACATACATGTACGTTTGAGCTAATGAGGGTTGTAAATTGTATAATTGGTGACCCCGTGGCGATGAATAAGGACCACAGGGGCCACTACCTAAGACCCAGTTTTCGTTTTTTCTCAAATTCGAAAAGCCGTAGAAAGCTGAAATGTTGTGCATATATTCCAGAGACGATGTAGATGGTAACGTGTAGATTTGGTGACCCTGTTGTCCAATTTAAGATACCCTGATTTAAAAAGCAAAACATTTTTCTTTTCTGAAAAAAAAACATAACGCCTATGTAAATACCTCTCCAATACAAAATATTATATAAGACAATATTCATTCATCAATACTGAGAAACATACAGCATTTGATAACATATTCGTAATAGTATGCTAGTAATTACATCATCAAATTAGCAAGAAAATTAATTAAGAGAAACTTTTACTTTGGGTTAAATAGTAATTCAATGAAGTGACAATATTTTGGTTAATTTCATCAGAGAATGACTTATTTCCATATAAGATTGATTGTAAATCCAAACCATGCTCGTAGAAGAAAAATCTTGATCGAACTTCAACAAAATTGGGACATATAAAAAGATAATGATTGGCATTTTTCATAATGATAGCAACATTTACAAGTGGAAGTATTTTGAAGGAAACGGTCAAATTTATGGGCATTTAGGTCCCTACAATCCAGTCTCATCTTACAATGGATAATATCATTGCGTTTTGTACCCGCGTTTTTAATAATATGATGTACATTGCAAGATAAAGTTCGATCAACACGTTTCTTAAATCTAGCAAGAGAATAAATAGTTCTAACATTGTCATCCAACATATTCCACACAAAAACACACGCTTCTTGTGCGACAAAGAGGGTTTTGAAAAATGTTAGATTACGCAGAGGATAAATTTAGCGGAATTAATTCTGATATGTATTTCGACGTCTTTTCGTGTAATATTTTGTGAAAAACAGTCATCTTATAATAATGGATAACCAGATAATGGCGAAAACCCGTTTCAAGATAATTTTTTGAATGAGATCCACATATGGTTCATCAGGCATCTAAATGAAGTTGTTGTAAAGTCATTCCAAATGTAAAACTCAATAATCAAATATTGGTAAGACAAATGAAGTATACAACATTTGAGGGCTTTTCCTCTGAAGTCGGTATTTCAGACTTCTCAAGCAATTTATCATAGGACTAACCTTGGAAATTATATTACAATATGTATATGTATGTATCTGGAATTGACCCTGATATATGGCCCATAACAAACTTTTTGAGGATTAATTTTGTAAAAGCGTAAATTGGGAAAGTGGACATGTTTAAATTATCCAAGTATTAAAAAGTATTTATTTTTATGTTATATATATTGACACGTGTAGTGCAATTTGTAAATTATATTTTTAAGGAAGTATATATGTATGTTTAATATGAATAGGAAAGGCTATTATTATTGATATATATAGAATACTTAACGATGTCCCGTTTGATAACATGTTTATGAAACGAGTGGATGGTTTGGTATTTTAACGAGCGAAAGCGAGTTAAATACCGATGCCATTCACGAGTTTCAGAAACATGTTATCAAACGGGACCGAGTTTAGTATTTTATTTATTACTCAATGATGTAAATAGCGCTGAATTGCAAGAAAATCGTGTTTAGTGACGCTCACTTGCAAATAGGTCAGCAGCTATCGCTCGAGCGGCTTACATTGTGACGTCAACCAAAAACGACTGTGACGTCACGCGCCGATTATGACGTTACAGCCGCACGCGGTGGTGTCACACATGTGTGTAACCAACTCATTGTTATCTTATGAGTGATCTCACCACGGTTGAGTAATAAAGAAACATAACTAATAGAATTAAATGTGTATTGATTATCATATAAATTAAACTACCGGGCAAAAGAAAGTTTTCACCTAAGTTTATTTCGATTAATTCAATATTTAAAAGAAATCAGATGTACTTGACTATGACACGATACAAAAATACTTATCTGCAGTAGTTTGAATGACTTTGTTGGTGACTGAGGTTAAATTTTAGTTCAAATATCTTTTTTGTAATGAAGACAGGGTTAAGAATGAAATTTTCACCAACATGACCCCTGCCCTGTTTAAAATGTTTTAAATGTGTGCAGAATCAGGCACATTTATTTATTTTCACATAGGGTATGTCTTATATGTCGATGAACAGTTGTGTATCATCAACAATAATTTAAAAACAAAATTAAACTTAAAATTTCATTTTTAAGAATATAATTAAAAAACACGTAGAAGTATTCTTTGACTGCTAACTAAACACCTGTACTTATCAGTTTTGGATTATGACATCGAAAACTTGAGATATTTGCAATTGAAAATCATACATATGATAAAATCAACAGAGGTGAGTACTTTCTTTTGCCCGGTAGTTTACATATTGCACTTGTTTAAGACGCTCGTGATCACTCATAAAATTGTTATATGACGTATTCAGTAAACGTTTTAAACAAATAGTACTGAAAGTACGTTCAGCAATGTCCAATTATTATTATTACCTATTGAAAGATAAGTGTTTCTATTTCAGGGCTCTCGTTTAAAAGGTTTACATCTGGAGTTGATGTTATGATTATTTGATGAACAATTTATGAATAATATATAAATTAATTAATTGATTTTGTCTAACAGTCAATCGTTACAAAAATGGTCTCTTTTTTCATGGATCTTGTTTGTCAATGTAAACATCGAAGAAATTGTCAATTACTAAGTCTAAATAAATAAATATTTTGAAGTTTTTTTTACATGTATCTGCACGTTTAGGCAGAAACGTAACCACTCGTGAACACTATATTTAACTAAATTCTATGGAATGAAAATGATCTAAGTTTAACATAACTATCATGAAGCAATATTCCAGTCTCACGTACACTCACGTCGCTTTTAACCTTATGTTAAATATTGATGTGTTAGAGATTAGAGAAAATGTTGTTTGACATCACCAATCTATTGTGGACTGATTCCAATTTAACTATCAAATACTGATTTTTGAAAATGAAAGCGAGACTATTTGAGAAATATGTCCGGAAAATTGTCAACATTCCATATCAAAAGAACCAAACTGTTTACATCGTATATTGTACGGTTGTCGTGGTAAAGTATTACATCAAGGTGATTGGAATATGTGTGCGCGTAGTCCTGATGTAGCTCTTGATGGAGTTCCAAAGATGGTTCCAAGATACATGTGTTATTTTACAGGACGTCATGATCCTTGAACTTGCATCCATGTTTTACCTCCAATGCGACTGTACCTCCTGAATCATTTTCATATCCAATTTACAATGTGAAAATGTCAATATCATGAAGGATGTATGACTTATTATACCACGTTGAAAGGAAACATAAATCTAGTGTATCCTGTATCGATATGTTAGGGGAAAGTCTTTATTGAAGTTAATCAGTAGGAGTAAGAACATCTACCACTGATAGGAATGTGTTTACGTATTATTTACATGACTAATGAAGATGAAGCAACCTAATAAGTATTTGAATACCTCGATACATATGATAAAGGATTATATATATGATATAGATTGATACATATGATACAGATGATACAGATGCTGAAAATGACACATGCACATATGGTTTACATCAAATGAGATTCAAAGTAATGATGAAATATTGTTACAAGAGAAATTGTGTTTACTTCCTAGAAGATGTATATATTACCTTATGATAGTGGCGTTAAGTATAATATCTGTAAATCAATATTCAGAAAAACATCTTCTTAAAACCTTGATTAGAATTTGATTTTCAATTCCAGCTTAAACGTGAAAATGTATTTCGACATAGAAATCATGTTTAAAGATGAAGCCTTGAGGTAGGACTTATTATCGCTTTGAAATCAAGCGTTCAATCCGGATTATAAGTTATGTTTGTATAACTCTTGAATGCAAAGAAGTTCCGGCAAACTGTTCCCGTGAGATTAAAATTGAGATGAAAGATGATGAAAGAATACGGATTATTCTAAAAGTAATCCTTAGATAATTAAACTTCTTGCTCATGATAAGATAAAACTTCCAAATAAACTTAAATTGTAAATGTAATTAAACGTGTAAACATGTTTTGCAATACAAACACTTGCTATTTGCGTAATCGTGCAGACCTATTTTTGCCAGCAAAAGGGTTGTTATTCAATTCGCATTATCACAAATGTAACTTAAACATAGATTAAAGAAGCATCCATTGTGTTTCATAATATTTTATTGGTCGTTAATACGTGTCAAAATACCATATTTGCTGATTTCAGTTCAATAATTTCATTGAACTTGTATAGTCGACCCCAGTCTCCAATTATATCATAATTACTAGTTTCCAAGTAAATGGAGCACCAACATTATACAGCTGCGTACCGAAAGTTGTTCACCTTCTTGTGTATTTCAGTTCAAATATCATGTTATTTGGCATGCCTTTGAAGCATCGTAACAACGGGAAAACTAAACTGATTACCAAAAAAAAACCAGTTGATTGTTCCAATACTTGTAATTTGAGTTCATATCTCACAGTAAATAGTTACAGTTTTGGCAACTCTTTGAAGTGACTTAGGGTCAATCTTTTCAAAGTTACAGTTTTTATTTTCATCGGTGAAATATTCAGTAAGTGATCAACAGGGTAAAACAATTTCGTCTTATACTCATTGTTTTTGTTTCTGATGATTTTTTTCTCATTTAGTCAATATGAAAACTTTTATTGGAAAATTAATCAAATTTGAAATTTCAAAATTTGATCCCTTCTATCTGTTTCATCATGCCAAATTTAATAAACATGCACCACTGACGTGACGATCACAGAATACGAGAGAGAATGATTGGTTTACACATGGATATCTGATGATTCATTGTCATTGTATGTTAATTTAATGTTTTTGAAGTAACAATGAACGTCAATTTACACATATTTGCACGATACACATGGAGGTGAAGAAACTTTCGTACATGTAGGGGATCAAACTTTCGGTATGCAGCTGTACATTTGCAGAAACCGAAACTATATGTGCCATTTACATGCACATTAGGCATAAGACCTATAATAATTAATTTTTTTTAACCCAATTGGCCTGTTTTAATTCAGTTTCCAAAATGACTAATTGGCGCGTTTCAGTCGCGGTGCCCTGTTCGATTTTCGATCAGATATAATATCTTTTGGCTTTATATCGTCACTATACTAAGACGACTATTAGTACAGTACAGTATGATATTTGTTCAACCACACATGAGGTGCTGAAACTGCTACATGTATTTCATAGGGTTTTCTTTTAACATAATATTAGGTATTTAAGTAAAAATGTTATGAAACATGGATGTCAGTACAAGATATTGTCGTCATAATGTTCCTTCTTGGACTTTAAACTCGTTGACGCATCATCGTTGCATGATGTCATAAAACAATCCAGAAAGCCAAATTCCATGCATTCTCCTATCTCACTGATTAAGGAGATATTTCAAAACGACGATTCCAATTCCTTTTTTTACAAATTAAGGTTAGTTGGCTTTATGTACATGTAACTATGTTTCAGTCGTAACTATCCATTTTGGAAAATATGTTGTATGTTTGTTAGTATATAGTTTGTTTGTTCCTGGGTGTAAAATTGTCAGACCCTTGTAGTTTTGACCCATGTTTATAAACCGCGTCTTTACAAACACATATGTAATTCAGGTGATTTTTCAGTTATCGTTTTATAACGGTGTGCATTATTTTTTTTATTCTATGGTAATTTTTAAATTTTGCTCTTTGATGTTAGATCTAATGTAAATTAAAAAAAAATTAATATTTCTTGTTTATAAAAAAATAAATTTAAATTTAAAGATTTCCCAGCTTTCCTTTTGTGACTAATTTTTTATAAGTGTGAACAATAGGTATTTTATCAAATACTGTGACTAATGAGTGGTTAATCAATATGTTTGGATTGTTTTTTAATGTAATTAGCGTGTAAATATCTACATAATGTCTTGACAATAATTATTTCTGCTTTATGTTATATCATCTCTTTTAACAAACACAGACTGATAGGATACATTTTACTTTAATGAGGACCTTATATTAACGAAATGCTTTCACACGCGGTGCCATAAGTGGGTGCCAACTGTTGAACAAATACCGAGGTGAATCGCTATTGAATGACCTAGTTAGATTCGAAAGATATATCTTTCTACAAAATAATACCAAATTGAGCATTTTCCTGAAATGTTGTTTGTATCGTATCTCTTCAAGCCTTGCATACTTACATAGATTACAAGAACTGTTGCCTTATGTAACACACTAGTTGCATTAATAAAACAAGCTGGATGAATGGACAACATTTCCATCTCTTTGCAAGTGGTCGTTGCCGCAAAAATAACATTGCTACACAGTTATTTTTTGATGTAGTAACATTTCATCAAAACAGCAACATCCATGCCATAAGATTTTCCAATGAAGAAAAACGGTTCCGATGATCTTCTGTTTCCAGAAACAGATTCAGGGAGACATGTCTATCAAATTCGTAGATCATATTGGACGAATCAAGCCAATTAACATCCATATTGTGATTTTGAATAATCTGTGACAATGAAGGAATTGTCCGTTAAATCAAATTTGTAATCACACGTTTTCTGTGACACATTAGAAAATTTCAAGGTAACTAATATCTACGTTTTTGTATTGATAAAACGCCGAATGCTTTGTGATTAAAGATGATGAACCCTAATCGGAGCAACATGCTTTCTTTATACAATTCTATATGCACCGGTTACTTACAACAGCGTAGAAAACTCCCGCCTACCCAACCGCCCGAGCCGGTCTTTTTTCCAGTCAGACAGTGAAATTTCAAAAGCAGTCTAGATCTGTCCGGTGGTGGGGTGGATATTTTAGTCTTTAACTGCATATTTTTCACAATAACAGGCAGGGTAATCTTTCGTCAGCCTGAGGTGTAATGGTATTGTAAAACATTAAGTCCAAATTACGATTACCAGCGTAACTGAACACTTTATATATAAAAAAAAACCCTTTGCACTGCCTTGTATGTACTGATTACAAAGCGATAGTCTAGCTTGCTTGCATTGTAAAATGAAAAGTCTGTAGCAAAATATAAACATTTAGTTAGTTTCAACATTCTAGATCTTACTCAAAAGCACTTTACTGAATGCATATTTTATATTCTTTATTAACTTGACAACTCTATGAACAATGTATTAAACACCAAAGTCATCGTTTGAAAGGCATATATGGGCAATGTTTGTAAAATTTGTCGTGTTTGTGAATCCATTTCAGTAAATATGACGATACTAATAAAAAAATGAGTTAAGTTGGATATATCAGCATACTATCAATTGTAATTGATATTAGTATCTTTTTAAAATGGCTCGTCAATGTCAAGAAATAATTAATTGCGTCGATGGTCGACTACTGGTGTAATTAATGTAATCGAAAAATTTTATAATTGTCGACCAGATGTCATGTCATGTTAGCCGATATTCTACGTAATACAACATTTTTTCAAAGAAGGACTGATGATTCAACATGATGATATATGATCAAATGAAAATGTGGCTGACATTTAGTAAATTGGCCAGCTGTTGATTGGTGAAATACGAAAAACTTGTTCAACCAGATGAATAACAAATGTTTGGTACATGTATTTGCAGTAAGTTCTATGTGAGTGTTGAAAATCGGACAGGTAGGTTTTCTTCCGGACCGGTAATTTATTTCAGTTACCAGTCCGGTTTTCTGGCTTGGATTTTCGTGAGTTTTCTACACTGCTTACAATATATCGATAATTATAAAGACAAACTATGAACTTTGTGGCAATATACTGGCTTTACGACATTATCAGTAGTTATTTGGTCATCATAAATGTAGTTGTCACTTATCGATAAATGTGTTAACTAACTCTTACTTCAATTCTCTGATAACATTGCATTTTTATATCTGCAACCCATTTACGCTCCTTACCCTAGACCTACCGAGGCTAATATCACAAATACTCTGTTACATATCACAATGACTTTGTCCCAATAATCACAAATACTCCGCCCTTAAGTTCTCTACCAGTGGATCTGGCCTCTGGCTTGTCATTTTTCAACATTTTTCAGGCACTGTCTTGACATCGTTCAGGGGTGTGATAGATGACTTACGTTTCTGTCTTCTAAAGCATTTAAAACCCAAGGTAATCATGGTTTTCTCAAAATGAAGATGCACATGCTTCACTTCAAGGTATGTGTCTGATTTTGTGACCTAACCCAACATGCTGGGCGTGGGCGTATTGGACATGGTGTTATCCCTTAAAGAAATTTTCACAGTTGTGTTCCTTTATTCATTTCCATGAGTATATACTCAATTATCAAATAGGTCAACGCTAACATGGTTCATGTAACACCGACCTCTTTGTTACAGATTTTATATCTAACACAACATGTATTAGAGGTGTGCAATATAACCGGTTTACCGGTATTAACCGGTTCAAAGATGAAATCGGTACGTATTGCGATATGCTTATTGAAAACCGGGTTTTACAATACATTTATAACACATTGTAGCATTCGGAAATCTTCTGATATATTTCCCTTTTTCCACATCGAATATCATGCTTTCTCATAAAATGGGGATTATAGACGATACACATTTACTGGCATGCTATATACTATAGTAAGGCTTATTGTGTCTCAGTTTTCTTCAGTTATCAAAGTAAATATACGATTGGGACTGATATAAGCCTACACATTTTGTAATGGGTGCATAAACTTTAATTAAGTCATGTAAACGGTGAAGGATTACACGGATTATAACATGGTAGCAGCGTTTATATGACTGTGAAGATAGAACATGATTTCTGCTTAACATTTTTATGTTTTTCTGTATAGAAATAGTTCTCACGAAGTCCTTCATCAGGTGAAATATCATCTTCCCTGATGAAGGAGTTGTTATCCCGAAAATGTTTTTTTTTAATGTATTTCTTATGGTTTTATTAACTAAATACTCAATAAAATGTTTGTTAATTCACACGAACGAATTCAATATTTTAAAAATATGACAATAACTTTATGTTATGATATTATATTAAATATTGGCCCCAGGTGTCATGCAATTACTGTACAACCCTGTAACATATGTTCTCAACATCTATAGTATATTGATAGACACTCAATGAAATTTTCTTTCAATTCATACTGACGTTCTCATTCGTAACTTAACCATTATTGTCAAAATATTGATTCCCCAGGCGACAAATGTTGGAGATATATAACACCTAGTGGTATTTTAAGTCACATATCTAAGTGATAAATGGGAAACTTAATTGTGGTTATTCGCTGCTTATTTCAATGTATAAATTATTCACATTATAAACACAGTATTCATGTGTCCCCGGTTCTAATGTGATTTATCCTTATTCTTTAAAGTGTCTCAGTCAGGGTCCAGGATTAGCTAAGATTGCTCCTTAATCCACTTATCTCTTGGGTTGTGTGAATATGTTTCGACCGTACTAGGCACTCTAATACACCCTAATTGGAACAGTTCACTTGTGTTCAGGTAAACGTATCACTGTCAAAACAAACAGTGTAGCTATCATTCCCTGTAGCTTTTATTCTATGAAGGCATAACTAGACGAAAGTGACCGTCGATATATGGAAACGAAAACGTTGTGACTTTGTGTTTTTAGTGTATAAATATACATGTATGTTCACAGTTATGCCAATAATACCAGTATACCTACCTCACACCTGTCAGCTCTAGTTTCTGGGACTGGCAATATTTGTTTAGGACTAACAAGCTTATGGATCAACTAGTCCTTGGACTGGCAACATTTTGAAACTATTTAATACACTGCATAATATGCACTTTGTTCTTTGGTATAGGGGAGTGTTTCAAGAGTATGACGTGAATAATGACATGAATCTGAAACACAAATATATATTTGTTCAAAGTTTAAAATTACAGCCAGAAATAGTTTATTTAGACAGTAAACTGCAAGTCTTTTACAAACAAATTAACCGGGCATTTTTATAACAATATATATATATATATATACGTTATTATGTTGTCATGTACTCGGTAACATCTAGTTTTTGTCCTATTGTGTAAACAATTAAGTACTAGATCTAAATTGTGTTGATTTCCAGTCCTGTGACTGTAGATCAGATGGTACTGTTGATAAGTGCGTCTTGTAAACTCATAATGATATAATATTTCTTATTTAATAATTTCCGTATTTGGACTATTGGACTGACCAGTCCAGTTGACTAAAATGAAGTTTTGTCTCGATTATAATTTCTTTAGAGAAACTAGACTAAGAGCATTTTTATTCATGCCGAATCCAAAATTACGCGCTTATTTTCAATGATTAGTCATGTATTCTGGTTTCATTCAAGATTTATTAACCAAGGATATTACTTTCATTATCTCTCAATCAAGCAATAACTAAACCAAGTAATTTATTCTTAAAAGAAATGTCTTGCAAAATATTGCAATTCATATCGCAATACATGCGAGTTAACATCGAGTTAACATCGCAATATATCGCAATATGAAAAATCTTAGCAATACCCACCTCTAACATGTATTAAAGCATACTGAAACTTCTGACGCCAATTCCATTTTGAATTCTATTTCATGTCAGTTATAATACATCTTTAATTAGTTTGGGAAGATTTAATTTGTGTCCTGCGGTAATGTAAGCGAACAAACGGCATTTGACATTGCATTTCATTTTCTTTGAAAATAAACAATTAAACGACGTTTTAGCGAATCCGTATCTTCCTTTCAAATGAAAGGGTAGCCCAATGGTTACTATATACGACTTCTCATCTCGGGTTTGAATCCTGCAGGAGACTTGTCATTTTTATAGTTTCTAAATTTGCTGTTCTTTGGTTGCAGAATAAATATGTTGATATCCCAAAATGTAATTTATGTCGATGAAATATTAGTGATTATTTTATGAGAGACAAATCAATAATGTAAATATTTAAATATATTTAAACGGCATAATTCCCGTTCCAATTTACCACCGGTGGAGAATATAATCAACTACATCTGCATAATTATCCCACATCGCGCGTTTAAAAATTATGTATGGAAATTACTCAAGAACTAATCAATGAATTCATTTCAGTTATAAACAGAAGTTTACCACAATGACATTAATGCTCCCATATGACATTGTGATCTTGATTATGTGAAGGAATTATATGTAACATGTTATGCTTTCAAGGATATAGTTCACTGTTCAAAAGTACACATACAAATCCTTGCCATGTCTACAAAGTCAATCCTTGTTCGAACATCTATAAATGTGTTACTAAATTCGTTACACTGTTCTTACACTTTTAGATTATTGATAGCATGATAGTAAAATTAATTGTGGACTTTACACTTTTAGATTATTGATAGCATGATAGTAAAATTAATTGTGGACTTTACACTTTTAGATTATTGATAGCATGATAGTAAAATTAATTGTGAACTTTACACTTTTAGATTATTGATAGCATAGTATGTTAATTGTGGACTTTACACTTTTAGATTATTGATAGCATGATAGTAAAATTAATTGTGGACTTTACACTTTTAGATTATTGATAGCATAGTATCTTAATTGTGGACTTTATACTTTTAGATTATTGATAGCATGATAGTAAAATTAATTGTGGACTTTACACTTTTAGATTATTGATAGCATAGTATGTTAATTGTAGACTTTACACTACTGTGCACAAATAAGTACACCGGATGTCGCGAAATGTTGCACAGTAGTGTAGGATACTTTCTGGATATAGGTGTTTATGTATTGCCATGTAAGCATATTGTATGAATAAGTAATAACAAGTTTAGTAGAAGATAAAGCACAAATTGAAAGCCTGTAATGTTTAAATAACTTCCTAACATCGTTTTAAACCTAAAATAGAATATTAAGCATAAACAATTTATTCCATAATTGGACGAATTACGATTTAGTTCATAATTGGATAATATATTAATACTATTAATCACGGAAGTGATCTGGTTATTTCTATTACCAAAGTTCTTATACATAGTCCAAGTTGACGAGATGTAATTTAACAAAATCGACCTCACTAGATTTAAGTGCCTCATCAAAGAGTCTGAGTTAAGAGAATTTGTTCCAAGACGTTCAGACATCAAAGCGAGGCGTGCCTCACATTTGCAAAACAATTTCCATGGTAATTACTCGCTGTGAAGGAAGTGTCTCGTTGCATGTGAAGATCAGACTTGAAAAAAGGAACCGGACACCTTACAAATTGCAAGATTAACAGATATTGTTTAACAAAGAAAAATAAAACCTAATGCAATAAACATTTGTGTGAGAAAAAAGCTAAGCTCCTCTTATTGCATTGCTATCAATAAAACATGCAACGTTAGGATCCTCTACACTAAACAGCCCTGGGATATTTCATTAGGGAATTTTATACTCAATATAAAAACGATAATCTAATAATCTAATAACCTTATCTACTCCTGAAATAGTTTTTATAAATAAAATAAATTCACCTTCATGACTCAAACGGGCACTTTTTGCTTAACCAAACTGTACTGTGCCTGCTTCCTAATTGTCTGAGAAAATGAAAATTTATTGGATGACAAAACCCTAAAATAGCAGGGTTTAGAAAAGAACAGGTCAATCTTTAACAAAAAAAGCTTTACGGAAGTTAACCTAAAGTCCCATTCTTTAACACTGCACTAAGGTTACCCAATATTGTCCTGCGATCGCCTTTGGGTTGGGTGAAAGGTAAAACAGGGCTATACCTACGTCTTGACACCGAGGGATGCAATGGCCTTCACGTATGCGTATGCCGCATTCGTGTTACTTAAGGTAAACGTACAGAAATGAGCCTGAAACTGTAAACCAGATAATTATATTCTGAAACGTTACACATTGATGTAAATTTGTCATAATAAGATATAATAAAAAAAAAAAAGCAATGGCCATTTTTTACCTGCGAATTTTAATTTTTGTTTTAAATTATCTATGACGCCTCTTTATACTGTAGGTGTAATCTAAACCCACATTGATCAAATGTGTACTTTGTTTGTAATACAAATGGCATTCAAAAATCGAAGTTACACGTTAAAAACGACTTCTGTATTCATGAAGCTATGCGAATTAATCTCAAACATTTAGATTTTATCTATTATCTTGCCTTAATCATAATTAATATAGTTCAACTTAGCGACATAGTTAATTCTGATACAGAATCCCGATCGTCACTTTAAAAAGTAAAGACACCCATTACCTTTGATTCATCATGTCAACAATTTTCTATTGTATCTGTGAACGAAACATTATGCATTTGTTTGTTTAAAATCATTTTTGAAAACTAGTAAATAATTATTCTGTATAACATCAAGCATGAGCGACTTTTTCCAAAAATTTGTATATATATATATATATATATATATATATATATATATATATATATATATATATATATATATATATATATATATAATGCATACAACACCTTTCTGTCAATCATGAAATATTAATGTGAAGTAAGAATTTTTCATTTAGATTTCTTCACAAGTACTTTTTATAGAGTAGTCCCTTTGAATAAGTCAACTGACATTTTCTGGAAAGAGTCTGGAAAATATTTTGAATTACGTGATGCTTTTGCTTTAACAGTATACTTTCCCTTGAATCATTTGAATTGTGGGGAATTATATTTATGTATCAGCATTATAAGGACTAATTTGATCAGGAAGCATATACTTGAATGAGCTTTGAACATACCTTATCAAGTAAATTGAAAATTTAGTATGCTTGAATCCGTCACAGTCAGCAACTGGTTATGGATATGGAGATTTGCCTCCTTGCCGAATTGCTTTGGTTTTGAACATTCACGTTTTTATTTCAAAATGACAGTTGGATAAATATAACAAACTCGTGACGGGGAATAACAGGTAATGTTACCCATATGGGAAGATGGACACAAGGTAGTCACACATTTACACATTTTCCTGGCTTTTGATTGGTTGTTACAAAAGACAAATGATTTATTGGTTCAGAAACTACTTCAATCATCTTTCCAACTTTGCCCGACTGGTAACTTAAGAAGCTGTCTTGTTCATTAAAACCATTTCTATCTGTTTCCCGTACTTAAGGATCTTCTGTACCAACACATGGAATGTCGGAAGAAGCTGCTGAAGGCACTGTAGTACGTTCTTTTGCAAAGTTACAATATACAATAAATTGTTACATTAGAGAGTAAAGCATTTGATTACACTACCTACTGAGCAGTATCCATAGCACATGTTTCTCCGTTTTGGAAGAACATGGTACAACGGACACAGCGACAATTTTGTGAAAATCCTCAGTGTGAGAGGTAGATTTGTCTCATAGGATTTGAGACTTCAGACAGCAACATGGTAACCATTACACCACGGTGCCATATTTATCGCTACATCAGTCAAATCTCTTGAACTACCGTCGAGTGGCCATTTTAGTGTGAACACCTTGAAATAGCCGCTCAAAGGGAAATCGCATGACTTAACTGAACCATGTACATTCGTTTTAGAGATCTTTTTATGGATTGAGGAGTAGTATTTAGCTATTGTAAACACGTATTTTCTTTGTTTCTTTGTTTAAGTAAGAATGTCGTAATACAGTGCCTATAAGTTGTCCAGAAATGAATAAAAACTAGTGATAAGTATTTTACTGTGTCACAAAGAAAGCAAAAGATTGTGTTCGTATACAATTACTAGTACTAGTACTTCATAGGCGCGAGCTGCTATGACTTGCTATGTCTATGACACAATATCGGCGGTAACGTCACAGGATTCTCTCCATATGCATTCTCTTCCCACAGAGGTTACTCCCTTCAGATTTCCGATCCTACTCTCTGTTGTTTTACGCTTGAAATCGGGGGCAGAAAGGGAGTGTCCTGATTGGTTGCAATTGAATCTAGTTGTGCAATCAGCGACGCCGTTGTAAAAGTGACATTTGCCAATGACACGTCATAATGATAAAATAAACGTAAGGCCAACGTTTTCCCGTTTAATGCGTTTTCCTTGAAATATGCTATTTGATTTTGTGAAAACTATTGACCATACACATGCTTATAAATAAAGAAGACCAAACTCAGAGACAACTACCAAAAACAGTTCATTTGCGTTATTTACATCAGACATATTCGAATGACATATGCTAATGAGCTAGATCTTTGAAGTCACTCGGTCGACTTGCCACTGAAAGATAAGTTTTCATTGGTTAAGAAGCAGGGATACGGTATGAAATTTCGCTTTCCACCGCTAGGGGACTTTGGTTCTGCTCTCGATTTCATGCGAAAAACAACAGAGATTAGGAACGGAAATCTGAAGGGAGTAACCTCTGTAGGAAGAGAACGTCCATATGGAATGTGTTATCATATAACTTGATAACAGTTTGAGGGAATATACATTTTTAATTACAATTACCTTTTATTGTGAAAACATTTTTGCATGGACATTTAATCGCACGTATTACTAATTATATCATGTTAATTAATATGGATCGGGAAAGATAATTTGTCATTCCCCGTTACTCTTTAGTTATTATCGAACTCGTTTGTGTTAGAATTCATTTTTATTACATCAGTTTGAGTATGGATAAATTTGTGTGAATTGTTGGAAAAGTGTTTAATATGTGAGTTACATCTTTAAGATGACAGAGTAAGTTTTCCTTATTTATTTCACAGCAATAAGTGAGTAAGAGGTTAATCGTTTTTAAAAAAAATGAAATACCTTCTCTTGATTTCCCACCAGTATCTTTCATATTCTACTGATTTGTGAGGTGCTTAAAATAAATTTGTAAAACAAATCTTCAAACACAGAATGACCTTTGTTCTAAGCACAGTAATCATGTTTTTTGTCAACCACAAGCAGTTTTCTTTGATGTTAGCTGCTGAATGTTTGAAACAAACCTTGTTAATTCCATGTTTTTAATGATATTCCCTAATCGAGCATTTAATTCTGTTTCTCCAAATCAATGTCCGTAATTGGTGAAATTTCTAAAAAATCTATTAAAAATTCGATTGATTCTTTGAACTTGTGAATTGATTGAAGCGTTGATTGTTGGAGACGAAAAATCATCAATAACAATGGCCTGTTTGTGATTATAATAACAATTAATACAAAATGAAAATGTGTAATTGGAGATAAACCTAGTCATAAAAAAGGATTTAAAGCAATGTTAAAATACAAGGACATTTTATTTTGAGCATTTTCCTTCATCACCTTTAAGAAGAATATACAACAATTTATTAACAGGGAACATCATATAACATCAAGATGAATGCCTCTAGGACTAATGTCATCCTACAGAACGAGACATTTAGACCTGAGAAGCCAACAATCTAGAATGGCTTATAAACGATCAATTGTCAGTAAGGTTACATGATCCACCGCCACAAATTTATACTTGAAAATTAGAAAGTAATGTCAAGGTCACCAAAACCGACTGGGCACTGTATATTCCCAAGAAGAACATTGGTGTAAGATATGGTGAGAATGGTGAATGGTTGTTGAGATATCTCGCTGAAAAGCTTAACATGCCTAAACCAACATTAACAATGACAATGATTCTCACCTATATATATCATATCACCAACTATAACAGCAGTAACTTGCATTGTAAATTGTAAACGATTGTATTTATTATACAGAACATGTTCACCTTAGGCTCAATAGAATTCTCTAACCAACAAGCAAAAAAGTGAGCGTGGCTCACTAATACCCCCGACTGTTTAAGTTTGACATTTTTATTTTACTTAAAGAGAGAGGTGTTTGCACACCTAAGGATTGATAAGCTATGAAATGTAATTGCTAAGATTAAACTGTTTGTGAAAATGGTAGGACAAGTCTCAATCTTCATGTAAAAAAGGAGGTTTAAGTCAAAATAGGAATAAAAGTAACTTGAAAAGGTATTGGTAATATAATACACTACTGCTATTACCACTGATTTCAACTTTATTTTGGAAATTAATCCATCATAATGATTCATTCGAGTGACTTTAAACAACAGGTACATGGAAGCACACCCCTGAAGGCACAGTGAGAGATATACAGCAGTTTATATGGCTGAAAGGAAAGAAAATTTAACTTTTCCCAAAATATAACCAGTGGAAATATAAAATAGTAAAATCAACGAGAACACAGAAGTAGCTTTTGATGAAAGTTACATGAAAAAGAAAATGATGAAGTCAACAAATCACAATACAGTAGTAGCTTCATTCATTCTAGCTATGATAAAGTAAAAGAATATAAAAAATCGCCAAAAATTCAAAAATTCACCAAATCGTGTTACATTTTGCAATGCACCTCTCCTAGTGGTGAAGGAGACATGTGCCAAATTTGAAAAGGATGAGATGAATAGTTTTTCTGTAATCGATCGGACAAAAAATGCTCAGAATTTGACTAAGTTAAAAAAAATTAAAATTCGCCAAAAATTCTAAAATTCACCAATTCGGTTTAAACTTCGCACTGCACCTCTCCTAGTGGTGAAGGAGACATCTGCCAAATTTGAAAAGGATGAGATGAATAGTTTTTCTGTAATCTATCGGACAAAAAATGCTCAGAATTTGACTAAGTTAAAAAATATAAAAAATCGCCAAAAACTCAAAAATTCACCAATTCGGTTTAAACTTCGCACTGCACCTCTCCTAGTGGTGAAGGAGACATCTGCCAAATTTGAAATGGATGAGATGAATAGTTTTTCTGTAATCGATCGGACAAAAAATGCTCAGAATTTGACTAAGTTAAAAAATAAAAAAAATCGCCAAAAATTCAAAAATTCACCAATTTGGTTTAAACTTCGCACTGCACCTCTCCTAGTGGTGAAGAAGACATGTACCAAATTTAAAAAGGATGAGACAAATAGTTTTTCTGTAATCGATCGGACAAAAATTGTCTTCGGACGGAAGGACGGACGGAAGGACGGACGGAAGGACGGACGGAAGGACGGACGGAAGGACGGACGGACGGAAGGACGGACGGACGGAATCGTTGGTATAACTATATACCCCCAACCGTTGGTCGGGGGTATAATTAGAAAGTTCTCAACCATGCAATTGTGTTAGTTTCTCAGTGACGGTAATGAATAACACGGAATTTGTAAGCCTCACATATTTTTTATTTGCCAGTATCATGTGATCTAGTAGCAGTAATTAATTGCATAATATACGTAATCTTGAAAAGGACCCATATCTTTTTCTTTTCTTTTATTTCTATTATGCTTCAACATGTAATTCTTCTGGTGTCAGTAACAAGTAAAGATTCACTTAAACTGGTCCATCTTAAAACGAAAGGTACTATTTCTGATTATACCAAGTAGAATTGTCAGTACATTAGGAGATTATTCCTACAGTAACGTTATGATATATGTCTTTCCTTTTGACAATACAGTTTTTTTCGCAAACTATCTTCTCCTCAAAACTCACAGAATATAATCTTTAAACTATTTTAAGACGTATCAGTTGCACATATCATATTTCTATCTTGTGTCTAAATGGATGTCTTAAATACTGCACAATATCCGTTAACCATATATGGTGTGAGGCATTTTCTTTAATATCAACATTTTTTTCGTGCTGATATATATTTTAATGTAAACGGAAATGGTAATTACCACCGTTTTATTATAACCCTCTTCAGTTTCAAAGGCGATATTCTGTTCTCATCAAGAAGCCACCGTGTTGAAGAGATGTTTAGGTAGTTATTGGGATATTATAGGCACTATCATCCAAGAAATTTTATTTCTATTTTAAATTGTTATGATTTTAAGCAGATTATGTGTGTATTATTTTCAAAGCAACTCAAACTATTAAAACCAACAAGTAGGAATTACAGTTTCACTTTCATTTCTTATCCAGTACCGTTGTTTCGTACTCTTCATTAAAACCTGTAGTTTGAGGAACAAAAGAGGTAATTGTGTGTCGACTCGTGTAATGCGATTATTATGTAAATGTTTCTTTAAAAGAAAAAATAATAATTTCCTCTCTGCAATATATGATATCTATACCATGTATCGCTTGTTAAGAAATAGTACTTCATCCGTGTGTATAAAGCAACTTTTTATTTTTATTTATTTAAAGCAAAATTTAATTTTCAGTAAAAAGAAAATGTGTAAATTATCAAAGCTGTAACTTCCATCTAGGAACTTGAGTGTTTATTCAAAATTCCATTATGTAAGAACACTAATTACGCCTCCACTCTTCCTCATCTAGTTTAACTGTAATGTTTAGGAGAAAACTTTTGGAACTAGTGTGTGCTTCAGAAACCTGGTAAAATGCCCAATTTCATAAACATAATACTTCAATCTAACTTTCAAACTTAAATCTATAAAGAGTAAATTCAATTTTTAGACCATTTGTATTTGGGCCCTTGACCGAAGTGAAATTAACCCTGTAAATAGCATGTAGCGTGTGGTGTGAAAGCATTATTGATTCAAAATCACGGGAATTGATGGGAAAGAGGAAACGAGTTTTGGTTCCAATATTGTACAACCTTGGTTTTCAAGGCTTTTTATTGCGTTGATATTTTATTTTATGGTCATTATAAAGGAACTACACAGAAGGGTAATACGTTGCATCAATACTGTCACAGCCTGTCACCTTAATTATTATCCTTATATTTCATGTCTATGATTAAAACCTCACGTGGAATGAATATACAAATCTCAGGACAGGAGCCATTACTATCTGTCCTTTGAATATTGTGCAGATACGTTTCAGTTTCTCTTTGTCAACATATTTAAAACCCACCTTAAAGTAAGGCTTAAGTAGCATTTAATATTGAAATGGCATTCCCTTGGTTAAGTATTGTCCGGTGAACATGCATCTGCAAGTTTGTTCATCTTCTTGTATTTCCTTGTGCAAATATATTGTAATACATCGTAACAACGCGAAACAAACGGATCATTTTGCATTTTCGTTTCGGAGAAAGGTGGATGGATGTTCCATAATACACTTATAATAATTTCATATTCGATAGTAAAGCGTAACAGTTTTGCCAGCTCTTTGAAGTGACCAAAGTCAAACTTCTATAGGTTATTCTGTAAAATATTCATTTAGTGATCAACTACGTCAAACATTGATATTGTGTTTCCTCTTAATCTCATGCAATGTTTCTCATTTTATCACCATGGAAACTGTTATTTGAAATTAAAGGAAATTTGCATATTGACCCGTCTATCTTTTACATAATGCCAAGGTTCTTAGACATACATCTCTGATCACCTAGTAAGTTTGAGAATTATTCTTGTATACATGTACATGTTTATAGGAAGTTTATTTGTCATTGATGTAATTGACGTAATTTAGTTAGCGTCACAATGAAAGCCAATGCTTATTTTGACTCTGATACACAAGTTTGTGAACAAACTTTCGGGGTTTAGCAACATGCTTAATAATATTTGTAACTTTGAGGTACCCAACAAATGGGAATGAATGTACATCAACCGACGTAGACAACTATGTGTAATTGTCTATCATTGAAACAGTCGCAACGTAAAAACCATAGTTATAAATACGAGTTCATAATGAGACTGTAGAAGTAGATCAGTTATCGGCGCCTCTAGAAATTCAAGAATGAATTCACGTTAATAACGATTAAAGTAGTCAAAGGGGTTTTTAATTCCATCGTCAAGCAATAAAATCAATGAAAAGTTCAAGGACAAATACGTTTCATAAATTATAGAATTTGTAATCTTTGGTTTCTTGTACGGTTAACATATATTAACTTTTTGCTGGTTTTAGTTTTTAGAAATGAACGATTCCTGATATTACATTTTTCAAAATATGTGTGGTACCAAAAGTTGTCAAATTCTTGAGACGCATTTACATTCGTACATAAATGAAATATTATGAGAAAATCTGATTAAGGTGTTTAAGCCGTAGCCATAAGCAAGTTATGTATGTTAAGGAGAAAACATGACTCCGAGGTCTTCTGCTCTGAGAATTACCTGAAGGGAGGGATAAAGCCCCGAGGGCGTTAGCCCGAGGGGCTATCCCGACCTTGAGGTTATTCTCAGAGCAGAAGACCGAGGAGGAGTGTTTTCTCCAGCTTATAAACCGTCAACTATTAAAATTTACGAGTTATAGTTTCGGACGCTCAAAGGGCCTAATTCCTCCGCTTAGACCATTTTAAAAGCAGAAGACGAAGGAGGAATGTTTTCTTCCTATTTATAAACGTCAAATGTAAAAATTTACATTTTATAATTTTTGATTCCCAAATCGTGTTTTTATAAAGGGTATGTCGCCCTCGGTTGCGTTATATCGAGGCAAAGAAGGTATGACTATAAATGGAGTAATTCAACTCCACTCATCATCTCGGTCTGCATAGCCGAGCGGTCTAAGGCGCCAGTTTAGAGAGCGAAGTGTGCCAGGTTCGAATCCAGCTATTTCAACTTGGAAATTTTTAACTTAGTAAAATTTTCGTTAATAATTGCTGCTTGTTGGCTATTGCGTTGCAAGTCTGAAAAATTATTCTAAGTGCATTTCCAGGTCTTGCTTTAAAAAAACCCCTTAGGTTCAGGTCTTACTTTCAAAAGTAAAACCTCATACCGGGTTATTCTCGGAAGTAAGACCTCATTAGAGGTTATTCCAAGAAAAGAAGATACCTACAAAACAACAGACAGAATCCGACCTAGGTTTATAACTGTTATACATATTTGATGTGTACCTAATCAAGTGTTACACTATTGCAATGAGCGTCAGTATTTCAAAAGGATATAGGAAATGTAGAGTTTATTTTATTGACATATTGCAAATCAATTCCTGTATTCCTAGGATTATGACTCAAGGCTAGTGTATATCTACTGTATTCAACTGGAGTCGAAGTTCAAAGCTTCCTTATCCCCAAATCAAGAATTTGCGATTTATTAAAATCCCGTCAAATCTAAGGTAATCTCCTTCATTAAAATCTTATTTGTGAAGTTTTGGCGAATATTTCACAGGAATTATTTTGTGATTAAGGATATCTGAAAGGAATTTTAAAATTTATAAATGTGATGAAGTGTGTAAATCCCTTTAATAACAAATTGATCTTACCTTGAAGGTTTACACCTAAATCTTAATAATTTGAGATTGCCTGCTAATCAAGAAATGAAATCACCCTGTACACATGTTTCAAGTATTTGAGTAAAGGTTTGCACGTTCATGATAACTCATACATGAATTGTCATCTCTATTTTCCATTAGACCATAGCTGCTATTGTTTGAGCCGTGGTCAACTTCCCAATGCAAGGCATAACTCTTGCCAGTCTCCATTACTGGCTGATTTAGGCCTTGCAGTATTTCCTTAAGAAATCTGTGTTTAGAAATCCAGGCCCGCTATGCATTTCTAGTGCAGCGATTCACTGTCTTGACACAACAAAGCGAGGGAAATACCGCAAGGGTTAAATCAGCCAGTAATGCAGACTGGCAAGAGTTATGCCTTGCGTTTGGAAGTTGAGCCGTGGTATAACCAACGTGAATTTCAGTTAGACCACGGCCGGAACTACTTTTTATACGATTCCGATTTTTACGTGGTTTCAAAATCTCGTCAAATGCTTGACATGTATTAAAAGAAGAACATAACTCAAATAAACATTTTATTACATCAAAAGTGTGTTTACAGTTTAAACAGCTTGGGAAGTAATAAAGTATGTACAGTGATATCAATGTTTACGTTCAGAAGTATTCAGGCGGGTCCTCTTCGGCCCTGGCGTCCTTATTAACTTCGTTCATCATAGATATAGTTGACTAGACTAGACAATACTTCCCGAAACCTGTAAACAAAATTAAAGAAAATTGTGAAAGTTATATTGATATATTGTCTGTAGCATACAAGTCATTGTATGTTCAGTAACCTATTAGTATTACACCATTTCAATCGAATCGTTTAACATATTTACACAGTGATGTAAAATTGCGTACTGATTGAGTGGGTTAGGGTTTAACGCCGCTTTCAAGAGTATTTCACTTAAATCGCGGCTGCTAGTATTATGGCAGGGAGAAAGCCCGCAACGCCATGTGGTTATGTTTTGCGGTGAAACCTGCGAGCAACGGCTGGAACTAGCGAACCATGGGTGGTACTGCACTGATTTTCAGTGTAGCATTGCACCCAAACCTTACTGCGTGTAGAACAGTTCTCTGGCGGGATTCGAACCCCGAACCTCTTGATCCGATCTAACCACTGCGCTATCCCGCCCCCGCGTACTGATTGAAACAAATACATTAAATGAGGTGAGGTGAGTTGGGGTTTAACGCCGCTTTCAAGAGTATTTCACTTATATCGCGGCTGCTAGTATTACGGCAGGGAGAAAGCCCGCAATGCCATGTGGCTATGCATTGCGGTGAAACCTGCGAGCAACGGCTGGAACTAGCGAACCATGGGTGGTACTGCACTGAAATTCAGTGTAGCATTGCACCCAAACCTGACTGCGTGTAGAACAGTTCTCTACTGCAGACAAAGTTGCCGTGCCCCTGGCGGGATTCGAACCCCGGACCTCTTGATCCGAAGCCGAACGCGCTAACCACTGCGCTATCCCGCCCCCCAAATACATTAAATACTCACTAGATAGTTAATGTTACTTTTTAACCAATGCCAATGATCAATTTGCAAGTGAAGGGGGAAACTTAAATACACGTGTCTACATTCCCGCTGAACTATCTAAGCTCCGTGAGATACAATGTTGATAAAGAAAAACATATCTATTAAAAGTTTAATGAAAAGTTACTTACGTAGTAATAGTTGTTCGTTAAAATCATAATAATTCTTACCTCACAAACTAGGGACATCGCGACGATTTCCAAACTCACAAACGCTGGGATAAATTGTTCTGAAATACGTGGCGGATAATACCCCTTATCACTATGAAGTCATTGCATACCTTATTGGGTGTTCAATCCCAACATGGAGCTTTCAATCCATCGTAACAACTGAACCTCTCGAGCATGTAAAAAAGAGTTTCAAAACAATGCCTGAAATGCCCTTCCGGCTCTATTCCGGAAATGCTAACTATAAGGTGTGGTGTAAAATCCGAACTCAGTGACGAAACGAAACATTGTTTTCATTGATATGAGGCAACTTTTGTATATAACAAAATTCATAATGCTAAAAAAAATCAAATTGACTGTACAGTGGCGCACGATTTAATTCCTTCCTTGACAATTATTGAATCCCGCAGCCATAAATGTCACCATATCATCAATTTTATTTTGTTGATTCTAGTGACGATTTTTTTGTAAATTTATTATTATCCAAACATTTTCGAAACATTAACATACGCAATACATATTCTGAGAATTCAAATTGTATTCATTTGAAATATTGTTTAAATTACTACAAACGTCCTCACAACACCAATCTCAGACTCCCGTTGTTATCAGCATTTTAGTTGATGTCCACAAGCGCAACATGGTTCACACGCTCTCGCACAGCGAATCATTAACTGCTATGCAATTCATTTGATACGCTGCATTAAACACATTTTCGATCCGATAACCGTGTTTAATTGAAAGATATCTAAGTCACGATAGCAAGATTGTCACAATGGCACACTCTCATTGTGGTCCCGTTCCAACTTGTACCAGCCGCTATTTCTACTCGCCTGGGTGTCGCTACATATGAATAAAGAGAAAACAAATTATATCACACTGTAATATAAGAACAACACAGATATTCACATATTGTAAAGTATGTTTCCGATAAAGTGAGGAATAGTTATTCAACATTCTTTTGGTTTTAAGTGTGAATAACACGATTTACCCTTCATTATCCTGACATGTAGCCGAACGCCATAAAGAAGCGGACATAAAATCGCATACAAGACACGTTTTAGTTTCATGTCATTGATTTTGTGAAAACCGGAAGGAAATCTACATTATACAATTAGTTACAATTGCAAGGGGGTAGGAATCGGGTGAGTTTGTGTGCAAATGCAAAAGGTTTAAAACATTGAATCTACTGTACACAAGAAACCAATCTGAGACCGGGTTTCTAATTCCCCGGAAAATAAAGGAAACCATTAATTATGCTAATTACTGCAATTATAATGAAACGTCAGCCAATCAAACCGTGGATAATCAATAACCCCGAAAGAATTTTTATGAATATAAACTTTATTTACTCATCTTTCTTGGTTTGAAACTGTCAAAGGATCTTCCCATAATATAAGAAAAATTCCGAAGTTAATAATTATTTTATTCATGCTTGATTTTATACTCGAAGGCATGGCGATGTGCACGTGCAAAACGGGCTAAATAAAATCACGTGACTCAGTCCCATTCGGCCATTTGTGTGGGATCGTGAGCTGCTCAGGTAGGATATCCGCGAGGTCCCTACACAAACACTCAGAACAACGTTTCAACCCCTCCACATGCGTTGAATTGAGCTGCAAATATCCACGTCTGAACATTTCAAATGCCTGTTTTCAAATGACTGGAACGCCACGTGCGCAGGTCAGAGGTTCACTCGCACGTGCAAATTGTGAGAATGCGATTTTCACGATCTCTGTGGTATTGTTTTGATGTCAATTTCGTGTGCGGCATTGGCTTCATATGTGTGATTTGTCCAAAACAATATAGTTCGAGAGAAAAAATTAGTTGATAAGATTCATCTTAACAAATGTATTATTATTTGGCTATAGTCTAAGTAAGTTAGACCATTCGGGCCTTGTTTGATCGTTGAAATGGTTCAACGATCAGACAACAGGCCCTCATGGTCTAACTATTACTGAGATAACAGACAGCTAAGAATTATTTATCTGTTGAAGTTATATAATATTCTTTAAATCAAGAAAACGAAAACAAGTTTTTCCTTCCTTTTTTACTTAATTTTTATTCTTATAACGCACGGAATTATGCGGCAGCAAATTAAAGTTCAAATGGGTACATTATGTCGAGAAAATCTATTATTTGTTTAATGTTTATATTTCATATGTTTTCAACTTTTATGCCAAACACTCTGTCCAAAACATTTTGAGAAAAAAAAGAAGATATCAGTACCCTACATGCACGTGTTTTTGAAACAATGAAAAATTATTGAATACAAAATAGAATAACTTGCGCAAAATATTGCTTGCAACTTATTTTCCAGTCTCGATTGTTTCCATTTTGGCAATCATCATACCAGTGCTTGCTTTAGTTCTCGCTTTAGTTCTCGTTGCGCTGATAAAACTGGTCACACTCCATACATAGCAGTTTTCTCTCCGTTCATTCTGACCGCCTCGACTTTTTGATTATCGATACATCAACATATAGCTTAAGTGGGTGCAGATGGCATGAACATTATGTCCTTGACTATCCAAAATACTGTTGAAAGTGTGCAATAGCGCCTTAGATTCTTATCTTCTGAAAGTGAGTAAGGGAATCAGTCTTATTTCATAAAGTAAGTTCATACAATGTATGTTCGCCAAAGTTCTATAAGGTTAGATATGAAACTAAAACATAGAAGAAATAAATAATTGCTTCACTGAATGACAACACATTTTAAAATCGTGATTATAGACTTATAGTAAATGGAAATTATAATTTTTCTTTTCGCATGGAGTTCTGAAAGTCGTCAGAAATGTGTAAATGTCGTCCTATAAATGAGACAGAAAGATCTAACGTATTTCCCTTCTGCATTGAAGAATACATCAAAGACCTATAATTATGATATTCCATGTTTTAATGGTTATCATTATTCAGCAAAGATCCATTGTGGATGGGTTATATACATTATTATTTCAAATTATTTCTGAATTATGGTTAAGATTCATAAATTACTCTGCAGTATCAACATGTCTAAAGAAGTTGACATAAATATACATACGGCTTGAAATGTGTGTTATATATGTTATGTACTGTCATGATATTTTGTTTAGAAAGTATCATAGGGTATGTTATTCACACAAAGGATAACATTTTTAATTGATTCTCAATAGATATATACTTTCTACCTGAAGACATATTTTCCTATCTTGTCTTAGGATCTGAGATCACATTGACTGTCAAGGAGAAAATTGTTACTATACATGCTTCCATAAACAGACTGATTGAAAGGTATTGCGAGAGCCACAACGCATACATGTATGCCGACAACGCAACTTTATACTATTTCGTTGGTATACATGTAGCTTGCATTTCTATTCGTGGTAATGTATTTAATGTTTTTATTCATACCGTGAAATAAAGCAATGGACAACCAATAGTGAGTGAGAAATGCAATAACATATTAAAAATCATTTTCATTTAATACACCTTGTCACTCATAAGTATCACTCTAAAAGGCATCAGCTATTAGATTAAACTGATACATTTTACTGTCAAATACTTTGAAAATCTTTATGAAAATGATAATAGATTCGATATAAAACAAGTATTGCCGTGATAACGTTTTCGGTAATCAGAACAAGCTTTGAAATGTTCGCATCTGCAACTGAAGAAACTCTTTGGGTAATAATAAAACTCTTTAGTACAATTTTATAACACATAGTACACCGTACAAATAACAAGTCTTGCAATGTTAGCGATGAATGTTTTCGATTACATGTACAATACGTTTTGTGCACTAATGCCCCTATTTCACTACGACCCGAATTGCCACGAATCACCACGAATAGGCGGCTGCATAAATTCGTGAATATTCGTGAGCATTCGGCAAAATTCGTGAACAGCATTTACACTTGTACGAAATGTTTACGAACATTCGTAGCTTTTCATGCTAAAAACCTACGAAACATGTACGAATTCTTTACGAATTGTCTACGAATTGTACGAAATGATTAAGACACAGTCACGAATGTACTACGAATTTCCACGAATAAGATACGATATCACGAATCAAGTACGAATAGTTTACGATAGTTCGTAAATGCTTCGGGGTTAATTCGGGATGAGAACATCAAAATTATCAACCACGAATTTCCAAGAATTGTTTACGAAGTTGTTACGAACGTCCCGAATTAAATACGAAAAGTTTACTAAGCAACTACGAATCTGAAATTCGTAAATGATTCGTGAAAATCTTTTGACAAACACAATTTTTTTCACGAGTGCCACGAATTACAAGAATGTTGCCGAATCAACTAGGAATCATTTACGAATATCACGAATCAATTACGAATTATCTACGAATGTTCACGAAAGTGCAAATTTTCCAATTCGTGGCGATTCGTGGCAATTCGGGTCGTAGTAAAATAGGGGCATTACATGTGTCTCATATCATAGATATATTGATATTTGAAGTTGGCCTTTCAAGGAAAGACTACTCCAGACATTACTTATCAGTATAATAAATTTGTGCAAAAACGGCACGACTGAAAGCCGATGGAAGTTTAGTCCAAGATGCCCGCAGTCAATCCTTTTGACTATTTGTAGAGCAGAAGTACGGTGGTATTTTTGTTAGGGATAACGTTCATCCACATTATATACACTGTCAGGCATTCCCGATTTCCTGTAAACAGGACATCCAGTTTAATTTTTGGTGGACACGGATTTAAAATCCATCCTTACCTTTAAATGCGTTTTTTTTGATGATATGGAACTATATTTATACTATATATTATAATACTATTAATACACATACCTTTGCTTTAAACTATATTGTCAAAGTAGCTTAAATTCCATACATTTCATAGTTTTAATCATCACAGGACGTAGGAATCAGTTTGACATAAATTTTGCGAAGGCAGCATGCACAATGACATTGCAATAATTACTTGCTTGATGACGGTGTTAGCTTCTACACATAAAGAAAAGTCGCATTCAAAGAATTTGACTATCCATACAATAATCTTGATTTTCTTTCATATCTATAGCTTCTAAAATGCCTCTTAAAGAAGTTTATACCTGTATGACTGGAGCGTAATTAAGTCACAAAAAGCGTATCCCTTGAAATTCGTTTGGATAGATATACCCTACTCGTTTTGTTCCTTCAACAAAGCGTTGTCATGCCTGCTCCAATGTGAAGATACTTTCCAATTGAAAAAATGAATAAATCATTCACACATTTCAAGCTCGTAACGTTTTTCGACATGGCAATGCCAGGAGTCCATCCCCTGATACCTCATTGAACGGACGTTCTACAACCGACCCCATGGGAAGATATAACGTCTTTACAAACACTGATTGATAATTGATATTTTAAAAATATACAACTTCAACAACTTTATGCTTTATGCTTCAATACATCTCATCTTATTTCATGACAACATCAATGTTACAGCAAGAACCCAATGAATTGAAAAAAAAGTTGGAAAACAAGTATTTGCACCTGAACAATCATGAAAGACATGTGTTAATATTTAGTGGTCTATCAAATTTTAATCCTTAATCAATATTTTCTAAATGAGGGAACGATTATTAAATTAATCAGGTGTGAAACCAGTGATGACATTTTACTCATGGTTCATTGGATTATCAGGGTTGGAATTTTATCAACCATAGCATTTATTATTTTTTAATTCGTTTTCAAAATAAACATTGGACATTTCAAGTGTTATGCTTAACAAACATTTTGTTTCCGTTCAATGGCCATGACTCTGTCTTTGGAGAGTTTTAGATTCATCACACAATTGCTGGAAAAATATCACTCCAAAATGTAATCAACCGAATCACATATTTCGTTTACCTCAAGTCAATTCAATAGATGAATTTCTGAAATATCTGTGAAGATGATTAACGGAGAAGTACAACCAATGAAGTTTTCTATGGAACAAAGGTGGAGGGGCTGGCCCAATGTTTGCACATCTTTACCTATGTATGTCATTAAGGCATAGTGGTTGGGAAGTAATATGTTGAAAAAAATAAAAGCAAATATGTACAAAGGACTTAGTCATGAACCCGCTGTTGTTTCTATATTGAAATACAGATGAAACATTTTATAAATCTGGCAATATATTGTACATTTAACGGCAAGAAAAGAAAAACGATATCAACTATTATAATATTTAAGTATTTTTGAAAGTTAAATTTGCCTCTAGAAACAAGCTGTATGTAAGTTTCAGTCGTAAATTAAATTACGTGTTCGTCTGAAGTATTCTAGGGAAAATCACACCTGTCGAATTATCCTTCTCAATTACGACTGTTACAATCCTCAAATCACCTACCCCTGCCTAAAGATAAGAAATGCTTACTTTAGTGTACTGCCCATTTCATGCCTTAGTGACAACGATAACCCACTTCTTTTACTAAGCTCTAAAATGTATGTAAAAGCAGTTCCCTACGTGTAAACAATATATAATACATATCATTTAATGGCTTTTAAATTTTAGACTTTTGCTGAAAATAACGGAAGTTTGACTCCGTGCATTTGTGGAAAAGGAAATGTTCCGGATCTACGGTTGACGGTACCGATACATTTGATGAATATGTTCAGATCAGTTAAGAAACTTAATATTGATGTTGATTGTAAGCGTGGTGATTCTCAGTACCTACGCACTAAGAGGATGACATAAGATTTTCAATGCACCCATTATGCTCTGAAACAAAAAGCTCCTACCATTGACATTGCCTTTATGTCCTAAAGAGCTTATTCGTTCCAACAATGTTTACGATGCATTAACTAATACAATGAACTCCACTGCATGACGGGAAAAGCCATGCATTTTCACCACAAACTTCTCTCCCAGCAGTTTATAACTGTGAAACAATGCTGGAGTGCTTGAGTAAGTGTTTGATTCACAACCTGGAATTTCACCTTGAATTTTATTTCCACAAAATACATGTAAGCAAGTCGCACTTTCCCTTTAATGCCTAATCAGGACACAAACCCAACCGCAAGGTAACTTTGAATGACATTTTCAATTCTGATGCTATAAAAGTTACAAAAGCTTTCACTTACATATATTTTAGCTGTCATCCAAGAGAGATTTACACATTATCGTTTATCTGATTAGAGTGATGTGGAACTCAATATAAGGGTCTGGGATATAAATCACACGTGCTTTTCACAATAAATTAAAATATGGGGAAACTTTTAAACTACAGTAATTGCGTTTTAGAATACAACGAAGGTAAATCTCAATAGTTAACTTTCCAATATAAGCTTAACTGATTTATATATGCATACTCTATAATAGGGCGATCGATCTGAAGTCGTTATTTATTTCTTCGACAAAAGACAAATTATAAGAAACGACTCTAAATTAAATTGGAAGTTTTGTTACCTTAAATAAACGGAAATTGTGTTAATGCTTGACTTTCTAAATAAGATGAAGAATTATTTAAAAGACAAGACGTCACTGACAGACTCTTCCTTGCATGTTAGAATGAAAGATTCCTTTAAACTTTCCAATATTCCTCGCCTCTACGTTTATATCACAGAGAGTAAAGTCATGGTAAAATAGGTCGAGAAAATAATGATAATGCTATTGGTGATAATGAAGTCAAACAACCACATTATTCTAATCCTATGCATGTATTGATTGAGTGTTGAGTGATTTATTGAACACCACTCTACAGCTAGCAATAGCAGGTACAGGATCCACAGGATGCAAGGGCGAACTGGTACTTTAAACAAATGCTTACTGTACGCTTAGATACAAATCAGTTGGACCTCACATGTAATTTGACTTCATATGTTGAACCAATGATTTGATCCGGAATAAAATGTGAATACATAGTCAATTCACTCGTTAATTATACAATTATCTTGGCCGAAAGCACAGCAACGTTTGAAGTTGAAACAGTATTAGCACTGTGAAAAATATTGTTATAATAAAAACAGTCATTCTTTATTGTCTTTTTTTATTTTACCTTGCACGTGTCAAATGGCAATTTTCGAATTCATTTAGACCATTTTTATAATTCTCTTTAGACACTTGATACGCTTTGAAAATGAAGACGAAGAGCCCATGGTTTCTTGATTTTAGGGGGAATGTTTGGTCGATTAGACTCTCTTACAAGCGAATTTGTTTGATCTGTCAATATGGTTTCTTGAATTTGTATCTTTTCTACACTCAAATTCCGATGAATGGGGTTCCAGTTCGTTATTCTGAAATTCACAGTTCATTCGCACATCATCAACAGTTGCGTTTCAAATTTCAAATTTATTTAAGTTGATTTCGTCATTTAAAGTGGTAAATGGAAACTAACATAATCTCTTCTACCGATTGGGCATCACAACTGATTGGATTTAATATGTACGTTACGATTAAGGAATGACTATATATTTTAAATTATATTTTATATCGAACAAGTCAGCGTGATCTATATCAGTACATTATGTTACCTTCCGTTATATTTGTATATATGAAAATTAGTCTGTTCATATCATTATTATTTTCTGTCATATATAATTAAAAAAACAGTTTATGAGAAAATAGAATTGTCATAAACAATCACTGACTTTTAAACTAAGTGCCAGATAAAGGAAATCCAGAGAAACAGTGATACATGGATATTCATTAAAACTCTGAAAGACAGTCACTGTACTCTAAAGTTGAAAGCTTATCCAAAAGCGGAAATTTTCATCACTATGAAGAACATGCTTTCAGAACATGGATCTATATCTCATTTTTGGGGGATTCAAAATTCAAAACAAATGCATACCTCTGGTATCGAAGATATTGGTATTTTGGTTACGGCATTAACTTTGTAATTAAATGTGAAAGGATGTGTGTGTATTGTCTCCTTTTCGATCAAATTAGCCTATATCTTTGATGAACCTAAATAAATCCTAAAATAAAGGTCCAATGCAAACAGACATCGCTTGTCAGGCCAGGGTGTCTTTTAAAAGTCACATCTAACAGACGTCGAGAAGTGCTGAATAAGAGCATTTATTTATATTCGTACAGTACAGTGACAGTATATCGTGTACCACAATTAGTTATCCTCATTTTTAAGCTTGGCTTGATTATAAAGATTTAATTTCGAAATGCGTTATAGGTAAGTATATATTTATACGAATAAAACATAGGATATGTTGTTCGGCTTGTGTACATACATGCATATGAATCCATTTTTTATTCTTGTTAAAAATAGTATTAAATTGTCATGTATGTTACATTACGAAATGAATACGCGAGGCCGTAACGGATTTTGAATATAGATCAGAGAGTTATTTTAATGTTACATTTGAGTATTGTGCAACAGGCCTTGTACAATGAAGCAGTGTTCATGGACTCTCTGCTTGGTTTCAGATAGTAATTACTGCTATAACTGTAACTCATTGGAAACTTTCAAATGTCAATGGTTTATCAGTGTACAGTTTCTTATGAACATCTTGAAGCGTTTCTCTATCACAATGACGTAATGATTTATTAGACGCCATTTACGATGTTACATTTCTGAACTTGGTCGTTGACGCAAGTAGGCAAAAGTAGATTAACTTTCAACAATTTTGAATGCTGAAAAATCTATACAGAAACTCTGGTCAAAGTTAATTCATGACGACAAAGTGAACGTTATTAAGTATGTGTATACACGTCCATGATATTTATGTAATTTCGTTTGAAAGTATTTTAAATCTAACTATTGAATCGTACAGTGTATGACGTCTGAAAAGTTTGTCATGTTTCCTATGTCTAAATGTCAAGGATGGTTAAAGATAACTGTCAGAAGAATTTGTTATTGTGTTTTTACACTTTTATTCAAATCCAAAATTAGAACTCTTTGCCACTAGCAACAATGTATATATGTCAATGAATGTTTTAATTGAAAATAAAATGTCAAAGAAATTTAGACAGTTTATTAGCGCTTCGGTACATGAAACGTTCTCCTCTGGTCGTGGAGTATTAGTAACACTAAAGGCAGGTATAAATGTCATTCACTGAAATAAACTCACGTGCAAAAGAAACGTCCTCATACAAAATACAAGAGATTTCAATCGACGGGCGATAAATGCGACTGAAACATCGTTACATCATGTCTTCAGAACCCATCAATACTAAATATGAATTTTCAAAAATCATCTATTCATAACTCTGAAAAACACAAGTTTTAAGAAATGGTCGTTTTGGAATCTCCTTAACTAGACAGTTTTGGCTTGTTTTGTGACGTCCTACAGTAATGACGCGTCGACAAATTTAAATCAAAGAAGGTTATTTATGTCGAGGATATCTTTAATTAATTAAATTTATACTTTTTCAATGTTTTATACTTAAATACCAAATATTGTGGGCCAAAAAATCTTTAAAACACGATTTTAGCACCCCATGTCTATTTGAACAGATGTAAAAATAAAAATTGCATACTCTGATGTATGAAATTGTGAATACTTCTTTACAAAACATGTGGCTACCAAATACATTCAAAATCTACTTTCTCCGACATCAATATACATTTTATACTGTTTTCAAAATGTGGGGACGTTTCTTTTGCACGTGAGTTAAGATACATGGAACAACGTGGGTAAAGATTGGCGAAAACTTTAGATTAAAAGAAGCACATTCCCTATCATTTTATAGAGTTATTAACTTAAACAATCAACTCAAAAATCGGAATACAGACGTGTTTAAGAATTCCAGAATATTAAGTTTGATGTTAATAATATGTTTATATGCCATTTAATAATACGATAAATAAGTGAATAAATGGATGAAAGCTTTGAACTATCTATCTTATTAACACGTCAATTCAAAATGATACATCAAACATTGCAACAACACCCAGACTCCGGGTTACGTCAGAAGGCTTTTATCCAAGTTACAATTGCAAAGAAACATGCATGATTTTTTTGTCTTAAAGTTACATCCATTGTGTTGTTGGGGGTCAAATATGCCAAACGTTATAAATGGTCTTACTTTATCGAGAAGTACCAACTGTTACCGAAACTACCATTTTGATGATACTCGACTTAGTATATTGACGATATGAAGGTAAAAGTGTCGATTTCTGATCGAAAACCGGACAATGCACCGCGTGTGGCGCGCGCCAATGAGTCAAACGTAATTTTGGAATCTTATTTAAACCAGATGAAATAGAAAAATTGGGTTGATAATGATTAATAGGTCATATAACTACTGTGCGTGTAAATAGGACATGCACTTTCGGTTTCTGCACATGCATAATGATGTTACTCGATTTTAATTGGAAACTAGAAATTATGACATATTTGGCGATTGGGGATGAATATGCAAGCTTAGTGAATTTGTTGGTATTGTAAACAGCACATATGGTGTGTTGGAACGTATTAAAGCCAAATAAAAGTGTATGAAACACAATGGATGCACCTTTAATAAGAATAATGATCCTCTGAATATCAATTTCACGATAAAGATGTTTTTTTATAAGCTGAATAAAAGAAAAATGACACACATTAGCAACTTCTCTGAATGAAATAAGAAATAATTACATCCTAACTAAATGCTCAACGACCATCGGGTGTAATGTTATCATATTCTACTTTTAAGTCAGCTTGCCATACTACTGTATAGCCATGAGATATTATTCGTGCCTGTCCAGCAATATTATGATTTCTTTAACTTTGTAAAGTTGGCAAAACCTTGTACTTGGTGAACTACTACCATTTGTCTGACCCCCAATAACCCTACTCCTCCCGAAATCAGATATGTAACAATAAATTATCTTCTTACAGTATAAATATGATCTTTAGGACCAGATGGTCTTTTACATAGCATTCTCTCATCAGTGTAGGGGGTCCTCTGTACTATAATATTACGGTCTTGGTTTAAGCATATGTTATGCAATTTTATGCAAAAGGAGTAAAAACAACTTAGAATTGGTATTTACATAGTGCAGTTTCACGTTTTGACAGTATACATTATAAGGAAACATATTAACAAAACAAACTCTACAACATTGGCGTACATATTGTTTCCAGCTTCATCGCTTAAACTGAAGAATGCATGTTGGACGCTGGAGAGTTGAAAGGTTTAATGAAGACTACTTACAAAGTAGAATGCGTTCATGTATGTGATCGGGTTCGCTATAACAAAACAACCATTATTGTCAACGGTGTATCTGCAGTTACGTATAAAGAAGGTATTCCAAGTTGGAGAACCTGTTCCTGATCCTTTTATTATTAAATAAAATATGCTTAAACCAAACCATGAAGCCAAAATTGATCGGACTGTGAAATAATTAAGGGAAGATATTTATCTGAACATACATGAACATGTATATACCGGATATGGTATTGTTACATTTCAAGTAGGTATAGACATCACTGGTTATAGATGTAAACCATTGAAAACTCTGAAATGTCAAAGTTTGATCAGTATACAGTTTCTTATTAAACTCATGGCGGAAAAGTATGTTATATCAGACATGTTTACCATGTTACATAAACACATAAGGTCGTTGACTTAGGAAATTATATTAACTTTTAATAACTCAAAAAGATTAACATAGCAAAAAAAACCACGAAAAACGTCTTTAAAGTTTTAAAACGGGAAGAATTATGTGCAACAATGGCAATTGACGTCGATAATTAATTCTGTACCCAACCCAAAAGAAATGTATTTTTCATATCATGTAAATCAAATTTCAGTGGATTGATTAGTAAATAAATATATATGACGTCATAAATTTGTGTCATGTTTTTTGTGTAAGGGATGGTTAAATAATTAGTTTTGACTTCGACGAATTTACCACTGTAAAGAATAACATGAATCCGTCATACATTTTTACAGTTTAACACAAACATAAAATATGAGTTAATACCACAATAAATAAAGTGTAAGTGTTCTCACATTCAAAACTTTGAAACTTAATTGTTAAATACGCTGACTGGGTTGTGTAATATTATGTCCAAAAATAGTAAATGGAGATGGAAATGGCCTTGATAAATTTACTGAAATAGATAAAGTCAACAATTTATGGAAACTGTATAAGGCTTAAAGCAAACTTGGAATACCCTCGTGTTAATGAATTCCGTAACTATTGTAAAACTCCCTATTTAATGTTTAAATGTAATCAAAATACAGATTAAGTGAAAACGAATTGGTATTTCTCTTGTCTACCATTTCATAAAGGCAAGGTGAAGGAACTTCTTCTCGTTGACTGCACGTTTTTTAAAAATCATAAACGTGTCACCACCAGAACAACCGTTAGAGAAGCATTTGTGGTTGGAAAAGTGTTCATGGTTGGAGGAGTGTACATGGTGGAGGAGTGTTTATGGTTGGAGGAGTGTTCATGGTTGGAGGAGTGTTCATGGTTGGAGGAGTGTTTATGGTTGGAGGAGCGTTCATGGTTGGACGAGTGTTCATGGTTGGAGGAGTTTTCATGGTTGGAGGAGTGTTCATGGTTGAAGGAGTGTTCATGGTTGGAGGAGTGTTTATGGTTGGAGTGTTCATGGTTGGAGGAGTGTTCATGGTTGGAGGAGTGTTCACGGTTGGAGGAGCGTTGATGGTTGGAGGAGTGTTCATGGGTGGAGGAGTGTTCATGGTTGGAGGAGTGTTCATGGTTGGAGGAGCGTTTATGGTTGGAGGAGTGCTCATGGCTGGAGGAGAGTTTATGGTTGGAGGAGCGTTTATGGTTGGAGGAGTGTTCATGGGTGGAGGAGTATTCATGGTTGGAGGAGTGTTCATGGGTGGAGGAGTGTTCATGGTTGCAGGAGTGTTTATGGTTGGAGGAGTGTTCATGGTTGGAGGAGTGTTTATGGTTGGAGGAGCGTTTATGGTTGGAGGAGTGTTTATGGTTGGAGGAGTGTTCATGGGTGGAGGAGTGTTCATGGGTGGACGAGTGTTTATGGTTGGAGGAGTGTTCATAGTTGGAGGAGCGTTTATGGTTGGAGGAGTGTTCATGGTTGGAGGAGCGTTTATGGTTGGAGGAGTGCTCATGGTTGGAGGAGAGTTTATGGTTGGAGGAGCGTTTATGGTTGGAGGAGTGTTCATGGGTGGAGGAGTGTTCATGGTTGCAGGAGTGTTTATGGTTGGAGGAGTGTTCATGGTTGGAGGAGTGTTTATGGTTGGAGGAGTGTTCATGGTTGGAGGAGTGTTTATGGTTGGAGGAGCGTTTATGGTTGGAGGAGTGTTTATGGTTGGAGGAGTGTTCATGGGTGGAGGAGTGTTCATGGGTGGAGGAGTTTTTATGGTTGGAGGAGTGTTTATGGTTGGAGGAGTGTTCATAGTTGGAGGAGCGTTTATGGTTGAAGGAGTGTTCATGGTTGGAGGAGCGTTTATGGTTGGAGGAGTGCTCATGGTTGGAGGAGAGTTTATGGTTGGAGGAGCGTTTATGGTTGGAGGAGTGTTCATGGGTGGAGGAGTGTTCATGGTTGCAGGAGTGTTTATGGTTGGAGGAGTGTTCATGGTTGGAGGAGTGTTTATGGTTGGAGGAGCGTTTATGGTTGGAGGAGTGTTTATGGTTGGAGGAGTGTTCATGGGTGGAGGAGTGTTCATGGGTGGAGGAGTGTTTATGGTTGGAGGAGTGTTCATGGTTGGAGGAGTGTTTATGGTTGGAGGAGTGTTCATGGTTGGAGGAGTGTTTATGGTTGGAGGAGTGTTCATAGTTGGAGGAGCGTTTATGGTTGGAGGAGTGTTCATGGTTGGGGAGTGTTCATGGTTGGAGGAGTGTTCACGGTTGGAGGAGTGTTCACGGTTTGAGGAGCGTTTATGGTTGGAGGAGTGTTCATGGTTGGAGGAGTGTTCATGGTTGGAGGAGTGTTCATGGTTGGAGGAGTGTTCATGGTTGGAAAAGTGTTCATGGTTGGAGGAGTGTTCATGGTTGGAGGAGTGTTCATGGTTGGAGGAGGGTTCATGGTTTGGGGAGCGTTCATGGGTGGACGAGTGTTCATGGTTGGAGGAGTGTTTATGGTTGGAGGAGTGTTCATGGTTGGAGGAGTGTTCATGGGTGGAGGAGTGTTCATGGTTGGAGGAGTGTTCATGGTTGGAGGAGTGTTTATAGTTGGAGGAGTATTCATGGATGGAGGAGTGTTCATGGTTGGAGGAGTGTTCATGGTTGGAGGAGTGTTTATGGTTGGAGTGTTCATGGTCCGAGGAGTGTTCATGGTTGGAGGAGTGTTCATGGCTGGAGGAGTGTTTATGGTTGGAGGAGTGTTAATGGTTGGAGGAGTGTTCATGGTTGGAGGAGTGTTTATGGTTGGAGGAGTGTTTATGGTTGGAGGAGTATTCATGGTTGGAGGAGCGTTTATGGTTGGAGGAGTGCTCATGGTTGGAGGAGTGTTCATGGTTGGAGGAGTGTTCATGGTTGGAGGAGTGTTCATGGTTGGAGGAGTATTCATGGTTGGAGGAGTGTTCATGGTTGGAGGAGTGTTCATGGTTGGAGGAGTATTCATGGTTGGAGGAGTGTTCATGGGTGGAGGAGTGTTCATGGTTGGAGGAGTGTTCATGGTTGGAGGAGTGTTCATGGGTGGAGGAGTGTTCATGGTTGGAGGAGTGTTCATGGTTGGAGGAGTGTTTATGGTTGGAGGAGTGTTTATGGTTGGAGGAGTGTTCATGGTTGGAGGAGTGTTCATGGTTGGAGGAGTGTTCATGGTTGGAGGAGTATTCATGGTTGGAGGAGTGTTCATGGCTGGAGGAGTGTTCATGGGTGGAGGAGTGTTCATGGTTGGAGGAGTGTTCATGGTTGGAGGAGTGTTTATGGTTGGAGGAGCGTTTATGGTTGGAGGAGTGTTTATGGTTGGAGGAGTGTTCATGGGTGGAGGAGTGTTCATGGGTGGACGAGTGTTTATGGTTGGAGGAGTGTTCATAGTTGCAGGAGTGTTTATGGTTGGAGGAGTGTTCATGGTTGGAGGAGTGTTTATGGTTGGAGGAGCGTTTATGGTTGGAGGAGTGTTTATGGTTGGAGGAGTGTTCATGGGTGGAGGAGTGTTCATGGTTGGAGGAGTGTTCATGGTTGGAGGAGTGTTTATGGTTGGAGGAGCGTTTATGGTTGGAGGAGTGTTTATGGTTGGAGGAGTGTTCATGGGTGGAGGAGTGTTCATGGGTGGACGAGTGTTTATGGTTGGAGTAGTGTTCATAGTTGGAGGAGCGTTTATGGTTGGAGGAGTGTTCATGGGTGGAGGAGTGTTCATGGTTGCAGGAGTGTGTATGGTTGGAGGAGTGTTCATGGTTGGAGGAGTGTTTATGGTTGGAGGAGCGTTTATGGTTGGAGGAGTGTTTATGGTTGGAGGAGTGTTCATGGGTGGAGGAGTGTTCATGGGTGGAGGAGTGTTTATGGTTGGAGGAGTGTTCATGGTTGGAGGAGTGTTTATGGTTGGAGGAGTGTTCATGGTTGGAGAAGTGTTTATGGTTGGAGGAGTGTTCATAGTTGGAGGAGCGTTTATGGTTGGAGGAGTGTTCATGGTTGGGGAGTGTTCATGGTTGGAGGAGTGTTCACGGTTGGAGGAGTGTTCACGGTTTGAGGAGCGTTTATGGTTGGAGGAGTGTTCATGGTTGGAGGAGTGTTCATGGTTGGAGGAGTGTTCATGGTTGGAGGAGTGTTCATGGTTGGAAAAGTGTTCATGGTTGGAGGAGTGTTCATGGTTGGAGGAGTGTTCATGGTTGGAGGAGGGTTCATGGTTTGGGGAGCGTTCATGGGTGGACGAGTGTTCATGGTTGGAGGAGTGTTTATGGTTGGAGGAGTGTTCATGGTTGGAGGAGTGTTCATGGGTGGAGGAGTGTTCATGGTTGGAGGAGTGTTCATGGTTGGAGGAGTGTTTATAGTTGGAGGAGTATTCATGGATGGAGGAGTGTTCATGGTTGGAGGAGTGTTAATGGTTGGAGGAGTGTTTATGGTTGGAGTGTTCATGGTCCGAGGAGTGTTCATGGTTGGAGGAGTGTTCATGGCTGGAGGAGTGTTTATGGTTGGAGGAGTGTTTATGGTTGGAGGAGTATTCATGGTTGGAGGAGCGTTTATGGTTGGAGGAGTGTTCATGGTTGGAGGTGTGTTCATGGTTGGAGGAGTGTTTATGGTTGGAGGAGCGTTTATGGTTGGAGGAGTGTTTATGGTTGGAGGAGTGTTCATGGGTGGAGGAGTGTTTATGGTTGGAGGAGTATTCATGGTTGGAGGAGTGTTTATAGTTGGAGGAGTATTCATGGATGGAGGAGTGTTCATGGTTGGAGGAGTGTTAATGGTTGGAGGAGTGTTTATGGTTGGAGTGTTCATGGTCCGAGGAGTGTTCATGGTTGGAGGAGTGTTCATGGCTGGAGGAGTGTTTATGGTTGGAGGAGTGTTTATGGTTGGAGGAGTATTCATGGTTGGAGGAGCGTTTATGGTTGGAGGAGTGTTCATGGTTGGAGGAGTGTTCATGGTTGGAGGAGTGTTTATGGTTGGAGGAGTGTTAGTGGTTGGAGGAGTGTTCATGGTTGGAGGAGTGTTTATGGTTGGAGGAGTGTTTATGGTTGGAGGAGTATTCATGGTTGGAGGAGCGTTTATGGTTGGAGGAGTGCTCATGGTTGGAGGAGTGTTCATGGTTGGAGGAGTGTTCATGGTTGGAGGAGTGTTCATGGTTGGAGGAGTATTCATGGTTGGAGGAGTGTTCATGGTTGGAGGAGTGTTCATGGTTGGAGGAGTATTCATGGTTGGAGGAGTGTTCATGGTTGGAGGAGTATTCATGGTTGGAGGAGTGTTCATGGTTGGAGGAGTGTTCATGGGTGGAGGAGTGTTCATGGTTGGAGGAGTGTTCATGGTTGGAGGAGTGTTTATGGTTGGAGGAGTGTTTATGGTTGGAGGAGTGTTCATGGTTGGAGGAGTGTTCATGGTTGGAGGAGTGTTCATGGTTGGAGGAGTATTCATGGTTGGAGGAGTGTTCATGGTTGGAGGAGTGTTCATGGGTGGAGGAGTGTTCATGGTTGGAGGAGTGTTCATGGTTGGAGGAGTGTTTATGGTTGGAGGAGCGTTTATGGTTGGAGGAGTGTTTATGGTTGGAGGAGTGTTCATGGGTGGAGGAGTGTTCATGGGTGGACGAGTGTTTATGGTTGGAGGAGTGTTCATAGTTGCAGGAGTGTTTATGGTTGGAGGAGTGTTCATGGTTGGAGGAGTGTTTATGGTTGGAGGAGCGTTTATGGTTGGAGGAGTGTTTATGGTTGGAGGAGTGTTCATGGGTGGAGGAGTGTTCATGGTTGGAGGAGTGTTCATGGTTGGAGGAGTGTTTATGGTTGGAGGAGCGTTTATGGTTGGAGGAGTGTTTATGGTTGGAGGAGTGTTCATGGGTGGAGGAGTGTTCATGGGTGGACGAGTGTTTATGGTTGGAGTAGTGTTCATAGTTGGAGGAGCGTTTATGGTTGGAGGAGTGTTCATGGTTGGAGGAGCGTTTATGGTTGGAGGAGTGCTCATGGTTGGAGGAGAGTTTATGGTTGGAGGAGCGTTTATGGTTGGAGGAGTGTTCATGGGTGGAGGAGTGTTCATGGTTGCAGGAGTGTTTATGGTTGGAGGAGTGTTCATGGTTGGAGGAGTGTTTATGGTTGGAGGAGTGTTCATGGTTGGAGGAGTGTTTATGGTTGGAGGAGCGTTTATGGTTGGAGGAGTGTTTATGGTTGGAGGAGTGTTCATGGGTGGAGGAGTGTTCATGGGTGGAGGAGTGTTTATGGTTGGAGGAGTGTTTATGGTTGGAGGAGTGTTCATAGTTGGAGGTGCGTTTATGGTTGGAGGAGTGTTCATGGTTGGAGGAGCGTTTATGGTTGGAGGAGTGCTCATGGTTGGAGGAGAGTTTATGGTTGGAGGAGCGTTTATGGTTGGAGGAGTGTTCATGGGTGGAGGAGTGTTCATGGTTGCAGGAGTGTTTATGGTTGGAGGAGTGTTCATGGTTGGAGGAGTGTTTATGGTTGGAGGAGCGTTTATGGTTGGAGGAGTGTTTATGGTTGGAGGAGTGTTCATGGGTGGAGGAGTGTTCATGGGTGGAGGAGTGTTTATGGTTGGAGGAGTGTTCATGGTTGGAGGAGTGTTTATGGTTGGAGGAGTGTTCATAGTTGGAGGAGCGTTTATGGTTGGAGGAGTGTTCATGGTTGGGGAGTGTTCATGGTTGGAGGAGTGTTCACGGTTGGAGGAGTGTTCACGGTTTGAGGAGCGTTTATGGTTGGAGGAGTGTTCATGGTTGGAGGAGTGTTCATGGTTGGAGGAGTGTTCATGGTTGGAGGAGTGTTTATGGTTGGAAAAGTGTTCATGGTTGGAGGAGTGTTCATGGTTGGAGGAGTGTTCATGGTTGGAGGAGGGTTCATGGTTTGGGGAGCGTTCATGGGTGGACGAGTGTTCATGGTTGGAGGAGTGTTTATGGTTGGAGGAGTGTTCATGGTTGGAGGAGTGTTCATGGGTGGAGGAGTGTTCATGGTTGGAGGAGTGTTCATGGTTGGAGGAGTGTTTATAGTTGGAGGAGTATTCATGGATGGAGGAGTGTTCATGGTTGGAGGAGTGTTCATGGTTGGAGGAGTGTTTATGGTTGGAGTGTTCATGGTCCGAGGAGTGTTCATGGTTGGAGGAGTGTTCATGGCTGGAGGAGTGTTTATGGTTGGAGGAGTGTTAATGGTTGGAAAAGTGTTCATGGTTGGAGGAGTGTTCATGGTTGGAGGAATGTTTATGGTTGGAGGAGTGTTCATGGGTGGAGGTGCGTTTATGGTTGGAGGAGGGTTCATGGTTGGAGGAGTGTTCATGGTTGGAGGAGTGTTCATGGTTGGAGGAGTGTTTATGGTTGGAGTGTTCATGGTCCGAGGAGTGTTCATGGTTGGAGGAGTGTTCATGGCTGGAGGAGTGTTCATGGGTGGAGGAGTGTTCATGGTTGGAAAAGTGTTCATGGTTGGAGGAGTGTTCATGGTTGGAGGAATGTTTATGGTTGGAGGAGTGTTCATGGGTGGAGGTGCGTTTATGGTTGGAGGAGGGTTCATGGTTGGAGGAGTGTTCATGGTTGGAGGAGTGTTCATGGTTGGAGGAGTGTTCATGGTTGGAGGAGTGTTCATGGTTTGAGGAGTGTTCATGGTATTAGCAAAGATGATCTTGTTCCATAATTGGTCAAAATGAACTACTTTGACCGATTTATAACACTTGACCGTCACAACATATATATAATAAATGGCTGAAGAAAGTGAAAACAATTTCAATACATGTTCACTGAGTGAAAATGTTCATAACCCGTCAGGCTATTATACAAACTGGCTCGCCTTAAACGTTGATACTGTATAATGAGAGATCAGTTCTGACAACCATTGAGAGATCTTAGTCTAGCAACAATAGTTGCGGCTTGCCGCTTCATTGCTGAATTAACTGAGAGTTTGAAGGGTCCCTGCCCCACACTGAGACACGAGTGGAAACACTTATGGTGTCACCCTGGATAAGTTATTTTATTCAACGTGTGCCTCTGTTCACCCAGCATTAAGTGGGTACCTGGTGTAAGATGTGGAGGAGGTGACCTTTAAGCGCTTTCGGGAGCTCAGGTTAGACCAGGGTAATAATGTGACAATCATGCGCTTTGAGCATACCTTTATGGCGTGGATACTGCGCAGTATAAATGCCACTATTATTATTAAGGATTCAGCCATACCAACAGTATATCGACTCCGGTGACTCCGGCACAACACAAGACCAACACGCCTAGGGTTAGTGGATAAAATCACATAAAACCACAAGCGAAGTCACCGTCAATAAAGTATTATTTTACCCTTCATGTTGTTGGCTAAAATGAAATGTCAGTGAAGGGATAGAATGTAATTTCTCGTTAACCTAAGAACTGAAAGTGTGCTTCTTGCTTCTTCTAATGTCTAATGTAACAAAGTGTAAGAAGTTCATGTTACTGACGAAATGTATGTTATTAACGTCTTTTTAAAAATGAATATTACCCTACATTTAAGGTTCACATGTTATTTGCACAGAAAGCCTTTATGAGCCAACTTATTAAAAACTTATTTAGAGTGCAAAATGACGATAATGAAAGGACAGAAATATCAGCAGTTTTAGGAAATAAGGATTGCTATTTTCACTTGAATTATTAGTGCATGTACATGTATGGCACTCACTAGTTATTCCCATTTCAATTACAACATTAGGAAACTTACTTTATTAAGGATTCAGCAATTTGCTGAATCCTTATTGTTATTGGCGTGTTTTTTTTTTTTATTATTATTATTTGCACCGATTTTGTATCAGCCACTTTGGCAAGAAGGAATGAAACTATCACAACCAAACTTTACAGGCTGATAGTCCTTACTATGTAGTTTTGCCGCGAAGCTTTTGGGCCCAAACAGTTCACCCATTAAAGGTCCAGTTCGAATCCAAATTCCGATTTTTAACATGGGAAATTTTTTCAAAATGTACCTAGAGACTTAAAACTTTTTCCAAAAGATCCGCAATGACCTTGCGAGCAATAAAGTAAATCATGACGAAGTCGTCAGTCACGTGCTTTAGCCGCCATCTTGGATTTTCTAACTTTTTCAAATTTTCGGACCCCATGTACCTTTGCGGAAACACCACTCCGAAGATATTAGCACCTAAGAGCTGAAACTTTATTTACATATAGCTGAAACATAGGGGAATAACAAGTTTGTTCTTTTTTGTCCGAAATCATATTACTTTTTTCACAGTGACCTTTCAAAATCAGGCAACTTTTGAAAACCGCGAACTTTCAGGGGCGATAATTCAAAAACCTGACAAGCGAATTGAACGATTTTTTCAGGAGAGTGAGACAGTACTATGTTCTTTATGAATCAATAATAAAATCGCTCGCGTACAGTCATTTCCGGTCATAATAAAGAAAAACTTTTTACATAGGATTTTTAAAAAAAATGTACTTAGAGACTTTAAACTTTTTGCAAAAGATCCGCAAGAACAATACAAGCAAAAAAGTAAATCATGACCAATTCGTAGGTCACGTGGTTTAGCCGCCATCTTGATTTTCTTTAAATTCGTCTGATTTTGACATGTTAAATTTGGGTCTAAATAGTCCCAGTGACACACTAGAGACTCGCAACTTGTTTTAAAAGATGCTTAATAACTAGACAAGCAAAATGTGTTACCATTGCGGAGTCGTAGGTCAAGTGGTTTCGACGCCATATTTAAATTTTAATGTTTTCAAATGTTTTGACCCTGTGCATTTTTGCGGAAACACCACGCCGAAGATATTTGCATCTGAGAGCTGAAACTTAGATGTATAAGCAGCTGAAGCATTGGGGAACAACAAGTTGCATATCTTATTAGCGAAATCCTATTAACTTTTTCACAATTATCTTTCAAAGTATGATAACTTTGAATGTTTACCTAGGTTCTTAAACAAATCGAATTTTCTTAATTCTCCAAAGATATACAATTTACAGAGCAATACGTGATACCAGTTCGAGTTAAAATCTATTCTACACGTAATGTGAGGTAAAACCTGTTCGAAATTCATATGATATTTATACAATAGTCGATTTAGAAGATTTTGCAAGTGTAAAGAATCATGCTAAGACACGAATAACCGGACAACAGTCTCAACACTGTCTGGTTCATCGTGGCATTACTGGAATTCTTTAAAATTCTTATTTCTCCAAAGATACACATGCTATTAAGCTTTAAGTCATGCCAGTTCGAGTGGAAATGTATTCTACGCGAACTGAGATATACATACTGGAAGGAATTCATATGATATTTACACACTAGTTGAATTAGATGATTTTCAAGTGAAAAGACTCGTATTTAAACTCGAATAACCGGACAACAGTGTTGACAATGTCCGGTTCATCGTGGCCTCCCGGAAACCTTTAAAATTCTAATTTCTCCACAGATATACATGCTACTATGTACTAAATCATACCAGTTCGAGTCAAAAGCTATTCTGCGCGAACTGAGAGATACAACCTGGAAAAAAACTCATACGATATTTACACTGTAGTCGATTTAGATGCACCAAGTCACAAGTCAAGCTCAGAAACCGGCTCCAGATCCGACCTTTTCAGTTAAGCTAAACTGTGACGTCAGTAATACGGCTCGAAACATCAAAGTTTTCCTTAAGTGAAATTGGTGGTTTTGGATCCGCTTTTTAAGTGTTTCTCCATGTTGGTCTATGTCTTCCAAGTCAGACTTCGTAAGCCAACTGGATTTGTCTGTACTGGTTGAGTGAATGGTACATTCCATACGGGTAGTTGTTGTTCACTCTAAATGGGAGAATCATAATTATTACGCTAATAGGCCTATACTTAAACAAATCGTTACACCACTTTGAAGGTATTTGCATCTAAGCGCTACAACTTAGATTTATCTGCAGCTGAAGCATTGGGGAATAACAAGTAACATTAAATAACTCCTAATGTTGAAGTTGAACATTTGAACAAGTTGGATATGATAACGATTTTATTGAAGCGTCATGTGGATGAGTTGCTTCCCCTTGACCATCCTACGATGCTGTGACAACACTATCTCATCAGAGAGACGCAATATCAACTGGAAAAAAGGGCCATTAGCACGATAATTTATATGACTAATGAGTTTTAAACATAAGTTCATCAAATTTGACTTTCATTTTGATGTGTGAACAGGATATTCACACTTTCGTTTTGGCGTACATTGTGTTGTTGGGGGTCAGGCCTGTTATATATGGTGCTATTGTATCGAGAAGTACTGAATGTTGCCGAACATTACCAATTTGAAGACAGTCGACTCAGTATAGTGACGATATATATGTAAAAGTAGTTCTGCTCGAAAACCGGACACTGCATCACGATTAACGCACATGTATCAGCCAAAGAAACAGACAAATCTAGGTTGATTATTCTTGAAAGATCTGTGCATGTAAATCGGACTATAGTTTCGGGTCTTCAAATATTTTATATGATTCACATTGAGTGTAATGCACACATACATTGGTATGCAATTTGTTATCTTTACATAATATAGAATTATTAAGGAACGTAGCACGAGTCAACGAATTAACACTTCATTCATTCATAAACAAGATTTTACTATTGTCATAGTACGCTAATTCCATATAAGGCAATGTGTTTTTTTCATCCGCCAAAAGAGTTCCTTGTCCATCATTCATACAATACGCATGCGGCAATTGAATAACAAACTTATCAATGAAACTGTGCTCGTTTTAAGCAAGTCTTTCACACAGTATACCTATTGTAACCATTCAATGCGTATTCTAAAACCAGCCAAGGGTAACGGATTTGAGACATCATTGTCTCGTATCCACAGACATTTATTCTGCCGTTTCTCACACTTTAAAGCCCTGTTCTACATCTTCATTGTCCGTCGACTCTAAACTATTTCAAATCTATTCGTTCTCTATTCATTTTATTCAAACATTATTATTAAATGGTATTCTACCTAACCAGTACGCCAATTTCTCCCTTTTGAAAATAGGTCTGAAACAACCACTTCCGGTCTATTTATTTACGTAAGTACAGCTCACACCATTGTATATAGTCACACAATTGTTAGATTTTAACACGAAACTTTGGATCTCAATATTCCTAGAGATATGCTAGACACTTAATTAAAACAATTAAAACGGCTGAATCCGTTTGTCGTCGCTTGCGACTATATTTTTATTTTCTGATTCCTGATTGAAAAGTTATGTATATGATATCAAAAGCTAAAAAGTCCCTTAATGAGATACTATTAGTTACACGGTCTGAGGCGCAGCCGAAGGATATCTGAATATACCAGTCTAATTAAAATCAGACCGTAATTAGTTATACGTTACACAATATACAGTCTGACAAGGCTCAATGACACAGTCCGTCAGATTAACCTTTGACTCCAGTTTGACCTATTCATCTCGAAGCGAAATCCAACCAATCAAAATGCGCCTCTCTTAACGAAACACGGCTGGGTTTAATCAAATCAATTTCACCAGCAGACCATCTTCCAGCAGTTTAGATTGCTCAACAAAGTATATATTGCACATACAAAGCAGTTATTCTGCATTCAATGCACTTGTCTTTGAGATGTGGTTGAGAATTAAAGGGCGTACCCCGTTTATAGCTATGTTTGACCGACACGGATAGACCGTTCGCCGATAGCTTGTCATCTAGCATCGATATTCTTATATTAAATAAAAGTTAAAGAAATTGAACTACAGATTCGCAAGCCAAAACAACTGAATATAACAAAGAGACCAGATATGCTCTTTTTCACTTCATTTTCTTTTTAAAAATAGGTAAAAGAATCTTGCTGTGCTCTCTTTCAGGTGGAAAAACACTCGAAAATATAATTCGTTTTCCGAGTACTGAATATAGGTCATGTCAAAGCAAATTTGAGGTCAGCTGCAGAATACGGGGCAAAATCGCTGATTGGTTGGTATGAATTGAGGGTCAAGGCCGGCCCGACAGCCAGTACCGTTGGGAGTTGTCAGATGGTATATGTGTAACGTAATAACTTAATAACTATCTGAATTTAAATAGATTGGGAATATACAGGGGTCTCACAGTCCCCTACACCCTGTCAAAACACCGTGTAACGAATTTATTACTGATTTCACTCATTTCCGATCAAATAGATAATATAAGCTACATGAAAATAGCTATATCCGTTCGTGATAAAAACTCAGTGAAACAGCGAAAACACTGTATAGAGTGTACCGTTCTATATCAAGGGAGATAACTTTATTATTACATGAAGAATAATAGAGAGACATGTTTTTATTGAATTGATTTATTGACACAATCAACATACAAAATAAATGTATATAGGTTGAAATCAGCGTACTTAGGTTTGTTATAGTCAATTTCGATTCTGAACTTCCGAGTCGAGCAACCGTTTAAAGCGCAACTCCCGGATAAAATTGACCAAAACTCGTTTGACTAAACCAAGCTAAATTGTACCCTCATGTTAATATGTATGCATAGTATCGTGCTCAATATGCTCATAAAAGTTTTAAAACAATAGATTATTTTATTATTTGCGATTATAATAAATAGCGTCATCTACTTGCCGCGATCGTTTTGTTCCGGTGATGTAACTGGATGTGACGTCAACTGGGGCAAACAAACGTGACGTAACAGCCACGTGACAATGTAAACAACACAGCGCTTCACTTCGGTGATCGCTTTTTGACGATTTGGGTCACATATAAAGTTAAACTGAGAGTGAAATTCGAATATCTGCTGTATGAAAGTATAATGGCAACGAGGAAATAGCTAAATATTTGTTTTGGTACATAATTATGAGAAGAATTCATGATCCGAAAGGACAAATTCCGCAGCCTATAGTCGTTGTCCTCTGTCGACACGGAATGATTTCGGTAAGTGGGTCTTTGATTTCTTTCTTCTAACGATGCATAATTTGTTATGTGTATGGACATGTTCTTTTGAAAATATAAATATTACTTGAATTTTCAATTTGAATCGAGGAAAACAACATTATCAGTCTCTCAAATCGTGGCTCTCGTCGAGAGTGTTTTGCAGATCCATTTTCGATACTCGCTCAATATCTTGGTGATTTTTTTAAAGAAATTTGTCTGGCCCACAGGGATGGCAGTATCCAAATTTTGATAACCATAGTAATTTTTTGAATGACTGGTGTTAATTTTAGCCCAGAGATTCATAAACATGTCAATTATGAGAACTTCTAATTAATTTGCACTATTTCTTTGGTAAAATGTGAATGTGTGCATGACTTGCCTTTTTAAAAAACGTTTATTATTGATTTGTCTTCAACTTCAGGAAATTATTTTTTAAATATTGACATTTGCTTTCAATGAAATATATTAGACAGAAATCCAAATTCAAATCCATATATAACAATGTAGTAGAAATTACTACTGGTATTTTTAAAAATACAAATTAGAAGCCATGAGTTAGTGATCATGAATGTATATGCATATTTAAATTTTCAAAGAAATGGCTTTCCAAAAGATTTCAATATTTTGTTTGATAACTATTTATTTGTTTGTGATGAAATTAGACTGAGGCTGTAGATGTTTAGAATTATTTCACTTGCCTGACATAAAAATATCAAAGGTCCTATAACCAAATACAAAAAAAAACATGTTATGAATTAATCATGTGTAAACATATGCAGCATCAAGAAAGATTTATTATTGTTGTTACAGGTGATTGGAGTCCCTAATACAAGAGAACACAACAACAACAAAAAAAACCCATTAGGAATGGACTGTAGATGTGCAGTAAAATATTTGTGCTGAAGGTGTGATCCTTTGATAACAGCAAATGATATATATAAACATTGTCATAAGAAGTGATATATGCTGATTGTGTGAACTGATATCCAAATCATTATCTTCTCTTGGATATGAGAATGTGCCAATGTTTTAGAAATATTGTATTCAACTTTGCAGCAAACTTGAGCAAGACTACACAAAACAGTGTAATAGTAAATCAAATTAATATTCAATTTAATTATGAGAGTAAATCAAATCAAATATTTCCCAAATTATTTTAAAATAAATTTTATGATAAAAATTAATTTCATGTGCACTGTTCCTTTGTAATTGCTAAAATGCAAACACTTATACAAAATAATGTTCAATACATGTATACTTAGTTGAATAAATTTGGCTCTTATATTTGTTGTTTTATTCATGATTAAAAAGTGGAAATGCAATATTGCATCTTAAGTGACTTTAATGTCACAATAAAAATAGAAAACTTGAACATACGAGGGGCGTTCAATAAGTGTTGCAACTTCAATATAAAACCAACTCGCGTAGTCAATTTTTTACTTTTATTTTTCAATATAGTTACCCTTCACCTCAATACACTTATTCCATTTCTCTTTAAGACTTTTGATGCCGCTTTTGTAGAAGTCTTCCGTTTGCCCCCCTAACCACGCCTCTGTGGCAGCTTTGACGTCTTCGTCATCCCGGAAGTGCCTTCCACGTAGGGCGGATTTCAGGTTTCTGAACAGGAAGTAGTCACTGGGGGCTAGGTCTGGGCTGTAGGGTGGGTGGTTAAGCTGTTCGAATCCACAATCACGTATAGCGGCCTGTGCAACTCTTGACTTGTGGACTGGAGCGTTGTCATGCAAAATCAGAACACCACGTGTCAACATTCCACGGCGTTTCTGTCGAATTGTCTTTCGCAATTCTTGCATTAGGTTGGCATAATATTGACCATTCATTGTAGTTTTGGTTGGCAAGTAATCAATTAATAATATGCCTTTTGCATCCCAAAAGATTGTCGCCATAACCTTGCCAGCTGATGGTTGAGTGCGTAACTTCAGGGGAGGCGGTGAACTCGGGTGCTTCCAATGCTTGGATTCCAGTTTAGTTTCCGGGTCCCAGTGGTGGATCCAGGTTTCATCACCTGTCACCAGACGAGACAAAAACCTGGCTTCATCCGCATTAAACCGATCCAGGAGCTCCATGCAACTTTCGGTTCTTTTCTGGCGATCTTGTGCTGTGAGGTTTCTGGGTACCCATCTTGCAGATACCTTGGACATACCAAGATGGTCATGAATTATTTTTTCAACACTTCCAACTGATATCTGGAATTCCAAAGACAGTTCAGAAACTTTAAAAGTCAGCTAAAATTCGTCTTTCGATAGCGGCAATAACTTCCGGTCGGGTGACTTCAGATGGCCTGCCTGACCGTGGGTCATCGTCTAAGGACTCCCTGCCCTGCTTGAACTGAAGAGACCAGCGACAAACTGTTGAAAAGTTAGGAGCATCCTTACCCATCACATTACACATACGATTATGTATTTCTGTAGCTTTGCATCCCTCTTTAGTAAGGAACTTGATCACAGCGCGTTGTTCATGTTTGAGAGAATCCATGATTATGGAGACCCTTAGGTCAGCGCAGCTATTATATCTAAATAATTGTTATGTCTAGAAATTGTTTTGACATGTGTCAATGTTATGTTTTGACTATAGTAACCCCTGCTATAAGCTGACACTGTTTAGGTAAACACCAATGCCCCGCTTGCAACACTTATTGAACGCCCCTCGTAATTGTTTTCAGAATTCTTAGGTCTGTTTCAAGGTAAGTTTATTTGATATGCAGGTAGGTGTAGGCAAATGTAAAAAACACAAGTCATGTTTACATAGGTATTTACACACTGTTACAAATCTATTTTATAGAAATAGATATCTTTGTCCCTTTTGATTATGCTATTTACAAAATTAATCATATGCATTGTGATGAAGTATATTTTTTATATTTTTATATATATATCTGTAACTGAAAATACAGGTTAGTTAAAGTTGCAGATTATATCAATAAATGTCTGAATTTTCAATTTGATCAGATATATATATATACTTGACAAAATATACTCAGAAAATATTATGTAAACTTTGAAATGAATAATGATTATCTTATCATTTGAATGAGATATCAATCACCAAAAATTCCATTATTCTTATTTATTTTATCCACTAAAATACAGATCAGTTAGATACAATATTTTAATTCTTTCTTTCAATGTCTTTCAAAATTTATGAAACAATATCACTACAATTAAAGTATTTCTATTGCAATACACTATTCATCCTAAAACAAAATTGGGTACGAGTACGAAACGTGTGGATATGCATTGGAGTTAACTGCATCCCGAGAAGACATCACGTGACCATGCAGGTACGGTAAAGTTGTTTCGCCAAAAATGAAATAACCTATATATTATAGTCACCAAATAACAAAATATTTAACTACATGCATACACTATTAATGATGTATCTAAAATACGTAAGTTTGCCAGATATATCAGCACTGAAACACGTATGACATCAGCTGTTCGGTTAATTATTTGGGAATTTACTTCCGGGTTTAGTAAGAACCATTTTAAAAACTTTTTCGCTGATATTGAGTATATTCCTTTTCTGATTCTCTTCAAGTTGTCATATGCAAATATATGGCAAGTTTTTACATTAAATGGTCGACTGGTTTTGATTCCTATTGGCCGCGCAGTTTACTAGTCTGATAGTGTTAATGCTACGGCGGCCGCCATTTGCATTGGTTTGTTTTCTCCAGTTGACGTCATACATTCCTTCGGGGAAAATCGAGATTTTTCCGGTGTTCTTCGTAAAACAAGATGGCCGACACGTCAAAAAGCGACGTAAACAGACAGTTTTCTGACTTCTTTTACGATTTGCTAAAGTCACACATGATTTCAATGCTAATGGGATGCGAGAATTTGTTGTTTATAAACCGATTCACATAATTTCCATGTCTTTGCAATGTGCATGTAAACCATAGGCAGTTACTTGAAAGAAATTGGAGCAAAATCATCCGGGAGTTGCTCTTTAACTTCCGCATTCCATCTATGGTCAAGGTCATCTGTAAAACCCGTTTAGTTTGTCACATGACCTGTCTTCACAGGTCATACGGTTGGCAGGGCCTTACAAATCCGCCTACACGGTTTTGTATGTATTGGCTATTGACAAATCAGAATTCAACAAATTTATCTAAAGGGTTCTAATGTTGGATAATCTTCATTTAAACATTATACAGAGTTTGTGTCTGTAATAAACTTAACGATGTCGACGGCAATGTTTTCGTGGTAAATCTGTGATGGGGATGGCATGAATAATAACAACACATTCACAACAGCAAATACTTGAGGATGAGGCCTTTATGTTGCAGAGAGTTGAACATTTTCGATTGATAAAGGCATTAGAGATGTGAAGCTTACGGTAATTACAGTAATTAAGCTTACGGTAAACATATTTGATAAATTGGATAAGAACATTATAAAGAGAACTTGGGGGTGTCTCAAAAGATTGTGACGTTTATATGAAACACATTCCTTAAAAGCAACCATATTGTACAATCATGAAGAACATTCCAATGGAGTAAACTACACTTCTGTCGCCTGTAATAGATTGCTCCTCACTGATACCCCACATTGCCTACCCAAATAGATAGAACTGAGAGATCTGTAGAGCATTAGTCTGTATCTGCGTTGAATATACTATGATCTAAAGGAAATTCATGAAGATATGTCACATATTTAACAGGTTGTAAATAAATAATGATTGGTTAGGCACATGACTGTGGGTCCAGGTTCCTTCTCCACCCTGCCTATTCTCCAGATCTAGCCTACTCAGACAGAGATCCGTGGCCATACATTTGAAACCGACGAGAACGTCACTGCGGCAGTAGAGGAGTTTTTACGGTTATGTGCCCATAAATGCATGGTTTTCATTGAAGATGTTCGAAAAACGCTGGACCATTATGCATTGAGGTCATGGGGGAAAACGCAAAATAAGACGTAAATATTTTAGATTTCTTCAGTTTTCATGATCAGGTGAGAAACCTTATGGGCACCCCTCGTATGCATAATGATCTAAAAGGTATAATCAAATTTGAAGTTAACGTTAACTATTCTAACCAAGATCAAGTTTACCGGGGATGTAGCTCAGTTGGTAGAGCGTCTGCTCATCACCCGGTAGGTCGGGGTTCGATTCCCGGCCGCGTCATACCAAAAGACGTTAAAAGATGGGAGTTGTTGCTTCCTTGCTTGGCGCTCAGCATTATAAGGATAGAACAACGCTTGAACTGGCGCTGCACTGTGGCTGCCGGGTGCAATATGCACAAACCAAATTTCCTATGTACTTTGTATTGCGGACAATAAAGTGTTATTATTATTAAATTAAATTAAATACATTGCCAAGAATATATTTTTAAAAATAAATTCAACGTGAATAATGTTCACTCCAATTAGACCACAAATGTGTAAATCAAAATATGCAATAAATAATAAATTAACTTAAGCAATAAAGACTTATATTGATGGTGGTCGGCTCACGCCGGCATTGTTAAGATACGATTTCAGTATATAATAGTTGACTGTATTAATCTAATACTCCTACTTTATCTCTTATTTGATCAGAATTGAAACATTTTAAAAACACAAAACATATATAACATATAACTACATTTTCTACGTTTACATTCGCTTCATCTCGGTTGATTGTAATTGGAAGAACTAATTGGACTATAATGAATTGGACGTAGATCCCCATTTGAAAAGTTCGTTTAACAACACTTATATCTTGTTTAATCCATACAATACGATTTGAAACAGTTGTACTGTACTGTTTATAGTGTGTCTTAGAATTTCAGGTCGATTAAAAACAATGTCAGCATGCGTAGGAAGAAAATTCATTGCTGAAAGTCATGATATATACGCTGCATCAGCAATGAGTCACTGGAAAGGTGGGCGTGTCTGTAACTGTAGGTAACACCCACTGTCACGATCATGTGCGTCACTCATCTGTAATCAATTCACGATATGCTGGAGATGTTTATGAGATTCTATAGTTTATTGCATTTCACAACTGTAAATGAAAATGCCATATTCTCAATACATCTTGTAACCATAGTTGTCTTTGAAATAGAGTACACTGATCACTGTACTTACAACAAAATGATCTAATTTTCTTTTCGTATTAGGAACAATGCGTCTAGAGTGTCTAATAAATCACGATGCTTTCTCATGCAAATTAAACATTTTTTCTTAGATTCTGGTAATTTACACATTAGTAGTTTGACATTACTATTGCTCTAGTGCAATTTGTCATTAAAATATATTACTTAGACTTGTAATTTGACAGTCTTGTCTCATCGTTGAAATGACCAGAATTTTTGTTTGTTTACATCATTCTCAATTTGTGATTATCTCTTTATAGTAAGTAATCACTGTTTCATACTTTTAATGTACTTTTTCGAACAAAACATGTTTGTTATCTATCATTAGGGTAAATGTCTAAAGTTTAAAACATTAATAATCTATCGACATGTTTCTACATTTATTATTACAATTAATCAACAACTGACATCAGGTCAAGAATTATGTTTATTAGAATCTAATAGTTCTCATGTGACGCAAATAAAACAGGAAATTGCACACAGTTTGTGATTTTCTATTATTATTAATGGATTCATCGTGGATTGGAATTGGAAAAATCAAAGAGAATATTTAATCTGCTTTCCATTAATTGCTTCTTGTTGGTTGTTCTGTTTCAAAGATATCAGTTTATTTAATGGTTTGTTTGAATAAAATGTTTGCCACAATGTTACGCCTTTTGTGATTGTGATTCTTTAACGAATAGAACTGGTTGCTCACTTCTATAACGGAACTCATTAAAAATTACCTGTATGGATATGTCTAAGAAAATATTTCCCTAGAAATATTATAATGTCTGCAAATATATATCAAAATATTGCAACTATAGTTGTGTCAAATATACAGTTATGATAATGTTCAGTTGATATTGGGATGATTTGTTTTATTGCGGTTCAAGCGAAATGCCAATTGAAATAATTGGCTTCATGTCATCTATAATTATCATTAAATTGATTTGTTTCAGATTATGTACTTGATATACATGTACGTGTGCGACAGCAAAAGGGCCAGGTCACTTTTACCAACGTAACATTCCATAAAAACAAGCGTCACTAAATGATATGACCTCCTGCCGAATCGAATTATCTATTCAAACTTTAAATTGAAAATTAAATAATTTTAACGGGAAATTGTGTATTTTGCATGATATTTAAAAAGAAATCAAACAAGAATTGCATTTGATTAATTGACGCGCGTAAACCAAATACTCTTTATGTTCACCTTTAGATTGTAACAAAGCTGAATCTACTAGCATTAACACGGTAACTTGCTGCAGTCAGTACTTGATAATATAACAACATTTATAACGTTTGACATATGTGACTGTTATAACATATTGAAAGTCTCGTTGAAGCAATTACATGTATATGTCAACAGAAAAATTATCCAGATTAATTCTGTTTCGGCTTGGTTGTTACTGTTTTTTAATTATCTGGTCGTGCATATTTTTCGTGTTTCACTAATCAGCAGCTGGCCAATTTACCAAATGCCAGTCAAATATTAATTTGATCATACATGTCCCTTTAATCATCAGTATTCATCTGCATTCGACAGTAATCACCTATCAACAGAATTAATTATTCTTGACATTAAAGTTAGTATAATATACATAAACATTAATATTGATAATGTGCTGATATATCCACATTTAACTAATATTTACTTGCATCGTCATACTGACTTAAAATTGATTGACAAACATGACAAAAACGTTATTGTTTATATTAGTTCGACCCACATTTCAGCTCATGAGAACCAGTCATCAGAAGATGATATATACCACCGGTCCCAAATAATTTGTAAAACACATCGTTGACAGATAAATGTATATCTACTTCTTCAGTTAGAAGGTAATAGAGGTGGGTGTTGCTAAGATTTTTCATATTGCGATAAATTGCGATTTTAACTCAATTATTGCGATATGTATGACATTTATTTCAAGAATAAATTACTTAATTTAGTAATTGCTTGATTGAGAAATAATGAAAGTAATATCCTTGGTTAATAAATCTTGAATAAAACCAGAATACATGAATAATTATTGAACAGAGTTTTGGATTTCGCATGAATAAAAATGCACTAGTTTCTCTAAAGAAATTATAATCGAGACAAAACTTCATTTTAGTCAACTTCGCTGGTCAGTCCAATAAGGAAATAAGAAATATTATATCATTATGAGTTAACAAGAGTTTATCAACAGTTCCATCTAATCTACAGTCCCAGGACTGGAAATTTAACACAATTTAGATCTAGTACTAAACTATTTACAAAATAGCACAACAACGAGATGTTGCCGAGTACATGACCACATATTCTTAGTTTAGTAATTGCTTATAAAAAACAACAATTTCTATACGTGACTGATGTGGTAATTCAATGCCCGGTTAATTTGTTTGTAAAAGGCTTGCAGTTTGCTGTCTAAATAAACTATTTCTGGCTGTAATGTTAAACTTTGAAAAAATATAAATTTGTGTTTCAGATTCATGCCATACTCTTACTCTTGAAACACTCTTGAAACACTCCCCTATACCAAAGAACAAAGTGCATGTTATGCACTGAATAAAATAGTTTCAAAGTGTTCCCAGTCCAAGGACTAGTTGATCCATAAGCTTGTCAGTCCTAAACAAATATTGCCAGTCCCAGAAACTAAAGCTGACAATTGTGAGGTAGGTAGACTGGCATTATTGGCATAACTGTGAACATACAAGTACATGGAAACATGTATACACTAAAACAACAAAGTCTCAACGCTTTCGTTTCCATAAATCGACGGTCACCTTCGTCTACTAATGCCTACATAGGATAAGAGCTACAGGGATTGATAGCTACACTGTTTGTTGTGACAGTGATACGTTTACCTGCACACAAGTGAGCTGTTCCAATTAGAGTGCATAAGTGTGCCTACGGTAGAAACATATTCACACAACCCAAGCGATACATGGATTAAGGAGCAATCATAGCTAATTCTGGACGTTGACTAAGACACTTTAAACAATAAAGATGATAAATCACATTAGAATCGGGGGTGGTCACACCCGAATACTGTGTTTGTATAATGTTCACATTGCAGACGGTGACAGTGTACGTACATGTACCTGTAGATTTTGTGTTTATAATGTGAATAATTTATACAGTTAAATAAACAGCTAGTAACAACAATTAAGTTAAGTATTTATCACTTAGTTATGTGAATTTAAATAAAAAATAGGTGTTATATAGCTCGAACATGTGTCGCCTGGGGAATCAATATTTCTTAAGTTTGACAATAATGGTTAAGTTATGAATACGAGTACGTCAGTATGAATTAAAAGAAAATTTAATTGATTGTCTATTCATATACTGTAGATGTTGAGAACATATGTTACAGGGCTGTACAGTTATTACATAACACCTGAAGCCAATATTTAATATAATATCATAACGGTTTAGTTATTGTCAAATTTTAAAAATAGTGAATTCCTTCGTGTGAATTAAATACTCATTTTATTGAGTATTTAGTTCATATACTAAATAGTCTGTAGAACTTAGTGACATCTTAAATTGATATGACTTTATTAAATTAAACTTGAAGGCATTATAATTTATATATAATGATCACATGAGACGTCAGAAAGTCACAGCAACTATTGAGACTCAGAAGTTGTCCATCGCCGTTAAAACACGAACGTAAGTAAACCGCTAAAAATATAATTTAAATATTGATAACTGTATTATAATTATGTATGGTCATTAATGTTCTCTATATAATGTTTCTGCTTATCTGACATTTGTGACGATACGTTTGATCTCAAATGGACAATTAAAGGCCCGATGGCATTAACAATTTAAAGAAGAGTAGATAGAAATAAGCAAGCAGTGAAAAAGAGGTTTTGTTGTTAAATGTTCACCAGACGTGTCAATTAAAGAGCAACATTTAATTTCAATTGACATCATAACTACTTTGTAGCCTGTTTGTGATTTGCAATAGATACACGTGTATCTTATACTAAGGAGAAGGTGAATACGAATATATAAAACAATAAGAAATACATAAGAAAACAAGATTTTCGGGATAACAACTCCTTCATCAGGTGAGACGATATTCAACCTGATGATGGACTTTGTAAACATTATTTCCATACAGAAAAGCATCAAATTGTTCAGCAGACATCATTTTCACAGTCACATATACGCTGCTACCAAATTACAATCCGTGTAATCCTTCACCGTTTACATGACTTTGTTAACGTTTATGCACTCATTACAAAATGTGTAGGCTTACAACAGCCCCAATCGTACATTTACTTTGATAACTGAAGAAACTGCGGCACGATAAGCCTTACTATAGTATACAGCATGCAAGTATATGTGTATTGTCGGCAATCACCATTTTATAAGAAAGCACGATATTCGATGTGGAAAAAGGGAAACATATCTGATTCAGATTTACAATAAGCATATCGCAATACGTATCGATTTTATCTTTGAACCAGTTAATACCGGTAAACCGGTTAAATTTCGCACCTCTAGTAGATAATACACATGCCGAGTTTCAATATGTTGTGATTGTACACTAGAACGTGTACAAAACATAGTTCAAGATTTTATTAGCGATTATTTCGAAAACAAAATTATTTAAAAAATGTTGTTTCAATAAATCAGAACCATTGTTACCATATTATATAACTATCTGCTGTGTGTGTTGTGCTAATTGTAATTGGATATTATAAATAAAATGAAAAAAGGGGTAACAATTAAAATTGTGGAATTATGATTTTGTATCACAAAATGGACTTACTCATCATTCATCAAATTGATGAAAACACCCTTTAAAAATTATATAAAATTGCTTCAGATATCCTGTCAACTATTAGCTTCCCCGGTTCAAAGCCGAGTACCCAAGAATTATAAGATGACACACAGTCCAAAATAATATCTAAAACAATAACCGACTCAGCAGGATTGATAAAAGTCTGCCTACGTCCTGAATCAATCATTTAAAATCAATCTAATTTCATTTCCATCGATATAAAATATTACCATAACAATCGTAAATTACTGAATTTCTATGGCTTTTCGTGGTAGCAAAGGGCATGAGGTAACGTTTGCTTACAGACGGATTAACTTAATTCAGACATGGCATGAATTATATAAAAGGATGGAGTTTTTCATGGCTGATTTGCTTTCCTCTTTAATGTGTTTTAGTAAGGTCATTCAAATACATGTATCAGACTTTTCATGTGAAAATGCTTTATCCCAATGTGCGCTTTTAACATAAGTTTATTTATTGCACGTGACATATTTGCTTTTGTCTTTAACATTTGTCAGATCATTATTTCATATAACTTCATTGACTTATTTCCAGGCTACAGGCTTATATGAATTTTCCTGCACTTTGCAATTGTAGTTATTAATAAATGTACACAAACCTTATATATAACTCAACCTGGATAGAAAAACAAGTAAACATTATTTAGCTTCAGCCGATGTACAAAGTAGGCAAACACAAGGGTTTATATAATTTAAACGTATTAGCAATCACGCATTTATAAAGGCACGAAGCGATATCATCAGCTTTGTATCAATGAATTCAAAATAGTACATTACTCTTCATTAATTCAACATGTGTTGTTAACGTCTGTCAGCCTGATATTGATTATCCTTAGGTGAAATACGACAGTTTATGTAACATATTACATTTTGTTACATATGTTAAAGGGGCAGTAGAACGTTTTTTTGCTCAAATAAGTCGATGAAATGAATTTGAAAAATAATACCACCAATAGTAAAACACTCTTCTGTTTTCAGAAAATCAAGTTAATAAACGAGTGTACATGATTCGGTTAAGCCATGGGAATCGTTTTTGTAATACAAAATAATAAATTGTGTTCACAATAAAATGGCCGCCATGCAATGTTTGCTTTATACGCAACACAGTTTTTACCACTACAGATAATTGGTTTGTGTAATAAGATGTTTTACCCTCTAAAGTTAATTTAAATGACATAAACTATCATTATAAATGGGAAATTTGAAAAAATAAATTTTGCAAAAAACGTGCTACAGCGCCTTTAAGGTATCGTGATTTTCCACAGGATCTATGTATATTACTCCGGTATACGTAATGTACAGAAATCTGGGAACTGCATACTGTATTGAACCAAATTTAATTTAACCAAACAATTTGTTAATTTAAAATGTGATAAAGCATTTAAACAAGAACATATTAAGAAATCAAGTTCTGTTTGTGTTTCCTGTTAATACGTCAGTGAGTATTGTTTAATTTACACGTAGCTTGATTGTTTCTGAACAGGACTAAACACTTGAAAGACAATAACAAATGGGCCATGAACTCATCTGCCTCATATGAAGCAACTTCCCAATGCAAGGAATAACTCTTGCCAGTCTTCATTACTGGCTGATTTCAGTATTTCCTTAAGATATCTGTGCTTGGAAATCCAGGCCCTCTATGCATTTCAGGGGCAGCGACCTACTATCTTAGCCCAACAAAGCGAGGGAAATACTGCAAGGCGTAAATAAACCAGTTATTGAGACTGGCAAGAGTTATGCCCGCGTTTGGAAGTTGCATGTAAAGTGGAAACATCAAGGTGTAGACAAATAAACACGTGGTGCTGAAAAGAAGTTATCATTGATAAATGAAGGTTAAATTCCTCAAGTCTGAACTAACAAGGTCTAACAGATTCTCAACTAGGGTCTTAGTATCTCCATGAAGATATTCCTGTTTACTGATGTTTGTATATGGAATTACACTTAAATTATGATATTAGTGTACCAGTTTTGAGGCATGATGATTTTAATGATATGAGATTTTACTATATTCTATGCATGTACATGTACATGTATATGAATTATGCAATTAAAAAAGACGTAGTGTTAATTAGATTTTAAATGTTAATAAGATTTTAAAAACGGAAATACAAGTTTGGAATTTCCCCCTCGGGATTGTGACGTGCTGTCAAAATACAAGACGATTGTAACTGGAGATACAAAGAGGTGTGCCTACTTCTGCAATGTAACTGTACAGCATTAAATTACACTCTCATTTTACAATTCGGTCATAGTGATTAAAGGCAAAGTGAGTGGCGATGTTAAACAGTTAAAAGCTTATTTCAAGCCTCTCATTTGTTATCTTTCGTGCATTGAAAGGGACGTCATTCTCATGTCTGCTGTACGATGAAAAGCTTGACACTCAGATGGGACAAACATATTTAACGCACGCCAATGTGTCTCAAGTCATATATGAACCATTTTGATTCAGATTTAAATCATTCTACATTTTTCAAAAACAAATTGATTTGAGATTGAATATTTTAAAACATGTTTTAAAACAATATGGTTTAACTATATATTTAAGCAATAAAGGTATCAGTCCCTATCGTTCACTTTATGTTCTTAGGTTTAGAAATTAAATGGCATGGCTTTAAATTGTTTTAACTGTTGTTTTAACGATAAGTTACAAAAAGGCTACAGTGCCCATAAATCAACACTGTAACTGGTTATGATTGCACAGGCTATATAAATTAACCTTCCATTAATATTTGACAACAGAAAGTTGATTTACGATTTATATTTTTCGGTAAAGTTCTGAAATACTTCCTTACTCAAAAAAATCTATACGACCAAGTAAGTATATATTGACTAACCTTCTTCCTATAAAGCAATCATTTATCATAAAGTAAAGTATAAAGAGTATATAGAAAGTAAACTGCATTCCGGTCACGCCCATATTTGTAAGAGTGGGGTTATGAAATTTACAAATTCTAGTCCAAATCTAAAATTTGAGCAAAACAAAGAAGATTTCGATGTGGACACTCTGCCACGCTCATATTGAGAGGTGTTAGGGCAAAATAAGTATAGGGGCGGGCGGAATTCAAGGATCAAGGACGGATATGGTGGTATCTGATGAGCTAACAGAATCACAGTGACAATACGTTTTCTGCTTGTAATACAGGTTTGAAGTGTATTTTTAAACAATTATGAACTATTCGCTTGTTGTTAAATGCAATTTTATTTACAAACTAGTGCATTAAATCCTTGCTAGTTTACAATCACTAAAAAAAACAACAAAAGCTGCTTTTCTTGAAAATGTTTCTTGAGGTTTTTGTACTATTTTGTAGAGACTGAGTTAACCATGAAGATCCTTCTTGTCGTGACCATTGCTTTGTCATTCCTCGACCTCAGGTAACTGATTTGTGAACAATTTGTAAAAATTCCATATTCATATTCATAAATTCATACCATTTATTTATATCCTGAAAAAATATTGCAATTACTTAAAAAACAAATTCGTTTCCATTCACATGGATATGAACACAAATCTTTACAAACACACATTTACGTTAATTTAGGAGGCCTCGCTATGTTATTTCTTTTCAAATGTGTGTTTTGCGGTAAAATTTCTCATATTCATATTTGCTTATGTATCTCTTATATTCCAGGGAAGCTAGCCCGTGTACGATTATGCTTAGTAACTTCGTGGAGAGGGAGATAGAGTTTTCCGATGTGAACACAAATAACGCTGTAACCAAAGAGGAATATCTTTCGGGATTCACCAAAACTGATGTCAACTGTAAGTCATCTAATAGAATAAGATTTAGTACTATAAAAGACCATTTCCCCGTAAAATATGTTAATGTTTGTTTGCACTTTCAACTTTGGATATAGATCTTTATTTACTCTTGAAGTACAATATAAATGTAATCAGGTTATATATACTGTACAGCTGCATACCGAAACTCTGTTCACCTACTAATAGGTGCAAATAGCACAACATTTCAGTGCAAATAGCACAACATTTGGCATATCTTAGTTGCATAGTATTGACATAAAAACTAAACCGTTCACTTTGCATTTTTACATTAAATGAAGGCAGTTAGCTGTTCCATAAAAATAATCTAATATGATACCGCGTAATAAACAGTTACAGTTTTGACAGCCCTTTGAAATGACCAGAGCTAATGTTTTCAAAACTGCGTATACAGTTTTTTATTTTCTATATTTTTCTTGGGCAAAACAGTATTTTACTGCAAGGCACATTATGGCCGAGGCCAATATTTGCTGAAAGTATGACATATTTTAAAACATCAAAGGTAACCCCCCCTCGCATGAGCTAATAAACAATTGAATTCCGTTTGCCTTTGATGATTTCCGGTGAATTCCGTAAATATCTAACTGTCAAATGAGAAAATTATTCAATATAATTATTTTACCAACTCTGTGTGGCCTTTTATTTCAGTAAATACACGCAATGTCTCGCTATCTAATTTTATAAGCGAATTTATTGAGTGAAAATGTAAGTACGCAAATTTACTAACAGAGTTAGTAATTACATGCATTTTATTATTATACAGATTAACTGTAATATAGCTATCATACAACAAAAGTATTTTGTCAATATATTGAGGGTTACAGGTTTCAGTCTTTGATCGATTATTTGTGGACAAAACATGATCTTTTCGCAAGGAAGATAATTACAAAGGCCACTCATTTCTTAGTTAATAAGACAGAAAGGTATAACATTTTAAAAAATAACTTATGCGACCTCTCCGATTCTATGAGCAAACAAACAGTACCGATATAAGATAGTTCAGTTATTAACAAATGTTGTAAAGATTGGCAAATGAATTTGTTTGTACCAAATTATATTTATATACAGACTTCGAAAATGAGTATTATATACTATAAAGTTGTTCACCTTACAACCGATGCAGAACAGACAATGTATTCCATCTTTTCAACAACAATTCACCTTTATTGTCACATTTCGATTTTTCGTTAATGCAGCTGCGTAAATTAATGATGTAAACGGAATATGAATATTCTTTAAGGAAAACCTACGTTAATATAAATGTACAATGTATAATCGTCTGTTACCTATTGAAATTATACCGCGTGTCATTTATAAACAGTTTAGGGCTACATGACATGGCTATTATATTTTGTTAATGATTTATCCATTGTTTATTTTGCCCATTTTGCTGCGCAGACATTTAAGTGTAATTTTCATAAAACGATCAAAATATGACTGATAGGTCGTTGAGTATAATTTACTGTTGGTTGTTTTCAAAGTTTCGACTTGTAACACAACTTTGGTTGATTGATTCGCAACAATGTCTTTACTATACCTCACAATTGTGCAAGTAAGCAATGGAAATGCAGAAAAAAACCTCCATAGCACCAATTTCGAAAAATAAAACCCTAGTGATCGATGCATACATGTATGTGAGCTAAAACGCCTTCGAAAAAAGAGCCATTGGCTCTGTAGCTCAAAATATACGTTTTAAGATTCAAAATGTAAATGTCTCCCCAAAATGTATTTGTTAGAGGGCTTCCTCTATTTTTTCACTGGAGAAGAAATCTAACACATGTTGGTGTTGTGTGGCCTTTCTCTGGAGCCAGAGGGTTACCAAATCTTCAATTTATAATCCCCACTGGCCAAAGAGTCTGTACATGACATTTCAGCTATCTAGGACTTTTTGAACTAGAGAAGAACGATGGAATTATTGTTTAGGTCGTGACCCCGGTGCCCGTTATTTGGGGTTCAGGGTCAACAAGTCTTCAATTTATTTTCCCCATTGGCCAAGGAGCTGGTGCCCAACATTTCGGTTTCAAAAAAGGTTTTTATGTCATGACACCTTTGACCTTATTTTGGGTCACAGGGTCACCAAATGTACAATTTATAAACCCCATTGTCTTTGGAGTCTACGCACACGATTTCAACTAGTAATTCGATAGAATGATGAAATAACGGACGGTTTAAGACAATCGACAACATTTTATTACGATTTTCGAAATGTATGTAGTTTATGTTGATATTCAATAAATGGTTTTGGTTTACAATTTATTTTGCTTTTTCTTTCTCCGAAGCTGATGACAGGGTGACAGTCGAGGAATACACGGACGCAAGAGACCCTTTTTCGCAAGCTTATGCTCCAAGTTCCTTTGAGATGTTAGATTCAGATGGAAATGGATTTGTAAAAGAATCAGAGATGGAGGCCGCGTTTAAAAACCAAGATGCAGACGGTAATACTACCTTGTGAATCTGTGTTTGTTTCCGTAAAGGGGCCACCGGCCCATTATACAAGTACGTACAATATGAATGCAAAATGTTAATGAAGCGCTGTATAATTACAGGCTAGAGCTATTACAATTGTACACGTACAATTTAAATGCTAAAAAAGCATACTAAACAGAAAACTACAGAATACTAAACAAAATACTGAAAAACTATAATAGTCTATTTCCATAGCGCATATCCAATGCTAAATAGCATGCTCAAAGCACACAATTTGTATTATGACCCTGAAGATATAGTATACCTCCGGTACCTTCTACTAACCAGTTAGCTTCACACTTCCTGTATTCAGGTAACCAATTAAACAAGTCGTCAAGCTGTATAATCATCATTAATCTTCTTGTGGGTTTATTCAAAACATCAATGACGAAAGCATATTCCCAGTCATGTGCCTTTAGCTACCAAGATCAATTAATTGATGAAAATGCATAGGTAATGATAAACATATACACTTTTTAATGTTTGTTTTAATATATAACAGATGATGGTTCTGTTTCAATTTCCGAATTGCAAGAATACTACAAAAATGTAAGTATACTAAGAGCATAACATAAGGACCACGGCCTCCTTCCACAAAGCAACCTTTACTAAGGTTAACCTTTAACTCCTACTCTTTAACATTGCACTGAAGTTACTTTAGTGAGTTACCTTTAGTTCTACGTAAACGGAGACACTCGTGATTGATCTAATATGTATTAGCAAAAGGACTACAAGTATTTCAAGTGATCTTATCAGCGTAATGTTATAGATTCTAGAGTTTCATGCAAAAAGTCTAAGTCTGAGGATTACGGAATATCATTTAAAGTATAAACAAGTATAAGTGTTGAAATAAGAAAAAGTTTAATAAACCATTAACTGTATCCTAACTCTTTGTTGCAGTTGTGCCCTTAGCAACGTAACATGTGAAGATTGTACCAACACAAAGTCATATGTTGGAAAACAGTTACAATTTGCACATTAAAAATATCTATGAATAAATAGATACATACTTGTTGTCTACGTTTTTATTGTAGAAATGTGTGTCTTCAATGTTTCAAATGCGTTTAGTGTAGGAAGTGCACATATACAAATATTGAACCTTAATCTTCAGTATTGTTGTGAAAATGAAGATAATTACAATCAGACTCAATTAAATGCATATGCAAGACAATCACGTCCCAAATGTGTAATGATGGATTTATTTACAACTGAGAAAATATAGCCCATCGATGAAGAATGTTCAGAATTATCTTTCAGAAGATAGGTTAGTTCATGATGCACAAGCAGCTATTTCAGTTGCTTAAAATAGTTGAAAATGTCCAATTATTTACACGAAATCGCCATATAGTGTTCTACACGATAACAAGTGTTTTGGTCTGTGAATTAATGATTAATTCATCTTCAAAAACAAAACAAAGACTTAGTACTTTTCGTTTTTCAAAATGTTTTTATTGTTCCATCTATACGATTGTCAAAGCTGATACAAGTATATGTGTATTATTCATAACAGATTACAGACTCGTAACAATAAACGTAAACAGTCATTTTGGGTTAAAGATTGGGAATAGAGGCAGCCATTTTTTGGAAGAACTTTCAAAGTCGTGATTTCTTTTGGATATGAATTTTTAAACTGTAAATATGTCTTTTGAATTTTAATAAATCGTTTACATTTTGGCATAATATATTTTAAGCTGCAAATATAAATGTGTCTTTGGCGGCAAAGATGATGTGATTAAGTAATCGGTCAGCCCTTGAGCTACCAAACCAAACGATCCATTTTGTGAAAGTAAATATCTGTATGGTTAAATTAATCCAATTTTTAAGTTCGTTCCAAAAAAATTGTGTTTCCTCGCATTCTCAATATACATGACATAAACTTTAATCATGATCATGACAGAAAGAACACAGTGTATTTTCAACTAATTTCCTTTTCTTTTTTTGTATAAATGATTCCATGTTCAATTTGAATTGAACATCTAATAGTTAAATCTTTAATCTTTAGATTTTTTATATAGATATTAAAAGTCGAATGTCATTCAAAATCGGTATCTTCAAACATACCTCTCCATTTGGGGCAAATAGAAGGTGTAATACCGTCAGACAGTAATTTTTCATAAAATTTCCTTGCATCTTTTGTTGGGACCATGAAGTCTTTATGTAAGGAGTTGGTAAATTGGTGCTATAATGTCTGTATTCTTTAAGGGTCCTTTTCCATGAATCGGGTAAAATAAAAAAATATATATAATCAAGATCCATATACATGTATCTATCCCTAATCCCATATTTAGGTTTCAAATCCTCAAAATTGATGCAACCCTGTTCATCATATAATCCCTAATGGTTAAAATTCATTTATTTGCCCAGGGTCTGATAAAGTTGTTTGGTTTTTGGAAGTTATAATAAAGCCATATTGGTTGAGATAAAATTTCGTTCAGTATTTTTAGTTTTAAATATTAAAACATAAAATATAAATATAAAAGCTTTCCTTAAACATGTTTGATGCAGACAAATACAAATTAAAAACATTTTCTTGTATTTTCTGAATTCGTCATAAAAAAATTAATTGTGTTGGGGTATATCTTTATTTAAATCATGCAAAATGAGTCAACTTAACAGAATCAGCGATATCATGTAAAACCAATATTGTTTTCCTGTAAGCCAGTTGAAAACAACATAGAACTATTATTTAAATACCTATCTGTTGACTAGACCTACTATGCCTACCTCCTCTCTAGGTATGCTATTTCAACGTTAACACAGACGAAACTTAAAACAGTGGAGTAGGGGATGCGTAAATTCCCTTTCCCAAGGGCGTTAGTCTGCATGATCTCGTGACGTCACTACCGGATATGTCACTCTCCTCTCAGTTGCAGAGCAAGACAGACGTGTGTTTTTGCTCTGAGACTGGGTATTTTTAGCGCTTTTTCGCTACCTTGCTAACCTGTTACTTCTTATTAATTTAAGAGGTTGTATCAACGTCTTATCTACGTTTGTCGACTTGACTCGTCTCGTCTCGCCTGTGACTCACTTCGCCAGTGTCTCGCCTCGCCAGTGTCTCGCCTCGCCAGTGTCTCGCCTCGCCAGTCATTCGCCTTCGTGCCTGTGACTCGCTTCGCCAGTGTCTCGCCTCGCCAGTCACTCGCCTGTCACTCGCCTTAGGTCATTCGCCTCGTTCACCAGTGTCTAGCTAGTAGTCGACGTGGCGTTCACCTGTCTGGCGATGCTCAACTGCGTCAAGCAGGCTGGCATGGAGTCGGGTGACCCTGTGCTCTTCAAAGCATTTGGCAATGTGGCTGCGGACCTCGCGCAGATCATGCTATCGATTTCGCGGATATCCTCAGGGATTACGGTCCTGCGTAGGGATAACTACTTGTATCGTTCTTGCCTCAACCCCGACCAGAAATCCTTCCTCCGGCAGGCCCCTGCAAACTCTGATTCTCTCTTTGGAGGTCGTATCCCCGAGGTTCTTAGAGCACGGCAGGAGGCTCAACAACAAGGCCTCACCAATCGCCTTGCGGGGAATCAGAGGCAGACTACGTCCAAACGCCCGGCGGCTAACTACCGTCAAGGTCAAGGTCGCGGCCAGGGTCAATCAACATCCCAAGAAAGCCAGGATGGTCTTTCGGTGAAGAGGGCGTGGTCCCGGCCAGGGTCAATCTCCCAAGTTCCCCCCGTCCCAGGGTCGGGGTCCGTACCCCTCAGAAGGGAAAGCAGAGGAAGTGACTCTTGGTCACCCCCTCTGCACCCCCCCCCCCCCCCACTCGTTACGTGGTCGGAGGGCTCGTTAGCAACTGGGAGCAGTAACGGTTAGACAAGTTCGTTTGTCGGATACTGGGTCAGGGCTTCCGCATTCCTTTCTCCTCCTCCTCTTAGCTGTGCTCCAAGGGAGCGTCCCTTAGCACGGAACAGGCTCCTACTAACCTTGGAACAGGTGGAGATCGTAATCTCCAAGGGGCGGTGCAGGAGGTCGTGACCTCGCATCTTACTCCGGGGTTTACCATACCTAAAGGAACTTGGAAAAATGGCGGTTCATTCACTTCTTGAAGGTATTCAACCGCTCCTACCTCGTTCGGCTGCCATATTTTCGACTCTTGACTCTTCCCTCTGTGATGCCATCTCTGGAGCGCTTCGACTGCATGGTGTCTCTCGATCTCCAGGATGCGTACCTGCACATTGGGATTCACTGTTGGGATTGCAGGTACCTCCGCTTCATTCTGACTCAGCCTATCGTCCAATTCTTACACCAATGCGACATTCAGTTTCTAATGCTTTTGGACGAGGGGCTCGCTCACGACCATTTTCCCGTCGTTCTCGGGGACAGCTCAGGTTCACAATAGACCTGTTCCGTCGCCTAGGGTGGTTAGTGAACTTAGAGAAGTCGGACTTGGTCCCGGGGACTTGTCTGAAGTTCTTAGGGGATATCCTAGACACTCAGCTGTTCCGCGGGTTCGTCACGAGGGAGCAGATGGCTCGTTACGATCACTTCATGGATCGCGCCCTCGATGCGTCGCTCTCCCTACGTCAGTGGCAAAGAGTGTTGGGGTTGCTAACGTCAGCTCAGGACCTGACCTGCAGGAGGAGGTTTTTCCTCCGCCCATTACAGGTGTTCCTGAACCCCCACATCAGGGAGAATCGTTGTTGTCACGCCATAGCTCTGACCCCAGATCTGCATCACTTCCTAGCTTGGTGGCGGATGGACGAGAGTGTTTTCTCCGGGATTCCACTCTGCCTCGTCCCCCTCAGCTCACCTGTTCGTAGACGCCTCCACTCAGTCTGGGTCACGAGCAGGTGGTGGGAGTCTGGTCTCAGTCTGGTGGCCAGCCCTTCATCAGGAACCTGTTCCATTTTAGCCACGGAGAGATCTGCTCCTCAGCAGGCCAAGCGGAAGGTTACACTAGAACCCTCAGCTGTTCTGCCTTCACGCTTGGCTTGTTTTAAGAGGGGGTTAAGAAGCATTGGTTGCTCAAGGTGCGTCGCCAATGCCATAGCTACCTCTCATAGGAAGACCAATAGGGAACTCAGTGGCAGGTCTTCGCCTCTTTCTGTGCTCAGCGAAGTTTTCGTCCCGGCAGAGGCCTCCGTTCCTAAGGTGCTGAGTACTTAGTGTACCTATGCAACACCACACCAATCAATACCAACATGTCTGCTTTCCTCTCCGTTCTCAGGAAGAGGTCGCCAGGTTTAGATGTGTCGGTCCTCAAGGGCCTCATTAAGACCTTCCGTTCTGTGGACGGCAGGGCTAAGCTTCATCCACCTGAGTGGGACTTAGCCATTGTGCCCAACAATCTTCGCTCCGATGATAGGTATGAACCGCTCTCCGACGTTCCCCTCCTCCCTCTCACCATCAAGGTCTTTTTTTCTGGTGGCCATGGCCTCCGCAGCAAGGATTTCTGAAAGCCATGCGTTACAGGCGGACCTTCTACGTTTTGGGGTCAGGGAGGAGGGGTCAGCCTTCCTTGGTTTAGCTCACGACTTTGTCTGCAAAACCAGGCAGCTGATGAGTCTGGCCGTACATTTCTCTATTCCGGCTCTGGGCTCTGACTCGAGAGAGATGGATCTCTCTATGTGTCCTGTTAGGGCGTTGAGGGTGTACGTGCAGCGTACCCACAGGCTGAGAGATGGCGTCGTCTGTTCTTGCCTCACTCGCCGAGGAGCACCAAAGAGCTAGACAAGCGAGCGTTGGGCGTATACCTGAGGTCGGCAGTCATTGATGCGTACAAGGCCGCTGACATGCTTCCTCCATAGCGTTCCAACCCACATGAGATCCTAGCAGTGTCAGCCACGATGGCTTACCACTGTAACATTGCAGTCTCAGACGTCATGGCAGGGGTTTTTTGGCGTTCTTCAGAGGTTTTCGCCAGTCAATACTTACGAGATGTCTCCACAGCAGATCTCGAAGGCATCTCTATGCTGGGTCCACAGTTGTTCGCTTAGGCGAAGGTGGTCCCGCCGACCAGACCGAGAAGGGGACAGTCCTTTTAGGAGCTTGTTCCCGCGTGGCTTACGATGCTCCTTGAAATAACTTCGGTTCGCATCGTTTGCTCCTTGTCTGTTGTTTTGTTTCTTTAACTTCGTTTTTAACCACCCCCCCCCCCCCCCCCCCCCCCCCCCCCCCCCCCTATGCAGTGCGATTCTAGGCATAGTAGGTCTAGCCAACAAATAGGTATTTAAATAATAGTACGTTTTTGATTAAACGTAATTATTTATACTTACCTGTTGACTAGACCTACGCGCTAGGCCCGCCCATCCTCCCCGCTTGGTCTGTCTTGCTTTTTGGGCCTGTTCGGAGAGTGCCATATCCGGTAGTGACGTCACGAGACCATGCAGACTTACCGCCCTTGGGAGAGGGAATCTACACATCCCCTACTCCACTGTTTTAAGTTTCGTCTGTGTTAACGTTGAAATAGCATACCTAGAGAGGAGGAAGGCATAGTAGGTCTAGTCAACAGGTAAGTATAAATAATTACGTTTAATAAAAAACGGACTATTTTAAATCATTGTCAACGTTGTACGATGTTTTGTCAGGGATTACATACTATTCAGAATAATTATTAATTATGACATGAAATGAAATATGGTCGATTTATGGACAATCAAACAACTGTTACTAAATTGTCATCATGGTGTTAAAGTCGGTGGACCTGATGTTAATTGGTGTTTGAAATACAACGGTATATGTTCACACATTTGTGTCAAATGTTCAGTTCTTCAAAGGCTGAGAAAGTCAGGACTCAACACGTCTTCGTCCCTGAGTTTATGTTGACTTCCAACGTTAAGATATCGTGATATTCCAAATGATTTACAAGTGTATACCTCAGGTACACGTAATGTAAGAGATCTGGGAACTCTCTCCTTTATATTTCTTGAAAGTTGCACATAACCCCTTCAACCCAAAAGGTTTTCAATTTAAGTTAATCATATTGAAAGACATCTTCCCAGGGCAAGGTGAAAACGTATCGAAATAAGTTCTACCCGTTTTTTACCTTGCATTCAAAGGTATAGAGAACTGTGCAACGAAGCAGGGACATCTGTTGTGATCACGAGTTACGCCCCTTACCAGCTGCCTACATACAGCCAATGAAATCGCCGTTTACATTCGGGTCTGCAGTGCTGTAGAGAAGCGATGATTCTAAAATTGCTATTTTTAGAAACATACGTTGGGTATAAGTTTCTTCTTGTACATTGCAATACACGTCGTACAGTATTAAATCCATGAAAATATATTATCATAAACATGCTAACTAAGAAAGAAGACCAAATGCGAGCCAGGAAGCGCTATTGGTTGATAGTTGAATTTATAACAGAGACATATGTAGTTCATATGCAAATGTGAAATACCCACGTTCAAACAAAGTTAAAAGAGTTTAATACAAATCGTCGCATTGAATAAGAATATTTAAATGAGTATAACTTGCTAATTTGAAAATTGGAACATTTAATGAGTTAGTAAGAGTAAGAGCACAGTTTATCAAACTAGAAATCATATACCAATGGCCACAGTTTTTTTAAAAACACGTTATACAGCTTGTATTTTCGGTATGTAGATAAGTATTAAATAATTGAGAATCGAAATACCATGATGCCAAACGCGTTATTTGGTATTTTATTAAAAACATATATTGTGAAATCATTAATGATAGTTTCATTCAAACTCAACTCTTGATTTCTTTTTATATTTTGTAAAAATTAATTGATAATAACATGTGCTGGCTATTTTTCAGCTTATATGACATTTTAAAATCTATGACAACCACCTTTACGTACTCCAAGCTGCAGTATTGTGAAATTAACAAACGTTACATGTTAGTGATAACAGGCGCAAAATCATACGCGAAATATGTGAACGTATCCCGTATGTGACAACTTCATCGCTTTTGAAGCTGCCCGCTTCGACGTTTTAATTATCTATTACAGGTTTATAAAAGCGAATTGTAATTATTGTATTGCATCAATTGGTACACAGGGCATAATAAGTCCTGGACTGTCCAAAAAAATGAGAGATTGCACGAATTAGAAGAGGTGTTTTCCAGTCTAAATATAGATCAAGTCTATTACATTCAAGCATAAAGCATTGAATGTGTGGTCTACTTGGACAATGTAATTATAGGGATCATAGCATATAGGCATATATAGGATTTAAGACTGTTAACTAAATGCTTGAAATTATTTTTACTTAAAATATGTCTTCGTTCAGTAGGTCTCTGTGACAATGTATCGCTGCAAACGCCTTTGTTGTTAACATCAGAAGTTAAGTTTGCAAGCTGTCTTCTGAATGGCCTAACTCGATTAGCCTGCGGTACGCTAAAATGTTAGCACAGAAAAAGCGAGGGTTGAAATCAAGGGCGGAGAGAGAAGATTTGGAAATCTTTTCGTTATACCCGTGACGTTGTGAAGATGGTTGAAAGTCTAGTTTAATGAGATAAAGCATTTAGATATAAAAAACATTTAAAAATCAAGTTCTGATGGTCTTCCCCGTTATAAAGACTGTTAACACTTCAATGAGTATCGTTTAATTTAGCTTGATTGTTTAATGACGTGTCTAAAAAAACATGTACATGAAAGACAAAAGCATTTCGGCCGTGAACTCATCTGCCCTAATTTAAAGTAAATTGGAAACATCAAAATGTCGCAAAACTCAAACTGTGTCATTCTACTCCAAATATATAGTTGAGTGCTTGCTTCTTTCAAACGTGTGATCTTAACTGCAAGATGCACTTGTAAAGCTTTGATAGATATGTAAGATTGTGACTATGTTACTACTTTAGCTTAACAGTGAACATGTTCCTCCTTATCACATGCACAGTTATGTTCTTTCTTTTTGTTCCCGTCAAATTGATAAATAGGGCGAGGTACCACTTCTCTTTTAGTGTATATATTGAGAGCAGTTTAATTAATTTTTGTTTACCATGACAAGTCCAGGATTAGTTGTTTATAAAGCTACGGTCACAGGACAAAAAGTGGTGGAATCCGCCTATCGGATTCCTAGCGATCCGGAAATTTTTGCGAGGATCCGGAAATCGGATTCCACCACTTTTTGTCCTGTTGGTAAAGTATGTCGTAATTCAAAGTGTTTGGAGCATGTACATGTATAGACGATGTTCCAACGATATACACTGACATATTCCGTCCACAGATTGCCAGCACATTACATGTATATGGCATATCTATAAAATTTATTTCCCTGAAAATTATTATGGTGTATGCGCTATTCGGTTTTGTTGATCCATCACTGGGGAATTTCAATGAACAGATTGCATGGCATCATCTTGAGTATAAGAGATGCACATAAATATGAATTATTATTTTAAATAAATAATATGACTACAACAGCAACATACATAAAATTTAAAATTATAGATTTAGAATTGATGAAATACTGCATTGTCATATCCGAATCGGATGCAGCAGCTTAAATGGTTATAAATTCAATAGATTTATTGAAAATGATTCATGATGTTTTTGTGGTCATATGAAGAAGTACATTATTTTCTCTTCAACAGTCCAAATTATACACATATCTATTCTTTTATGTTAATGATTACAACCTGAATACTTACTATAACAAGACCCTTTCAAATCATGTCAATACACAAATAATCCAGTCTGTTAGTAAGTTTCGTGAAATATCATTATAAACAAATTTTTAGTTTTGTTTCCTACATCAATGGTACATCTTGTTTTTTTTTTATGAAGTTAATACTTTAAAATGGGAAGGGAATTGTACTCGCATGGTTTAAATAAACCATGTTCATTTATTCCATAACTGTTTAATTCAACTGTGAAAAGCCTATTTCAAGGCTATCTATTGTAAACTGATAAATGGAAATTGTGATTTAGAATTTACGAAATATGTTTCAATATATTTTAAAAATATAAATCAAATTAGGTACAGAAATATCTTCATTGCCAATTAATCAACGCTGTAATTAGTTATAATTGCATATTAAGATTTATGAACAAGATGTCCATTATTATTTGACAAGAGAATGCAGATTTACGATTAATATTTTCAATAAAGTCAGCTTTCTGAAAAACTCCCTTATTTCCGAACCATCAATCGGTAAGTAATTACTGAACTTGTTACTATGATCCAATCATCTATCATAAAGTAAAAGTATAAAGAGCACATACAAAGTACATTGCGGCCCTATCAAGTCCTTAGTTTTAGGTGCAAGCTTATGAAATTTACAAATTTACACGAACCAATGAGAAAGATATTCTTAAAATTGTTGCACTTTGGCTTTCCTTATGCCTGCGAGAATATTGACACAATGCCTTATGCCTTGACCTTATTTGAGGTGAAGGGGGTGGGGATGTTTAAGATCAAACGATTGTTACAAGTAAATCTAAAGCTTTAAAGTGTATATCTTAAAACAGGTATGAACTTTGCGCTTGTTATTAAGTGAACTTTTATTTACAAACATATCCTGGTTTCAAAACTAGTTGATAATCGTTCTAAAAACAAGAAACGCCACTCTTGTGGAAAATGTTCCTTGAGGTATTTGTACTATTTTGTAGAGTTAACCATGAAGATCCCTGTGGTCATTGCTTCCTCATTCCTCGACCTCAGGTAACTGATTTGTAAATCTCTTCAATATATCGCTCCAAATATATAACATTCATACATACATACACATTCTGATAAAAGTACAATTAATTTTACAAAAGTACTTTCCCATTGAATTTGTATGTACAAGAACGTTATAACATTTACATATACTGACTAGACCTTGTTATATTAACTGAAGTTCTCTATTAGAATAGGTATTAGCATTTGTCAATTAAACATCAAGTGAGCATTGAACAAATAATATGTGTATCGCCATTGTTATTTTCATATCATTTATATAACATGGTAATAACATATATGTATGAATACAAATATGACGTACTAAAATATTCTAGGAAGTTTGTAATATAAAAACAAATTGTAAAAAAATGCGATCTAGTTAAACATATATTTAGTGGTATACATGTACGTCGCGTTAGTCTGTCATTACAGCTGGAGACATACCGAACATTTCGGTAAGCGCAAGGGCGAAAATCAACCAATAACAAGATTATTGACTATTGATTCTTTGTCATTGTAATTAGTGTAATTGTATTGACGCCACAATGAAAGCCAATTTACACGTAGATGAACAAACGTTCGGGATGCAGCTATATACAATGTACAAGGCCAAATTAATAAGTGGTTATCATATGATCTCATGATCAACATAAACCTCATAAATCACCCTAGATCTTTGCACTCCAAAAACATGTGATTGAAATTTGATGGGTTTTTTTTTTACGATAAAAGGTCATTATTTGATAACTGAGAGATCTTATAAGTTTTTGCGCTGAATCTTATGACGAAAATGAAAATTGACAAGCCAATGTTTATGTAAGTAATATTTATGAAATGGGATTTAGTTTTTATGTCCTTCATTTCTGCCGAGTTGTATTATCTTAAAACAACAATATTTTATTATACTATGGTTCAGTACAAACCTGGTGTTCACAATGACTGGGCTGGTGAGAACGATTACAACTGAACGAGACAAAATATTTTCAAGGTTGCAACAATAAAAACAAAAAACGTAAATCATGATAAATTTGTATCTCCTTCGTATTTCTAACCCCAAGACTGTCTGTTCATCCATCCGTCCCGGAAACGGTATTTGTATTCTGAAATCAAGTCCTCCCACAATTTTTGACCAATCTTTCTGAACTTGACAATGCTTTAGATCCGATTGATATTTGCAGAGCTATGACCTTTTCAGAGTTTTGGCTTTCCGAGTTCAGACTAAAAGTACTTGTGTTCTGACATCAACTTCTCCCATAGTTTTTGATCAATCTTTCTGAAATTGTACCCATGTTTTGGATATACATCAGTGATATATAGAGATTACATAAAGAGAGAGTGTCGAATATTAAACATATTCCAACGAGACATTTTTAATGTTGTGATTTATTCACGAGCGAAATCGAGTGAATAAATCACAACATTTAAAAATATTGAGTTGGATATTTGTGTTATTAAACACTCACGTGTTTTGTTATCTATTTATTACATACGAAACTCAAGTTTCTTTTGCGACAACCATCAAACTATGAGCGACATAAGCGTCTAATAATATTAATACTGCGTAAGTAATCATGGTGGATCAAGCCGTATAACAGTAAGAAATAGAGGCATTGGCTCTGTAGCTCATCAGCGTTAAAACAATAAACTAAATAGATTCGAAATGTAAAGTTTACAGGGGAATTTATCACATATATAACAAATTTGAAGTACTTGAGAAAAAGATGAAATTAGTTTTTTTTAGGCTGTGACCTGCGACCCCAAATAGGGTCATAGGGGTAAGCACATCTACAATTTAGAATCCCTATAGGCCAAGGAGTCTGAACAGAACTTTTCAGCTCTCTAAACCTATTTGTACTGGAGAAGATGAAAATAGGTTTTAAGGTCATGAACCCTGTGACCCCATCTGGGGTCATTGGGTCATGAAATCTACAATTTAGAATCCCCATTTGCCAAGGAGTCTGCACATAACTTTTCAGCTCTCTAGACCTTTTGGAACTGGAGAGGAAGATGAAAATAGGTTTTTAAGTTTTGACGCCTGTGACCCATTTTGGGCCAGGAAGTCACGAAATCTACAATTTAGAATCACCATTACCCAATGAGTCGGCACATACTTTTCCAGCTCTCTAGACCTTTTTGAACTGGAGAAGAAGATGAAAAAAAGTTTTTAAGGTTGTGACCCCTGTGACCCCATTAGGCGTCACGGGGTCACGATGTCTACAATTTAGAATCCCCATTGGCCAAGGAGTCTGCATATACAATTTCATTGAACATTGAAAGGATTTCGAACTGACCTCACAATAAGCCAATTACTGTAACTGATTAAAACAAGATGTAGTTTGATTAATTAAATCCGCCAAAACATAACCAGGAATAACTCTTTTAACGTAAACAACTAAGTGATGAACTATTTTGCGGCAAAATTATGGCAAAGTAGTCGGAGTTTTAAGCAATTACTTTCAGATGGTAATATCCTATTTAATTAAGACAAAAATTTTCTTTTAACATTATTAAGTTTCTTTCGACCTGATTGAATCGAACCTTTTGCCATATAACCATGCATTTGAAGATAACTGACTTACAACAAAAACAGACATAATGTCAATAGGTTTGAAACAATACGAAAGTTCATCATTGTGAGATAGATTGGTGAGTGAGTGAGTGAGTTATTGTTTAACGCCGCTTCGGCAGTATTGCAGCCATTTGCGGCGAGATATTGAATTTATTTGCCTAATTTAAAAATGAAAATTGCAATTGAAAAACAGAACACGACACGAAGGCCGTAAAAACATCAGCGTATCATCACAAGTTGAATAAAAGCTGATAATGAAAAGTTAAAATTTACAATTTGTCAATAAGGTGTATAGCCTTCAAAAAATCTAAAACACGATGTTCACCGAAATGAGTAAAAACTTGATTGATTGAAATAGAAGGATAAAAAGTTTCCCTGATATGTGCAGTGTCCCAACACTCACATAGAATGTGTTTGATTGTGAGAGGACACTGACAGGGTATACATACCGGGGGATCTTCCCCCTTTAAAAGATATGAGTGTGTAAGATGAGAGTGTCCAATACGACATCGTCGTAGGACACAAGCTTCCTGCCGGGTAAAAGAGGATAGAGATTTGTAACCTAAATGAGGTTGAATAGTGTGAAGTTTGTTATGATGTTGTTGGCCCCATTGGGACTTCCAACGTTGTTTAATGTAAGATTTAATAGCAGGTTTAGAATCCGTATATGGAACTTTAGTGGGAGAAATATGTTTTAGGTTTAACTCTGATTTAGCAGCTGAGTCAGCTTTGTTATTACCTCTTATACCCATATGGCTAGGAAGCCAGCAGAAGACGATGTCGCATTGGAGACAAGAATTATGAAGTAATAAAATATCCCTGATAATTGGATGATCACTCTTACAGTTTTTAATTGCTTGTAGGCAAGAAAGTGAATCGGAAAAAATAATGTAATTATTAGGGGTTGAGTTTTTAATGTGATGGACGGCTTTAACGATGGCCTTAGCTTCTGCAGTAAAGATGCTGCTGCCATCATGCAGCCTTGAAGCATATGTTGTTGAAGGAGTCACAGTTGCTGCTGCAACTGTGGGTCCATTCTTAGAACCGTCAGTGTAAATTGGTTTATAGTCTGCAAAAAAATCACGTAGTTCAAAATATGCCTGTTGAAATATTAATTGGTCTGTATTTGATTTTTTATGAGTAGATAGAGAGAGGTTTACACGGGGCCTGACCAGCTGCCATGGCGGAGCGGCAAGCAGACCGTGCTCTGCTATTGTTGTTAGGTCGATATCAGAATCTTCAACATGTTGTTGAAGTCTGATACCGAGTGGTGGAATTGCTTTAGGTTTTAAGTTATACAACTGCTGGTATTCAGGATTGAATACGCAGTTGTATGCAGGATTACAAGGGTTGGCTTTAAGTTTGGTGATATATTGTAGTGCTAGCTTGATGCGCCGATCTTCAAGAGATGGCTCATCAGCTTCAACGTAAAGGCTTTCAACAGGTGAAGTTCTGAAGGCCCCAAGACAAAGCCTGAGACCCTGATGGTGGATAGTATCTAACATTTTGATGTAAGAGGGGCGGGCGGAACCATAAATTATGGATCCATAATCCAATTTGGAACGGATGAGTGATCGATAGAGATGAAGAAGAGTTTCTTCATCTCCACCCCATTTATTATTTGAAACGACCTTTAAAAGGTCTAATGCCTTTAAGCACTTAGCTTTAAGGCTTTTAATATGTGGGATAAATGATAATTTACTATCATATGTGAGACCAAGAAACTTGGCCTCAGGAACGACTTTGATTGGAGTTTTATCCAGAAAAAGTTCTGGATCTTGGTGCATTTTGCGCATATTGCAAAAATGCACACAAGATGTTTTAGCTTTAAACAATTTGAAGCCGTTTTCCAACGACCATTGATGGATTTTATTGAGGCAGAGTTGCAATTGGCGCTCGATTGATGGCATATTTTTGCCTCTGCAGGAAACTCCAAAATCGTCCACAAAAAGTGAACAATCTGTATGGTCATTTAAGACTTTAGCCAAGCTGTTGATTTTAATGCTAAATAATGTGACAGATAAAATGTTACCTTGTGGGACACCCATTTCTTGATCAAAGAAATCAGAAAGGGTGGAGCCCACGCGCACTTTAAATTAGCGATCATGTAAAAAATTGGAAATAAAATGAGGCATACGACCTCGCAAGCCAAATTCCAATAAATCATTTAGGATGCCATGCTTCCATGTAGTGTCGTAAGCTTTTTCTAAGTCGAAAAAGATAGACACAGCATGTTGTTTGTTAATAATGCATCACGAATAAATGATTCTAAACGAACAAGATGATCAGTGGTACTACGTTGTTTGCGGAAACCACATTGAATATCAGTTAGTAATTTATTAGTTTCCAAGTACCAAACTAGACGATCATTGATCATCCGTTCCATAGTTTTACATACGCAACTTGTTAAGGCTATAGGACGGTAGTTGGAAGGGTCTGTATGATCCTTCCCAGGTTTTGGGATTGGCACAATAGTAGCATTGTGCCAACAAGATGGAAATTCACCTGTTTCCCATATATGATTAAATACCTGAAGTAGAACCTCAAGGCAAGGTTCCGGTAAATGTTTTAGAAGCTGATAATGGATTTCAGCCGGTTGATGTATCATGAGCTTTAGAAAGTGCAGTTTTGAGCTCTGACAAGGAGAAGTGTTCATTATAATCTTCTCCATTGTCAGATTTGAAATTAAGTGGTCGTTTTTCCTGTACCTTTTGGTACTTTTGGAAAGCAGGGACATAATTTGCAGATGAAGAATTTTTAGAGATTGTTTCAGCCAACTTATTGGCAATGTCAGATTTTGATGTGAGAAGGTCATCATTGACCTTAAGATGTTTTATTGTAGATTTAGAACCTTTGCCTTTAATTCTACTAATCATATTCCAGACTTTGCTGATAGGTGTTCTGGAATTGATCTTAGAGACATAGCCTCTCCAAGATTCGCGTTTTTGTTGGTTGACTGTTCGTCGAGCTTTAGCTCGTGCTTTGCGACAGTTATCTAAATTAATTCTTGTAGGTCGTTTACTGAGCTTGCGTTCAGCTTTTTTACGTGCTTTAATGGCAGTATCGCAGGTTTCATTAAACCATGGCTTGTGAATGCGTGGATTTGCCGAGGTTTTAGGGATAGTTTCAGTTGCTATTTCAATGAGACCTTTAGAAAAGGCCTCAACAGGATCAGTTGCATTGATTATTTCATCATATATAATATGTTCACGGCAGAGGGTAGAAAATGTACCCCAATCAGCCTTGGAAAATTTCCAACGAGGATTGTGCTCCTCGGGAATAGGTGATGAGGGTTCTAATACAACTGGGAAGTGGTCACTTCCACATGTATCCTCATGGACTGACCATGAAAAGTCATGTAATAGGGATGCATCAGTTACTGATAAATCTATAGCTGTATAAGATCCTGTAGCAGGATGTAGATATGTGTTTGTGCCATCATTAAATAGACACAAGTCATTTTCATTGAGCAAACTTTCGAGTCTTTTACCCCTAGTATCTAGAGTATTACTACCCCAGAGGGGATTGTGACCGTTGAAGTCACCCATGATAATAAAAGGTTTAGGTAATTGGGTAACAAGTTGATCAAGATCTTTTATATTTAGATCTTGAGATGGTGGAATATATAAAGAACAGAGAGTTAAAGTTTTAAATAATGATAAGCTGACAGCAACAGCTTGTAATTGTGTTTTTAATGGAAATACTCTGTGGATAATTCCATCACGCACTCAAATTGATGCACCCCTTTTGCCCTATCAGCAGAAGGGGAGAAAGAATTATAAAAAGTGAATGGTCTCATTGCAACTTTATCAGATTCTTTAAGATGAGTTTTTTGAAGGCAAATAGCTTGGGGATTGTAGTGTTGGGCCAACAAGCCCAATTCATTAAAATTGACCTTAAAGCCTCGACAATTCCACTGGAGAATCGCCATAGATACGAGGATAAAATATAATATTAAAAGCCTCATGGCGGATGTTTTACCGGGGAGAAGCGACGGTCATTGGACCGACCCCTTTGCCCCTTTTTGGGCGAGTTGTTAAGAGACGCTGTGTCTGATGCGTCCATAAGGACGTCATCAGACTCAAGGTCAAGAGATCCATACTTGTTGAAGACCTCTACCGCATTCCTTAGGCCTTTGGGAGTGCGGGATGCTGTTTTGGATTTAGAATTTTTGGCAGTATGTTTTGAGGTTGAATGTTTTTGGTTTTTGGTTGCAGTTGGAGGTATTTTAGATCCTGTCGGCTTGACAGGCTCTGTAAGGGACAGAAGAGGGAATGTCATGGTACCTATTGTGGAAGAAGTTGAATTGCGGAGTTTGTATTGAGTTGGGGGATCACTCACCCACTGAATGTCTGTCTGGGTTGATACAGAGGAAGCCAGGTGTTCGCCAGCACAGTTGGCGCATTTCGGCAACTCCTTGCATTTGTCTGGATGGCTTTCACACTGTGGACAAACACGCTCATCCGCTTTGCAGGAATTGCTTCCATGACCAAACTTCTGGCACCGGTAGCAACGGAGGGGGTTAGGGATATACAGTTCCGTGGGGAGTTCGTAATACCCTGCATACACTGTTTTTGGAGCTTGTGGAGTTGAAAATGTTAAGAGATAGGTACGCGTCTTGATGATGTTGTCCTCCTTCTTGATAGTGAAGCGCTTGACAGCAGTCACTGCCTGGCTCTTCAGGTTATCAAGGAGCTCTTGTTCAGAGGAATCATCAAGACAGCGATCCTTATCCCGGATAATGGCTTTGCTGCTGTTTAGTGATGTATGAGGGGAAACCTTAACAGGTTTGTCAATAATTTTCTGCAAGGTGAGAAGTGATGTAGCCTGTTGTTTTGTTCTTACTTCCACAAGAAGGTACCCATTCCGTATCTTCTTGACGTCCTTCACATCACCAGCAAGACCCTGAATGGTCTTGGCGGTGGCGAAGGGATTGAGCTGAAGAGGCTTATCATCAGTTGATGATATAACCAAAAACCGAGGAAAGGTGTTTGAATTAGAAGATGAAGTTGGAGTTGGAGTTGAAGTTGAAGGTTTTGATTTAGATGATTTTGAAATTTTAGTTGATTTTGATGATGTTGCCTCTTCCTCAGAAGAGGGACAATCATCCGTTGAAAGATTGCGCTTGTTTTTAGCTGATCTGGTCATGTTCGGTTAGTAAATATTCATCAACCTGGATCCCCACCCACCACGGAGCACCAACAAGGGCAATGCTTTGTCAGCGGGTCTCCTGCTGACAGCACCGGGGATACAAGGATGATATACTCCACTAAAACGTTGCCAATGTTTCACTGGATTGGCCCATTGGCCTCCGCTATCTTGGAAGCTGTGTAAAGTTGATGAATGTGTGCAAGATTGCACTAAGAAAGAGTGCAGAGAGTAGGGATAGTACATCAGGAAGGAAAGCATTGTTGAAAGGTGATGAAGGTATGCAAGAGAGCACCAAGAAAGTAAAGAAAATAATTGTAAAGAGGTAGCAAGATAAGAAGAAGGATAGCAAAGATGTGCGCAACCAAGTGTTTGGCATGACCAGCCGATTGACCAGACCGGGCCCATCTGGCCACCTGTCTAGATGAAGTCGGGGCCGAAGCAGTGTATTGGTCAGTGGTAGCATTCTGCTACACACAAGTCTCAACCACCAGGCATCCTTCCTCCACCCGTACAGGTCGCAGTCCACGGCAAACAGACTGCCCCCTTTTAGTCGCCTCTTACGACAAGCAGGAGGAACTGAGGGCCTTTTCTAACCCGGGCACCCAACGGGGGAGATAGATTGGACGAAGTACGAAGAACAAGTGCTTACCAATAGATAACATGTACGTGCATACTTTACGAGGGCTTCAAGAGAAAATAAATAATGAAAGTAATTATTTCAAATTGCTTATTTTAACATGTTTTTGTCCCCCGCCGCCGCGAAGCGCCGAGCGGGGGACTTAGTATTCAGCTCCGTACGTACGTCCGTCCCGCTTCTTGTTAGCGCTATATCTAATTAACTGCTCAACCTAGAATCTTCAAACTTGGTATCAGTCTTCATCTGGGGAATACGCAGACCTGAAAATTTTTTGGTGACCTTGACGTCATTTTCAAGGTCACGGCGAGACTTTGACAAGTTTTGAAAATGTTGTTAGCGCGATATCTAATGAACCGCTCAACCTAGAATCTTCAAACTTGGTACCAGTCTTCATCTGGGAAATACGCAGACCTGAAATTTATTTGGTGACCTTGACTTCATTTTCAAGGTCATGGCGAGACTTTGACCAGTTTTGAAAATGTTGTTAGCGCGATATCTAATGAACCGCTCAACCTAGAATCTTTAAACTTGGTACCAGTCTTCATCTGGGGGATACGCAGACCTGAAAATTTTTTGGTGACCTTTACCTCATTTTCAAGGTCAGGGGGATACTTTGACCAGTTTTTAAAATGTTGTTAGTGCGATTCCTCATGATGAGGAATCGCTAGAACTATTGGTTTTAAATTTAGTATCAGTCTTCATTTGGGGAATATCCAGATAGCATTCTATTTGGTTGACCTTGAAATTATTTTCAAGGTCACTACAAGACTGATTGTCAAATGTTGTTAGCACGATATCTCATGAACTGCTGTACCTAGAGTCTTCAAATTTAGTACCTGTCTTCATTTGGGGAATACGCAGACACCATTCAATTTGGGTGACCTTGACCCCGTTTTCAAGGTCACTACAAGACTTTGACCATTTTAAAAATTTTGCCCGATATAACAATAATTGAATCAAACATGTAAATGTCACTACTCGGTACAAGCTGTGTGTCCATTCTTTTAGCTCATTTCTTAATTGCGGCGGGGGACATGGTCACGTTTGTGACAATTACTTGTTCTCTTACGTTTTAGTTGCATGTTAAAGGGACACTGCGTCGATGATAAAAATGAGATCACCTATGCTGATTAAGGTGCCTGCTAATGAATTACGCTTCGCTTCACTGTCTACATGCAGTAGTTTGTATTATTTATTACTTGAATTGTCTTATTAATTATGGGTATGTGACTATTTACCAGACATGTTAATCAGCATAGGTAGATACATCTGATTTCACATTTCTCCTCGACGCGGTGTCACTATCTATAGTCAGGCAGAATGGTGAAATAATTGTGCACTTTGGGTGAAAAGTACCAAACTTTGCACCAAGATAGCTTATGGTATTTCGATTAAATTTGGTCTGAGGGCCAAGTCAATTTCGATCCAAGATGGCCGTCAAATTCAAAATGGCTGCCATTGATTAAAACGTATCTGTTTTTTCAGTTTCTGCATATTTAAATTATCCATTCATGCTATTTTATTGGGTTTTTTTATGCTATCTTAGAACCCCAGACATACAAGGATTTATACTGTATTGATAAATCCCTTGTTGGCAATGGTACAAATGATCAAGAAGCAAAAATAACCAAAATGGCGGCATATTTAGTGACCTAAGTTGATTTATCTTTTATACGTTTCTGCATGTCATGTCTCATTACCAGTCATCACCAGTGCTCCCACAGGAGCTTAATTGTCTGTCTTACATGAGGGAAAACACATATTTTTTAATAACAAAAACAGTATCCCAAGATTTGAAAAAAAAGCTTTTTCAACGCCAGGGAAGATTCTGCCTTTCATTTATCTCAAAAGATCACACCCGATAAAGGTATGAATTGTCAGAGACAATCTTCTACGATCCAAAGATCTTAGTAAAGGTATTTGCTGTTATGAAGCTGTGATTGTTTCCAGTAGTATATGCTAGCCAAAGAGCAATGAGGCTGTTTTGACGGAACAAGGATACTGCCTATAGAACAGTGTCTGCGTCCATAGTGAGAAGCAATATGCTTTGGTATCATTGGTTATCACTGGACTGCATGAAGCAGAAACCTGTAATCAAATTCTTCACGAGTGCAAGATGTATGGCAACGTATGCCCTTCTAGGAGATATCATTATCAGCAATGTCAACGTACCTAAAGTAGAGATAAATATGATGACCATTGCACCTCAGTAATTGTTACTGATCAGTAAGAAAGGCAAAACCGTGGTATATTGGTGTTTGCATGCACATAAACTCCTGTGAGAGCGTTCTTGTAAATAGTTACATAAATCAAATTCATCAGACACAGTGTTTCAAGGAGAGCAGTATACCAAACAGGACACACCTGTTGAAATGTGGTTGTAGTAATTCAAACAGAGGATGTCATTGTGGATGCTCTTTTTCAAACTTTTTTCGAAGTACCATGTGTTCTCTCTGTAAATATGAGCGATATGATGACTTCAGCTGATATGAAATGTATACTGTAAACAGAATAAAAAGTGATTGTGGCATCTTAGCACTGTCCAGTTCACATTGTGTAATTTCAAATATTGCGTAGTGGTATACTACTGTGTATAATGTATGTATGTATCTTATAAATTACTGAACTGAACGATGCAGTGCCAGTTCACAACAAAGTTATCAGGTCAATTTATTCCTTTAATAGTCAATTCCTGCAAAATAATGAACAGACAATTATCTTCAAAAGAAACAAGAATAATAATATAATTGGGTTATTGAATCATTTGATTTGATATGCGTAAATATGCCAAAATAGATACATGTTTACTGTGGCGGCCATTTTGAATTTGGCGGCCATCTTGGAAGGAAATTGATTTGACCCTTTGGAGAAGATTTATTTGAAGATCATAAGCTAAGAATACCAACCTAAATGAATAGTAAAAAGATTAGGAAAAAGAATTCAAATCTAGCTTATCGAAGGATGCCCTTCAGGGACTAATTGGCCGCCATTTTGGATGATGGTTGCTATTGTCAACAATAGGATTACAAATAAATTACCAGTCATGGTCTTTTTAGTCTAAAGGAGCCAGATTCACAATCAAATTGGATCATATAAACACCTACATACGTACAAAAAGATAAATCATCACTAGTCACAAAATTGGCCACCATTTTGTTTTTTCGGCTTCCATGGATCATGTGTACGTCAATAGGGTATTTATCCATATAATATCAATCCTTGTATTTCTGGGGTTCTAAACTAGTATAAATAATAATAAAATAGCATGAAACTATCATTACATATACAGAAACATGTAAAAGCAAATACGTATTAATCAGTGGCGGCCATTTTGAATTTGGCGGCCATCTTGGATCGAAATTGACTTGGCCCTCAGACCAACTTTAATCAAAATACCATCAGCTATCTTTGTGCAAAGTTTGGTACTTTTCACCCAAAGTGCACAATTGACCTGATTTTCTGCACCATTCTGCCTGACTACTAATAACACTTAAAATTTACCTCTTCATTTTGGTTTTGGGGAAGTTTGAAAAAGATATGAAATAAGGTGCTACAGGAAAACTGGATGAATAAAAGGGGAAATCATTACGAAAAAGAATTACGTGTCCAATACGACTTTAAGCACATGCTGTCTCATAATTCAAAGTCCAAAAATTGGCTGCAGACTATCGAGCCCCTAAGTGACATTTCGCAGACAGCTCTCTTGTCTGGTTAATACAATACTTATTTATAATACTTGGTAGTATACAATATTCTTTGGAATGATGAAGGAATAATGGAGATTGCAATTCACAGACCTTAGAATCATAACTAGTTATCTTAAGGGTAAATTATTGCAGTACACGTACATGTACATACAATCATATCTACGACTACGGCTTCAGAATGACACATTCACCCAACTCCCCTGGCCTGCTATGAGTCCAGATTAAAACCCTCCGAACATGTATTGGACAACTTTTGACGTCGAAACCAAAGAATAGACCTCATCCACAGGATATTGCTGCATTGCATCGGGACTGGCAGCAGTTGCCAAAGGAACGAATTCTGAGACTCACTCGAGGCATTGGGAGACGGGTCGACGCTGTTATGCTGGTTTTTCGCATTGGAACACTTCGTTGGTGATTTATCATTAACAAGTTCAAACAGAAAGGAACGTATTTGGACCTTAGTCTAGTGATTAGTCCCCACGGTTAGCTTGTTATTGTCATGTAATTATGATATTTGACCGTCAACATTGAGTTCTTATAGACACTGATAACATGGGATTTCTAACCAATTTACAAATAATTTCAAGTAGATCTACTTTTTACAAATCTGAGACACTGGTAAAACGTTATCATTCACAATAATTATTTGAATCTGGCATTTGAATGTAATATTTACATTTACTTTTATTTATGTTTTATTTGTTTTCCCTTTATTCTGAGATTATAAATAACGGAAATGTAGCATTGTTGGTATGTTGCAGGTTTGATAAAAGTTTCACTTTCAGAATTCAAGACCAAAACTGGTGTAGCCTTGTTGGTATGTTGTAGGTTTGATAAAAGTTTCACTTTCAGAATTCAAGACCAAAACTTTCACAACTCAAAACTGTGGACTATGACTAGTTAAAGTTCTACAGGTGTCTTGTTCTCTTCCTTTTGCAACGAGTGGGAGATTCCATATATGGTGCAACAATTTTTTACATTAAAGTAATCGTAGAAAAAGCTTTCCTTTTCAATAATATGGAAATGGAATAAATATCAGATTTCTTATTTCATAACCAGAACCACGATGGTTTGAAGGACAGTTACCATAGCGATGACTGTAAATAATACCGAAGTAATGGACATAGGAAAATGCAAATAACAAACTCATCTGATAGCCTTCAATCAACCTGAGATTGTTAAATGATTAATTGCTAGGCTATGACTAGTTAACATTAAAGAGCCATCAAGGATGTGGATGAACATACAGGAAAATTGCCAAAAATATATCTCTGTGAAATATATACACTTAATTTTTCCCAAATAAGCCGAGAAATTCCCCTTATTAGTAAAGGTATTTTCCAGTCTAAATATAGATCCAGTCTATTATTTTCAAGCGCAAAGCATCGTGGTCAAACTCACACACTGTATACAAAGACACGAAAGAATGACAGAGTTCATTTAACTATGTATTTGCTACAGAAATTGGAATACTTGTTTTACTCAAATAGGATTTTGCTTGAATTTTATAATTAATGAGAGTAAAACTTTGTCATAATTTGCATTAAACAGGCAATAATTTGTATATTCTCAGGACATTTAGAAACATTGTTTACAAAGCAATCGTCACATTGAGTAATGTGTGACAAGGGTAACTTGTAAGAGAAGCATGGGTTGTTATGGCGTCTTTCGCTAGAGACGAGCTTTCATGCTTCGGAAGCGCTTGCTTGTTGTATAGTACGTTTTACGAATAAAGGGGATTCTGTGTATATGAAGTCAGATACCCTTAGCGCGCTACTTGAAGGGTACTTCTCTTTGAAACCAAATTTCATTACATTGTCGTGGTATGAAAATTATTTATCACATGTCATGTTGTAGATAAAAGATTTCTCTGGCGATTGACGTTATAAGTATATTTTCCAAAAACATTTTTTTTATTTGAAACACTAACATCCTTGATGGCCCTTTAAGATAAATGTGTAATCGACAAAATTTTGTCTTTAAATGACATGTTTCTGTAAATGTATTTACGCACTTTTTACGAGGGAACAAACTGCCTGATATGCTATAAGGCCAAGGTGTCATTCAATTGGCTGTAAATTTCAAAATGGGAGTTAAAACTATGACATCATGCATCATTCTTTGACCACATGCCCAAGCTTTTTGAAAGTGGTATTTTCATTGGACGAGCCAGTTTCATCATCCAACATCAATGATTGTTTGGCTATCTTGGTACATATTTTTACTGAGGCGTATATTGTATCGAAACGTTCAACCTTTGATAACAGAGGATAGGTCGTTCGATGGAACGTAAACAAAACACAAGTGCAAAAGAAACGTCTCATACAAAAACACGATAGTTCAATTCATGAGCAACTGAAACAGAGTGACATCAAAAAGTTAACCAAACTAAGTGTGAAATTCCAAAACATTATCTGTTCAGAAAAACAGGTTTCATGAAGTCGTCGTTTTCAAATCTCCTTAACTAGATGAAATAGGAGAGTCAAACATTGCTTTTTGTGCATTTTTGTGACGTCCTGCGGGAAACCCGCGTCAGGTAAATTACGTCAAAGCAGGTCATTTATGTCGACAATATTTTATTCTAACAATTTCTACATATCATAACATTTCAACTTAAATACCAAACATTATTTCCCGAAAACCCCATTGCAATAGCGATTCCAGCACCCCATGTGTGTTTGTACGGACATGGTAATAAAAGTATCTCTGATGTATGATATTGCGAGGACTTACTTACTGAACATATGTGTCTATCGGATACATTCACTATTTTTTTTCTCCGAAAGCAGTATTTTGTGTTATAAAACATGTGGCAACGTTTCTTTGGCATGTGAGTATAGTATGGCACTACCGTTTTATTGCTGTTAAGTGATTGAATGTGTAGCATTGTATTAACACGTAATTTAATAAAATGTAAAAAACTTCTTACAAAACAAATTCTAACAAACTCCAATTATGACAACGCGCATATGCTACTTGCTGGACTTGAGTCATTTCATGTGATCCTATTTTGTCATGTGAAAATTGTTAGTGTCCATTCTGCAAAATGTTTATTTCCCTATAAATAAATTACATTCAAATTACCCAACTTTTTCTCAGCGTTAACATAATTTATTGATGTACAGCCGCAAACGGTTCACGTGTCTTAAACTGCTCAAAAGAGTATAATTGTTTCACGCCTTTACAAGTATTATGTATGATAGCTAAGTTATTTTATCAATACACAGCCTGTTAATTACCATTTGGTATGTCGCCATATCTGTACATATTTCTATTTTTGAAGTTTTCTCTTTACAATCAGCATTGCAGATAAGGTAGATGTATTTATTCATCGTAATATTTATTATACTACACTAAAGTATACTTTATGTTAAAAGAAAGGGTTAAAATCGGTAACAAGCATGTTAAAAATATTATATTTGGAATTATTTTTCACCCAAAACATGGTAAAAAACGTATACGCACAATTTTGTGTGTTTATTGATTTTCACGACCATTGAATAACTCGATATATATAGTTAATTGCTCAAATTAAAATTCTCATCACAACATGTACAATGACTACGTCAAGAAGGACAACACCTTTTTGTACAACAGTATACATCATTCACAATAGCCTAATAATTCAATCAAGAAGGCGAAGGTCCGTCAACAATAGTAAAGTCTTCACAGAAACAGATCAATACCACAAATAATTACTTCCGCATCAATCTGATCTGGTTTATCCAGACAGTGTCAATATTTGTTCCTGGTAATTTATATAGGATAAGAATAGCCATTGGAGAAGCAGCTCTTCTAACATCTATAACATCTGTTCTGATTGACGTAAGTACTATTCATTAAACGACGTGATCAATCCGCTGTGGACCCAAACGGAAAAAGCAAGTTAACACGTTTACCACATTTTAGATTGAATAGATTCAATAGAGTTATAAAGTGTCTTTAAACGACATTTTGCATCTTCTTCTTTCAACACAGCATTGAAATGATAATTTTGAAATACATTTGTGTTTTCGTAGTAGATGTCATGAAGGTTTCGTCTATAGTTTCTTTACTTATATTAAAACATGAATGTATATATTATATGTTGGACATTTAAATATTGTACACATGTGAAACAAATTAAAGAAAGATTGGAATCAGAGTCAATGAACGTTTAGCTGCAAATGTATCTAATCTGATGACACGTTTGTACAGATGATTGATGCCTGCTTTACATAAGTTTTCAATCAATTTCGTTATCAAATCTTAACTTATATGAGTTGTCATTTTATATCCATGGGGACAATTGTTGCAGCATATAGCGACTTTGTCATTAAGTTGCCTACATGTTATATTTCGTTATGTTAACAGTGACATATTTAAGTATGATATATTCAATGACATATATATGACACCTAAACTTCGATTTATCCTGAAAATATCATCATTTTCAAACGGCCAGAAAAATTACATTTAAAGGCAAAATAGATAAATGTTTTCATTTATGGAAATATTATTTTATGGTTTTTATTTTGCCTTTAAGTCAAGGCATTCGAAAGCAAGAAAATTGTTGTCTAAAACCTTAGCATTGATTTAGTTGTTACGGATCGTGTCGGTACAAAGCAAGAATAACAAATCAAACGTCTCGCCTTAGAGTGTAGTGTTTGCATGATCGTGGTAAAAGGTACACGATATTGAATTGATACCCGTGCCTTAACTGGCGTTATGGTAGCAATGACAACTAGTGATTTCATGCATTAAGGCAACTCGTCTGAAAGAACTAACACAATTGCAATTTTAGTTTCTTTCAATCGTCTCATTTCATCCGTTTCAATTACGGTATCAAATCGTCTTTGCCTATGTCTACGTTGAATCAAATTATTGGTGTATTTGAATACATATACGACAAACACATTAGACACAAGTACACGAGTTTGAAACTATATGTATATCAATGCGAAATAAGTTGGGTAGTTCCAATAGCTAAATTTTTCAAGTTATTCTATTGCAGCTATATTCTTTGTTTGAAAGCTCAATCATTCTGTGTTTTGTGCAAGAGGGTAATACATACTTTCTGCATATGTTGTTCAGCTGTTCACATTAAAAGTGGACAAGTGCAGAAAAATAGAGAATGCTAGGTTGATAAGTATCATTGAACAGATGTGAGGAACGTGTTACATTAGGCTTTAAACATGTAAGTCAATCAAGAGATAAGAACTAGCAACTTTGATTCCAAACATAAATTATCTGCCAAATAAGTTTTGTTATTGCTAAGTAAGTCCATCTTTGTTAATAGTTTAAATTTGCAAATAATCCCTAACGTACTGCTAGCTTTGATTTAACCGATTCTGAAATGCCTATCTTAACATGTTTCAGAATAAGTGATTCAATGTAAGGGTCATGATTTACATCATTTGTTCATTTGGAGCACTTTAAATATTGTTAAATAGAAGTTGGTGAGTAGACGTTATTCAATGCATACATTCAAAAGAAATGTTTCACAGCTGTCCATATCGGCGCCTGTTCCATTTGGAACTACGTGTGCTTCTGATAGGCCTATCTATTTATGTACATCTCAACACGAGTGTCTCTGCAGTAGTTTCATTATTCAGCAGATGTTCATGACAATACCAATTGATATCACAGGCAACAATGATGCGTCTATTTCTTACAAAGTGTTGATACAGTATCTGGCCTTAATAATTTTCCAGCAGTGCTTTAAAGGTATCATGGACTGAGTTCATGTGAAAGTATGGACTTGTTTTGGAAGTAAGGATTAAAAATGATTGCTTAAAATCGGTTTTATTACTTGAATAGTTATAGTTATATGTATTGTTTGAATTCCCGTTTGTCAATGTTAATCAAATGTTTTAAAAGATCACTGAAACATGTACTGTATGCATCTTGAGACATTTCATTATTTATTATCCTGTCCTTCAAAATGATCAGGTTAAATAGCCCGAGCTGACATTAGGCTATTATAAATGTGCTGGTACGCCTGTGTGTTTAAGGAATGTTCTAAAATGATGAACCGAAAGTGCATTATTCATATTTATTGCAGTGAAAAATACAATTGGGTGACCCTTCTAATTGTTTACCATCATTTACATGAGCTGTCTTAAAGATATTCTAACCTCACGCGGAAATGATTCTGACAACAGTAAAGAATAACGACACAAAAGTATTGGATTACAAATCAACCCTAAAATAGTAGAACAAATGTTTTTAAAAAAAAAACTTAAGCCGCCGAACGTTTCATCAGCCAATCAGCTGCTAGCAGAGGTGTGACGTGTTACTCAGGAGTCATGCCCTAACGAGTATCTGTGTTAAGAAGTAATTTTGACGTTTTTTACCCTTTAGCGGCCGTCCATAAGGTTTGGTAATTGAGAGTTACTTCCCTGGAGTGTTTACCACGACGCCATGAGGCCACGATGCCACGATGTAAACTTTGATGCCAAATACAACGTTAATGATCACCCAGAAGCCTTTTATTTCCTTATTTTCAATCTGGCTTATGTTTTTGTTTTCATTGTACACTCGTATAACAGTCACGTAATTTTCACTGATTTCACTTGTCAATACAGCCTAAAAGTAGCTCTGATTCGCTGGACACTGTCACAAAGATTCAGTTCATACCTGCATAAACTTAATTTCGTGACGTCACATCACATTTAGCCACGCCACCATGACGTCAGGTTCATGGCTAGTTGCGTTGTGCATTTTCATTGGCTGATGAACACGTTGTAGGCGGGGCTAATATTTGGTGTCTTCATACGCGTTTATAGTACAGCTCTAATTGTTGCAAATTTGTATATTTGTAGCAATGACACCTTTTCAAAACATCGGGTACGATTATATTTATCTATAAATATTGACATTCATGAAGTTATAAACTTTAAAAAACGCTTTGCAAAATTGGCGTAAATTCGCTACGCGGATTTACACAGTTTGCACTGTTTAGTTCATATTCGAAATAAGATTTGATGTAGAAAACGTGTATTAGTGGTAAAGCAGTGCAAGACTGAGTTTTCTCAAACTGATAAAAGTCACCCAGACATTTCTTGTTTTTTTAAACAATATTTCAGACGTTGAGTGACTTAATGTATTGCTAAATACCGGTTGGGCAATATTGCAACCAGTAGAGGTGATATAAAAAAGAGAATTACACGACAATGCAATACTGCCACAAGCATAACCACGGCAACATCATCGCTGTCGACATATTCACATTAAGACAATGAGACGACGTGAAATGAAATTGTTTTTGATGTAAACATATCACGGATGCCCATAGTAAGAAATCATAGCAACATCATTGATTTCTCATCTTGGGATTGGGTTGAACCACCAGGTCACATGGTAGAAGCCATGCGCAATTATTCTGAAAAAAAGAGAAAACAACTGTCGCTGTAAAACACAATACCGTTAAATTCAATCGCAGTCTCAAACATTTATGTGATTGTTTAAAGTTTAAATTTCGAAATTAGTCCATTATGAACCAACGTTAGTTATTGATATTCGCATGAACATTAACCAAATAGAGATACAGATTATTTTTTAAATATACCTCAGCAGGAATAATGAACAGTAAATCTAAATCCAAGTTTTGATCAATCATAAAAGGAAACTCTTTGATCTATTACAGCCATAGCCTGAACAGCATGATGAACACATTACTGATAGGTCTTCCGATTCAATTAAAAACTAATCTTCTCTTCATAAATCAAGTTAGATTGAGATTGATTCATATCCAATTAAACTTCATTGTTTGAAAAATGTCTGATCTAAATTTAATCGCTTTTGTTTTGATGTTTGGACATTTGAATATTTCATATTGTTTTGCAATAAATACGCGTTTCCTTAATCATGAGATGTATTTACAGATGTGATTACAAAACAAATAGAAAACTTTTAGATAGATCACAAATATTTACATTAGATAAAAAATAAATTATATTCGGTTACAACGAGGACGATTTTTAAATACATGTTCATGTGTATGATGTTTAAAAAATAATACCTGTACAGTTCGTTTGGATAGTTCTAACCCTAGCGGGCAAAGCTATTCCGGGTTGTTTTCATAATAGTCACTGGAATTACAGTTTTTCTAAATATATAACTTGCATTTTGATTGGTTGACGGAACTACTTTACGCTCATTCATGAATTGCTCACCTGTCCTTTTTTATAGCTAAATCACATACATTGTAGATGAACAATTTCGAGCATACATATTTAAAGTCACATGTCAGTAAAGAATATAAAATAAGAAAAAGAATAACCAACTCGGTGCTCGGAATTACGGATTATCTGTCCCTCGTGAATTACCATGTAAAACTGTTCGCTAAAGCTCGGAATTTATCACAATAATATAACTCGCGACAGATAATCCGTAATTCCGAGCAATTCGTTCATTATTCTTATAATAACATGAATTTCAATGGACTTGTTAGGTTGATAGATTGAAGATATTTTTTTGACAAATCATAAAAGGTTTCTCAAATTGAATAAAATGTTTACTTCAGTTTACTAAATAATAGTTGGTGTAATTCAGTTTATTACATACGTGTTCTGAATATCGTTATGAGATAATTTTGGTTATTTGAAACAAGTGTTGTGTAACCAGTTGAAAGTTATTCAACGAGTGTTGTGTAACCAAAACAAGTTATTCAACGATAGTGACGTCATAATGCCGTACTACTTTCGCCATCAGCTGAGCGCGTACAGCCGAACCCACTCGCCACTTCAGTTTTTCAGTTCATCATATCTTTTTCCTGTACGTATTTTTGGCTATTATTAAACTTGCATCATAGCAAACATAGATGTGCAAAATTAAAAATAGAGAATTCGGGTTCCAATCTCGAATATTATATGATTAGATGACTATAATATTTTGCTTCAATTTAGTGTAGGGAGAGTTATCTCCCTTTTGTTTACAACGGCCGTATTTTTGTCAACACGAATTGGAAATTTCAGAAGCACACGAAGTGTGTGACCTGAAATTATGATTTCATTAATAAAACGTAATAGATATGATAGCGGTGTTCTTCACCTCTCGTGCTAAAAATAGGCCAAGTTCGAAGGTTACGAGATTCTCGTTAAACGAGATTCTCGTTAAACGAGAGTGAGACTCCCTTCTTCATTATGCTGAGTGGCTGAATAAGAACAAGGTTAAAGTTCAAATTTGTATTACAAAAATTACAAAATCAACCAAATGACCATGCTGGCCATCAACCCGTGTAACGCGAAGATACGCAAACTTGAAACCATCAAGTTAACCAAGGAATGGACGGAAGTGAGATGAAGGGCTTGACCATCCTAGCTTCTAGTTGCGGCCCCTGAATCAAAGAGAAAGAATATAAGATATGGGGTCTCACAGATGCATTATAGCCATTAATCGAACATATCAGCATTGAATTATTAAGATCCTAAGATTCAAATATAATCAATGTCAAGATCCATTACTTTATCAAATGGTAAATTTGCATTTAAATTAACACATTAGGCAATGATTTGGCAAAAGACAGAAATCATGACGTTCATGGAATAATTCAAACTTCATTCATATTGATTTCAGTTTATCAAAAATCCCATCGGGTGGGAAATATCTGGGTAGGGCTATCACATCTATTACGTTTTAGTAATGAAATCATAATTTCAGGTCACACACTTCGTGTGCTTCTGAAATTTCCAATTTCATAACATAAAACTCCATAGATGTGATAGCGGTGGTTCAAAGCCATTACATTAGGATTTTTTACTGAACTTCATTGGAAGTGGATTCTCGCAAGTAAAAACGCTTGAAAGTGTCAGCTCTGGACCAGTTTCCTAATTCCATTATCTCAGAGACTGATGCACCCCTCTTGTATGCCTTAGACGTACAAGCGCCCCGAACAGAGTGAGCCTTGTACATAGATACATTTATGCCAGAGTCTTTCATGAAGCTTGTGACCCATCTGGCTACTGACGCTGTGGTTATTGGCTTGAGGGGTTTTATGAAACTGAGCAGCAGCTTATCTCTCCCCCCTAGGTTTCGCCACAACTTGGTTCGGCCAAGGTAGTTCTTCATACATTGGACAACGCAAAGAGCTTGATTGTCAGGATAGGCCTGAAAAGTAACTTTTCTAGGTTCTGACTCAGGCTTAGATACTTTGGTTGGTTTTGACGCAGATGGAAAGTGACTGTGTCCCCTTTGACAGAGAAGAAGTTTACGTCTAGGGAGGTGATTTCCCCTGACCTACTAGCAGATGTTAACATCAACAGAACTGCTAGTTTCTCTGAAAGTAGTTTATCTGAAAGATTACTGTTATCTGGTAAAGATTGTATGTGTTTTAAGACCAGATCTACATCCCAAGTTTGACAATAGCGAGGACAGGGTGGATTCTGATTGAAGAAACCAGTCATAAGCCTCTTAATCATGGGGTGTTTTCCAACTGAGGATGGAAGGCTGACAAGGCTGATCTAGCTGTGTTCACAGTACGGTATTCTGATCCCCTCTCATGCATGTGAGTAAGATAATCTAAGAGAGTCCCCAAAGGGGCCGAAAAGGGATCTCTTTGCTGTTCCAAACACTAGCTAGACCACCTTTTCCAGGAGTTGTAAGCCCTTGAGTGCCTGGTCTCCATTGTTGTGACAGCAGTTTTGCAGATTTTTCTGAAATGCCTCCTGATGTGACCTGATACCGGAAACCTTCCAGGCCGCTAGGAGGAGGGACTGATTGTCTACTAAAGGGTGTGTTTGACCTTGTGGAGACTGGAGTAGGCTGTTGCATGTTGGTAATAGTATTGGGAGCTCTACCAACATTTCCAGCATCACTGGATACCAGGGTGGATAGAATTGGACGACCATTGAAAGTCGACAGATTGTCTACCCACCATTGAATTTCCTGTATACATTCTTTCGATAGTTATTTTGTGTTCGAAACTCTGATGTTTCAGAAGTTCCCATGATTGCTGCATTTGCATATATTTGCAGTGAAGTTGGGCAGGAATCACTGACCGCATTGAAGACGACATTTTTCCCAGTAGTGTCGCAAGAGTACAGATCCTCACTGTTGGTTTCCGCAATACTTTGTGACATTTTAGGAGGATGTCCTTTACCTTCTGTTGAGGCTGTATTAGAGTAAGTTTCCGAGAGTTTATCTCGAAACCCAGAAAAGTAATGATCTGTGTCGGTATAAATAGAGATTTTTCGTTGTTGATGACAAATCCAAAGTTCCTCAGGAGATGCAACAGACTGTCTCTGCATTTGACCAGATTCTGAGGACTCCGGGCAAATATGATCATATCGTCCAGATAGATGATCATCCGTACATGCCCTCCGAGCCAAACTTGCTATTGGTTTGAGCAACTTGGTGAAAATCCGAGGGGCCGGTGCTAACCCGAACGGGAGACAGAGAAACTGAAACAGTTTCTGACCCCACCTGAAGCGTAGAAACTTCTGTTGATGTTTTGCCACTGGTACACTGGGATGCATTGATTCAGACCTCTCAAATTGATTATAGGTCTCTGGCCCCTAACTACAAACATAGCGCTCAGAAATTGATGTCGAAAAACCTCCGGATTCGTATCCTGAGGTATTTCTACAATAGCTTTCTTTGCCAACATTTTCTGAATCTCCTGATCTAGAGCCTCCACACTTTTCTGACAAAGTTTGATTTGAGGAGGCGGATTTTGTTGGATTGGAATTTGTAAAAAGTATATTACAGCACTCTGGACTGTCTGAAATATCCAAGGGTCTTGTGTTATTTTGGTCGTGTTTCTCAAAAACGCTGCTATCCTTCATCCTAGAAGGTTTTCTGGAAGGTTTATCTCTTCGAAATTTAGTAACCCTATTTCTGGCAATATGTCCAGAAACTTTGGAGGTTCTGTATCTGGGAGATTCAGATTCATGTTTGATTTTTTAATTCCGTTGGTTGAATCGACGCAATTTTTGAAAGGAGACGCATACATACCTGTAGGGTCGGGATCTCCCCCTATGGCCACCACGTGACTGCCCCCCGCGAGAAGGACGCCTGGACCACGAAAGGTTTGCCCCACAGACTGAGGTGGCCTGCCTGAGGGCCCGGGCTGAAAGGGCTGTTGAGGTTGACTGTAAGAACGATTAAAAGTAACAGCCTTCTTCTGAGATGGAACAAACCTGGGTTTGTCTGAAATAATTTCTCTTGCTTTTTTCTTGCGTTTAACCTCCTGCAGGAGAGTGTCATAAAAGGGATCACCAAAAAGTTTCCCTTTAGACTTGCTAAAGCTTTTCTCATGTTTGTACAGGAGCTTTTTAGCCTTTTTGGGGTCTTTAATGAGCTTTATAGAAAGAATTGAAAGGCGCCTGTGAAAGTTCATGGCTAAATTTGCCCGACCGACCAGGCTGACCGATTTCTCGACCATATCAAGCAGCTCGTAAATATTGAGGCCTGCATCCGATTCCCTGCGTCTTACCTTATCAAGTTTTTGTTTTTTCGCTCGTGAATAAATCACAACATTTAAAAATATCTCGTTGGAATATTTTCGATATTCAACACTCACTCGTTATGTAATCTATATTTATCAAACGAGCTAACTAAATATTACAAATGTACACCTTGAGGATGTAATGCATCTTAAGTCTCTAAACTAGCGCAGTGTTGTGTATCTGGATTATCTGCTGCGGAGGAGTAACACTCATATTATTACAATGTTTGTCGAACCAACACAAAATCTTGTACAGTTTTGCTAAAACTCAGTTGGGAATCACGACTTTATTTCGTATCTAATGTCCAAACGGCAGTAGTTCACGTAGTTCATATCAATGGAAATGACAAAGTGTCTGTGAATCGTAGCAATGCACCAATATGATAGTCTATAAAGTAATTGTATATAACATTGCAATCGAAATAAGTGCCATGCGTATTGTGAAATAGTGGATTTGTAAATGTCCAATACTTGAGTTCAAATTTGAAATGAATTTATAGTCTAGACAAGATAGAGACGCTGGATGTCATTCACTCGGCCTAACTTTGTTTACTGGATAACATTTCATCTTATTCCTGGTGATGAATGGTTAGGAAATTTGCAAATAACAGTGACCATGTATTAGCCACACGTAGGCAAATTCATATAAGAGTGTGCAATTTCTTTCCCGGAATAAGATTTCTTTCTGCCTTCTCGTCAGGTAAATGCTAAGAATGAATCCTAAAGTATGAATGATCACCTTCATCGGTTGGTACATGTAACAGGGAGTCATAGTCATGGATTTCTAGTTTGAAAATTGAAGATCTCATCTTGTGTTTGCGGCTGGAGAACGGGCCATCAGAACGCACCTGGCTATGTGAAGCGCGCATGGTCTGCGCACAGGAATTTTTAATCTAACATTTAGCATTTAGATTCTGAAAAGAAGACTTGTATATCTGAGAAAAATATTGATAGCATACTGCACATACTGTACATACGGTGTTAAGTTGATTCTACCTAGAAATAACACGGAAATAGCTAGATGGGGGGGGGGGGGGGGGGGGGCATATAGCAATGTGTCCCTTCTGTGTTATTCGCTCCCTATAATAATAATGATATAAACTGATTATGTAGTTTACCCGTCCGGCTATTGAACAAAACAAATAGTGTCGCATACATGTAGTCCTCCACAACTTGTTAAAGGGACACTGCGTCGAGGATAAAAATGAGTCCAATCTTTATCTCACTAAGCTGATTAGAGTGTCTGCTAACGAGTTATGCTTCACTTCACTGTCTACCTGCAGTAGTTTTAATTACAAATTACGTCAATTGTCTGAAATTTGGTGTCTGTGACTTGTTAGCAGACATGTTAATCAACATAGGTACAATGTAGATACATATGATCTGATTTTTATTGTCGACGCGGTGTCCCATTAAGCTGTCATATTTTCTGGCGTCTGTGCCACTTTAAAAAAAATATGTACATGTACATTATTTTATACCATGTGAAAGCCTTCAAATTTTGTTTTGACTTATATGCGTATGCTTTTGCTATGGCTAATTCGAGTTCACAGCTGCTCTGGGACTCAGTGTATTGAACAGCTTCAATGCATACCAATTTCAGGTTTATCAGTTTTGCAATATAATCTTTGTCATCGCAAGAAACTAATCAAACTTCATCTAAAGTCTAATCCTTTGGGTGACATTTAGAAAGGGAACACATATCAGAAAACAACTTTTTAAATGCAGAGTGGGTTATCAATAAAGACGTTGTTATCCCGAAAATCTTATTTTCGTAAATTAAATCATACATGGCTATTTTGTTCTCATCAAATCACATTTTACATAAATCGTGTACAATGAACGTTATATTATCTGATTTCTTGATATCCCTAATAAAATCACAAACATTGAATTAGTTTCTTTTATCAGCATATTTTAAAGGGGCTCAAGCACGTTTTTTTTGGGGCAAATTTTAGTTTTTCAAATTTCTCATTTATAATGATAGTTTATGCCTTTTATATTTACTTTAGAGGGTAAAACTTCCTATTACACAAACCGTACATTACATTATCCATAGTGATAATAACGGTGTTACGTATACAAAAATTGTATGTCGGTCATTTTAAAGTGAACACACTTTATCATTTCGAATAACAAAAAACCCCGTTTCCATGGCCTTACAGAACCATGTACACACATTTAAAAAAATTGATTTTCCGAAGAGAGAAAGGTGTTTTACTATTGGTCACATTATTTTTCAAATACATTTCATATTAATTTGAGTGAAAAAACGTGATACTGTCCCTTTAATTTGGTAATGTGAAACAGAGTCGAATACTATGTCCTACACATATGTATTTGATAAGTTTTAATGTGAAAACAAATGATAACACATTTTGAAACATGTGTCAATATCAACATTATATATTTATCAAATGACAACGTATTAAACACAGTTCTATCACAAACAAATTACAACAATCGATGCACCATACAATAGTCATCCGAAATAAGTTAAATGAAAATAGTTTGATACAATGATGCTATAAATACACCCTCCAGATCCGTCAGTTATATTGGCGCGAGGCGAAATCGAAATCGAAACGATTTTTAATATGTGAACACAATAGTAACTACTTCTACATGTATATCATCCACAATCCTAGTAATTAGATACACGATTATTGATAATATGCGCATGCTCATACGCGTATTGGTCCAGTTTGTCAAGTATCGGTGAGGTAAAGTTGCCATGTCAACTCCGCTCTCATGGATAATTCACTATATCATAGCTGAGAGTGATATGTTTAGGATAAAACATGACCCGCGGGCATTATTACAAAGCATGCCCGATTCCCGGGGGAAATGCCCACGGGTCATGTTTTATCCAACTTATAAACCTACGGAAACCACGGATTAGTTAGAGTTTAATCAAATATAAACACATAGACAGAGCTAAAATTTAGCTCTGTCTATGTGTTTGATCCATGTTGTTCCCGGTTGTGAAACGCATCGCACCGCTTATCGGCAAAACATTTGCAGATTGGTATTTGAATTAAAAGTAATTTTTCAATAGAGTTAGACAACACACTTACAAAGTTTGACATTTCAGCGTTTAAATATATATATATATATATATATATATATATTATTAAGATAATTTCCCAAGGAAGCAAGATTGTATCAGATGAGAAATAGTGTTCCCGAAGGGTAATAGAGTGACGTCACTGGAGGTTTATAATGAACGGAGAAAGCCCGCAACATAATTGTGACTTTGCATTGCGGTGAATCTGCGAGCATTGGCTGGAACTAGCAATATATTGGTGACACAACGGCGAACTTCAGCGTAGCATTGCGCCAAAACTCATATATAACATTTCCCCAACAGGACAAACTTGCCGAGCCGAAGACGGGATTGGAACCTCGGATTCTTTTGATCCGAAGCCGAACGCGCTGACCAAATGTTGCGTTATTCCATCCCATTCCTCATTTTAGGAATGTCAATCATTCTTATTCACTGCAATAAGTAATCAACTGTTTGAGGTTAATTGATAAAGACATATCGTAGAATCATACAAGTTTCCATATCTTACATTAGTAATGAAATAACACATCTAAGATTATATCTTGATAATGCAAGATCTATGGCTACATCCTGGTTATAATAGATTGCAGAAACATTCGGATGCCGGAAGCATATGTGCACATTATTGATTTCTCGTCACATAACCAATATCATTAATCAAATTTAACGTTGTTCGTCCTCTACAGCTAACGTTATTATAGATTTAAGGAAAATTGAAAACTTTGTTTCCTGCCAGAGAACAAAACATGACATCTCATTTAATGGATGTAATAGGGATACAAAGTACTACTTTCAATAATTTCAATAATCATACACATTGTAATTACACCTAAAAATTAAGTGATGCCTGTTAATATATCAATTGCAAATTTTTTGTAATAGTAATAAGAGAACGGAGCAATTGCATCCAGTTCAAAAGACATCAGTTCGTAAGTGTCCACTAATATCAGATTATTGTTCCCAGATATGATATCCATGAACAAACACTAAGAAAAAGACGGGTAATTTTTTTTGTATCTATCTTTAATATTTTGTTTCATTTCGCGAAAAGTGTGAGTTAAGTTGTCAGCGCAGGCGAAGGAAATACGAAATATACAAGGATCCCGTACCTCCTGCAAAGACACGAATTTATTACCCTTAAAAGCTATTTTTGTACTTATTTCACTCGATTTCGAACATATAAATTTATCTATTTCTGTTTATGATAGAAATTCTACGCAGAGTGAAATATCAAAACGCTGCGTGGAGTTTAACGCCAGATATCAACTCTAAACTCTAAAAGTCATCAATTGAAATTATTTATTGATGTAAAAATAAATAAAATAATATATAAACATTGGAATCAGTTTGAGAGGCATTCTAGAAGTTGTTGTGACATTGAACTCGCCCTTATGATGTTTGTTACAGTAAATTGTGATTCTGAAATTACCGAGTCGAACAACGGTTTAACTTCTGCATTCATTTAACGTCATGGTCATCCGTACAACCCGTTTAACTTGTCACATCTGCAGGATGTACGTACACGCCACTGTACCGTTCGTAGACGCGGGCGATTCCGCTTATACGGTTTCGTATGCATTGGTTATTGACCAATAATAACATATTTATCTAACGCTGAATGATTTGCAATTGTGCTAATATGTTTGTGGCACATTCCAATCACTCGCATTTGCTTGATATTCACAGAACATATTACAAACTGCATCATAAACGCAAAATAGATGATCAGATAAACAGAAGATCACTGATGGACGCGTGATAGATATAAACGACTTTGCATTATCTCCCAATGTCATGTGTTAATATTTGCTGGCGGGTGTATAACTTGTACATTAAAGTTCTATAGGTTTTCTGTAACTGTTCCTTGTTCAGAGAGTGGGCGAATCCATATATGGTCCTGTTATAGCACTATGTTATCGACATTACAAACTCACGATTTGATATTCTTAATCGAAATTGAATAAATATCAGATATCCTATGATGGTTTGAAGAACAGAGTTTACTGTGAAAGAAAACGGATAAACTGGAAACTAGAACATGTATACATGTACTATGTATTGACAGTGTTAAACTTGTATATATATTTATGATTTATTAAACGTCATCAAAACGATTAGAAGTTGTGTTGTTTTTAGCATTTTAACATTTTAGTTAGTGTTTTAGTATCAGTAGATTGGTAAGAATCATTAGCCTGCTAAGACATTACCCAGTACCTTAAAGGCGCTTTAGCAATTTTCTTTTGCATTCAATTTTTTATATTAAAGTTGATACACAATATTGTTACATTAGGGGGTAAACATATCATTACACGACCCGATAATCCGTATCCGTTGAAAACAGGTATCCGTATTGAAAAGTTTGTGGATATCGTCAGTGTTAAAGGTAGATTTATTTTTGATAATTCAGACAGGAAGATGGTTGACCATTCCACATTGTACCATATTTTACTCACTACTATGACTGTTAAGGTATCACTTATCACTTGAAGTACCTTCGAACACTCTTGTTTATGTGAACACGTTAAAATGGCTGCTTGATGGGAGCTTAGGTCTCTTAACTAAACCATGTACATTAGTTTTAGAACTTTTTTAACTCAGGGATATTATTTCGTCATTGGTAACAATTACTTGTGAGGTCTCTTTCTTTCAGTAAGAACAGCATTCTACAGCATCTTTAAATTGAGATGATTTAATGTTAAAAATCAATATTTTAGTAACATGCCATTTCGTCAATATATTATGTTTGCTATCGATTTAGTAATAAAACCATAACCGCATCCTTGATGTATCCTCAGCCTAGCTTAGTATCTACTAACAACTAGCCAATCATTTGACAATAAAATGTTATTTCCTCAAAGATTTAAATATGTTGCTATGCATATATTTTACCAATCTTGCAATAGTATTTTACAAAGTAGCACAAGATCTAGATAAAGGAAGGAGTACAAAAGTCTTATGACTCCAGAAAAATATTGACACAGGACAAAAAATGGTGGAATCAACTTGCCCGATCCTTCCGGGTTCTTCCGGATCCGATCAAAATTGGCCGGATTCGGCAGGATCCGGAAAGATCCGGCAAGGCGGATTCCACCACTTTTTGTCCTGTCATCGCTGTCATGAAATATCGTATTTTATATGCAAGTTAATGACCTGATCTGTTGCGATTGAAAGCAAATGAAGGAAGGTGGTCTAATATTTATTATTGTTTAAGTACATGTACCAGGTGTATCCAGAAATAGAAACAAACACTTTGTCCTGAGTTGTGCGTGCTGATGAACCGTATAAAGTTGTCAAAGATGCCATATGTGAATATGCCAAAGAACGTGGCGTTGACATCTCCAACACACGACTGATGAAACACTGGGACAAGGGGCGTAATCACTATCAGAGTGACAGTTCCAAAACGCTGTGCAGAGTTCATTATGAGGACGAGTACTTCTGGCGGGAAAACCTAAACTGCAGGGATTGGTTTCAGAACAAAGACTGGTACAACGACGACGTCTCTGAAAAGTCAAGACAATGAAGCAAATAATTAAAATGTGGTATGCGTTTGTGCTTATTTCCATGGCAACTCTAAGTGTAATTACCTGGAATGTACGTGGTGTTAAAGCTGTTTAGACAAGCTAATAACAAAACTTGATGGTTGTGATGAACTGTTCATTAAAGGTGCATCCATTGTGTTTCATAAAATTTGATTTGACTTTAATACGTTCGAACACACCATATGTGCTGTTTACAATACAAACAAATTCACTAAGCTTGCATATTCATCCCCAATCTCCAAATATATCATAATTACTAGTTTCCAATTAAAATCGAGTAACATCATAATGCATGTGCAGAAACCGAAAGTGTATGTCATATTTACACGCAAAGTAGTTATATGACCTATTAAACATTATCAACCCAAATGTTTTATTTCATCTGGTTTAAATAAGATTCCAAAATTACGTTTGACTCATTGGCGCGCGCCACACGCGGTGCATTGTCCGGTTTTCGATCAGAAATCGACACTTTTACCTTCATATCGTAAATATACTAAGTCGAATATCATCGAAATGGTAGTTTTCGGTAACAGTTGGTACTTCTCGATAAAGTAAGACCATTTATAACGTTTGGCATATTTAACCCCAAACAACACAATGGATGTACCTTTAACGAACACTGGATGAACAATTCAGAAATATCAACATTGGTCTCTCTACATGACTCTTTTGATGTCTACTATAAATGTATGATTGACCACACATAACACAGAGAATCAGGTGGTGTTGCTCTGTTTGTCCGGAAAACATTAAATAGTACGTATCTGGAAGTGATAAACTGTCTGTTAACGAAAATACAACCATCATCATTGGCTCCAGACTTCCATCAACATCGATTCTGTGTACTGTGAAGAACTATACACTACTTTTGACTTATATGACAGGTGTTCTCAAGTTGCAGAGACTATATTAGTTGGCGATTTTAATGCTGATATAAGACTCTGTGTTGAGTCAAAGCGTAGGGCTACGTATCTGAATATGTCGTTAAACGATCTCAACATTGTATCTGTTTTGCCTCTAGACAATATTGATGTTTTTACCTACTGCAAAACGTGTAAATGAGACTGAAAATTGTTTAAAGGATTTCAAAACCCCATGTTATGTTATTTTACTTCATTATGGTGATGTATTCAAATTGTAAACACAAGCCGTCATGTTTTTACGTCACTTTTGCAAACCCGCGCTGACACTAGTGCGGTCCGCGGCAAACCCGGCATTCCCGTATGCAAAAAGATCGGCAGCTTTCGGCATCTTCCGTAATGTGACGTGATAGTGGTCCGTCAATCTCGCCTCAGTGCGAGTCACTGCAGTTGGCCTATGTCAAACCTGTTCATAAACACTCACTTGGTTGGTTCACTCGTGGCGCCCTGTATCATATATTTTTAGTAACATATGTCTATGACATTGAACTAATGTTGGAGTTCTTCAACCATTTTTTCTACGGATTGTTTTAGACACGAGTCAAGAGCAAATATCCGTCAGACCGACGTTCAAAGTAGCCTGCCTGCAGTCGGTGTTTACCGTGCGACGTACGATACCTGATCAAATGTTTCAAAAGATATATAATAAATGAAATTATGTATCATAACTGTTTATCATAATGCTGAATATTGGAAATTATGTTTTGCCCTCGATGTTATTTTTCCTAATTTCTGATCTATTTCTGGACCCGGAAGTAAGACGATCGAGTTTAAACTTGCTGATTTTTTTCCTTATAAAGTGCTGGATGTCTAATTGTCTACACGGTTCACCGATTCAAAGTTTTCAAAAATAAACAATGAACAATTACTTCGGTTCAATATTTTAATTTTGTAGTCGTGTTCCACGTAGGCCCTATATCATATATTAATATTTATGGTCAGTGGCCCTATTATCGTTGCAAAATAAGTGCTGTCCCTATGCTGATCTAGAATACTTTTCCTTATGTTTGCAAAACGCTAAAGAAATAACTAAACAAAGTGAAGCAGCATCTTAAAAAGTAAAACATATCAAATATAAAGTTATTTAAAGTAACAAAATTATCGATATCAAAATAACGAAAACACCTGGATGATTGACGTGTCTGTCATATTTCAGTGGAATGTTAAAAGGTTTTAAATATATTTAGAGTAATCATTGCATCATCCCGTAAAACATCGTTGGTTCAGAGAATTCAGAATCACTAAAATTTACATAATTATCAAAACCCACAGCGTGAAAACGTAGTCGCTTTGTAACACACTGTCAAAGCTTACCTGTAAAAAATGCCTTTCCCAGTAAAACTGGAGCATTATACATTTTGTTTAGTTTTGAAGATATTTTTTAGTCATATAATATCAATGAAAATAATTTTATTTGTTTTTATGATGGTTTTATTTTGATTATAGAGTCATAACAATATTATCAAATGAAAATTTCAAATACTCCGACAATTCTGCTTCAAAACATTGCATAAACAATGGGTTTTCCTTCCATGTTAGGTACAACGTTTATCCAAGTTTTCAAAAAGTCAAAGATTCTAACAGTTTTGATGGAAATGCATTAATAAAATGATACAACCTCCGAAAATATAGGGCCCACCTCCTTGGTTATATCTCAACATCTCTATCGACTTCACGGTCAGCGCTGTACTGTACAGAGTTATCGTTCTTCCTACGGTACTGTTGACTCGACATGACTGGTAGCCACATTCCTGAGACGAAATGTTGTTCAAACTTCAGATTGGTTGACCCTCTTGACATACAAGTTTGTTTCTATGTATTCTTTGTAGATTCTTCGAGTAGGTATTGCTACTTTTAACCGTTGACGTTTTAAAAAATTGACAGGTTTTTCCAAATTTCGTTATAGCACCATGCCGTCAGTCACTCGCAGTCGCGAGCGCAGCTAGGCGTGTTTTGACGGATTGAATCATAATTTGAGATCACATCGTTGAAATGTACATATATTTATAATGCAAAAGTGCTTCATATATGAGCAAACCATGTATCTAAAAGAAAGTGCAAAGTTCAATAGCTGAAAGACTTGCTTTGAATACTTTTTTACAGTGAGTGTAGAACAGCTGTACTGGAATGATTGCATACATTTTAGTGTCACTTGCTCTTGCTGTGAATAAGTTTAGATCGATTTATAATTCTTTAAAATAAAAACCTATGGGCGAATGTCTTCCTAACATGTTAGTTAGAGGGCATGTACTGTTAAATGTTTCTTATTATCGTAAACTAGGTCAATCTACGTCTTTGTAAACTCACACCGCGTAACTTTCCCTTCGCTCGCATGTCAACAACTGCACACTTCCGTTTTCGTCGGACCACTATTACGTCACAAGTGCATAACTCATTAAAGTTCGGGATTCTTCGGCGGTCACTCGGACATCGCGACGTAGCAAGTTTGACGAAAGTGACAAAATTCTTAGCGGGGCAATGCCGTAAGATGTGTTGTGTGATAAAGATATCATGTATTTGATCACAATTATTTCTGAAAGGGGTTTTAAAATCCTTTAAGAGATGTTTAATTTGATTATTCCCAGTATGCGTCTCCAGAAGGATATATTGAAGCTCAGTATGCATATGTAACCAACTCTCTCCATTCTGCAGCAGATATAAGTATTCCTTCATTTAGATACCAGGCAAACCTGAAGCCATATTGGAAAAGAAACAACTTGAAGAATCTGCATAATGCAATGAGAAAATGTCGAAGTGAGTTGATTTGTAATGGTGAAAGCCATGATAAAGATAACAACTATTCCATTGCATATAAGGAAGCGAAACGTATTTTCAGAAAACAGCATCGTCAATCAAAGAAGTATGAGGATGATCTTAAATTTAAATGAATTTACGAAGCCTCTGAACTAAATATACAAGAGTATTTTAAAGCTACCAAAATGTACAAACGTAAAAGGGACTTTACCCAAGTGCTCACTTATGAAAACAAATATTGTGATACACAAGAAGGTATATGTGATTTATTTGCTAAAAACTTCAGATATCTTTCTGTACCGATGTACAGATGTTTTATGAACTTTTGAATCAGAATTTACTGATCATGTAAAAAACCCTCGAAAACACGTTTGATAATTGTGATGATACTTCTGCACTGCTTAAAAGTCCATTTACACTTGACGCAGTTCTATGTACTATTCGTCGGCTTAAGAATGACAAGTCACCTGGACCTGATGGTATTGTTAATGAACACATCAAGTATGCAGGTAGATCTGTTGTAAGACATCTCTCAGCACTATTTAATGATATTGCTTGTTATAAATATTTGCCCAGTAGCTTTAATGTTCGTACCATACTACCAATTCACAAAGGTAAAGGTAAAAGCACACGTGATCCTTCAAATTACCGGGGAATGACTTTAACGCCTGTGCTAAGCAAACTAGTTATTTGAAAGAGTCATCTTAGAAAGAATAGAAAACTTGAGTATTAACAGTAAATATCCACACAAGTATCAGTTTGGATTTTGTAAAGGTGCTGGGACTGAAACAGCTGCATTATCATTACTAGAAAGTATAGCCTTTTACAGGGAAAAAACTCATGAGTAAACTCTGTTTTTTTCTAGATAATGAGACGGCTTTTGATAGAATATGGCTCAATGGCCTATTTTATAAGCTCCACCATATTGGTATTAATGGTAAACTTTTGCGCATATTACGCAACAAATATACTTCAATGTAATCATTTGTTAAGATAGGGGGATTTGCCTCTTCTCCATTTCCTATAAAAGTTGTTGGTCAAGGATGTGTTTTATCAGCTTGCCTATTCTCATTTTATATAAATGACCTGTTATATCAACTTGAAACACTACAACAAGGTGTATGTCTACCATGGGGTGTTGTACCAGGTATTTTATTAGCAGATGACACAACTATTGTAAGTGGAGCCCTAGATGGCCTACAGTGTGCACTGAATGTTTGCTTTAAGTACTCTTGTAAATGGCATCTTAAGTATAATGCCGACAAAACTATTTCTCTTATTTGGTTACGCTCAAAAGAATAAATGTCCATCATTTTACATTGGGGAGAAAACGGTAGCCCAAAATGATCATGTCGTGTATGCTGGTTTGTACACTAAACGCCAAAAGAAACGTTACCGTACTTCTTTTTTAATAACTTTTTAAGTATCAAAGATATTTGAGAAATGAATGGTTCAAAAGAAAGCTGAATAACGTAGCTTTATGCTAATAACCTTTAAAATTCCTGATGGATTCATATTGTGGCAAAATGCAGCTTGCTTAAGAAGTTTAAAATTGTCCGGTTTTCGACCAGGCTGGTAGTAACCAATATATGTGATTTAGATGTCCAGAAGAAGTTGAAAGTAAACTTTTACTTTTGTGACTATACAAAAAGGTTGTATGCTTTACATCATAACCCCTAAACGATGAAAAATACTGTTATTGAGTAAGTTTAAGTGTGAAATATATTTTTCTAGTCATCAAAGATCTTTTCTTGTAATTTATCTTAGTGAAAACGAGTTTACTGTGTTGTCAAATGTCTTAATAGAATTTAGGAACACAGACGATTAATTGTTGTTATCTGTTGCAGATGAGGGTCGACCAACAACGAACTATAATTTAATATTGACCTGCCATCGCTGTTATGAAATATCATATTTTATATGCAAGTTAATGATCTGATCTGTTGTGATTGAAAGCAAATGAAGGAAGGTTGTCTAATATTTATTATTGTTTAAGTACACGTACACTTTTTACTTGCATGTCATTTCTACAATGACTTAAGAGAGCAATATAACCCAAACATGATGAAGTTTAAATGCCTCCTGATGACGGACAATGATGCACTAATGTTTATACTCCCTCAAAAAAGAAACGCACGCAGGTAAGATTTTGTAACAACATTTGTCTATTTTGAATAACAATAACTAAATGCACAGCTACGGTACACATTTCACACTTTGCATGATTGTCAATTGTTATCTGCCATCATTCGTCCGGTAAAGCGTCTCGTAGTTGTTGAAGTGTCTGAGGACGTTGATGCCGCCGTCGGGGACGTCTATCGAGAAAGTTCCATGTTCGATTGGGTTCAGACCAGGCTATTAAGAGGGCCAGGGGAGCACTGTAATGTTCTGGTTGGTGAAGATGTCCACTGTGAGACGTGTCGTGTAGGGTCTGGTGTCTGGTGCGTTGATAACGGGAAAGAAGTGACGTTGGAGAATTTTATTTATGTAGCGAATGCCGATTAAATTCCCCTGTACATGCACTTGGTCAGTCTTATGGTGGTAAGAAATCTCATCACTGAACTAAATTCTTAGCCAGTGCCTCAAATCCCATCGTCGGACATTTCTGCACCAACGTACACGTGCAAGGCGATGGTGACGTAGCAAACATCAGGCCTAAGATCGTCTTGCACGAAGTCCACTCTCTTAGACGATTTCTTATTGTCCGTGCTGAGATAATGCGTAGTCCTGGTCCATTGCCTGCGGTTTTAGTTGCTGTCACTGTCCTATTGCGCAGATGGATCAACCGGATGTGACGATCTTGCGATGCAGTAGTAATCCTTGGCTTACCACTTCTTGGGCGGTCCCGGGTGGATCCGAGTTGTTGGTATCGAGTTCTTAATCGGGAAATCGTACTGTGGTGGACCTGGAAGTGACGGGCAACAGATACAACGGTCTCCCCAGCCTCTAGATGCCCAATTGCAATACTTCTCCCTTCAGCACTCAATCTTGGCATATTGAAGGTCGTCGTGAAAGCAAAAATATTACGAAGAGAAATATCACAGTGCAATTTCTTTTCATACCCAAGCATAATTTCACAGAGTTGCACGTGCATGACGCTTTCACGCGTTTTTTTCACATGAAATGTTCATGACATGCATTTCAGAAAAGTGTTTTTATATAGAGATGTGTTTTGCCAATGGGATACGAGTCCACATCTGTATTTGAAATGTTTCGCTAATAAAATAATTATTTGTTAGTTATAGAAATGAAAAAAAGTCTGTTAGCAACTCGAAATTGTTCCGTGCGAAAGTTTTTTGAGAGAGTATATACATTGTCTGTCTCATAGCCTTAAACGTAGGCAAACATCGCTGATTTTGTAATTATCGACAATGTTATATATACAATATATGTTGAAATGAAGATGTAATTCGGTCTACGACCTTAAATCATGAATAAACCAACTTTACTTTTCTAACAATAGCCAATTCACTCCAGGCCATGCCCTGTCACATGTACTTCAATGTTCGACTTCACCGTTCAGATCAAGCGATCCGGGGTTCGAATCCTCCAAGGAATTGGCAACTTTGTCAGTGACACAGAACTGTACTACATACAATAAGGTTAGGATACAGTGCAATCCTACCCTGGATGTCAACGCAGTTCCACCAATGGTTTCCTAGTTGCGTCCGATGCTCACAATTCACTGCAATGCATACCCACAAAGAAGAAAGCCTGTCATAATCCCAGCAGCCCTGATATGAGTGAAATACTTTTGAAAACGATGTTACACCCCACCTAAGTCTATCTCACTTTCAAATTTCATCTGACCATCTAGTTTGCTTTTCTTTTGTCTTCTGGTGTTTTATAAATATTGAGGTTTTATCATTCTAACCCTGATAAGAGATCTCTGCATCATCAACGAGCATTGGACTTATTTTAAAATCGAATAGTTTGTATCATATTGAAAATGATAAGAATTAAATTTTAAATGATAAGATAGGAATACAGTTAACATGAACACTACGTTGATAATAAAGCAGATGAGGCATGTTCAAACCACTTGTTGGTACATGGGGTCGATAACGGAGACCAATTATTTACTTTAGCTTCAGTCAGGACTGAGTTTCATGACAAGGTCAACACTTAGTGCTGATAATTTAGATAGCATCAGAGTCTCCGTGCAAATAACGTAGGTCTAAATCTCATCACAGTTCAGCTAATTGACGTTGAGTGCCCTTCCAGAAGCAGTATGTCTTTAAAGAACACTTAACCCTTGACGTCAAATAACAGTCAATGTTGCAAATGGGATATTTGACTCACTACAGACTGGCATTTGTAGTAAATGTCTAAAAAGGTTGGCTTAATCAAATTGTATTTTACCAAAGGTAGAATAACTTTGGTTTCATTTTAAGACCGGCAAATATAAACATGTCTCAATTTAAGTAAGTTGATCATTGATTGACTGATATTAATTCAAATATTGTGAAATTCAGATTCTTAAAAAGTAACGATAAATCTCGATAAATACATGTACACATATTGATTTCTTTTGTCATATGAGAAGCGGTGTCGTCAATTATTGTAGAACTAGCAAAACAATTAAGGCAGTTGATGTCTCAAAATCAATTTCACAGCATCTTATTGATTTTTCAACGTTAAAGAAATGACTGACATACACCGAAACTTCATTTGTGTAATTTGGATAACATTTGTCGATAGCCCGTCTACAATCTCCAATTAATAAAAAATATATATGTCGAGATTGCACCAATTAGAATACATTCGTTACAATAAATAGTTCGAGGCCCATTCATTAAATTGCAACATGCATACCTGAACAAGTAAAAAGATCTTAAGTAAATTATCGTCTAACATAATCCCTTGCCTTGTTATGTTCAAATCCGCGTTTTATATACAGCTATAACATTGCTGTTGTGCCATTAAATAAATTGGTCACCATTTAGACTTTGTAGTCGACAGGTTGTGTTCAAATTAACTACTGTCACCCTCCTGGTCGATTTTAATTGATATTAATTACCATTCAAATAAAGAATACGTCATATGTTCTGTATTATGTCGTTATACAATACCGCTTAAATAAATCGTAGATATTACGGATATTGTGAAATGAAATATATACATATTCGTCTTCACAGACAAAATAAAATAATTTAGTGCTCTACTTCAATTTTTCAGATCTTCTTAATAAATAAATTTCAATGTTTTTTTTCTAAATCAGCGTTTAATCAACCTTGTGATCATTTGCTGATCTTTGCTCAACACTAACGGCAACAACGCCTGCCATTCGACAACACAAGCTGCAATCGTGTCCCAGAGAACTTTCGTTTGCAAAGCTGGTTTCCTGACAGGCGTCATATCATAGCATTTATGAACCTTATAACAGACGGCATATCGATATTGGATCATCAGCTTTTGAATAAGTAAGTAGACATTCATAACATGTCCAATTAAGCGCACATTACAAATACATCTTATGCTGCTCTACCTTGTTCAACGTGTGGGCGATGTTATTGTGGTCTCACACCTTGACAACACAATGTGAGATTATTAAAAGCCACTAGAAACGAACTTCTAATGTCATTAAATCGTCTTGCCTGAAGCTATCAAATGTGACTTACTCTGTGTATTCGTTTCAAATATATTTAGAAAGTTATAAGATAGATAAGGTTAATTAGTACTAAGAAAGCCAAAGCCACCATTTAAGTGGCAGGTATGTCAAGTAACTTATTGGATGCGATCTGGCTCCCACAACAAGATTACCTTATAAACACATTCACGCGCATTTATTACCAATTACTTCATTTCTGATCACGATTGACCACGTTCGACTCGTTTTGTAAGATACAAAATCAAATAACTCATTTCCCTAATTTATATGCCAATGCAAACAAAACAACATTTTGAAATATTTATTTTATGTTATGTTATCATCCAATAACATCCCTCCTCTTTCATTTTCCTTAATTATGAAGTGAAAATAATTTGTGACAATTGTTTGTTATTTTGAGGGGCATTTAGTGGTATACATAAGAAAAGACGCGACAATGCCAGCAACAGAGCTTAACATAAATACCATCACTGTTTTAACCCAATCAAGAGAATGCTTCTACAAGATCTCATGCGATTGAAGACAACATCAACTTTGAGAAACACTACGACCAATCTACTCAGGGATCAGGGAACACCACATTTCCACCAACATGCCCAAGTCCACCTTATTAGAGCATTCCCTGAAGAATAAGGAACACACCATAAATCGGGAGCACTGTCACACTATTGTCACAAAAGACCAATTTGCGTCATTTTATCCATGGCGATGATGCCTCACTTTTGTGTTTCTACACTACAGTGGATCAGTTTAAGAATCTTCTGGTCATTGACCGTCCCAGTCACAAGGGGTGTCCTGTCCTGTATTCTTCTTGGTGTATCTGACATATGGACATATGCTACCACAGTTATGGCAATTTATTTTCGTAAAGCATGAGTCTGGATTCGAACATGGAACTCTTTGTTTGATATCTTTAACGAATCCACTGCTCCTAATACGTTCTTCATTACAGAAAGCTTCAGGGAGTGATCGACATCCGGAGAAAATATGACACACCTCCTCTGGTAATAAGCTCCATGTATTACACATGTAAGCAATACAATCTTATTATAGTCCAAAGCTTGGTTTAGGATTCCTTCCAAAATGTTTCAGATTGTCAACAATTATAACAAGATGTATAATGTATCCATTTCTTGAATGAAAATAACTTGCACATTAAAGGGATGAGTTTACACACCTTAATGTAAGACCCAGGAATAAACGCAAATGGCTCAATGTTTTATCTTTCAGGAGACATTGACATGGACACTAGTGCTATATATTTATAATGGACGTCATGACGAAAATGACATCTAGACTATCTAACTACGAACTATCGAATATTTTTTAAAGTACATAAATTTACAATCACTCTTTGAGCGTAAGTATGTCCTACTGAATGGTGTGAAATATGTTACAAATAAGTCTACAAAAATGTTAAAATTAAACTCACAATTTACCGAAACATCGATTCCTGTAAGCGAATACGTAGAGATTTCCAAACAGTGAAATAAATTAAAGTACTATTACAGAATAACAAAAAGAAGAAATAAATCTATATGAGGCAGTATATTTCTTCACCATAAATAAGCATTCGGAAATAGAGACACTAAAAGACAAACTATTATTAAGCATGTAGGTTATCTCATAAATGACGTTTTTGAAATACTACTCGTCATAAATACGGCACCAATCACTTTTTACCACCAATTAAAACGGTATTCTTTAGTGGAACTTTTGATTTTAATTAAAATGAGCATATGGGTAATACAAAACCCATTAACAACTCGTAAACGAGGAATGGCAAACACATAATATTGTCGACAAGGCTCGAGAAGTAACTAAATAATGTAACTCGGGGAAAATAGTCTGTAATTTCCTTTCACTCGTTTGGTATTTTCTAAATCATTTGAAACATATTGAAGGAACAATTAATGTTGGATGGCTATTAGACTCTCACCCTCGTGTGAGCTTCGGATATTTGTAACTTTAACAAAGATTTTTGAAATTAGTAGTTTCTTCCTTACTATGAATATCAATTATCCGAGCTTGTTTTAATGTTAGATGTCACACATTTACACATTTCTTGAATAATGTGGAATCCGATTATAAATCGAAAGCTTGGTGATTGTTCATTACCATAACAGAGACCACATACCCAATTGCCTTATTACTTGGTATGCCATTCTTGAGTCCATGATTGATGCAATACCTGATAGGCGAAAGAACCAAGGGCTGTATTTGTCACATTTTCCCCCAGTAATATTTACCTACAACAATTAAAATCATACAGAAAGCCATCATGTCCCTCCTTTGTCAACAGACAATTCTTTCCATGAAAGACAGTAACCCCTGTGGAAACAAGAACATATTCTGTCCAAAGACCTCATCGGCGACCAGTTGGTAAACACTTCCTAAAATATGCTGTAGTTCAGACAAAACAAAGTTGATAACTAAAACAAATGTTGTCCCTGATTGATACTGTTACCGAGTCCTTGTCGAGAAGTGGTCTGATGATAACTACGGGCTTTGAGTCATGAATTTAGCAATATGTAATGTGAAATATATAGTGTTTCGTTGTCAAATTGGAATTTAACTAACATTGTTTGTAGAACTATATGAAATAATAAAGGAAACACAGTACATGGATAAGTTATGTTTATATACACTCTTAACAGTATTTGATAGGATTAAACAGAATTTAGAGTTCAATGGCTTCCATAAAGTAAGTTGAAACTTGTTGAAGCTGAAAAGTCTATATAGATGTATTGTATGAAGATTGAAGAAGTGAATGTAAAAACATAAAACGTGTTTGTTATTGAATCTCGAAATAATGACTTGGATTGAGTATATGTCATGAACGTGTTTTAGTACTCCTTTCCATTGCATTCATGAGGTACTTCTATCATTTATCGCATAACAGAATTATCGTTATAACAAAATGACATTTTGGTTCAAACTTCTAACAAAGAGATAATATTTTTGTGATTATTGATAGCATTATCCTTCTGCAAACTAGGAATATTTTCTTTCCAAATTAAAAGCTTTACATAACGATGAATCATAGCATTCGTCACTGTTATAGTGTCTGTCCTTCATTTGTATGAAATTACTATATATATAATCCCCAAATATATTAAGATCATAGAATTTCATGGAAAAACACTGGATAAGATTAAACTTTATTCCAGCCCAGTGTTATTTCGTTTATTGATTTTTTGCTAATCTAATTTTGATCACCAATTTCTTTTTAGGAAATGATATATTACCTTTTACTAACAGTAATCATTTGAGAGATGGATTATTTCTATAACAGAAAACTTCTTGAAACTAATGAAAAATATATTAATTAATCATTGCCATTTACGTCTATGGGTAATCTTGGTTGGTGTGATGTAAGTTAAGTATCTAACTAGGAATCAATTCACGATTGTTTCTAGCAAAGGAGTGAAGATATATTGTGAAAGGTAATTGATTAGGCATAAAGGCATTAACATAAGATAGCTCATAGTGTATACGTCCATGCAGAACGTGGTAAGGTCGTAAAATCTGTCTAGACAACGACAACATCAAATAAAGACCAGAGATCAAACGAACCGCGTTGCTTTCATCAACAGCATCGTTGTAAATCAAAGTGTACACTAAAACTCTTCCCTTGTCTGGTTTTATTATGAAGGTCCAATCGCCCACAAGTTCAAGTGCTAAAAATTACCCAAAGTCACTTTTTAATTCTTGTGCATTTCACAGTGTTGTTTTGTGTGAAAGTCGTTAAGAACTTGAACTATCAGCAAAAGATGTGTGGGAGGATGGTTATGTGTTATATCTACGTGTTTAGTACGAATACAGAAATAGCTATATCATATCGACATAAAAAGAACCTTGTTTTATTGCTAAATTAACATTAGAGAAATATCTACATATTATCACTCATTTTGAACCCTTTTAAAACAATAATACGAGGACATGTGATGATGGACTGATAAACATGACACTGTCATATGAACTGGTATAAATCTGTAATCATTGAGTTTGGTATTGAATAAACGTTTACAGTTGACACAAGAATAGGATAGGGCATTATGAAATCTGTATATATGTCAATAGTAAGTGAACTACAGCTCACTGACTGAATTCATTTCTTTCATTTGGTAACTTATATATTACACTTGATTATCACTAAGGTCAATGTTCATTATACCCGTTGGAAAAGACTAATCTCAAATAAAAGAGCAACTAGGTAACTCTCATAGTTTAATCGTAAATTCGATTTTCACAGAAACATGTTGCAGTTTCATTCAATGTGTGTTGTTTTTGCTGACAACCTCAACTTCAGGACCCCATGCCTGCACCATACTGTTCTCCTGAAACCCGTCGTGTAGAATATGAAGGATATCTATACGGAACAAACAACAAACATGAATGTTACTACGTTGACAATTTCACTATTACCTTGAATATAACAGTGAGTACTCACATATTTTACACCCTTCAGATTTTCCGATCATAGTTTAATGATAAATTAGATTTCCACAGAAACATGTTGCAGTTTGATTCAGTGTGTGTTCAACCTCAAACAACAAATATGAAGGGTATCTATACGGATAAAACCAAAAACATGCATGTTACTATGTTGACAACTTTGCTATGAGCTTGAATATAATGTATATATTATATACCATGACAAAAAAGGGGATATTTTTCGAACATATCACTAGTCTATAGAACTGACTACGAAGCAAATCACTATAGATCCTTAGAGAAGAAACATTTTCAGTTACATCTGTCACCAAAACGCAACAATGGAAACTGCAAGGTATATGTACGTGATGCTCGTGTTGATCATGGGGGTCGAACCCAAGATTTGCACGACTTTGAATTTGACGGTTAGAACTCCTGTGGAATGAAATTTGAAGGTGGAAACATCAGTTCAGTTGCTTTTGATACCAGGAACAAAAGGGGGATATGCGTCGACTAACCCAAAATGAAAGATTACGTGCCCTTGGCATGCTACAGGTTGGCACAACACACACGGTTGTGGCACGGACAATGAACGTTTCTTAATTTATCATAAGCAGATTATGGTCCTGATATCGTGATACACGTTCTGTAAACGATAGACCACGCTCTGGTCGACCAAGGGCGATAACTCATGCCCAGGATAGATTTATCCGTACCATAGCCTTAAGAAATCGTGTCATAACCGCAAATCAGATCAGAGCTTGACTTCAAACAGACACTGCTGTGAGAGTGAGTGCCCAGACGATCCGAAATCTACACGCCCGACGTCCTCGCGTGATTCCTTATTTTATAGATCATCACATCAGGGCAAGACGTCGTTGGTGTAGGGAACTCAACATTGGGATAATCGACGTTGGAACAATGTGTTGTTTTCAGATGAATCGAGGTGTACTGTGGACTTTCTGGACAGGCGTAGGAAGGTGTGGCGTCGACGAAACGAGCGCTTCCATGACGTCAACGTCATTCAACATGATCGATTTGGGGGTGGGTCTGTAATGGTGTGGGCAGGCATCACTGCTGTTGGAAGAACGGCCAGTACAGGCCAGTACTACCGGGACAACATCCTAGCAGCCCATGTTGTGCCCTTCGCACGTTGTCATGGCCGCCGTTTCATCTTTCAGGATGACAATGCAAGATGTCACAGAGCAATGATTGTTAATGAGTACCTCCAACAACAGAATGTCACCATACTACCATGGCCAGCACTGACTCCAGACCTCTCGCCCATCGAGCATGTCTGGGACATCCTGGGAAGCGGTTACGTCAACGTCAACAACGTCCTGCCAATGTCCAAGAACTTGCTGCTGCGTTGCAAGAGGAGTGGAATAATCAAAATGGCTTGAGACGTATCATAAGGAGTATGCCACGTCGTATCCATGCCTGTTTGGCCAACAGAGGGAGGTTTACCCGTAACTGACTTTGCTTTCATGTTATGGTAATTCTGATGTTGCGCCCCGAGTATGGTTTTGTCCTCAGTATGGACATTGTGTGTGTCATATACAGCACCAATGATGTTGAATAATCGATATGTGTTCCCTTAATTTGTTTTCGTTATTTGTTTCTTCTTTGGATTCATAATTTTCTTTTAATAACACTTATAAATCCAATATCCCCTACTTTTTTGCATAGTATATTATAATATATTTTTTATATATAAATTAAATATTGTTTTAAGATATGATCCAGTGAACGGTTCTATGAATAAAAGATTCCAGCGAACAGGTTTGGAGTTATTCCATGTTGTACGTACGGATGCTGCTAACAAGCTCGTAGTAATCTGAAATAATTACAACAAAAGTAAGCTAGCAGAAATTACAAATAAACTTGATTAACCATGCCTCCTGCTTGCAACTCAAGCTTATATCTTTTGTTAATCAAATGTCCTTTTCTTCATCTTAATATTGAGATACTAATTACATTGTTAATTTTTCCAGGAACCAAAGAATTGTCGATTAATCTATCTCAGATTTAAAAAAAATATGAATAGACTCGTTTTTACGCCAGATAATAGAATTTGTCATTTTCAATCACTAGGGGTTTTGACACTGATAAACTAAAATTAGTACATTAACGTAATTTCATTAAAGCTATTTGAAGATAACTACGCATGTAAATTCTGCAATGAATGGCACTATGTACGTGTGGCTATGTTAATCAAACCCGACAAAGCATTAGCTATTTTATGAATTGCAAACTCAATTCGGTTGAAATTTTATGTTACACTGTTAATGTTATAAGAATGTTATATTTGAAGAGAGGCAGAGTGAGTACATTCTAACAAGAAGATATGTCATCAACATTAAAGGGTAATAACTCCAGAAAAGTAATTGCGCGCTGATCATTTTTCGAACTCCATCAAGGTATTGATACCCAAAGCAACACGGTTAAATACGGTTATCTCCCCTCACGATGCCTGGCCTTCGGAATTTCAGCTATGAGAGTCAGTGTTGGTTGTGTCGCCGAATGGCATTTATACCGAACACATCAATTGAATTGAGTTAAATTGCTATGGGTGGTAATCTTAATATTCATTGTATTTCAATGTATTCAAAACAATCAGCGTTCTGTCTATAGATGAATGGACACAACTATATCATTGAAGTGTATTTAGTATATGATATTATATTCAATCAGAATATTATTATATAGCATAAACTCACAGTTAAAAAATCCGAAATCACTTGTACATGGAGCTATATCACCCATGGGAAACCTTATCAGAAAAATCTGTATTCAAATTACCCGCCCTTGGCCGGCGTGAGCCTATCAAACTGCTATGCAGCTTGTACCTGCGAACCAATGACAATTCATATCACTTCGTTGCAAAGCACGCGATGTCATTTTGTTAGCCATCCGTCACCGGTTATCTCCCTTGACCATTTACGTCTTATCCCATTGAGCATTTTCTTTGGTTACTGACTTCGTCACGCCAGCCAAGGGCAGGTAATTTGAGTACAGATTTTTCTGATAAGGTTTGACATGGGTGATATAGTGGAGAGTAACAAAGCATATATAAAACCATGGGTAACCGAGGATGCTGAACAAGAGCTCCTTTACAACCCCAGGAACCAGGCAGTGACTAGAAAGAAAGAGGGCAACATCATCAAGACCTACACTTATCTTCTAACTTTCTCAACTCAACAAGCTCCAAAAACAGTTTAGGCAGGATATTACAAACTCTCTACTGAACTTTATATCCCAAATCCCCTCCGTTGCTTCCGGTGCCAGAAGTTTGGCCATGGAAGCAACTCTTGCAAAGCGGATGAGCGTGTTTGTCCTCAGTGTGGCAAACTCGACGATGAAAGCAATCTGAATATCTGCAAGGAGTTCCCGAAATGCGCCAACTGTGCTGGCGAATGCCCACGGTGGCAACAGGAATCTAAAATACTCGAACTTAAATTCACACAAAACATATCTTTTCCTGAAGCACAACGCCTGGTTCTTGAGGATCCTAAACCCTCATACTCAACCATAGTTTCCTCATCAAGTGCCACTAAATGCTCTGTCAGACAGACATTGAGTGGGTGAGTGATCCCCCAACTCAACATAAACTTCGCAATGCTACATCTTCTACAATTGGTACGATGACATTCCCTCTTCTCTCCCTTAAAGAGCCTTTCAAACCGACAGGCTCTAAACCATCTCCAACAACAGCTAAAAACAAATATTCAAATCAAAACTCAAGTAATTCAAAACAAAAAAGACCAAACCACAGTCCCAAAGGCCAGAGGAGTGTTTGTCGAGATCTAAAACAAGTAGGGATCTCTTGACCTTGAGTCTAATGACGTCCCTATGGACGCTTCAAACACAGGGTCACTCAACAACTCGCCCAAGAAGGGCCACAGGGTTAGGTCCTTGGACCATCGCTTTTCACCAATAAAACATCCATCATGATGCTTTTAAAATTATATTTTATCCTCGCATATTCTACAGTGGAGATGTCTAGGCTTTAAGGTCAATTTTAATGAATTAGGCTTGCTAGCCCAAAAGTACAATCCCCAAGCTATTTGTCTTCACGAAACGCATCTTAAAGAAACTGATAAGGTCGCAATGAGACCATTCACTATTTACAATTCCTTCTCCCCTTCTGCTAAAAGGGCTAAAGGGGGTGCATCAATGTTGGTACGAGATGGAAATATCCACAGGGGAGTTGCATTAAAAACTCACTTACAAGCTGTTGCTGTCAGCTTATCATAATTTAAAACTATAACTCTCTGCACACTATACATTCCAAATCCCAAGATCTTACTACTCAAGATCTGGATCAACTACCTAAACCTTTTATCAGCATGGGTGACTTGACAAAGTCCCCTTCACAGTCCCCTCTTGGGTAGTAATACCCTTGATTCTAGGGGTAAACAAATCTAAATTTTCCCTACTCAAATTGACCCATGTCTATTTAATGATGGCTCAAACTGATGCATTCCTTTTACATGACTTTTCATGGTCAGTCCATGAGGATACATGTAGAAGTGACCACTTCCCCATTGTATTAGAATCCTCATCACCTATTCCCTCGTTGGATATTTTCTAAGGCTGATTGGGGTACATTTTCTGCCAAATGCCGTGAACGTATTTTTGTGATGAAATAGTCAGTGCAACTGATCCTGTTGAGGCCTTTATAAAGGTCTCATCGATGTTGCAACTGAAACTATCCCTAAAACCTCGGCAAATCCACGCATTCACAAGCCATGGTTTAACGAAACCTGTGATACTGCCATTAAAGCACGTAAAAAAGCTGAGCGCAAGCTCCGTAAACGACCTACAACAATCAATTGAGATAATTGTCGCAAGGCTCGAGCTAAAGCTCGACGCAAAGTCAACCAACAAAAAACGCGAATCTTGGAGAGGCTATGTCTCCAAGATCAATTCCAGAACACCTATAAGCAAATTCTGGAATATGATCAGTAGAATGAAAGGCAAAGGTTCCAAATCTACAATAAAACATCTCAAGGTAAATGATGACCTTCTCACATCAAAATCTGATATTGCCAATAAGTTGGCTGAAACAATCTCTAACAAGTGTTTGCCACTAAAATTGAGTTAGTAAGACAAATCATTGGGTCAAAATGAGCTACTTTATAAATTGCATTACTGGTAAAAAGGGCAATGATGATCAGCAAATCTTAAGACTTTGGGTACTTGGGTTCATGATATATCGTCTTAACAAGAGTTCGAAAAGTGGTCAAAGTGTTGTGGTGACCTTGATAATAAGGTCGAGGCCACCAAAATGTAGTGGTGTTTGTGTCATCCCCGAATATGGGTGACACCAAATTTGAAGACTTTGGATACAAAGTTTCATAAGATATCGCATTAACAAGAGTTCAAAAAGTGGTCAAAGTATCGAGGTGACATTGAAAATAAGGATAAGGTCACCAAAATCGACTGGTGTCTGCGTCATCCCCCAATGTAGACTGACACCAAATTTGAAAACATTGGGTCAAACCAGTCATGATATATCGCGTTAGCAAGAGTTAAAAAAGTAGTCAAAGTGTCGCGGTGACCTTGAAAATAAGGTCAAGGTCACCAGAATCAACTTGTGTCTGCGTCTTTCCACAATGCAGGCTGACATTTAATTTGAATACTTTGGATGCAATGTTTCACGAGATATCGCGTTAACAAGAGTTCAAAAAGTGGAATCTGAAATAATTACAACAAAAATAAGCTTGCAGCAATTACAAATAAACTTGATTAACCATGCCTCCTGCTTGCAACTCAAGCTTATCTCTTATGTTAATCAAATGTTACTTTCGTCATCTTAATATTGAGATACTAATTACATTGTTATTTTTTCCAGGAACCAAAGAATTGTCAATTAATCTATCTCAGATTTAAAAAAAATATGAATAGACTCGTTTTTACGCCAGATAATAGAATTTGTCATTTTTAATCACTAGGGGTTTTGACACTGATATGGAAATAAACTAAAATTAGTACATTAACGTAATTGCATTAAAGCTATTTGAAGATAACTACGCATGTAAATTATGCAATGAATGGCACTATGTGTGACTACGGTAATCAAACCCGACAAGGCATTAGCTATTTTATGAATTGTAAATGCAAATATATAAAATTATCGATCAGATGCCAAACAAATTGCACCAGTAATTCTAATGTTTGATAACATGTGATTGTGCCTGTATGACACACTTCAGAAAAGAAACAATGAACTTACTATTGAATCCTGAAAGATGTGTTACCCTCACATTCATGGGTTACGGTTCTGAGTTGCCATGTTATTTTTTATTTATTAAGACAAGACCGTGTATTTTACAAGTAGTGTTTCCAGACCAGGCTCCTGACGCTCGTTAAAGGTGCGTTGATTGTGTTTCATAAAATTTCATTTGGCTTTAATACGTTCCAACACACCATATGTGCTGTTTACAATACAAATAAATTCACTCAGCTTGCATATTCATCCGCAATCGCCAAACATATCATAATTACTATGTTCCAATTAAAATCGAGTAACATCATTATGCATGTGTAGAAACCGAAAGTGAACGTCCTATTTACATGCACCGTAGTTCTATGACCTATTGAACATATTAACCCAAATTTGTTATGTTGTCTGGTGTAAATAAGATTCCAAAATTACGTTTGACTCATTGGCGCGCGCCACACGCGGTGCATTGTCCGGTTTTCGATTAGAAATCACTACTTTTACCTTCATATCGTCAATATACTAAGTCGAGTATCAATAAAGTGGTTGTTTTCGGTAATATTTGGTACTTCTCGACAAAATAAGACCATTTATAACGTTTGTCATATTTGACCCCCAACAACACAATGAATGTACCTTTAATAGCAACTGACATGTCTTCCGCTACATTCTAAGACCAGTAATACATAGATAGTATCACTAAACGTACTAAAGTTGAACAGAGTGTTTTGAACGGTTACCCAATTATTGAACCATTTTTTTAAATAAAAAAATATATGTATATTTGTGTATGCATGTACCAATTATCATAATGAGCAAACTCATTTCGGTTGAAAGTTAATGTTACACTGTTAATGTTATAATAGACGTTTGAAGAGAGGCAGAGTGAGTACATTCTAACAAGAAGATATGTCATCAACATTAAAGGGTAATAATTTAAAAAATAATAATTGCGCGCTGATAATTGTTTAAAACTCCATCAAGGTATTGATAACGGAAGCAACACATTTAATACGGATATCTCCCCTTACGATGCCTGGCCTTCGGAATTTCAGTTATGAGAGTCACTGTTGGTTGTGTCGCCGAAGGGCCCTCTTTTCCGAACATATCAATCGAATTGAGTTAAATTGATGTGGTAGTTAATCTTATTCATTGTATTTCAATGTATTCAAGACAATCAGTGTTGCGTCTACAGATGAATAGGCACAACTATATCATTGTATATAAATATATAAATAAGTATATAAATTGTGTATTTAGTATATGATATTATATTCATTAGAAATACTTGCCATTTAGATAGTGAAGAAATATAACATGGTTATATTTGGGATAACACTACCTTCAATAGTACAAATTCTTGGACTTTTCGGGCCGAGTCCCATATTTGATCAGAACATTATTATATATCATAAACTCACAGTTAAAAAATCCGAAATCACTTGTACATGTAAGTTCATACCCGAATCATGTTTGTGAGTTGTCTAAGATGCCCATAAGGGTACCACCTCTTCTCTGTGGAAGTGTTTTGAAAAGACAATACAACACGGACGTAAGCATCTTGCTGTTAATCGTTCAGAAAATAAGTCTCGATGAAGAGACTCTGCTACCTTTGTTATTTCTATTAGGATGTAGGATTGGTTAATCTTATCACGGTGAGACGTCTGATAACTTTACCACGATGTGACAACATCAGCGTTTGCTAAGCTGGGAAACATACTTACATCAAACACAGCACAATGCGCCAATATTCATCGCGAAACCTTGTTATGAAGAAATCATTAAACATTTAAGTACAGTAACTCCATTCATCTTCCATTCAATGTGACACTGCAATCGATTGTTGAATTAAGTAAATTTATCAGGGGGAATATTGAGGAATATTGTTAGAATATGTATACATGTAGATACAGCCAATGGTACATGTAAACTAATAATTTATTTCAATCAATTGTGCTTTTGAAAGTCGGAGGACGTCCCATTTTGATAAATGATCTGATACAATTGTTTGTAAAACTTTCGGAAAGTGTCATTTTCGTATTGGCTTCCGTCCTAATGATGTAATAGCCCGCAGAAACAAATAGATTTTGTGATATTTGAATTTCCAAAATAGTATTCTAGGCATAGAAAGCTAAGAAAAAGGCAAAGACGTTGTTAAATTGATATCAGTCTTAACATTGCACAGGAATTGTGTCTGTGTTTCTTGTCTTTTTCTTATTATCACTTAGAGCACAGTCAAATGCTTTCGTCCAATCATATTCGTGTATTGTGGTCACGTGGAGTACACTTATATCCCGATAGATGTACACTTGTCTGGTTGCGTTCGGGTATCATGCTCATAAACCTGGTTCACAGACTTTTATTAAAAACAACAAACACAGCCAACTGATTGTTTTATTTGTGTGGAAAATACACAATAATACACTTATTAGTTTAAACATTTAATTGCTGTGTTTTCTTTCCGAAAGGATATAGTCGCTTCCGTCAATTGGGGTCTTCCATGTTCAGGACCTTGATATTCCTAAAGAAGAATATAAGCATGTAACTAAAGCAAGTGATGTGAATTCAACTGAGATGTTTTACAGTGTATTTCATAATATCCCGAAATTAAGTGAAATGGGGGCATGCATCAAACCATGTTGCCAATGTTTGAAAATATAATACATTATGTTATTTTCTGTTTTCCCCACGATATCAAAAACTAATATTCAGAAGTTATAAAGAGTGATATAAAGAATGGGGGAAAATTGACATAACATTATTTACCTTTTTGGATTGTTTGCTAGAGGATGGAGGCTGCAGGGTCGTTTCATTGAAACCTTGTAATGTAAAACAGCGTCCGAGCGATATCCAGTACGACGTTACATACAAAATCCTTTCCTAGACCATGTAGAACAATTTAGTTGCAGCAGTAACCTGAAATAATTTATATGCAATATAGACGTGATGCTCATTGGCAGATGCAACAGTAGATATTTCAATTCTAAAATGAGTAAATACAGCTCAACTTGTCACTTAACATGATTGAAATATATTTTAATTACAAAAACAGTTACTGTTAAATAAACCCATTTAAAAAAAATTAAAATAAACTAAATAAAAATAAAATAAACTTTTAAAAAATATGTAGTAAAAAACTAAAGTTACCTTCCTGAATGAATAGTGTATTCGTCCTTCTTCTGTCCATGATTAAGCCATTGTTTGAACTGATTCATTCTAAAAACCACTCAGTCTTTATAGGGAATTAAATGTATTAGTCCTCAATATTTCTGAACAAAAACGTGCTTATCGTGCATGCTCGTGATTTAACCACGACGCTTATGCTGTAGCATGACTTGTACGTTTTATATAAAATGTACGCCTCATGCACCTCGGACAAATTAGGAAATTCAGTGCCCACAGTGACGAAGATGACGTCAATGTCCCTAAAATTTGCATATGAAAATGAGAAATGTCATTGTTTTGTTTGTTGTGTTCGAGAGAATGTTTCCCAAATTTGTTGACAATTCATTTGAAAAATATTCATTTTAAGACATGTTTTTCACAACTCAAGCATTTAACTGTGCTCTAAGATATATATAGAACTCGTAGCAGTACATTATCGGGATATAAATTACGGTTTTGAGATGATTGGGCTCGGCTGACGCCTCGCCCAATCCTCTCAAAACCGTACATTTATATCCCGATAATGTACTGCTACTCGTCCTCTATCTATTACGAGTAATATTTTATGTACAAATACCATGAAATGAAACATCAAATTCACGTTATTGTAAGAACATTTTGTAAACCAGCTTTGTAAAGAGCTTTAAATTCACTCTTATACGAACATATACATGTATAACATATTTGAACTTTCATGATAATAACAGTGGTAATGCCCCCCTTAAATTAGTTATTTCAAATTATTGCAGCTATGATTTGTCATTATTAGTATCTATAGTTCTGGCAAACAATTCAATCCATGGTGTAGATGAACAACATGCCAATGCCGAGCTAAATTTTAATATATGAAGTTCATCTACGAGTAATAAGTTTAGTGTTAACAGAGTGACTTAACGACTTGTTTTCAAACGACTGGACATTATATGTACAAATCACAATAAATATCGCATATTTAGCTCAACGGAAACCATAGACAAGATTAAAGTAATGATGATGGGAAAATGACGGTGTCAAACTGTCAAAAATACAAGATGTGTATTTACTTTCCTGTATGTTTAGTTTAAAGTATTTAATGAATATATATTTTAAAATCTGGGCCCGTATTTTCGAAGCTCTCTTAGTTCTAAGATAGTCGTAAGTCATTGTTAATGTATGGCACTTACGACTATCTTAGCGCTAAGAGAGCTTCGAAAATATGGGTCCTGGTTTGCATTTAGTTTTATCTTTTCATTAACAAGTGATGACAGAATACGTTCATATATTATATTTTGATACTTGAATACACTGGGAAATGCATACATAGCAAACAAGTGATAAATGAAATGACATTTTGGTTATTATGGCAATATTAAATAACACAGTGTAAGTTGATATAAAATGTTAATGATTAAAATACATGCTACCTATTATAAGGCTCCGGGATCATTTCTACAGGTGCACCTAAACTGCTGCCGTTTCCGTTTCGACCGCCATATTTATTGAAGCATTTCCAAATATAAATCAACATAATTTGAAATAAGTTTTCTGTAGAAATATCTACTGCTTTTACTTATATGTTTTCGAAGTATGGATCTCTGGGAATTAATTACACATGAAACACTCAACTGTTTATTTTGGAATTAATGGATAGGAAATTTTATTATTCACAAGTTACAAATCAACTTCCAAACGCAAGGCATAACTCTTGCCAGTCTGCATTACTGGCTGATTTAACCCTTGCGGTATTTCCCTCGCTTTCTTGTGTCGAGGCAGTGAATCGCTGCACTGGAAATGCATAGCGGGCCTGGATTTCTAAACACAGATTTCTTAAGGAAATACTGCAAGGCCTAAATCAGCCAGTAATGGAGACTGGCAAGAGTTATGCCTTGCATTGGGAAGTTGGTTACAAATGTGAATATAAATGTGTAGCTGTGAATGTTTATTCTGTTCGTGAAGACTTGCTACTTCAGAAGTTCAATATCTGCCGTGTCGAATCAATGCTATGGTATACTTTGAAGAAGCATAATAACTAATTATAAGAGCACATTCTCTTCAAAGTACACATACATACATAACTATATATATATAGCTGATGTAATCTAATGCTGTTTAATCACAGAAATAAATGACTGCTACTCTAAGACGATGAATCACACAAATAATGTCATATTGGCCTTCATATATATCATATAACACCTTTCAACGTGAGCAATAAACAGTGATATGCCATGTAGCCATTGTACGAGAAGGGTGTTTAATGCTTTCATGTTTCAAGTTTTATCATCGTCACATTATGACATTTATGTCTTCTCATGAAAACCTTTGTTACATTTCAACATTCGCTTTAATAAAAGTTGACAAGGCTATAAGATTTATATTCATAACTTTAAAAACAATTGTCTCAAAATCATAAGTTCTTATTTAATTTAAAATTGAACTTTAGCTTGTTTCAAAGTTAATCATTCACCAATGAAATTATTTAGATGGATAACGACGAACAGTCTTTAATGAATCTGTTCTAAAATGCAAGCTAATGCAGAGATACAAATGTTAGACGTAATGGTACATGTGTGTTGAAATGGAACCGAGATATATCAAAACATATATACCGTATTCATCCTAATAAACGCCCTCTCCTAATAAACGCCCTCCTAAGCCATATTTGACTCGCGGAAAATGACCCCTAATAAACGCCCCTCTTTTGTATCGACTTATCTTACTGATGTTTCATTGAAGAAGAGTTTTCAATCTTGCTATCAACCTCTTATGTCCAGTAAAGTGTAAGTTACATGGTATTTCCAGTCCCCCGGCGACTGTCGAATGTCTGTAACGATCAGTCATTACACATTTTATGCAACCGCAATGTTTTAAGAAACAGGAAAATTTCTTGCTCAACTCTCTTGGAAGATTTCCCACAACTACAGATGACACTAGCACACTGACCGCAAATTTGTCATGAACGTTATTTTGTTAACGTGTAGTTGTCTATGTGATATAAATAAAGAAAATCATGACCCGGGAATAGTGTTTACATACTCGTTCTGCAATCAATGTGCTTATCAGCTGATTTTCTTTATGCTGCCGTGAATTGGTGGTTATATTTAGATTCCTAGCGAACTAAAGTTTCATTGGATAAGAGTAATGACCCGACAAGATGGTGGATTCAATTACTACATGTATCTTCGTGAGTTTTAATTAGTTTCAATTGCCATTGCAAATTGTGTATCAGTACTGGTTGAAATTTGACACAAATAATAAACTGCGATATTTAACTCTTCTTTACATTTATTTGATACACTTATTTGTATTAAAACTCTGAAATAAAATCGATGTTTCCTCCCTTTTGGACATCAACAGACATTTTTTTTAATAAACGCCCCCTTTTTACGATTTTTTAAAGTCATTTTAATAAACGCCCCCTTTTTCCAATTTTTTTAACGCCCAGGGCTTCTATTACGGCGAATACGGTAAATACATAAATGCCAACGCTTTCATACATGCCCTGGCAAACGTTATAAGGCAATCTCACTAATGATTATACCCTTTTTACATGCACACTTTACTCCCAGGAGTATATTTACACCTTGGAGTATATGTACTCCTTGGAGTAAAAGTATATTTACTTTACGTTCCATTGGAATTTAAGGTTCCTTAAGCATATATCGTTTGCTTACAGCTAAAACGTCATTCTGGTGAGAACTCATAATGAGTAAACTGCGTATCTAGAAGTCGTTATTCCATACATTTTAAGACTATTATTATCCATTTAACACTCATTAATGAGCACGTGTTTTTATATCACAGATTATAATTTGTTTATGCTAAACACCTACAGAGAGATTGTAATTGTCGGAACATTATGATAGTGTGCACTGTCTATTTAAATGCGCACACTTTCCTAGAGTTGGATCAGAATCCTTTCATATACATCTGCAGTTGTGACCAATTCAAGTGAAATTGTAACATTTATTTTCTAGAACTGGGTGATATATACTTATATCTATCACAATGAATATTGATAACGTGACACAATTAACAACACCTGTAGACATATTCATATTTCATACTAAAACAGTAAGTGTAGGCAGGTGGTGGCACATTGAGACTATAGCCTCAATATCTGGTTACTTAATGACAACAGTGATACGTATCTATTGCTATGGTCATTGCTTGGATATTGAGGACGTGATAACCAATTACACAAATGACTGGAACAGTGTGTACATGTATACAAGTTTAGTAGCAGACAGGATGTTACTGGACAGGGTCATTAATATTCTTGAATCGTTGAGAAAACAATCACTAACAAGGTGTCACTTTTGTCAATATATTCAATTGAAGGAAACAATTAATCAGACTATACATGAATACTGATTCATGAGCATCTCTACATACTGAATCACGGTGCATGTGAAATAATAATAACATCGATCTCGTGAATTCATGTGATTAACACTGATATTCAGTTGGTCAGAAATCACAATGTAGCCTATTACACACACACATACACACATGCATGCATGCATCAACCCATCCATCCATCTATCCCTACCTACCTACCTACACACATACACATAATTACATACATTACATACACAGAAAATAGATATAGCTAACTGATAAAACACTGTGTTGTTTGATGACAGCAACAAATGGTTGCTTAAACTGAACTCGTATCAAGTGTTCTTTTTATCCCTTGTGCCTTGCAATGATGACTCACTCAGTTGCACAAACACATCTTTAAATGTTATGGGTTTATTAAAAACTCATCTTAAGCATGAGCAATAACAATGCTATATCACGATTATATTGTATGTGATAACAGTTAATGTATAAACTTGTATTAAAACGATGAAGTGAAGTCACGATATGAAGTAAATGTCTTGTCTTGTTTCAAATCATGTATGCATTTATCAAATGTTAATCTCCTTCTCTATCTCCTTTAATCTTTATTCTAATTTTAATGAGTTTGATATGTAATTATTTCAAATCTTAGCACAATAAATGTTTATCATAAATGTCTTACAGGGGTTTGATGACATTGTCACTTTCTATGGAAACAATCATATAATGTGGATTTACTATAGTTTAAACATATTTATTTCCATAATTATACAGAAATGGATCGGCAAACAAGCCAATGGCTTATGTTAATGCCTCTCCATAGGAAAAACAAAATTATACGACGTACATTTCACCTTGTAATTACAAAAAGTACATATAATAACCAATAATTTGCACACACATGAATATAATAATTCATACATACAACGTACATTAGTTCAGCAATGGACCAAATAAAATAAAATATGATAAAAATATGATATATATAAACTTAAAATGGAGTAAATCGTTTTGATTTGGTAATGAAGTCATGTACCGATTTGATTATATAATGATTTACAGATACTGATAAGTTGAGGTTGCCATACAGAGCGTCATTTATGTTATACCCATGTTTGTAATAAAATGAAGTGTTTCTAATGGCAGTATAGTTAGGACATACAAAGAGATAACGAATAGTGTCTTCATATGCAGCACCACAACAGCATGATGGATTTTCTGATATAAATCTCTTAACTTTATGGCCACTTAAATCACTGCATTCTAGTCTCAATTTGCAGTGAATAATTTGACAAAACCTGTTTCCAATGTTGATATCAAACCCAAAAGAAGTTTTACAAGTTGGTGTAATTCTATTTTTGAATTCATTTACTGATTGTATTTGTCTAACTTCCTCAGATAGAGAATTCCAAAGTTCAATAGTATTTGGCAAAAATGATTTTGCATATGAAGATGTTCTAACAAAATTTTGTTGTAAATTTGAGGAATTTCTTAAGTTATACGGGTTTCTCTCAGAAACAGATTCTGGCACAAGGCTGTTTAAGTAATCTGGTGTTTTCTTATTTATCATTTTATGAAATAGAGTCAGTTTCTGGATTCTTCTTCTTTCTACAAGGGGAAGAAGATTAGTTTCTGAGTATAGTTTATTATGATTTGTTCCCCGTGTAGCCCCACATATTGTTCTAAGTGCATCAAGCTGTAAATTTTCAAGCTTTGATGCCTGAGTTAGTGTACAATTATCCCAAATACAGCTACAATAATCAAATAATGGCAGTATAAATGATGCATACATTTTTAATAGCGTTTTTCTAGATAAACGGTATTTAAAACTTCTTAAACAATTTATCATTGGTGAAACTTTATCAGATATAGAACGTATTTGCGCATTCCAATTGGCATCTTTTTGAAAAAACTATTTTATATATAGACAGGAATGTAAATGTAATAACTCGACATCTCAATGCAAAACTGAAATTTTGAACCATCAGTATTGAAAGTGTGTTCTCAACATATAAATAAAACAGTTTAGTTTCAGTGTATATCAGTGCTAAAATGGTTTGTCCTCTTTTACATGTACTGCCGAAACGCCTAAAATACAGATCCATTCAGCTGCGTCAATACCAACAGATTTAAACAGATGGGGGTTGTTGCCTCTGTGCTTGGTTCTCGGTATAATGAGGATAGAATAACGGTTTAACTGGCGCTGCACTGAGGTTGGTATGCGTGAAATGTACAAACCAAATTTCCAATGGTAACTTGTAATGAGGACAGAGTTATTTAACTAAAAAACATTAATATATGATACAGCATTATTAAACTCGTGTAATACCAACACACAAGTATGACGTCACAATGGTCATACCGCCGTCACAATGTCGGCAATTTCGCTTGATTAATTTAAGCAAGTGATAAACAGAAATGTAAATTATCTTCGCTCGCTTAATACCAACTCATGAACTCGTCTTATGAAAATGGTATGAAATGGACGGTCGTTTAGAACATCTAAATATTGTATCTATATAATACCTATATAAATATACGTGCAATAGCTGTTTCCTATCAGTGATATTAAGGCTTTGAATTGAAGTTATATTAAAACTTTGGCCGTGTCAAGACTAAACTGAAGTACAAAAGAAAGTTGACACCTCAGTTGGTTTGATATGTTTGATTTTCAATTACAAATATCTTATGTTTTCCACGTCGTACTGAGAAGTGCAAGCGTTTAGTCATCAGCCAATGAATACTTCTACGTGGTTTTTAAATGTTTTGGAAAAAGTGAAATGTTAATTTATTTGGTAAACACAACTGTCCATCGACAAATTAGACATCTTCTATGTGAAAATCATATTTACAACATTAAAACATGGTAGGGGTCATGTTGGTGGAATCTTCCTTTCTTGACCACTGTCTACATTAAACAAAAATATTCTAACTACAATGTAACCAGTCACCAATGTAATCCATTTGAACAACTACTGAAAATTTGAACAAACTACTGAACAAACCACTGTATAGTGCCATAATCAAATCTCATTTCACCAACTGAGGTGTAAACTTTCTTTTGTATAGTTTATACCTCCATAAAATGTAACCACTACAAAACTATATTAAAAGTTTATTTAAAAAATGCATTTAAGTGCTAAGAATGATCTATAGAAATAGAGCCATGGGCTCTGTAGCTTACCCAGACTTCAGTGATCTATTATCTAAATGTAAGGTCGAACTAAATGATTTGAAGTAATTCACTGTAAACAAACAAAGCCTAGGTTTTTTAGTTCATGAGCCCTGTGACCTATACTATGGGCCCCAGGGTCAGCAATTTTACAATTTAGAATCCCCATTGAGATTTGTAGAGCGTTTTGTACTTGCGAGGAAGATGAAAATAGGTTAACTACACATGTAGGTCGTGATCCATATTTGGGTTCAAAGGGACACAAACATCTGCAATTGAGAATATCCTATGGCAAAGGAGTCTGTGCACAATATTACAGCTTTTTAGAGCTTTTCGTACTGGAGCAGAAGATGAAAATAGTTTACGGACGCAAGGACGCACGGACGGACGGATGGACGGACGCCATACAATATGCTGACAATATAACACAACATACATTACATTTTATTTGTTGTATATAACATAATATATTTTGATATATAACATAACAAATTTCTCATTTTCATGTCATTTATCATCTCACATTATGTACATCATACACGTACATGAATGTATACTTCTTTTATATATGAATAACAATGAATTGTACATCAGTACACCAGTAGAACACTGCATTGTCCTTTACAGTTTCAATTTGATCAATAGTATCCAGAATCTAATGCTTTGTCCTTCGCCCCACGTTAGTTCTGTCTTCGGTCTCTGCAAACGAGAATCAAGATCACGATACATCAGTTTCTGCCATTTAGTTTGCCACCATGCTCCAGCTGAGCACAGATATACACAGTAATGAACCAATATCAAATACCAGTTATGCGCATGCAGGGCAGCGAGATACTCGCAGTATGTTGAATTATAAGCAACATACTGTGTGCCCTGTAAGATAACTCAAATCACAACATATCTTATATGATGAATACCACTAAAGGTAATTTCCATCTAAAATTACAATATATTAATCTAATATTCCATACTCCTGTTCTTTTCTTTCTTCAAATTGTATCCTTATACTTCGTTTTATGGAATGTGTGTATTAAGCGAATTGATATTTATAATGACCATGCAGATTTGTAAAGAATACGTTTTGCTTTAAAAATTGTTATCTAAATTGTTTCTGATCTTTTAGAAACATATTACTGATACAGTGAGTATATATTCCATTGGTTCGGAGCGTTTACAGAGTTTTCACTAAGACAAACAATCGTGTTGTTTTTTTTTTTTAAATCAATGGTGCAAACATCTGAATCAAAGGGTCTGGATAGTAAAGTCATCTGTCATGGAGATGTAATAAGCTTCAAAAGGAACCTGACTCTTTCATTAAATAGCACGTTTTACTAATCTTTAGCAAGAATGTTTCCAATGATGAAAATAACAGTCTGTTGACATGCATGCCAGGTAGTAAAGCAAATAAATTTAAAAAAACAACATTTTCAGGCTATGAACAATAAAAGATACAAGATTTACAAGATTCGCTACATATTTGGATTTCAATATGTTGATTGTTGATTCTTATTTGATTAATTTAGTACTGTTGTTTAAATATTCAATATTTTGTATTGATGAAACTGGACATTTCACTTACTTATCCACGATGTGATAGCACAGTGCTACATCGAGTTCCATGAACCATCTTACATCATTTCAACCAATTAAGTGTTTTTAGAAATGTTTTTACTAAATCGTACATATTTTGTGAATCCTTCAATTTACCAAAATCGGATTTTACATTCACAATCTAGAAGGTAACATGCAACCGTTAATGGTGTGAGGATATATGTCCGTAATCATACTATGAAGACACACTGAATCACAAACCAAGCTGGCTGGTGTGATTGGAAACTGTTTGATGACAGACGCAAAATTGCTGCTAATATAGTAGGCTATCAAGTGTCATATTGAAAAGTATCCATTAGTGATGAATGATGATGAATCACGTAGTGTCAGATCAAATTATCCTTCTAGAAGATCATATTCACAATTAACAATGGTGTATCATGGATCCGATGTTTGATGTACCAGTGTCTGTTGCTATGGTTTTGGAGTTAAGTTACGTCTACACGATATGGTGTTTATGGTTTTCTAAAAATTTAAAAACATGTATTAAATCAGATTGCATCTACATGATATGATGTTTATAACTGTTGCTAGAAATACATGTCAAATAGCACATAAACAGAACACGATTTAAAATTTGAAACTAAACGTCAGTAATATAAACGAGCTTCCGTGTAATGATATTTTCTCATGATATTTTCTCAAACGAGTCGGGTCAGGGCATGGTATGAAAGATCCTTATACATAGCTTCTTATATTATATCAACATATGATTAACAATTTGCATTTGAGAAACCAAAATATGAGCTTATTTCCTCCTGACAAAATCGCGTTTGCAATAACCTTTTTAGCAATCTTCGTCAAAAGAGTAACTCTTCAACCAGCTCCACATTGTCAAACCAAAAGAAGTAGACGACAATATACATATACCAAAATACTCTTAACGGCTTCTGAATGTCCTATGCTGTGAGCAATATAGAGCATTTTGATAAATGGGGCACTGTAGAATCATATTCCAATAGACTGTATAATCAATTCGGCTAGATATTGCTCAGAACATTCAATTAGTAGTATATATTGTAACATTTTATAGCATGTCTTTCTTTATTGTTGACATTTTACATAAAGATTCGTCCCTTTTTAAAAATTCGTTCCTCGTAATCTACTTAGTTACAAAGACGTTAGTTCCATGTTTGTAATATTAATTAATCAATGTATGTGAACCTTACCTAAACAGTCAAGGCGGTTATGTAGCTACAATGTTTTTGGTACTTGAATGAAAATGTGTGAAAAGTACCCAGGCTGATATTTGTGTCCCTCGCAAAATCAAAACAAATGCAAAGGCTTTCTTGGTAACAAATACTTTCTTTATATTTTACAATTTCTAATATATTAACCTGAGCTACCATTCTGCAAAATAACACATGGTCTGAAAGCTCTATAGGATGATATTGTATAAAATATGTCAGAAACCAGTAGTGACATACTAGCAATAGTAATATGAAAACGTGCCAATGACACATGTAGTACTTGTCGAGAAGATAAATTTATCCAAATTAAACCTTATCCAATGCTCCTTTTTATGTCCGACAAATGATCCAAATAACATGTACATGTAACAGCGTTCCAACTAATTCAAACTGCTCCCAGAGCAAATCCTCGGGCTTTAATTTGTGATAAAATAAAATATTTGATTAAAATATCTAATAATTAGGCATCAAACAAATTAAAAGCTTAAGGAAATGTAAGGAACTGATATCAATTACCTAAGAGAGCATTGAGTTTGAATGGCGAATGACGAATGACGAATAACGATAAGCGAAAACATTTGCTATTCCTCATTCAAAGGCGAAAGGCGAACAAAACGTTTGAAAAGCAAAGAGAAATAACTTGTTATTTTTTTTCTAAATTATTAAAACTAAGAGTTATTTGTGATCAAAGAGTGATTTATAGAAAATAATTACAGGTTTTATAAAAAAAAATGTATTCAAAGTTAGTATAGTTGTTCTGAGCTTTTCCTTTTTAGGGGGAAAGTCTTCCCACTAACTCAGACTGCTCCCAGACCAAATCCTCGGGCCACCATCTCACACGACCTACGATGGAATGAACATATCAACAATATCGCCCTGAAAGCAAATAGATCACTTAACTTCCTCCGAAGAAACATGAAGACTAAGGATAAGAAGCTTAGGAAACTGCCTACCAGAGTCTTGTACGTCCATTAGTTTAATATGAACCATGTGTATGGGACCCATATACAGCAAGCAACATCGATAAATTCGACAAGATTCAGCGCCGAGTAGCTCGCTTGTGCTCTCCTGATACAGCAACACCAGCTACCAGAAAGATCCATAGAATTTTGAAGAATGGCAACCCCTAGCCGAGCGCAGCAAACATGCACGCCTCTCCATGATGTATAAGATCCACAACAACTTGGTCCGCATACAAGCAGAAGACCACATGGAGAGACTGCAAAGAAGATAAAAAACGACAAACAGCCAGAGCTACACAGAAGGACACACAAGAGCTGACTACTACAGATGTTCATTCTTCCCAAGGACGATCAGGGAATGGAACAGTCTACCGGAGCCCGTTGTGATGGCCAGCCCCTTGCCAACATTTAGGCAAGGTCTAGCATCACTAACTGTCACGTAATCTTCAAATTGTTTTAATCCCACTGTACAACTCCGCAACACAGCGCACACACAGAAGTGGTTATACTCTTCAAATATGACGGATACTACTATCCCTGGAAGAAGAAGAAGAAGAAGAAGAAGAAAGTAGCAGCTTGTTACACGCAACAATACATGGCTGAAGCAAAATTGAGGAATCCTTAATCTAAAACGGCAGAGGATAAAATTGCGTTTTCCCAGAATTCACATGCATACAATCAGGGTTCGTTTTTTCCCTCATTAGCATATCACGCGACATTCAAATATGGCTTCCGTTTGCGAAGCGCAAGTGGATGAACAAGCTTGAGGACTTGTATCTATTAAATGAAGTGTTTCCGGTGAACTTAATTGTCTCATTCGGAAAAGGAATGTATATTCCAGTTATCGGCGTAGGTTTGAAGACGAAATGACATGTGTATATCTTATTTTGCATCAAAACGTTACGCTCAGTTGTAAGAACCAACTGACACGACCGTTTGTTCTGATGGATTGTGACGTCACAAGGTACGAATACACGAGGTATGGTAGCACTTTTTATATGCATTTCTCGAGAAATGGAAGTTTTTTGAGAGCTCTCGTCCAATCAGAAACGCGGAAATAAATGTAACAAAACCAGTTTGTAATTATATAGGCGTAATGCCTGTTTACCAATCATCTGTCATGAATAAATATATTGTTTAAATCATATTGGACATACAAATAAATAATGAAATTCGTCCCCAAGATCATTTAAAATACAGAGTAAATTTTATTTCATGAACTGGGATATTGTTTCATCTACCGCTCTCGACTGGCAGAAAGTGATTGGCTATTCAGAATGTGAACAAGTTATTGTAATTCAGAAAATGTATACATCTATTGTTCAAAATGGAGAGATGGATGTTTAAAGATACTTCTATAGTATCCTCGGAAGAATTTTCAATTGTTGGTATCCAATTTTGCTGAAAAATATCCTTTAATTTGGTTTTAACGATTGATTTTAGATTTGGTACTTTTTGATTTGATTGCCAAACAAAACTCAGTCCAGATTCATAAAAAACCAATTCCATAATACATATCCATTAATGTGAAGATTTGCCAAAGATGAAATGATTAAAACACAACTTTTATTACATGACAATATTAAAAATCTTGTTTCGCAAGCCTGAGGGATGGGTGCTATTTTTTATAATCATGTTTTATATGTACATATTACTATTTATGTACGGCATGTGACACGCAAATGAAATATTCTTCTTCTCTTCTTCTCATGAGAACAGTTCACCATTTTGCTCACCACAGGGAAGACGATAATCTGTCTCTAATCCCTTATACAAACAATACAAAAACAACATCAATTTTAAAAGAGTGCCGCTTTTCGTCTTCCCGCGAACCGGTGACATAAAAGTTTCGTCTTCCACCGAATACCCAACCACGCGAATGCGTGCCTGTATTGTTACTTGTAGTTGTATGGAAATCTGTTTCAAGTGTTTTTCTGATAAAGCACTGATCGAAAACTGAACATTTGCTGTTGTCTCATTTCAACAATCGGCATTCTTTTGTGACAAGGCAACTTTGTGTAATTTAAATATCATGCTATAATATTGCTAATCTGTTCATTATAGTTTCACTAAATATGATATGATATCTGGTGGGCGTGGGGTGGGGTGTACATGGACACGGTAAACGCCATTAAGTATATAAAATAGCAACTCATGTTCAATCAATGCTTTAGATATCATATTTACAGTATCAAATGTATAGTGCGAAACAGCATGCAAGAGTCACTGGCTGAACTGATGTGACTGATATAACCATGACGTCATTGAATGACGTAAACGTATTCCTATCTTGCATCGCAACTGAGATGCTGCTAGTCCATGTTATCTACACTCTTCTTTCGATAATATGTACAATAAAAACGAGACGTTTTTAATTTCAATTCAACAGTTTATTATTGTCAAGGTTTGTTGACTCATAATTCGATACACGTATATACATGGACATATACGTATGCGTATCAAAGTATAAGCATTCATAGAATTTTTTAAACCATTAATATTTATGCTGTGATTGAAGATCAATGGTGCATCTTCTTGAAGAGTTTGATACATTGGACAATCATATATTATATGAATTTCATCTTTACTTTAGTAGACAACACATAGAATCAGGATTTTCAGTCATAAAACGTTACTATATAATATAATAATAGTATATTTATAATGCGCACATATCCATGCACAATGCATGCTCAAGGCGCTACACAATTAATACCCTGAAGGAATCATACTTTAGGTGCTGCCTATGAAGCGCTCCGCGCGACCGATTAGGTCCATACGTTCCCATGTCCAGGTACGTACATGTAATACATTGTATACCTAGTGATTATAAGCAGTGGTGTGCGATATTTTATATCAATAAGACCATATATGTACATTTCTGAGGTAAATGATGGTTAATAGCTAAATAAAATAGTATGGACTCTTTTCTGTTAGTTCTGTATACCAGTTTTGTTTCGCACAGTCAATTTATCTTTCCTTACATGTTTTGAATATATATCCGGTACTCTTTGCTGCAAGTCTTATATAATACCAGAATGTATTTGAGGAATAACAGTTGCATAAGATGCTCAGTGTAAGTACATACAACTGTAACTAGCGAACTATTTACTTTTAGATTTACTCATCTGTAAGGTGTGAATAGCCAATGGGTGAGATTTCTAATATTACACTCTAACCTAGGATCGTGTATTCGTGGCTTTGTTTTCTATTTTTCCGCATAAATATGGTATTGGTTCGGACAAATAATTGTCAACACGGTGCTAGGAATTGCGGAAATTATTGTGCCAAGTTCCTCGCTAAAACGCGGACAGATAATTCGTTATTCCTCGCAGCTCGTTGATAAGTCATATCATATGAAATAGGCACTCACGTGTACTGAGAATTTGGACCATTTCACAAATAGCAAATAAATCAGAACAATGAATAACTTAAAGTTAACAAGAAAACTGATTTACAGAAGATAATCTCATACATAATACATTTATAATGTAACGATAGTTTTGTAAAACATTTATGATTCGTTGATAAATTGAACACGCATTTGCTGAAGAGTTTCATAAACGTTTCACAATGTTTTACATATCATGTTTTAATTCTATTTAGCGATCATATTACCTATATTGAGTTTCTCAGCTAACGAGATTTGATCCAGCGAATTGTATGAAAATGATCTATAACTATACAATACAACAACTTTCTGTGTCGGCAGAGAGGAAGTTAGTAAAGAGAGTGTGCATGAAATTTAATATCTTATGCCAAATAAATGTACACATCTTGTTCCCATGTAGTTTACAGACCATATGACTTTAACTGATAGATATTATTTTGATGTTAGAATGGACATTGCAGTTATTGAATACACTATTTTTTTTTTTATTGAATTGGATCTTTAATTGCATTCTGCACTGCAAATGTCCTTTAATGATGTTGACGCGATCTTCTCTTTACACTGTGAAGGAACACTTTCACTAAGAATCATTTACCAGAAATGTAATTTGATGCTGTTGTGTGTTTTAAAAATATAACAGATTTCCATTCATTGGATTTTGCAGACAAAAAACAAGACAGTAGAAGGATATTTGTATGAACAGAAATATGGCATTTGATGTCTGAGGCCGACATTTTATTTAATGTGTGCCTTTAAGAGAAGATATCCATTGGAGATGACAATGGAACCGAAGAGTGATGAATCATCTGCAGTGGATAGCTAGCTGATGTAATGTGATACCGTTTGTTGAGACAACAAAATGGCTGCTAATATAGAAGGTATCACATTACACATTGAAAAGTTTCCATCAGTAACCATCGATGGTGACTCAGTCTTCAGCAGATCACATCAGTCTCAACATGAGCATACGTATTTCAACGTGAGTAATAAACAGTGATATTGTTCTATTGTGTATATCTTGCAATCATAAGACGACTTCAAATTACATCTTGTCACGAAATGAAGGTTATTGTTTTTTTCAGGATATAACATATAAATATAAAACTATAAATCAAGAGTACAGAACATGATTTTTAGCGAATTTACATGAATATATATATTTATGTTAATGTAAAGAAAATATGATGTAAGAGATGTTAATGTATTTAACAGTATATATGTACTAAGGTTTTGACAAACAAATGTATGAATTTGGGGATTTAATATGGTTTTTATTATGATTTATTATAAGATGAAATAGCAACTCAATGTCCCTCACTCACCTACAACTCAGATTCTCACACATCGGTAAGAACTACTCCGGGCATGTACATGTACAGTCGGTAGAACGTCCGCTCATCCCCTGGGAAGGCCTAGGTTCGATTCCCGACTTCCACTGCCCCATATCAAAAGACGTTATACAAATAAATGTTGGTGGTTGTTAACATGGTGCCTAGAACAACAAGACTCAACAAAGTTCAATTGGCGTTACAATATAGCAAAACACAACATCAAATGTAGGACAATAAAGAATCATCACCAATTATAATAGTCTTCTAATATCTGAAAACTTAATATATAGCTTCCTTATATTTTAACTTTCTCTTCTAAACTAGAAAAATGCATTATATATTCCCATTTTTGGTACTTAAGTAGTCTATCATGTCATGACGACAGTGATACAGAAAGTCATTCCCCTTTTAAGTAAGTTTTCAAGTTAATCATTCAACAATGAATTAGATGAGACATGACTGAAGCACTCCAGCAGTTAACCAATTTCAAAATGTCAGCATGGGGATGGCAGTCACATGGTATGATAAAATACCACCAAGGGCTGTCATTTATACTCTTACATTGCTTGACATTATTTCATCATTGGATATATCCATACCAGGATGCATTTGAGTCGTATGTGTGTACATGCATGTCTGTTTGTAGATGTACAGTGTATGTAATATATTGCATATATCAAACACAAGTACAGATCATGAGGAAGGTTAAACGTTAAAATGGCCTTATCTACTGTAATGTCAATCGTAATATGGGAGGTTAATATATATATTTGTGAGTCGTTTGATGTTAATTCTTAATATTGAAAGAGGGCATCATATGTCAAGTTTGTGAATGCATGTTCATGTTATTTTATCGTCACTGAATTAGAGATACACAATTTCATTAGGAATAAACACATGAAATACACATTTGGTATTAGTTTGTTATATTTAAAACTGTCACAAATTTCATACTTTCGAGCGTTTTATAACCCATGTCCTTCTGATTAAATACTTATCACGCAATACTAGCATCTTCCACAGGCATCGGTTTAAATGAATAAGCAAAGCTGTGATACAGTTTATTGTTCGGAATCCAGCAGTTACAATCAGGATAAACTGCAGTGGTTTCAGGATACAGCAGCAAGGCTGATAACAAGCACACTGATGCATTAAACCGGCACTGGCTTCCTGTTCGAGGGAGAATTGAAAACAAGCTCATCTACGAATATTTCACTGGATAATCACAAGGCTATCCAGGAGATAGTGAGTATTTGCATGCTGGCCAGCAAGTCAAACACTAACTTTTCCATCTAAACGTATAGCAACATACGAAGGAGGTGCTGCGCATATGGTCATGCTACCGACTCCCTTAACATATCTGAAAACTGAATATGACCAGGGACTCCATTAGAGAGTTATGATCACCACAACGGATATGGCCAGAGATTTTGGTTTACTTGCATGTGTTCATATATGACGTGTTCATATCTATTATGTTCATATCTATTATGTTTGCCGTATATGTAAACTGTAATAAGAGGTTGTATAGGCCCCGTGATACTTATAATACAACAGCAGTCAGTTACCCCTAACGTTCACAATGGATGTATCATCTTCACAATAACATCTTAACACTCCTGGGTTGTTACATATAAGCTTTCAGCGAACCTAATTTATTGCAGTCTTAAACAAGATTCACATAAATAAAGGTGTCGATTCGAGATACATGTAGTTCTGTTAAACATCGAGTTAGTTTCAAAGCCGTAAATATGATGTATTCAGCACTGTGTCATTGCAGGGGTATTATATTTCACGCTTGACATCGATCCTTTTTATAAAAATCGCTCGTGTACACGATCCACACATAAAAACGATAAGAAGTCAATTCAACATACTTAAGTTTTAACCCGAACGTATCGAAGAGCACACTTCAATCTTGCCGGCGCCCTGTGGAGTGGAAATCAGTTACCAGAGTCGATAAAGACTCTCATCAGTGCCATAGGGGAGGGAAAACCAAAGCCAAACCTGTGAAATGGAATAGTTTCTTAACGACATAATTTTGGACCTTTGCACGAAAATACACACGAATCAATTAACACGTCTGGTATCCTGGTCTTCAATACATTCAACCTTCGACCTATTGGTTTGTGCCAGGTTTGTAATGCAAATCTGCATGTTTGTCTACTAGGCTAACAAACAGTACCTGGCTCCCCCCACAACGCTGTGCAGTTATTGGCTGCCTGTTAGTCCCGCAAATAGGCGGCTTGAGAGCCATGGCTGGCGATGGATTGATCTGCAGAGCATTCACAGTTGTAGCGCTTCGCTGTCGAGGTGGATGCTGACACCGTCTCTCAGCGCGCTAGGATATAACTACATGGGCGACAGATGTGTACAGTAAGTTGATTATCTCAGACTGAAGTTTTGTTTTATCTGTGTAAAAGCTGCACGATTATGCTAAAATCAGTTTATTCATGTTTAAAACCTCCCATGAGATAAGCAAAGGTTGTTTTATAGTGTGTATAATTCATCAAGTGGTAACAGTTAATTTTCTTGAGCATTATATATTTGTCATTGTCTATTTTTCTGTTTCTATTAATATCACCGTTTGACTTAATTTGGTAATTGATATATTAAGTCTGTAACTAAAAGATTGGTAATCAGTATCTAATAAGGAATGCTTACCCAATATTTTTATAACAATTCATTATCAATATAATCAATTTGTAATTATGAAGATACGTTTTTTTTCTCTAAATATACTTACTGATGAGTTTGACATATTTGAATTAACATAAATGTAGACCATCAAGATTTGTCAGAAGGGACATTTGAACAAATTGCTGGCCAAATAAAATGGTATTATCAGTAATAAAGGTAGTATTTGATCCTTCAATTAACATGTTCTGTTGGGGATTTATCTTATTCGTCGGAGCCTTTGGAAATTTATATAATTTAGCCTTTAAACTATCTATCCTGTTTGCCCATCATCGTGAAATATGAATATTATCATGTTGTAAGATCGTCGTGAAAGTGATTCTTCTTCGTGTTTTAACGTTCATGTTTAAATGATTTTTATATTGAAAATGGCAATGATCGATATGAAAAGCTTGAAATAAACATGATGAAGTTGTCAAAATATGAGGCATGTTAGAAGTTAAAACACAAAGTAACCAGTCGGTGTTAATAACAGTCTGAAACCTATACCGAAACGTCGCTCTCTCTCATATATACACAAATGTTTACCATCCATGTACAAATACTTAATATTATTTTTGTCTAGATATGAAAGTCCGATTTCTTCATTCCAACTTTTAAAAAGCCTAAGATATGTTTGATGCCTCAAATAAACGGCCAGTAATATAACCATAATGAATAAATATAAACCTTTACTAAGAACATTCCTTTGAAAGGACAGTGGAACTAATGTAGGTTTGTAAATGCTGACGGAATGCCCTGCATGTACCTCCGCTGTTAGCAATTAACGTGAGAATGATGTAGCGACTGACATTGGTGCCAAGTGCGTTACACACCTATCATCTGCACATGAATAGTAAATTGCTGTGTGTAAAATACTGCCATCTAAGGTTAAACGACTATTTTCAAATAAACATTACCAATGGGTGGGCTATTGATGGAGTGACGTATTTAGTAACTACACTATTAAATCTGTAATTTACATCCCCAGTTGACGTAGACCTACTACACATTGGTAAAACAAAGAACATATTTATAGTTTTACAGCTAAAAGTAGGGGAGAATGCGCACTATGAACACAGGAATGTCGTGAGCATGTGTGAAGTATGTTGATCATGCTGTCGTAATTGACGTTCTTTAGACGTTATCATACAATGCTGACGTGACTATGTAACGAATAGGAGACGTTGTGTGTACTATATGTTTTTACGAGTACATCATCTTTCGCCGTAACAAGCAACTAATGCACGTGTGAAATATGTTAATCAAGATAAATGTTTTCCTTTATTTATATATTTAGCATTAGGAGTAGGTTTTTCTGAGTCATTATGCGTATGGAAATTTAATTCCTCCTTATTCTAAAGTACAGCAGTCACCTTTACCGGGGTGAGTTATGAGTTATTGTTTAACGCCGCTTCGGCAGTATTGCAGCCATTAGCGGTCCTTTACTGGATGTATGTATACTTTGTTCTTATATTTATTGAGATAAAACTTATTTCTATACTACCCTGAAGTCGCTTTTAATCCACACGTAAATGATTTGATACCAAAGGGAAATTATCACCGTAACAGAAACTTTGGTCGAGTGCCATGCCACCGACCCATGTAGAAGAAGCCTGCTTCTCAGTTATCGAAATCAGAGCTGTCAATTCTCTTTGACGATGATAATTGTTGACCAGGGGCGATACGAAATAATTTGGAAACTAATTTGATTAGATTAGCACCACGCTGTTCCCTTTTTTTGCTAAGCACGTCGCTGTTAGCAGTTCGGTTTGCGTGTAACGTACTGGTTATATTTGGTAAATACATTATTTGTGTCAATGTCAGGAATCGTATGTGGATATAAGTAGATTATCAAATATGGCATACGCGCAATTTCTTTCGCAAAACAATGACATTCCAATATCTATTGATCCACGGGTCAAAGTGCAAGAGGCTCGTATGTATCGAATTGGCCCTTTAATATATATGTTCATGATAAGGAAATTCATTTGCAAATTCTGCAACAATATTTTTTTCGATTGTACACATTGACTTTGAGAATATCCATAAAACGATGAACATTGTCACAGACATATGGATAACTAGCATTGTAATAAAAGTCTAATGGGAACTATCGTGTACTGAGTTAGTACACGATCAATCCAATAAAGTGTGACAAAACCATGTCGTAAACGCTATATCTGAATAACGCATTATACATATGTTGTCGAGCCCTTAACTTTAAATAGATACTGACTCTTAATAACCTTAATAAACTAAGATAAATTATTACTAATACAGGTCAATAAAACGCGAACGGAAACTAAGCTACTGGGTCAATGAGAAACATATAATTAGGGGGTTAACGCTCGTTAAGGTTCATTTATCAACAAATGACAATTCGATTAACTTAAGTCTGGGGATAGCAGAACGGTCATGCGACCCATGGGGATTAAGGGGGGTCTACTCCAATCTGATAAGTGTTAATAAAGTCAGAGTATCTCCGGCGTGGTCATCAGAAAACGACATTCCTATTTCAACGTCGTAAATCTTCTTGTGTTCCTTCATTTTCAGACCGACTTATTATTCACTCCAAGCCACAAATACCCATTCATGTACAACTAATCTGATATACGAAAAGGCTTTAGTTTCAGTTTATATTTTGACAGCAATGACAAATATGTAATCAATATTGGTACATCTTCTTTTAGGACGATTGTTGTGTTATGACAAAGTAGGTTAGTCTGTTATCGTTACATCGGGAACATATAGTTTTAGTATAAAAGTAAGTAATCTTCTTTGTCAGTGTAACTTTGTTTAATATTATCCGATCTGTGATGCAATTCTTCTACTTCAACTGAAGTAACCGTCTTCTCTTAACATGTATATCGTATCATATATGTGTATGTTGTTTCTTATGGCAAAGGTAAAACAAAACACATTATGATTAATTTGGATAAGACGTAAATTTCAGGTAATCAGGTAATCAGTGCTGAATTACCAATTCTACGACCATACACTGTACCTGAAAGATGCGGAACCAACATGGGTAGGGATGGTGTCAACCTAAAGTGTTACAAGGAGCTCGGCTCTCCTTATAGCTGCTTCTCTTATTGTTGAGATGAAATGGTATCAGATCGCCTGCCTCTATGACTATAACAAAGGAATGACCATTCTAACTCAGTTTTCTAACACTTCACATATATTACATGATTACATGACATGTCCGATTATTTAACGTGTCGATCATCGCAAAGGTCAAACAAAGCACGTTTGATTTAATCTAGTTATCTTACGAGTGAACGATAATTATGCACATCGCATATTTGAATTGACTAATGTATGCTTCTCAGTGACTTACCTTGATGGACATGACCTGTTAATCTGTCACCAATCGCGAAGGTTTAGCCAATCATATCCAGCCCCATCAAGGTTTTTTCATATTGAGAAGTTATAAGAGAACATTTATATGTGCGAAATTTCTTTGAACTACATTGTATTACCTACTACCTTATCGTATAGCCACCATCGAAGGATGAGGTTCTATCCCCACCTGCGTCTCGACTGCTTGTTCCTGTGCACAGAACTGCCGTAAATACCCAAAGTTAAAAACTTAATCATTGTAATCATATTATAAACCATATCATACTTTAAAAGTGAATATTGGGGATATTAAACAATGTTAGTGAGTCTGAATAAGTATTAGGTGCAATGGTACATGAACACTCGAGTACATATAGCACCAATGGTTCGCTAGTTATGTTCACAATGTTCACCGTAATGTCATCGCGATCAATATGAACGTGTGTTTGAAACAGCATTAAGTGTCCTGACAGCTCAATTTAAAGTAGTTCAATTCAAAGACAAACAAACAAACAAACCCAATACTAGGATCGATTGAGAATAAACTTATTATTTAATGGTTATTTTTATTAGCATGAACAGTTAAATGAACTTTCTGCATTTTCCCTCAATGTATGCCCCACAAATATCAATGTTTTTACATACTTTAGCGAAGACAGCCTCATAGTTTCACGAAAACATATATTTATGAAATGCGGTATAACATTTGTGCACTGGAAAATTAAAACACATTGGTCTTTCTATTTATATTTCTGTTTCTATTCCTAAAGTGCACTATCCGTTTACCCTTTATTCGATATAAGTCAGGAATACACCTTACAATGAATCATTTCATCAACTAGTTCAGGTCAATAAAGGCATCTGATGGTATATATGACGGGGAATCTTCCATCCATTTAAACAGTGGTTATATGCGGCAACAATAAGCAGAGACGACAATTATATTATCATTCTCAATTGACATTTTGATTGACGGATATAGGCAGAGGAAGATTGGAGATTTCCTTTCAACCGAAGAAGACCAAAGGCCTTTGTTTGCAAGAATCAGAATGTTATTGAATTGTGTAATAAATGTATTTAATTGCATTTCTACTCGCTGTCCTTCTGGAAAAACAAATACTCAAATGCGAATATTTGTATCATGAAGACATTAGGAGATATGGCAATTGACCGCAGACAGACGAGAACAACGATACTCATTATATCAACCAACGTTTTGTTTTAAAACTTTAATATAATTATCTTAGGCGGACAGATGAACATTGTTAGTCATTGAAATGGGTTCAACAGAAATCAATTATTAGTGTATCAAATACTCAATAAGTATTAATTTTATATCAAAATAGGAATTAATTCAACAGAGCAGCTCTCATAGCTGTATTGTAAACATCATACATTTTGTTCGAACTCAACTACCTGGCACCATACTGAACAATATTCCATTATTGAACTTGTATTCATTTCGTAATTCAAATAGCCCACCAAATATTTCCGCAGTCTTATTATTATTCAAACCAGAATAATACGTTGGATGGCGACTGATGGCAGCCTATATTCCTAATACCGCTGCTTGCAGCCATGGATGGTTTTCTTAAGAAAACAACATGTTATACCGTTGCTGAAAATTTAGAAATCGTTGAATTGCAGACCATAAGATTCTACCACACTAAGAAATAGGAAGTGATCTGTATAACAGTTTAAGCTTTCACTGACATGGGTATTTAAAATTATAATCTCCGTTTAAGAGAGAAAAATAAACACGATTAGCAAGGTTAGCAAGTCTTACATAGAACGTGGAACTGTCAGTGAAAGTGAAAGTTTAAGAAAATAATTAGCCAGCCCTGGCTTCTTATTGATTTTACGGCAGATTGATCATCGATGCATTGTGACTGTAATCCCATTTCTGATGCAGTTTGCAAAACATTTGTATGCACCAATCAACACCATTGACATTTCTGAAGCGCTGACCGTGGACGCTGGTGGCCTTGCTTGCTCGTCGTAATCAAATCATAAAAATGAACAATTTAAATTTCGGCTCAAATTCTTGATAATTTCATCAGTTGGAGTTGGATTTTACAATTATACCCCACGTTCTTGAAATGATTAACGATGGAGATTATCATTGGCGTTTTATGAGACAAATGCACAAGATCTTTTTCATGATTTTAATACAACAGCATCCTTAAAAAGTATCCAAAATTCATCAAAGTGGTCAGATTATCGGACATTGTAGTGTAGTAACGCCGTTTGGCGACATGCCGATAAACACAGCATTGCATAACTACATAACTAAATTTAACTTTTATAAAATCATTATTTGTTAATGTTTCTGAAAAAAACAGCCTTAATGCAAAAATCTCCTTGGCACTCTACAGCAATGATACATGGAAGGATAAAAGTCACATAGATATATAGTGTAACTCAAGTTCCATATTTTATAACGTTTTAATTCAAATATGCTGTACAAACCCATTTTCAAAAAGCCATGTCAGCACCACATGACTGTTTGAATAGACATACAAATTAAAAGTACCATACTAAGGAATAAGTTTGTGTATTGTTCTTAACAAAACATAATGCTTATCAAATACATTCAAACGTTAAATTATTTCTTCTCTACATCTGATGTCACTATATAACAATTAAACCAGGTGTATGTAGCCTAAACGATGTCAGCATCAACGAGTTAATGAGAAAGAAAAGAATACCGTCGTTTTAGAATTGTGACGCATTTGATATTCGCTTCAATATTAAGGTCGCTTTTCTATGTACTCACGATCTAAAGACTCAACTTGCCAATATTCTATTGAAACGTCAATTTGTTTGACACGTGACATTTCTATGTTTAACCGCTTAACACAACAACCGCATGACATGATAACGAATGTCAACTGTTGGCTCCGTAACGGTGAAAGCTTGACTTTATTCCTAACGTATCAAATGTACGTTGACAGCAGTGTTTGATACAGTGCTGTAATAATGCATCACCTAAAGCCCGTTTCCGTACACCACATTGAGGTATTATGTAAACGAAAGCCACCAATCTGAAACTGGAAGGTTATATTATGTATACAAATAGCAATGCAACAGCCGTACAGTAGTTCTCTCCAATTTTAGGATGTTTGCTACATTTCTACACATGCGGAGAAAAGGAATGACGTGTGTGTGTGATATTCTCTGAATTGAAGGTCACAACTTGCCAATATTATATTTAAAGATACACTTGACACCACTGGTTTCTCATTTAATAGCGAGCGTAATAATGACGGCTTGTAAATGTGTACTTTTCTTACAACAGGTTGGTCAACATATACCGCTCAACAACATATTTAGACTGTATCCATTACTTTAACGTTGTGACCTATTTTGCAAGTTACTGGAACCACTCAATGGTTTCCGTTTTCTTAACCTAACTATATTTTATGTAGAAGTTGGTAAACTGTTTCTCTCGACAAACTCATTACATTATACTCTCTTGGAATTACGTAATTGTCACTGAAACATTGACGGGTTTTCTTTTGAACTCATCAAACGTACGCTGACAACTGGGTTACAATCATGTGCTGACACAAAAACACTTTCCGTGATGCAGATAGTATTTACCTACTCTCAAGACGCAAGCTGCCAATCTTAAATTGAATCGTTACGTGTGTGACAGACACGTCTATTTCTGTTTACAACCTCATAACATAATAACAGCGTTTCACAACATAAAGCAGCCTTGTTTTTCTTCTTTCTATGCAAATTGAATACTCTTGTGTTTTTCTTACATTTGCGTAGTCGTCTATTTCTTGTCACGAAATCATGAAATCAAGAAATAACGAAACAAAACATGAAACTGAAGCATCTTTGCTTCTTTCCATGCAAAGTAGATACCCTTGGTGCTTGTATATGCAGTAAGTCCGTCTCGCCATTGGTTCCAGACACAATTCAGATCGAGTTACCCTCGACGCACATTGTTAGTACACCTAAACACTTACCATGTGTGTTCCATCTGACGCGGAAGCTTCTTGTCTGCTGCAAGATCAAGCGTTAGAAGCTTGCTTTGCATATTTATGATGGTAAACCGGTAGTTCTAAACATTTACGTCTGTCAACCTTTCATGTGTTTCAATGCAAGGAGAAGGTGGTAATGTTCTTACAGGATAAAGTATGGTTATTTGAGTATGTATAGTATATTCATTGTTTTAGATAAAGTGGTGGTTTACTTAAAGATTCTGAGATTCTTAGAGATAAATTATGTAGGTTGGAATGTTATAGACAAGGTTTAAACGGTTCACAACTATTTAAAAAAAACGCAATGTTTAGATTTAGGATCAGTACCTCATTCAATTAAATTATTTATTTTCAAAAACCTTTATCACGAACCTTCATTTATTAAACTTATTTTCAAGACAAATGTGGTTTTGTTGCTATTTCAGATTCATTGCATAGTAATACCTATTAGACGTAGCCCTTAAACTGCTATTAATGGAACAATCATGAAACAAATATGACAGCTGTCAATGAAGTCTTATTTCAGAATTATTTCGGTAATTGTCGGGAAGGCGCTAGTAGTAGATAAATGATGGTAATTGTTACATGTTTTACTTCCCATAAAATGTGTCTTGAATATGTGATGTGAAGATACAAAATGGTAATTTCAATGTGACAAACAAATTACTGATTTGAACATTATGAACATTTAATTATACTTGAATAGGGAAGACTGGTTATTTCCCGAATCTCCTAGACAGATTATGTATGGTTATATAACTGCATATAGAGTAAATTCGCTTTAAAAACATGAACGTTGTCAACAAAATGTCTGGTAAAGGGACACTTTAAGGTGGGGAATTGCTTGAAGATTCTTACATTGCAAGTAAGTATGTACATACATGTATACAATATGCACGGTTTCATAAAATAGGAACGTTTGTCCACGAAACGTTACTGTGGTCGAGAGGTGGTGGTAATTTTCTTGAAGATTCTTAAAAAATAAAATATGGTAATTGACTTTGATGCATATAGAATATGCATGGTTTTAGGAATGTTAAGGTTATGCATGAAAAGGTTACTGTTCATAAGGGAGACATAAAAAGAACAGATAAAATATGTTTTAAAATATTGGAATTAAACTGATATCTGATTTTATAAAGAATTGGATTTCTCTTATAAAAATGAAATTTTCATTTGGAGTTATAGTTATTTTAAGAGAATGCAAGATATCTAAATTAAAAGATCAGAGCAATAACAATATTTCGGCTTAATGACAAAGAGAGTCATAACTCCCAATATAATTGCGTCACAATATTCTCACAAGAAAGGCGAAAATACAATTGTTTTAATAAATTTATAATTTCTCATGGAAAAGTTGCCCAACAATGGTTGTGTAAAAGCTGTTTTCTTATAATCTCCGTCAAGTTTGGGGCAAACACTTTCCGATTGATACCAGTACAGCTTGTTTCATCCAGAGTTCACTTTTGGTCATAAGAATGGAATATTATTTGAAACCGTCCACCATTTGCATAATAAAGCACACTAGACGACGCTGAGTGCCTTTGTAAAATTTCATGGATCGTGAGAAAGCGTTATCGCAGCGTTGTACATTGAATATTCCGAGACAAAACGATGCCCTTGCAGATAAATAGTTTGGATCAGTCATCTTTATATTCCAATAAATGATCATTGTCTGCTCTTAAAACAGAGATTAATAATACCAAACTCCTCGATGTGAATGGGTAAGATCCTAGAATGCAATCTATATTCATAGGCAGTGTCAAATTACTCACCACACAAACCATAGTCCATACCAAGTGAAGCTTGTGTACAGCGCGATCTCATAACTAGGCCTATCGATGTTTGAAATAACAGAGGAGGCATTCTGATGGAAAAACAGATTTTATGTCAAATTGGAGACTCATATGAGATTTCGATTACCACAAACCATGTGTGATGATGCTTTACACGTCCCCAATTATGTCCAAGCTTTCAGATGTTCAATTATGAATGAAACAGTTACATCAATCGATTAGTGGCCCGTGTTATCATACTCCAATAATCTGTATCAAATTAAGTGTTTAGTCGACAGTAGATGCAACAAGAAGGTTCATGTCGTCCAAACGTATTTATATGCTTCTAGTTTATTAGACACATCCTGATTGGAATTAGTATAGATGTACAAAAAAAATGTACATGTTCATTGTTATGTTGTATTTTTAATTAAGTAGATGATATCAACTTGTTTATTTGTAAATATGACACTGATACAAACTGCGTGGTTTAGTATGTGTAACAATCCATGTACCTAAAAAGATAATTCTTAGAATCTTCTCATTTTTAAATGTTTAAATATAATGACCAAACCACAGTACGAAACCTACAACAGCCTACAGATATGAACCATACATTAACGTAAAATCGACTTGTCCACAAGGTGCGTGTGTTTTTCACATTACAGGAGTTATTCCGTCATGGTGGAATTGGTTATATACACGAGATGTCAGTTATAAATTATGTGGAGAATAGATTCCTACTTTTTGCTTTGTGATAAATCAACAGTCGTTAATTAGATGCGTCCGTGCATGGGTACACCTTTAGTTTACTGCAGTACATGCATGTTATGAGAGGTAACCTTTACAAGTGAACTCTTTAAACGTACACTCTGTCTCATTATTAGCGATAACCTTTTGATCGTGTATTTTTCCTTATGACATGACAGGTAACGCCTCTAGCATATTTATTATCTTACTAGCTGTGGGCTAAATAACATGGGCCTCTTCAGGCTGCAGAAGATAAATGACAAACATACCATTCTTCATTGCAAAAGGAAGGATAAAGACCCTTGCGTATAATGGATGCTTCCGGCACAAGACGAAGACATGTGTTTATGCAAAAACCTATATAATAGTCTCCTGGTGGGATGTATGCCTTGCCAACAAAATGTGGAATGTTGATGGAATATTTGCTTATGACACATACCCATGTTTTCAACTTCATTATGCTATTCACAGAAAAAGTATGTGATCACTTCTAAACCTAAACCTTGATCGCTTATAATCAGTAATCGATTATCATGAAAGTATGCTGTTCTCTGACAAAAACTGCCTTTAAAGTCGCTGTACATGTAGCTCGTTTATACAATTTCTTATTACGTTAGATGGCTAAACATCTCATTGTACGACTCAATAAGCCCTATACATAGAAAACGGTTATCGGTATTGGTAGAAAATGGAGCTACGTATAAAGGGTCAAATTTGTGGAACTCGTCAGTGTGACAGGTAGATTTGTAAGTCATAGCCGATTTTGAAAGTTCAGACAGCAAGATGGTTGATCATAACTTCATTGTGCCACTCTTCTTTAATGTTGAGGTATCGCTACGTCAGTCAGATCACTTGAACTACCTTCGAGCGGTCATTTTAATGTGAACACATTAAAACGACCGCTCAGTGGGAAATGGAGTCGTATAGCTTAACCGAATCATGTACATTCGTTTTAAAACTATTTTTATTCATTCAGGAGATTTATTAAGTCATTGGTAAAAAAAAATTGCCTTTTTTTTAGAGCACTTTATTTAAGTAAATCTGCTACATCTCCTTTAATCGACATTTAGTGCCAAAGTGCAATATAAAATGTAAACAAGGATCTCTCATGATCAGTATGCCGTTTCATATTTGATATTTGACATTATCTTCATTATTCTAATACAAAGTAAGGTCACAGAAACTTCAAAGTAAATTTAAATTCCCTTTCTGACGAACTATTGGAAGAAAACTCGGTCCCAGATGTAGCATATTTCCACCATCGCGTGATGAACACGGTTCCCTGCTGTGTATATAATTGGACTATTTAATACCCACAGGGAACAAGCATTGATTAGAGAGCTTGCATAGGAGATGACAAGGTATTATCCGGTGCAAAGCAAAACAGTGTCTCACAATCAGGAAAGGAGTCAAAAGGTGTGTCTCAGGTTATGTGTGTGAGCACACATGCTATGATGATTTGTACAAGTCTATAGATACTTGCATTCCCAAACTTCCGATGAGCTACAACTATACCTTTATATCAAATATTCAAATAGCATATGTGACTGCATGTGTCTATAATGTTGTATATGTTTTTATTTATATGTTGTATCATAGTTTGAAGCCTTTATAACATTTTGAATTACTACCATGTCGTGGCATATATGACTGATATAGCTCAATCTTATTCCATCAATAGTAACAGTTTCATAGATAATTTTATTGTTATTACGCAGTATGTTTTATATAAACTGCATATAGCATGTTGTTGCTAGTAGTTGTATGTTGCTATTTGAAAAATTTGAATTAAATAATAACTTGTAAATCTTTACTCTTAATAGCATACAACATAACGTTCATTCATATAACAATGTAGGTAATCTGTAACAGAAGATGAACATGCATTAACATTTGCATTATATCTAAGAATCCCATTCTAACCTTGATAGTATACAATGTAATTTTCAACTGTGACAGTGAAAAACTCTTAATTTCCATGAAATACATAATATACAATAGTCATGTATTAGTTATTACGATACGTAACGATATACAATGTACGTATGCTGGCGGATATTTTGACATCAATATGTTGGTACGGTGCGTGTAATTCATTAGACATAATATAATGTCATTAACATTCAAGATGAAGAATTTCTACCACGCACTAACGAGCATAACAACAATAATATTTCACGCAGTATATCTTTACTTGCTTTTTTATTGACGTGTTAATGACAAGTATTTTACTCGACGTGAAGGGTACTGCAGTGTTAAATACAACACACTAGTGTAATACCGGTGCACGTATGACGTCATTATATTTTGCAGTTGGTACGTCACGGTGGTATCAAAAACGTTTAACACTGTCTGTTATTCCTCCTGATTAAATTGGGCGAGTAATAAACAGAATAGTAAACCTCCTTCCAGTAGATACAATAATCATCAAACTCGTGAATTATTTTGTATTCAAATTCGCTTTCGCTCCTATGGTAAAAAATCCTTAACTCTTTTTATTAAAAAACATCATCACATGGAAGGTCGTTTAGTATCCTCTATATGTAGTGAAGCACTCACGGTATATACTCTCAATATGGGTATGCATAATCATGATTAAATTGGTTCACTATCCAAACAAGCACCTCTCTACCTGACATTTCGCGTTCATTAATTATGTATAGCGCAACCTGTTTCATTCTCATGGTGTTAACTTCTTAAAGTTTATTCTTTAGGATTCTCAATGATAATTGCTGGATTAAAACGGAAACATACATATTCTCTGAACATCTAAATAGTCGTTAAACAGTTTCTGCTGCTGGATAATGTTGGCAATTTGTTGTTGCATGGACATAAGCAAACCTTATATCCTATAATTGAAATTATTATATAAATTAATAACCATGTACAATCGCTTGTTTGCCAATACCTTAAACATGCATGCCTAAATTGGACAAACGTATTTATTCAAATAACAAGATGACTTAAATGCCGTTTTTATACTTCGGCTTTCGATTGTTACATGACTGTTTGTACAATCTCTAAATATTGAACTTCTCAGACATAATACCTATGATTTAATCCTTACAGACAAGACAGTATTCAACGTTCATTTCTGAAAGGATAAAACGATATGTAATCCTGACGTTTATCTCATTAAGCAACATAATACGAAAAGATGAATTTAGTAATTTGAAACCCAAATTTAACCCTTTGATTAATTAATTATTGGTTATAATTAATATCAATATAGTACTAACACCTGTTGTGGTAATAATTTACAAAGATAGAATTATTAGCAGTCATAAATTTCATAGGTTCGGCAGTATATAATCTTTAGGCCCTATACCCAGCTGTAAATGATCAACCACAGCTGAGAGTGAACCAAACCCAATCACCCCACGGTACTAAACATGCTCCAATCTTTTTCCTCACCTCTCCCAAACTTTTGATGATGTTCGCGTGGTGGAAGCAATTTCTCTATCTGCCAGCCAAGCCATTTCACGATTCACTTCACTTACTCTTAATAATTTATACGTTTGCACTGTAAATGGATTCTGAAATGTAAGACTTAGTGTATTCTCAAAAGCGTTAGATCACCCAAAGTATGAGTAAATAGGAACAGGTAATTGTTGGATTACCATGATGAAGATTTGTTGCTTGTTATTCTATGTTCATTGTATGTTCTTGATGGATACGCTCTAATGATTTGATACTCTTTCGTCCCATCCTGTATGAAATTGGTCCAAATGGGCGTCAATTGGAACACAGTCAACTTTCATATAGTAGTTTTCTTTACTAAGGTTAACCTCTAATTCTTAACAATACACTAAGGAATGTTAATTGAGGAATTGATTTTAGATGCGTTTATTACTAAGAGGCCTATATCACTTGTATAATCACAACTTGATATTATTCCTTGTTATTGATTAGATGTATAGCATATTCTAAAGCCCTAGATTATGCGGTATGTATGAACAAGATATATTTGGAATATCGCATTACTCTGTGGTAATTCAATTGCAATGTGTATGACAATATTTACATTCCACTAAGACCTCGTTGTCGGTGGCAACCATTCATAAAAGTGTCCTGTTTATTATCGATATCAGGACTCTTTTTGTTAAAAGAGTCCTGATATCTTGTGCCTGGACACTTTTTGAAAACTATTTTTAACAAGGTTTAATAAAAAGAATTCAACGAGAAAGACATCAACAATGAGCTAAATGTTTCACTGAATAACAAGATCATGACGCAAGAACACGAATTGTTAAAATATATATTTCATTTACCAATAATATCGAAACAAAAACTATTTCAATCAACATATTGAATTTTGAAGGTATTATGCTGGAAAGAAATGAACGAACAAATAAACATAGGTTCTGATAAACCTTGATCCACAATATTCACAATTTTAGTAAATTAAATGTTAATCTAGAAATAATCATTAGTTTGAAACATAAATCGTTCTTATGTATAATAGTTAAATACTTACCAAATAAAGAAATAAGAAATTTCAGTTACCTAAATAGTGGCAGTCCGAGCGAATATATAAATAATTCTATTACTTTCGAAATTTCACTGGCGCTGTGCAACACAGATGTACGTCCTATTCTTTCTAAACCTCGCCTCGAAAAGTACATGTCGTGAAAATTGCAATGTATTGCATGGATTGCATGGTTTGCATGATTTTCGAACATTTGGTTCGTGCATTCAGTTTGACACGCGAGAAGCACGTGCTTACATCGCTCAAGCTGGACATCCATAGTACTACGCACTCAAATTCGTAACCTGGTGAAGGGGCCACAAAAAGGTTGTGGAAAGTTTCATAATTTTAAAACTTTTATTTTGTCGTGTTATTTCACTCGGAATAACTGAGATAGATGTAAGTCAGTTACTACCATAGTTCCTCGTTGCATCGAGAAATACCAGAACATTGTGTCCTCGAGCCCTGTCCTTGGTCAAGGCTTCGGACGTGGACCTCTCGGAGAAACTGTCCTTGTATTTCCGATACAACTCTGAAACTTTGGTAGTAACTATTACGTGTTCCTGTTAGTATTTCAAACTAACACTTAGTTTGGGATAAGCGGTAAGCGGTAGGCGCGTTACCCCTCTGGTCAGAAGGTGGTCCGAAGTTTGTACCGTGCCAGGCAACTTCGTCTGATGGCAGAGAGCTCTTCTACAGTCAGGAAGGCTGGTGTTGATTACTACATTGAAGTTCAAGGCAGTTACTGTGCCATCCATGGTTCATTAGTGCACGCTGATGCCCGCAGGTGCCATTGCACTGCATTGACAAAATGTTGTTCAGGGTTTTCTCCCTGCAATCAAATTAACTGCAAGGATATTAGGTGACAATCTTGAACGCGGTGTTAAATCATCTTACCTCACCTAATTCTAAATTTCAATAGTTACATCTGTTGTCTTCTCCTGCAATGATTTGAAACCATCCTCAACATTGCATTGGACGACATCCATTTGGCGTGAAAAGAAACTCGTTATTACCGAAGCAATCAACGTATAAATTGTAAGAGTGCATGTTTTACTTTCTTTTCTGCTACTACTTCAAACAATAAACATTCGGTAGGGTTCTCGCTGTAGCGTTTGATCAATTCTGGAATGCATTGAAATGGGTTTCAACTATTAATTCATTATAGATAATTATTTCATGTGAATCCTGTAAGTGGTCAATAAATCCTCTAATATTGGAATTATCTCTAATGGAAACGTAAAATAGTTAAGGATTCAGCACTAAAGTGCTGAATCCTTATTGTTATTGGCGTGTTTTATTATTATACCACGGATTTTGTGAACACGACTTCTACCAGAAGGAATGCAGCTAATACTACCAAACTTTGCAAGATGATCGCCCTTACTGCGTAGTTTCATGCCGAAGCTTTTGGGCCCAATCGGCTAAACCATTAAAGGTCCAGTTCGAATCTAAATGTCGATTTTTAACATGGGCAATTTTTTAGAAATGCAGCTAGAGACTTGCAACTTTTTTTAAAAGATGCACATTAACAATGCAAGCAAAAAACTAAATCATGACGAATTCGTCTGTCACATGGTTTCGCCGCCATATTGTTTTTTCGCACTTTTGAAAATTTCCCGACCCCATGCACCTCTGACAATATTCTTCTCTGAAGATACTTGCACCACGAAGCTGAAACTTATATATGTTTGTAGCGGAGGCATTGTTGAATACATGTTGTGTCTCCTCAAGACCCTAATCCCAATACGTTTTGCACAGTGAACACTCAAAGTTGGTTGATTTTGAAAAAAAGGGACATAACTCAAATACCTACCCGTCGAATTTTACGATTCTTTTCAAAATCAACCTGTTTGCAAAAATCTTTTTTTTTAAATTTCAATTTATAATGATAGTTTATATCATTTAAATTTACTTTACAGGTTACAACATCTTATTACACAAACCAATTATTCGTAGGGGTAATAAAATTGCATTGTGACCACATTTTATTATTTCGAATTGTAATTCGTTTTTAAATTATCATACCTGTAAGTTACCTAGGATACCGAATATGATACTTGCTCTTCATCTCATAGACGTCGTTAGAAAACAATTATTCCCAAAGGAAAATATAACAACGCAATCATCGTTTGTCAATTTCGTTTCGTTTCGTTTCACCTTACCGTCTAAAGATCAAATTCCTTTGAACGAGAATTTTGCCTACCGATTTTCTAAATCCTCTACGTTTCACTAGCTAACTTGTTTATACACCAAGGGGTAAAAGAAACTATACCCTCTTTTCAATGGAGTCAAATTCCATAATTCAAAAGTCCATTTGGAATATGATGCGGATATATCTCGTAAAGAGATATACACAAGTTCATTCACGAAGATTTGATACTTAAGATTTTACATCTGTTAAAACATTCATGGAATGTTTTTGACATAATGTTTGCTATTTAAGATAACAATTTGTTTTATGAAATATAAAATTATGTGATTACAAGATGTTGTTTGCATAACTTACCTTCCTGGACTTTAACTCGATGAAGAATCGTTGCTGTAGGACGTCATAAAACAAACCAGAAACCATGTTTCACTGTCCTATCTAGCCTCGTTAAGAAGAATTCAAAACGGCGATTTTTTTTAAAATCCGTGTTTTTCAGAAACGTAAACAGTTATGTTTGAAAATTTACAAATTGCGTTTAGTTTGCTTTAAGAGACATGGTGTAACTATGTTTTATTCGTATCTATCCGCCGTGGATTAAAAAATCTTACATTTTTGTTGGTATAGTTTCTTTTGCCCCGGGTGTATGTATTCTGAAAACAAGTTTTGTGAATACCTACAAATGTGAAGAGGATATAGTAAGACGATTTACAGTTGTAAACAAAAACACCCTACGGACGACGTGTGTCGACGTTTTCCCAATAGTCTTGTTCTGGAAAGTTCACAATAGTAAAAACTGATACTACAACAAAGTGACATGTTCAGACGTTCCCCAAGAGTATTATTTAACAGCTACAGAATTTAGAACACAGTGACAACTACATGGAAAGGTGAAGCGGATAAGATGAGAATGGAGGTTTCTCAAACGTGTTATGTTTGCTTGCAAAACAATACTATATATACGGTCGATGTTTAAAAAGGTAAAGGACGTCACCATATATTCGTTTGTTTGACATCTCTCCGACTTAAAGCGGCTTACATTGTAGCACGTGTTTTGCAAATTTTATTATTTCAAATTTTCAATTTATAATGATAGTTTATATCATTTATATTTACTTTAGAGGGTAAACATCTTATTACATGAACCGATTATCCGTAGTGGTAATAACGGTGTTGCATTTTATTGTAAACACATTTTATTATTCCGAATGACAGAAACGATTCCCATGACTTTTACGAACCATGTACACTCATTTTTTAACTGGATTTTTTGAAGATGTTTCAAATACATTTAATCGTCTTATTTGAGCGAAAAAACGTGTTAATGCCTCTTTTATTTTATGTCTTCTTGTATATAGCTTAGTTTTCGCTACATATATCTGTCTATGTGTGGCATTTAAGCAATTAAAACACTAGACAGAGTTCATCCACATGAACTTACAGTGTACGTGCATTACAATCCAGCTGCCTTAAATAATCTGCTTTATGTGCCTTACAATCACGTGTCAGGAATAAAAGTGATTACATTGAACTTGAAAAGCAAAGGAAATCAGATGAATATAACGAAAATTGTGAATACATGTCTGTCAAAAATATTTTACAGCTTCAAAACTGTGATTATTAAGTTCTTTTGGGCATCCCAAACTTTTGTGTGGTTATTTTAAAGATTTAGCAACACTACACTTACTGATGCCACACACATAGAAGGATTTTGTAAGATACGAATGTTCCAGTTACGTTTTCCTTGAACTAAATCAATTTAGCTTCATTCTTCATTATCACAAATTTGATTTTACCAAAGTGTTATTCACCAAAGTCAAAAGTGTATTAATGTATTTATGAAAGATTCCAATGTTCAAACGAATGTACGGATGCAATTAGATTACCAATCTTTTAAAAGATCGAGATAAAAAAAACTTCTGCGAGCAATTCATGGAACCTTTTCCAGTTGAATAAACAGCAAATCAGATTGTATAAGAAGTGGGTCTTTGTGTCATGAACTGTTGAACTATTCCGATTTATGCTATTTCGCGTGCCTAAGAACATTTCCTCTGTAAATGTTTTGGTGAGTGAAAGTAGATTAGGTATTCACCTATTTATATCTTTGTCTTATGTTCTTCTATCGAATGCATGTACGTTACAAAATACTTACTAATACAGTATGCTCACAGACGTTTAAAGGTACATCCATTGTGTTGTTAGGGGGCACATATTCCAACCGTTATAAAATGTGTTACTTTATCGAGAAGTAACGACTGTTACAGAAAATTATCATTTTGATGATAGTCGACTTAGTATATTTACGATATGAAGGTATAAGTAGTGATTACTGATCGAAAAACAGACAATGCATCGCGATTGACGCGCACCGATGAGTCAAACGTAATTTTAGAATTTTATTTACAACCAACAATATGACAAATTTGGTTTGATAATGTTTAATAGGTCATATAACTACTGTGTATGTAAATTTGGACGTGAAGTGTCGGTTTCTATACATGCAAAATGATGTTACTCGTTTTTTATTGGAAACTAGTAATTTTGATATATTTGGCGATTGGTGATGAATAAGCAAGCTGAGTGAATTTATTGGTGCTGTAAACAGCACATATGGTGAGTTTGAATGTTTTAAAGACAAATAAAATGTTATTAGACACAATTGATGTACCTTTAACATGACATAAGCTCACCTATTGAAAATGAATCTATCGAAGCCATAAGCAAACATATGTCTCATCATTAATTGGTAGCCATGGACTTGTGTGGTTTTACCATTTTCTTACAAATGCGATGAAATGATCCTAGGTATTTAAGATAATGATATAAATCAAATGATGCTTTCCGAGTTATGCATGTAAGGGAATATCTAGCGAAGTCGAAGGTACATCAGTGCATTCTTATAAAGTAAACGCAGTGTAATGCCAAGCAATAGAAACACGCAACAAATGCACACTAAGTGAGACCGACAGCAATTTATACTATATGGAAATGTGCTGAATATGAATTTTATGACAGATCTGTATCCCCTGAAACTTTTTATTGAAGGCATATTTTGATGGATTTAATTTTTGGGAGCTACTGTTATATCATTCTCGTTATTTTACCTTTTATGTTACATTAAACGGGGAAGTTAGACACGAATTTAGGATAAATGTAGATAAACATTGCTATGATAACAACGCAGCAGAGATACATAGATGGACCTGTATATGTGAAGGTAGCATTTTTGTCTTCACACATCTTATACAACAGATTTGTAATTGTGAAGAGTTCGCCATATGTTGTTGAAAAACTGATTGATATTTCCAAGATGAAGTTTCAGAAACATGGCCACATGCAGAGAAAATTACCTGCATCATATGCGTTTACTTATTGTGCGTTCACTATTTCGCGCATCGCAGGTTTGAAATCGTTTACCTCAGGATTAAGGGCTTCAATACATCGTGTGTCGTGTTTTTGTGAAATCGTTGTTACATGTTTTGTATCATCTAACGATTTTAACTATTCATGTTGGTAAACCTTTCAACAGCCTACAGTGTTAGTTGGTATACATAGTTATATATATAAAATTAGTATTCAACATACATGTAGGTTCATTTGCAGATGCTTAAGGGAGCAGATTAGAAATGTTTTTGCGTCTCAGATATATAAATATGAAAATGAAATATTTTGAATATTCTTTATATCATTGTGACAAATATCATTATACTGTTTAAACCTGTTCACTCTTGTCTTTGCAGATGAGTTTTCAGCGATTACAGTTCTGATTAAACTGATCAGCAGACCGGCTCTCGAACAAACACCATAGTCAGTCCACATGGCGACCTTCGACTACACATCCCCCGTCTACACTAACGAATCCTCAACACTAGCTCTGTCTACGATAGACTCTACCTCGTCAGTGTTCATCAATGACAGCACGATATCCCCATCCGTCACACAACAAACCTACACCAACTCCAGTTTCTCCTACAACACTAGCGATCTCAATGCCTCGGAAGACATTATTTATGACTCTTCACAAATGGATTATCCATTGGATTTAAACCACCATCCAGCATGGGAGATTGCCATCAAAAGTGTGACTTACATACCCGTCATTGTCCATGCCATTGTTGGCAACATTCTCATCATTCTTGTTGTTGCTCGGAACAAACGCATGCAGACAACGACCAACTATTACATCGTGAACCTGGCTGTGGCAGATCTCCTGGTGGCCGTGTCGTGCTCCTGGGTACACCTGGTGGATGACCTGACCAATGGATGGGTCCTCGGCTCTTTCTTCTGTAGATTCAACACATTTGCCCAAGGTAGGTCACTCGTTTGCCGTTGGTTATTATATGTACAGGTAGATAGACGGATTGAAAAACCATATCATCACGTATTTACACTTTTCATTCCAATATATTTAATCATTAATATTGCATTTCAACAAAACTTAGCCTATTGTCTCATTTGTGAAACACCAATTGGACATACGTCATAATAGTTTATTGTTTTAAGCTCTTAGGCAATAAGAGCTGTATGCCACGTGTTTCATGATTAAGCAATATCCTTTTCTATGTTCCAACGAGAATATTAGTGTATTATTGTATTGCTTTACTTCGTTCAGGTGTGTGTGCATACAGTAAGAAAATAACCCCTTGTAAAGCGTTTTGACATATAATATTAACTAATTAATTTATCTGAAATGACTCTTCTTTTTGCAGTGTTATCTCTTGTGGCCAGTATATTCACCCTAACCTTCATATCATGTGACAGATTCTTTGGGATAGTGTTCGCCATGAAGGCTCACTTCATAGAGAGACGGGCTCGGTACACCATTGTTGCCTTGTGGTTGTGTTCTCTAGCTGTGGCTTTACCGATGCTGGTGTACCGGGTGCTTCATGAGAGGGTGTGGCGGGACCATGTTGAACGATGGTGTGACGATGAATGGCCTGTGACTGAATATTTTGACCCAGTGACCAACCACACAGTGATGGACATTCCAGCAAGAAAGATATATTACACGATTGTGTGTGTCGTGCTGTTTTTCCTGCCATGTTTGTTAATGTCGGCCGCATATGCTGTCATCATTTGGACTCTGTGGTCTGCCCAGGTCCCTGGTGAAAGGATTAGCAAGGACATCCGCCTGCAGACTCAGATGAAGAAGAGAGTAAGTGACGTGTTAGTCAAACTTGCTTTTGCAAACGTACATGTACACACACTTAAATATAGGTTTATACTTCGTAGTATTACGTACGGAACATCCATGGGCACTCTGGAAGTCCTAAGAATGGAAAGGTTAGATATGTGTCACGCCTCACATTAGCAGATGTCTAGTAATCGTTGCAGACCACATTGACAACCATTAGCTATCTGAGGTAACATGGGATAACCCAGGTAAAACCCAGGTAAGCATGTATTCATGGAAATGTTCCATAGTGTATATTTTCTATCAGGCGTACATGTTTCAAATGGTTTAACTTTATAGTTACAAACGTTCTTAAGCCCTATTTTCTTATACCATATTTGGCGGACGGATAGCGCAGATGTTAGCGCGTTCGGCTTCGGATCCGGGGGTTTCAAACACCGCCAGAGGCTCGGCAACGTGTCTGCTGTAGAGAACTCATGCAGTAAGGTTTGGGTGCAATGCTACACAGGAAATGCTTGACGGTTTCACCAACATTCAAAGCCAACATGGTGTTGCGGTCTTTTTTTCCGGCAAAAATACTACCACAAATCAGCTCACCTTATACACTATTTTCGAGGTACATGTTGACCGTGGTCACTGACTGTTTAACCCTTCACATGCATATAATGACTTCAATGAACCCGCCAGAGGATTGGTTTGTCACACAGCTAATGGGCACATGAATGGTTGACACATCCCAGGACTACATTGTGTCACGCAAACTTCCCATCTCCTTCAGTCTTCAATTATAATAGGGCAATATATGCACATTGTGATACTGACGATATTTGTCAACACAAGTAGGACATATGCTTGTCAGATGCTACATATTCAAACGCTTTTACCGAATTACTTAGGTTATTGCGAAAAAGTCACTAATAATGTATCTTAATAAAAATCAATCATTAACGGTTACATTTCATTTGGTAAATACTAATTTATTATATCCCCTTTGGTGACAGTTTGCAGAAAAAACTATTCTCCCGATTCTTTTCATATTTTGACGTGTCTTCCGCAATACTATGAGAGGTTCAGTGCCGAATTACAATTTAATGCTTTACTAGTCATTTTTTTTTATCTTACTTTGAGAGTTGCAGTGGAGAGTAGTTTTGTGAATTTTGAATTGTTATTTTTTACATTCTGGTTTGAGGATTATTTTTTTTTATCAATTTGTCAGACTGATTTTATAAACATATCTTATTATTCTTATTCTTTATGTCTCCTTCATTTTGAACACTTCTATAGGATAGGAGTGGTGGTATTGTATTATACGTTGCCACATCCTTGTAACTTTAACCTTTACCTTCTTAGTCACTGAATGGCGGGGGCGGGATAGCGCAGTGGTTAAGGGTTCGAAACCCGCCAGGGGCGCGGAAACTTTGTCTGCAGTAGAGAACTGTTCTTCACACAGTGCAATGCTACACTGAATTTCAGCGTAGTACCACCCATGGTTCGCTAGTTCCAGCCGATGCTAGCAGGTTTCACCGCAATGCATAGCCGTACATACATACATGGCGTTGTTGGCTTTCTCCCTGCCATAATACTAGCAGTCGCGATATAAGTGAAATACTCTTGAAAGCGGCGTTGAACCCCAACTCAATATCTGATTCTCACTCATTGTTTGGCAATGAAAGCCGATTATATCTTTCATGCTTTGTTCGTCTATTCTGCCTGATGTTGTGTCTTCGTGTGTCCCAACTCACTCACTCACTCACTCACTCACTGAGTGGCAATGGAAGCCTGTAACGATCATTGCTTTTGTAGTATTGGTCATATTGTCGACGATTTAATTATCACAGCAGGCAAATCATGACATAACAATTAAGCAAAAGTACCACGTTCAGTAATTGGAGATTTACATTCAGCGAAACTGTATGATTTACACTCCGACTCATTAATGTACAGCGATTGAGGAATATCAACGCCTTATGTGTATGGGTAATAGATACAATTAAGTCCAATGATTAAAGATCAAATGCGATATTTGCTGTCAAGTCACAGACAATGGTAAGTGTATGATTGGACACGATGTATTCAAAACCCTGGAGTGTTAGTATTATTTGGTCTTCATTTCTTTCCCAGACACTTTGTATATGATCCACAGGATAATTTTACGATCCCTATCCTTTCACGTCCTGATCATTATGTCTGCTTCTTCACACTATAAGGTTTACAGACACAAGATAAACCTCAGGTAATGACGACTGCGACGGACCTTCCAAGCACTCTTGAACGGTGCCCGGTATTTGTGTCTATCGGGCCTATTTGTGCTTCATAATACCTCTTAGGGGATCGTTTGGAATCATATGGTGTACATGTGTCATATGTCATGGCTATGATGAGGTTTGATATTTCAGTTATCCCCTTGGATTTGTGTCAGACAAAAGAGTCCCATGGTGAATCAAATATGATCTAACAATTGCTGAAATTAGGACATTTTCTAAGATTCATATTAGGGTTTTAGATTCTGTTAACATTACAGAAATGATGAATATTTCTTAACGGTGTTTCCATTAAACTATGTATACTCTTCAATCCTGCTGTTAGCTGCCAAATCATTGAAATCATCGTCTAAAATGTACAGTTAGATCAACTATTCAATGTACAGATGTTTATATTTTCTTGATTTTAATCAACCAGAAATAGGGGACGAATTTCACTCTGTATTCATGTGTCCTAAATACGCAGGACTACACAAATATCTTACAAAACCGTCATACTATAAATCATAGTATTAATGCAAACTAATGCTGTTAATGAAATGAAAACTAATTATTCCCATCATCTCTCCATCATTGAATTCAGATTTGCTGAACCACTGATGTGAAATAGGTTTCCACTACAGAATGACTTGGTTTCCGGATCACTGAAACTAAGAAGATACGTCATGGAAACCATCATTTACAGTTGGTATCCAGACGGTTCGTTATGGTTTCAACTTGGTTTCCGTGAAAACTGAAACTCGATTTTGCCCAAGATCCGGATGGTATCAATCACCGTTCTTTACACACAACTCCATGTGGGATCCAGTTAGTTTCCGTGATCTGAGTTTATTGTAGGTTTCAACATGGTTTCCGTATTCAGGTTTACTGTAGGTTCCAACTTTGTTTCCGTGTTTGATTGTTTCAACTTGGTTTCAATGAAAACTGAAACTCAGTTTTGCCCCAGATCCGGATGGTATCCATCACCGTTGGTTTCCGGGATATTAATTTATTGTGGGTTGTTTTCTTATGTAGGTTTATTGTAAGTTTCAACTTGGTTTCAGTAATTTTTAGTTTACTGTAGGATCCCATTAGGTTTCAGTGTGTTTCAGTTTACTGTAGGTTTTAACCTGGTTTCCGTGAAGTGTATTGTTAGTTTCAACTTGATTTCCATGTAGTTTCTTAGTTTCAACAAGGTTTCCGTGTAGTTTATTCTTGGTTTCAACCTGGTTTTCGTGTACGGAAACCAAGTTGAAACTAACAATAAACTACACGGAAACCTAGTTGAAACTTAGTTGAATGGAAACCAAGTGGATACTCGCGCGAATTACCCAGTTTCATGTTGGTTTCCAGGTTATCATTTCTAAAGTCACAGTTTCATGTTGGTTTCGATTCAATGAAACCGTCAACTATAAATTCCAGGACTGGAAACTAAGTGGATACCATCGTTCATATTTTCCTGTTGGTTTCCGTGTACTCGAATTACCCAGTTTCATTTTGGTTTCCAGGTTTCTGGAAACCAAGTAATTTCTGTAGGGTGCAGGATAGCGCAGTGGTTAGCGCGTTCGGCTTCGGATCAAGAGGTCTGGGATTCGAATCCCGCCAGGGGCACGTCAACTTTGTCTGCAGTAGAGAACTGTTCTACACGCAGTCAGGTTTGGGTGCAATGCTACACTGAATTTCAGTGCAGTACCACCCATGGTTCACTAGTTCCAGCCGATGCTCGCAGGTTTCACCGCAATGCATAGCCACATGGCGTTGCGGGCTTTCTCCCTGCCATAATACTAGCAACCGCGATATAAGTGAAATACTCTTGAAAGCGGCGTTAAACACCAACTCACCTCACCTCACCTCATTTCTGTAGTGTTACTATTCAATTATTACAAAATAATAATTTGATGTGATTCAACTACTACTGCTACTGTTTCTTTTGTTACACGTGTTCGATTTGTTTGTGACAATGTACCTCTTCCTTCTTTCAGATCATCCTGATGCTTGTGTTGCTCCTTGCCAGTTTCATCATCTGTTGGGGACCTCTTGTCGGCAGTCTCATGTACTCCGAGTACAGGGTTGACAAGTTCTCCCCAGTACGTACCCATTCCCGTTTAAGTTGTAATCCGCATTGTCTGAAGAAATACTTAGATTCCTCCATTGAAGTACTGTGCTTGTTGTTGACCCCTATACCTTTGGATTATGATGGAAAGTGAAGGTCCAATCAGAGGTCTTGTTACACTTAAAACCTGTAATCGAAATAGCTGAAAGGTTTACAAATGAATAAATCGACCAATTAGAGCTGGCAAAATGTCTTCTTCCTCTAATAGAAAACCATCTTACAGAAAGAGCTTACAGAGAAAAAAATGGTCTCCACTACTTTTTTCTGTTTATTATCCCCCGCCAACATAGTTGGGGGGGGGGATATTGAAATGGGCTCCGTCCGTCCGTCCGTTCGTCCGTCCGTCCGTCCGTCCCGATTTTGTTTCCGGAGCAGAACTTGAAAACTATAAGACATATCTCAACAAAACTTGGTGTGTGGAACAATCATCATGTGTAGATGTGCCTTTTGGGGTTTTCAACTTCTTCGAGTTATTATTTTTGACCGTTTCCATGGAAATGTAACTTAGAATTTCGTTTCCGGAACAGAACTCGAAATCTATAAGACATATCTCAACGAAACTTGGTGTGTGGAACAATCATCATGTGTAGATGTGCCTTTTGGGGTTTTCAACTTCTTCGAGTTATTATTTTTGACCGTTTCCATGGAAATGTAACTTAGAATTTCGTTTCCGGAACAGAACTTGAAAACTATAAGACATATCTCAACGAAACTTGGTGTGTGGAACAATCATCATGTGTAGATGTGCCTTTTGGGGTTTTCAACTTCTTCGAGTTATTTTTTTTTACCCTTTCCATGGAAATGTAACTTAGAATTTCGTTTCCGGAGCAGAACTCGAAAACTATAAGGCATATCTCAACGAAACTTGGTGTGTGGAACAATCATCATGTGTAGATGTGCCTTTTGGTGTTCTCACTTCTTCGAGTTATTTTTTTTTACCGTTTCCATGGAAATGTAACTTAGAATTTCGTTTCCGGAACAGAACTCGAAAACTATAAGACATATCTCAACGAAACTTGGTGTGTGGAACAATCATCATGTGTAGATGTGCCTGAAAGGTCCGATGGGCTTATGGCATTGCACGGTGTCCAGCCGTCAACTTTTCGCATTTTGTCTTCTTCTCCTGAACCACTTTGTCTAAGGAGCTGAAATTTTGTGTGTTGTGTTTAGGTGAGAAAAGGTCACTGTTATTCAACAACTATTCTTCAATAAATTTTCCCAAAGGCGGGGGATATGGCCGACTCTGTCTGCTTGTTGAAAATGCAGGGGGCGCTGATTACCATGTATCAGAGTTAAATAGTTTCAGGATTAAGTTGAAATATGGATTTTATTAGAAATATGGGCACATTCATCTACGTGTAACTGTACTTGCAAGTAGATATGTAATTAAGACAAATAACTATTCCCTAACATATACAATGTACATTTATAGTGATAAGGTGTATAAAACAATGTGTATATATACTAATTTGTCAACACGCCTTTGAACACATAAACATCTTCATGTATGAATATGTATATTTAATAAGTGTGGAATTTTGTTAACAATGGGTTAGGGTTTCCATTCCGTATGTATCATGATATCGATACTGTTTCGAAAACGTGTTTATGATATGTACCTATGTCGTAACTTATTTTTTCAGATGCCACATTGGTACCCGAAGATGGAGTATTTCTCCCGATACCTGGCACACGTGAATAGTGCTATCAACCCAATGATATACGCCGGATTCAACGAAAACTTTATGAAAGGTAAAACATGATAGCTGTTGGGATGTAACTACGACAAAATGAACATAATTTTCACTGTACAGTTTTAGTGACTTAGCATAGATTTGAAAATTTAAAAAAAACGTACCCCAATGTAACAATTTCTTCGTTTGGAAATGCAGTGTGTGATGATAGATTGTTTTCAGGATATTGCTATTCTATTTATAGCTCACTCGCTTCATTTTCTGTTAAAGTATTATGCCCTGCGCTGCGGAAAAGGAAACAAGGTTTAAATAGGTAAAGTAGCGGTATGATTGCACCTATGTATATATCATAGTTGAAGAACTTATATCTTTCGGGCTCCCGGGACCTTTTTTAGCGATTTTGTTTGCAGTAGTTTATATTTCACTTAATGTGGTCTCTTTTAACCCTTCATATGTATAACATGTTTTCTTTATCCAGGTAAATATTTCTTGAACTGCTTGCGATTATCTAATGTAGCTGAATCTATATACTTATCTGTTTAATAGCATACCGATGAAATATTAAATAGAGAAATAGTTACAAACCAATTACATGCCATATCTAAGTACTGAGATCTGGTATTGTGTAATACATTTCGGACTCCCTTTTTATCGTTGTTGTACGTCGTAGTTGTCAGTTTTATTTGAGCTAATAAGGCCTAAAAGGCCCTATAGAGTTATATGGGGAATAGTTCCTGGCGTACTTATGTCCGTCCGTCTATAAAGTTTGTACTTTTTCAACCATTGGCTCTGGAGAGCTGACACAATTTATACTGGCCATTTGGTCAGTGGGGATTATACATTAAAGAATAGTGGCTCTATCGCTCACAATAAGGGGAACATGTGCAACACACTTATAAACACTGTGGGTCTTCTCCTAAAACATTAAATGCACTAGAAAGCTGAAATAGTTTGTACAACGTGGCACATAGGGATTATAAAATATACATTCGTCTCTACATGGTCTTCAATAAGAGCTCTTATTTCATTTTCGTGCAAAGAACGTAACTCAGCGCTTGAGAGCACAGAAATGTTGTGTACAAGCGACTTTACAAAATTTAGATTATAACTTAAATATTTTATCCTTTGACAACTACTTCCTTTTAATGTTCATCCGTATATACTGTATTAGTGATAAGTATGTTGAGCTACAGAGCCAATGACTCCTCATTTATCATTTAATTACATCACCTCATATGACATATGTTTTTCTATTTACCTTTCGTTTGAGTTCTTTACCTATGCCAGTAGAAATTGACAATGTCATATACATGTATATGACATATTGGCGATATGTACCCAACACTTTAGTATACATTTACAAAGGTGTTTTGGATGATTAAATTATTTGAGCTTTTTAATAGTTGTAAATAAAAACAAGCCATATCGTAAACTCTTTCTTGTTTATCTGATATTGTCAAGTACACTTATGTCAAAGGTACATATATAATAATTTCAATGATTATTTAATTTACAGAAGATTAGAATCGTATCATATTGGATGGATATATAATTTTAAGTATATGTTATTTTTTATTGTGCCGTGTCAAGCTTATTACAAATACTACAGATAAGATCGATATATCGTGTTCATGAGTGAGATCGCGATGTCACATCATGACGAAACTAGTATTCTTGTTTGTGATCTTTCCCATTTGTTTTCAACGAATGATACTTCTTTAAGCAATAAGAATATGATTTGAAGAGATACTAAATCGCATAGCTAAAAGAGTAAAAGAAAATTATGTATTTACAACACCTTTACAATCACAAATTACTTGCATTATGTTAATTGATACAACAATGTTTTCATATCTTTCTCAAAAAAAAGGGACAATATATTTTATTGGATGTTTACTATCTTTTATTGTGTGTTTCGACGAAACTCACGTAAACTATTTTGAAATTGCTTATTGTCCTTTATACCATTAACCATATGAACGTACATGACATGTACGTAATTCACCAGAGAAATCCGCGAACATGAATATACATGTAGATGGTGACAATTGCTATATGCTAGGCCGCTTGATGTTCACATGCAGAACCACCATCAGAATATATTGTTACTAATATAACATACGATTAATAACCACGTTTATAGAAAAAATAAAAGGGCGACATGCATTTCAAACATTCCTTTTTTTGATAATCTAAGTGCTGATATTCTACCTTTTAATTTGCAGGGTTTCAACATCTTTTCCGAAGCATCGAACGGAAGAATCGTTACAATACCATGGTGTCCCGAGTGGATTCGTTCCAAAGTTCCACTAATATAACCAAGGTATAGCTTAGCTTACCAAAGGTGGAGGAATTGTCAACAAAAACATTATTGAAAAGGTTCTGTATGGCGACTGAGATTTGTACATGCAAGATTGTAAAGTCTTGAAAAATCTGTTATATTTACGACTGGGCCTTACGAAAGGATGAACGTATGTTTATCCTCCCTGGAGACACTATACAACACATATCAGAGATTATATTTTCTAGTGTGAGACACGTCGGTACCGTTGTCAATGTTAGTTCAGCATTTAAAGTTGTGATCTACATCGAAAATTGACAATGGATACAAAGTGTAAACTGTGATTGAAGGAACTGCGGTATTAAATATGTAACAATTGGTCCGGTTGTCTGTGATGGATTCGCACGAATACTCGAGTAATTGGGTCTAATTTGTAGGACTCTAGTAGTCCGTATATATATTTATTGTATATATTCTAATTATTCATTTGTGTTTGTCAAATTTACATATTTGCAGAGATATTTTTCTCAAGCTATGTTTCCGATCAATAGCGATCGATAATTTTGTTTGTGATCTTTTACGATCTTTTAATTGATGAATGATATTATTTTAAACCATATATATAATTATGGTAACCCTTGTTCAACTTCAGAACTGACCTAAATATTAAGGTTTTATGTCCAGGTAGATGTATGATCCTACGTTATTCGAATTATGTAAGATATATCAAACAAATAATTTCATATTGCTAATGGAATGTATTTCTATATGAAAGCTGTTGTTCACAACTTGGAAACTAAAGACTGAGAGTAAATACTGCCATAAGGGACCAACGATAACGTGAATGTGCTGATGAAGTACAACAAGGGTAATTAACATCAATGGATACTTTGAAAACATCATTTTTTCATTTGGTTGGGCAAAAAAATAATATAAATGTTTTAAAATGAGGATTTTAATATTTCTAGTATGCTAATGATAACAACCTATTACCCACAATTTTTGTATTTTAAATGTTTTTAGTTGTGGCTACTGGGGACATTTTTGAAGGTACTTTTTAAATGATTACAGTTGTGTGTAAAATGTATGGATTTGATTAAAATGGCATTGTCCTACAACACACTACCTGGAAGTTATATTTTACTCGGTTAATAATGCTAATCTAAAACATAAGTTTAACGTCTTAAACATTAGTGCCATGAACACCTACCTGTATCATAGTCCATACATTCAATTGACAGATCCTATGCTTTACTAAGTTACAAATAAAAAAATAAGTTTTGGTTGGAATAGGAATAGGCAAGTGTTGTACATAAAATTGGATGACATGTACAGGTATTAGTTAACTCATGCGGCAATCCTACTGTAATCTGGCATAATGTTGTATAGAATACATTTTGACTTTTGACTACCTCTTTTGGATATCATTTATTACGAGAGTGAAGAGAGTATCAAAGGGGACATCTAACTAATATTGACATGAATCTTGTCAAAATGAAATTTAATTGTCGAATTTACATCTCTTTAGTTCACTGCCATAGCTTGAAGAACATGATTTCGCTAAATCACATGTCCACATGTCCAAAAACAAGGTTTTATGATTTGGTGTATCTTAATGGGGGAATTTATAAACGCAACGTTTGAAAAGCAGATTTACAATTGAATGTTTTGTTATTAGGAATAAAATCCTAAATCACGTTTTAAATGTCTTTATATTGTTTAAAACTATGAATATATGAGCGACATTGTGAAAACGTAAGCATTTGCATTGTAATGATAACAACATTGTTATTTCGGCTGTTATGTATTAATGTTGTACAGCATTATGCACCAAAAAGATGTTCAATGTCAAGCACTTTGGATGATATTTATGTAATCATTTTGTCATATGCATAATGCCCAAATTGATCATTTGGAAGACTTTCAAGACAACTTTCTTGAAGATGACATCAAGATTGTTCAATGCAGGACGTCATCAAACGTAATACTTTAAACATTAATATCTGTCTAAAGAGTTCTCCAATTGACGGATGTATGCATGTGCTAACACATCGTCTATGACTATGTCTGTAACTCACAATTGTTCATTTTGCTTATCTCTTTGATGTCGAATAATGTTCACAAAACTATGTTGTCGTCACGGAGTCGTTTGACATTACTGCTTATTTGTTTGTTCCTTGGTAAGTTTATGTTAAATATTATGTTTGTCCATGTTGCTACCATGATGCAGTAATGTAACAAATGACCACTACGTGCTGTACACTGATACTGCCTCCAGGTAAAGGAAAACATTTTCGGAATTTGTATATCAACATAAAATTATTGGTTCCATCTCATTAATCAATATCACTAACACATATTGCAAATGTAGTGTAAATGTCCTGAATTGTTGATGAATAAAAAAGCTTGCATAAATATTGCTTTAGCATTTTTCTTTCACACATAATAGTTGTACTGATATATTGTGGAATGTTCCTGTCTTTACTGGGTACATGACATGATATGTTGATCCAGTCAAGAAGTCACATTTATTCTTCACAGCACGAGGCACGACGTCAATCGTCATTATATTCAGTAAATTATAATTGTCGGCAAAAAAACACTTACCGTTTGATATTTAATTGAAATTTCCAGTGTCATTTAATGACTGAAAGATATGACCAATTTCACAACATTATTTACGAAAAAGATTTCATTAAAATCGCATTGTAAACAACATATCATAGAACCATTGTAAACTGTCGTTTCTGTAAATGTAAGGAGTGTAACATCGATCTTACCAAATGATTGTAACGACGTGAACCTTTTCCGCACAATGTCAAGTGAGGAACAGTATATTCATCGATACCAGAATATGGACTATGTTGGTAGAAGAAAGGCAAAATGTTGAAGCAGACCTAGTGAGATGGACCATAATAATGTGACCTGTCATAGACGAACCTATCTAACACGTTTGTACATCGGTTGGTGTCACAACTCATTCAATCGAAATAACAGTTTCCTATTATTTGATTTTTCCCTGCAGGACTTCACACGTCAATATACATGATTTGTGGCTCTCAGAAGACGACTTAAATGTAATGTTGATGATTGATAATGATGTAATGTTAATCATACTTTGGATAAACTGTATAACAGAACCCCAAACACTTGCTTGAACATATGGGGATGTTGAGGGGTACTTGTACTGTAGAATACTGAATACAACAAAGGATAATGCTCAAAGCTCACATAGCCGCACATGCTGAAAGCTCACATAGACACACATGATCAAAGTGCACGCAGCCACACATGCTCAAAGCGCACGCAGACACACATGATCAAAGCGCACGCAGACACACATGCTCACAGCTCACATAGACACACATGCTCAAAGCTCACATAGACACACATGCTCAAAGCTCACAGAGACACACATGCTCAAAGCTCACAGAGACACACATGCTCAAAGCTCACAGAGACACTCATGCTCAAAGCTCACAGAGACACACATGCTCAAAGCTCACATATACTTACACTGTAATCATTATGCAACTACTTAGGAGTATGCAAACAATTAATATCACTTCAAGGTTTATCTTATCTAATATATAAACTTTCAATTCTAAAGTGGCATTAGTATTTTTGATAATATTTTATTTGACTTTCAAACATGGCGAACGACCACAAACCTTAATCTGTCATTTTGTCTATTATAGGTAAGTTTCCAAAATTACGTTTGACTAATTGAATAAAATATCACCTTCATATTGTCCTTGATAATGATGATAATGATATAATGATAATTTTCATCAACAGTCAGCAAATCTCGATAAATTAACACCATTTATAACGTTTTACTTGTGATTCAAACAAAAGACTTTATGTACCTTAATGTTTTGAAGTGAAGGATACATTTATATATTAAAGTCGCAACTTTCCAATATGGCTTTTATGAGATTCTCTCTGTTTGTGATATTAGATCTCATGGTCCTGGAAAGGGCAACTTTTTTAGGGCACAATGTCTAATCGACCTTGAGTTATTAAACTTACCATCAGTGGACATTGCTATTGCTGCCCGTAGTGATAGAAACAAACTGAGCATCAGAGAGAAATATAAAAGGTAATCAAATCCATTAATTTTCAACGTAGTCCTCGTAGTCCTGTTGTGTGTAAGGTTTGTTTTAAAGGTCTTAAATAACTCATCATCAGCACTTATTGAGTCATAATCAAAGTATAAATGCCTTTCAGAAAGGGATTTACGAAAAGGCAAGAAGGTTGCAATTGGGTGTTTGACAGTCTGGTTCTACCTCATTTTTATATTACAGTACACCTAATTTAATATCGGTGTATATTTTCTGTGATGATATCGGGAAACATTTGATTTTTTAGGTGAATGACAGAGAGGATTATCCAACCGAGTTACATTTTCGACTAATTTCCTTCGAGAAGTACATTGTACAAAGAAGTTTTTAGTGCCAATTTACAAAAACGAAAAAAAAGTTTAGGCTTTATTATGATTTTAAATAATTTTGAGAATGAGGTCGCATCACATTGACCATGTAGGCCTAGTGTTGAATTAAAACAAGCAATGTACCTATCGATATTGCTATTAGTAAGTTCTCTATAATTTATTCTTTCTTCCCGATTATGCTGCATCGGCCTCTAATGTTCTTTTCATAAAAATGATTAAACCATTGGCGATCGGGTTAAACCTTTATAGTGGTCGTTGAGTGTAAGGTACATTGATTTATTTTCAATAAAATGTTGGAAACGACAGTACCTTTTCACAAAACTATAGCTGTTTGAAATATGTTTAAAGTGTTGTTTATATGTTGCCTAGCGACAATAATTTCAATAGTGTATAGAGTGCTTCAGAATTGTTTCTTAACGATATTAGACGAATGTATGTGTTCACTGTGCACGGTTGTGTAACTAGTGATGACAATGCTAAGAAAAAATCGTAAACACCCTTTCTCATTGATATAACCTCTTGACGGTAGTATGTGAAAAGGCATATTTGCCTAATGTCTAAACCATATAACCATGGATGGCCTCCAGTGTTAATTTTTTTTCTACAAAATAATACATGTCTCGTGTTTCGACATTGTTAATTTCTGTATATAATCGGTATCACTTGATAAAAATGACCTGTTTCATTAATGTTTTCATAAACAAAAATCCGAATTCCGGAGGGAGTATTGTGATTGTTATATTCCACGATAATGGAAACATGCTCAATGTTATTTCAGATACACCTTTTCTGTGAGACGAAGAGTTCAGGCATGTTTGAAAGCCAACGGGGGACATACCAGATACTGATCACATACAATTTGTCATTAAACTAATGATTATTCTATGATTTTATTGTTTTTGTGCATGATCAGAAATAGGACAATTGACCCCATCCATTAAGAACTGACAATAACTTTTTTACTAATAAAGTTACAGGTCTGCTTTTTTAGCACAAACACTAAACTGATGGAGTGTTACAACACAACAAAGCAATTTCCTCTGAACACGTAACCTTTTATGATATTCATATTCAAAGAGGTGTTACATTTCTTTTGGCGTTCAGTTTATGTGGATATAAAGTAGCCATGCGTTTTGATTTGATCAGCTTGACACATTTTCGGTAAAATTCGTTAGTTTACAAACCAAAACAATTTTGCTAGTTCTTCACAATGAGAGATTTTATACATTATTCCAATTCATACAGATACCATTGGAAGACAGGAAGTGATTGTTTGTAGACATATAATACTGGACAAGTCTGAGCACTTGATATGTGTGTGAAAGGATGCGGGGAGATATACTCTCTGTCAGGAGATACTAACATAATAGTCTGGATCCGACAAACATGCTTAATGTACAAATATAAGATGACATATTGTATAAAGTATATATAGGTTAACATGCGAGTGTGGTGTGGGATGGCTAATGTCATGTATTAGGAATAAACAATGTATTGTGCATCCTTGGCGAGCTAAATGCATAGTTTGTATTCCTATGGCAGGATATTTACCTTCCGAAAACATGAGTATGATTATCTCTAAATACTATAAATTAAGCACGTTTGAACGCGCAGAGATACTAGACAACATTCAAATTGTCATGACCGAAATTTTTTATTTTGTATATGTCTCAAAATCTAATGATATTCATACTTAATAATTAACGTCTCGACGTCTCGACGGCGAAAACGAACTCATGCCTTCATGTAATCTTCCACCAGGCTATCTCCTGAGTGATTCCGTTGGAATGCAAATGGCAGCTCACGTAAGACACTGAAAACTAAACTTACACTTAGTTTGGTAATTCTCCAATTCCCTTTGTGCATGTCACATGTATGGAACAGTGAAGATTGATGTTCGGTAATTGAACAAACTGCCTAGGTTACATGTACCTGTGAGTAAAATTGTTTGCTCGATAAATTTGAACTCATGATGGACGTCTTTTGGTACTACTTGATCAACCATAAAAAGGTTTGGCACAAGAGTTACAACTGCACAGTTTTTTTCGTCATTTCTTACATTAATTGTGTTTATGAAATATATCGTGTATATTTTGCCTGTCCAGAAAAGGAAATATTGAATTATTCTGTCGTGTTTCATTTCAGTTCTATCCAACATTAGCAACACCCAAGAGCCAAATAAAGCTATAGATAGCCTGACGAATATAGTATCTTTCTATTAACTAAATGTGCACGAACGACGAATAAAATAAAATTTTATTGGATCATTATTTAGCAACCCGTCTTTCTTTCCTGTGGTTTATGACCATTTGGATAATCGGTTGGCACTAACCTTGGAATAAGACGCACACGAATGATTGAGATTGTCATAAAAAGATTGTTATTTCCATAAAACTTATCATTAACGAGACAATCAATAGCTGTATATGCAAAAATAATTTGCTTTGAAGTAGCAAATGTTAGTGAGTTATTAATAAATAACATCTAAATATGTTTGATGGGTAATCTAATCTCAAATTGATTTTCATGTAACGAAATAATTGTGAGAAACTGATATCTGTGAAGAGAGAGCAATTAAACAATAATATAATATAATATAATATAATATAATATAATATAATATAATATAATATAATATAGGAACCAAATACTTTAGATCACATGTTGAATGTTATTTGCTTTTTAAAAATCCAACATACGATATAGAAATGTATACATACATGTATGCATGTACCCAGTAAGAGAAGTAATACTGTTGATGTGCCTCCAGTGCCTATCTAACATACATACCGTGTCCTAAAAGAGAGTTCAGTAGAGAAACAAAAAAAGTTGGTCGTGCTCCGAAAATGCCAAGAAAGTTATGCCATGTCTCGTATACTAAAATATTCAAGTTGCTTGAATGTATATATATATGTTGAACAATACACAAGATTAGAAAATTGACAACAAAGCATGCATGTACGCCATTTTATACCAATGCTGTGGTCACTGTGGTTTATTCCTCTATATCCTAATGGAAGTCCATGTCGACGATTATTGTTCCTAAGACGATGTAGTTGCTATTAGTTTGTTCCAATTCGACCTCGGCACCCTTAAGCCGATGCGATAACAAAATAATGCATTTGAATCCCCTTTGCATTTTAAGTTGATTGAAAGTGCTTTAGGTAGTTTTCAACTTATTCTTTCTTTCTGAGACGAGTTGTTCATATTGCCCAATATTATAATATTGATGAGTATTTGATTCAAACTGCGTGCCTATCTAGTTATACTGTGTGTTTCAATTGTATTTCAAAACTAAAATCAATGAATTATTATTTAAAAATGAATATTTTTTGGAAGAGCTTTAAATAATTAATTTAAAATGGACTCAGCAGGAAATCAAAATGCCTGCTATAACATGCCCAACGCTCTTAACACATGACATACAAGCACTGATATGGAACAGCGGTAATATTTAAACAACCTTCATCAAAGCTTGTAAACATGGTGTTTGTTTGTTTATGATATGTCAGGAAGGGCCTTTTAAACAAACCTGAACACCTCCACACTACTTACAAAATGATATATTATCATTCATCAAGAGAATGATGTATACAGCGTCAGACAGGTTAAGGGTTGCAGACATACCAAACGTAATTAGTAAGAGAAGAGCGCAGAGCATGACAACTCCTCAGATTGGGCCAACTATGTGAAACATTGGGAAACGACAGCGCTGATATCAATTTAAAATGCACTTGTGACTTAAAAATACACTTGAGTAAGAAATCTATTGATTAATTTGCATTTCCGTTACTGGTAGTTGAAAAAATAACTAACGCCGATTTCAATATGTATGAAACATGTAGGAGGAAATCGGCGTTAGTTATTCTTTCAACTACCATTTGAATATATACTGACTGTACACTTGAACAAACACCCTATTTTAACTAATCAATCACGTTTTGAATGCCAAAGTCTGAACAAAAACAGTATTGGAAAAATGAGAATGGACAAGCCTCCCTAAAGAGCAGTTGTTTCTTTTGCAGAGGTCTTGTTTAATTTAAGTGAGTTTGACGGAAGGTTGTTTTCATCTAGACAATTAAAATTAGCATCAGTAAATGCCATTCTTCAAAATTGAAATATTTCAAAGCGCTGCAATTCAAATGGACACGACATGAAATCCCAAACGCCTTAATAACATGCTCTAAGTGTCCAAGCTGGTCGTGTCCTTTAAACATACATGTAACTTCACATGTCAGAATGGGATTTTCTATACTGCTGATTCAGTTTTGAGGTATGTGGAAATGCTTAACAAATTTGTACTACATTGAAATACATCTGTTTGAATTTTGATTTTTAATATTGAAATGGCAAACTATAGCAATCTATAACATGTTATTGAACAAGTAAATATTAAAGCTTAAATAATGATAGAGATATTGACTAAAGGACTTTAGGATATGTCACAATTTGAAGAAAAACACTATAACGCTTGCTGTTCAAAATTTACATTTAGAAATCCCAACTAAATATTATTTATATAGCATATGTGCAAGATAATATCAATTGAAAGTGCAAGTTGTCTTGATATACCAGTTTAACCTAAGCAACTGGCTTATCAGGCTGCGCAATGTTTCGTTCAGTTATCATAATGCTATGTGTATTTAAAAAGTTTTGTGAAGAAATTATAATTAGGAAATAATCATAGTTTTATCAAATATATTATCATATATTTTGATATGTGACCATACATAAGTTTGGCGAACAAAAAAAACAATATCGATAAATTCGATCAACATTATTTATTCATGGATTCTTAATAACAATTTGCCATATACCTAAGTGCAAAGGTAAACAATGTGTTGACTTATTTGTTAAGGATCAAAAGCGAACCAGAGGTTTGTCTGCGAAAGAAAGCCCTCAGTAGGGGGAATTTGGGAAGACGAATGGCCGGCCCTATTTCCAAAGAACGAGGCTTTCATCTTCACAGAAAATCGAGGGGAAGGTAATTAAATATTTCAAAAACATCACAAATTCAATGGTATTTACTATTGGGGTCAGTTATCATGCGAGGGGAGGACAGTCAAGCTACTGCCTGTGCTATGCCGTGCAAGGGAATTGCACGTGCTACCCATTTCATGAGTAACACAGGGTTCATACAGACAAACAGTCAGATCTGATATCATGGCCCTTTGTAGCACAATTGGTAAGACTGTTGATTTGGCAAGTGTAGGGTCCAGAGATAGAAACCATGCATGATCACTAGAAACTGTGAGTTTTCAAATGTATGATATATCAAAATGGTATATATTAGGAGAACGAGTTCACATACAGTCAGGCCCCGTTTATCTGCGGGATTTGGTTACAGTTGAAAATCTGGATAGCGATGTGTGCCGTTAAGTGAATCATCATTTGTAAAAAAAAAAATACGTATCCATAGAGAAAATTTGAAAAACTACCGTGTGGATGACCGAAAATTCCTACAGAAAGTCACGAGGTTTAGTCGGTTAAAGAAGAGCCATTTGAGACAAAAGAGTGACGTCACTAGAGGTTTATAAATGAAAGAATCAGATCTCCTAGCAAGCTCGTAAATCAATTTGATTCGATTTTTCTTCGAGATGACAAAATTAGTTCTAGGAGAAATGTATCATTTCATCAGTGCAAGAAAAGTTGCTTCCGCTTCCTTTAGAAGTATTTGTTAAATGTTTCAAGCAATGTCTAAAAACTCTAAGTTATCGAATGAGGTCATAAATAAGCTAACAAATATGTGCATGCCAATATTTCTTCTTTCTTAGTCTGTTGCCAAAAAGTGTTAACATTTTATATTTCCACATAAGAAGACTATAGAAGAATTGAAATACTGGCATCGCCGAGAGGTAAGAGAGATTATACTGCAAACAGAACAAGCACCAACATTCAATATCCAACGTTTTTCTCAGTAACAATGTAACTCGTCCAATTCTGTATGATGAACGATAATCAATGGAACCTGCAATGGGTGGACGTTGCTGTCATGGTTGTCAATCAACTGATGGCATTTCACATTCAATTGATCTAGGGAATGTGCCGGAAAGCATTGCTTGGTGGTAACGCTTCACTGACTTCAATGAAGTCATTAATCAATTTAAAAGATTAACTTCAGAGAAATTTTCCAAGACAAAGAACAAGATTAAGGAAGATTTAGGCTACACGATGTACAAAGTATCGATAGTGTATCTCAATGGGAAAATATATATATGTACAACATTGTAAGTACTTTGGTATGAGTAATACCCGACAACGAAAAGCTGAACACAGTCAGGGCCAAAGGGGATAATAAGGTGAATCTGTTGCTACAATCTAAAACAATGTGTGTCTTCTTCTAAAAAAAAGAAATGCAGATTGAGGTAATTTGACCGTCTTACTATTACTTCTTGAAAATTTAAATTTAATTCAAACATCTTAAATGATATATTATTTAAAGCCTGATGAACCAAGAAAATGTAAGGGAAGGTTTTGATGATTTCGGATTTCGGATTAAGACCCCTCCCACACCCTACTGGCGTAGGATGGGATAAACACTGATGAACACTGATATATATACGTGATGGGATAAACACTTTTACCGTCAAAATGTCATTTTTGGTTGACTTGCAGAAATGATGATACAGACATTGTAGTCTCCTTGAGTATGTATATGTTTAAAGACAGTTTTAATCAAGTGCATGTTATGTTTAGGATGTGAATAGCTATGACAAAAAAAACTGGGCTTTGAATCATCTTACCCACATTCTTGCTATATAAAAACCCTGGTTTCCAGATTTGATTCATTGTGGCATATAACTGGGGTCAAATCAAAACAAAGAGTTTCAATGTGTCTTATTGTGATATATTTGTCATTGGAATGTCTTGTTATCAAAGGCCTATCCAATTGTTCATGATTCAGTCAATTAATGCCGCTAACCTTATTATCGACTTATACGTGTGTTCACCATGGTAGTTTCACCTGTTTCTGTGTGAGAAGAAGTATTATACTTGTGGTTGGGCTAATGTTATAATTAAGTCCCTCTTGATTATGAGACCGGATGCTTTCCTGAATGGATACCTTACTTTGAATGAACATAATTATGATTTCACGTACCCTGAAAGTACAAACCTCCTAAAGAACATAGCTTATAGAAGTGTTTGCATTATTGAAACAAAAGGCATATATCAATTGGGGAGTATGTGTGCAACTTCAAAAATTTTAGTTTATATAAATTGGAGCAAGAATGTTTAGGTAGAGTGGTCATTGGAATCTATGCATAACAAATATGAAGCCGGGTTCGCTGTGAAGTGGTAATATGAAATATATCTAAAACCTTATACTAGTTGGGAATGACATGCTTAAATATATGCTCCTAAGCACTTAAACGTAAACGCTAGTGTCGTTTACATCAGAAGCCTATTTAAGAAACGTTTAGCACTTACCGCTGCTTGAAATATGATATATCATCGTCCATCAAGTAAAATGATGCATTATCTGCCAGACAGGTTGAGTTTACCGACAGGCAGCACTTAATTACAACGCCCAGAGGCTTGGCAGTCGAGTTCATCCGTGTGGGGCAGATTTTACATTTAAAAGTGCAAATAAGCGTTTTCCAAGTTGCATTGTGTATGACATGTCACAAAGCTTACTGATGACAGTTTTTAGAGTCAAAATGATTAACGGGTCAAGTAAGCTGTGGCAGTAATTAAGTTTATTTGGGTGGGTAAAGTGTACATGTACAGTTAATACAATTTGTTTTGGAGACCACGATCAACATCAGAATCATCACAATGAATCATCTACAAAATGTGGCCAGTAGAACAAATAATTTCTAACGGAAGTGTCTGTCGGGACAGTTAATGTTTTGTACCTAAACATTGAAAGAACTGGGAAAACTTGTCATTAAATATAATAAAATGATTGCTGAAATTAGCAACGAGCCATTGAGTATATTATGTTTCTAAAATAATTTTTAAACATATATAAATGATGACAATTGCTTGAGACATATAATGTAGTTCGTCTTCTACGTGATTTTTTTTGTATGAGAAATAGTTTTAATATATGGACAGAACAATGTAAAAAACATATTACTTCTTCATTAGTGCACGCCAATGAATGTGATGTCATCAAGCGGATTTTCCTTCGGTATGAACCTAGAGTGTCAGATTAAGGTGTGGTTTGATAATTCATTGAAACAAATTCCATTAATGATGTATATTCTGACCAATGATCGATACAAAAATTAAACACATATTTTTTCTAAAATATTTTATCATCCAAAACTTACTCCCACAGTAGATATTGCTTGTGTGAGATCAAGCGATATGTAAAAGTGATATCTACATTGAAGGCATAGCTACAATCAAATTGTCATATTCCTATTACATCATCACTACGCTTCACACCACTAAGTTCACTGCTGACAAGGCCATGACATCACAAAATTGATGACGTAATAATGCTATGATGCTGATGTCAAAGTGCTATGACCTCATTGAGATCATTGCTTAAGACGCTAAATGTCAGTTATGTGTTTCAGATATGTTTATTATTTTGCAATTAATTGTTGGAGAATGATTTTAAATAATAAATCAAATCTCACCGTCGTGTGTTCTGATATAGAATACATCAACACTCGTTGATTAATGTAAATATATCCTAGGCATGCTTGGGATATTCATATATTTAATCAACTGGGGTTAATATAAATTATATCAGAAGACACGCAGGTAAGATTCACTGTATATTTGCTGTTCATGGCGGTAAATTGTCAATGTCCTATAGTAAGTATATATGTATAGATTTGTATAGTTACAAAGTTTCCAATATTCGTTTCCTCGTTTTCTTAAAGAAATACATGTGTGTTATATCTTAACATGACCAACAATCATATGAACATATCAAAACTGTTTCTATTTCTGTTTAAGTGACTTTGTCATTTTGGCACACAATTGTTTAATTTAAAACATCATGACGTGTGTTACTAAAATAGTGTAAAATATTCGAAATAATTTTTTATAATAACGTGGACGTGGAAATAAGTTATACAAATTATGTTTATCGTTTTAGTTTCACTGAAAAATATAAACCAAATGCTCAATTATCTTATCTGGGTAAATTATTCAGCATTATCCATTATTTGTTACATACGATATCCTATGGAACACGTTTGTTGGTGATATATCTGTCGATGACTTGTAGATGTACATTAATGGTAATTAATTATGCTAATTTTAATATTAATGTTAATGTTAATATTCGGAACATATCCCATAAGCTTTTCTTAGATAGAATAATATTTTGTTACCACAGCAAGTAACATATAATAAATGTAGTTAGTTTGGGAACATGGCACAATAGATAGAGGAATTAACATTTTGTATTTAACATTCTTGTCAAGAATTTATTTTGGATACATATCCGATGAAGATCTTTAAGATTTATTGGCTAAGTAGACCAAAGTGTTAACTTTTAGCATACTTTATTGAAATTATCTGTGGGACATATGTTCCTGGTTATTACAAGGTAAAACAATATCATCTGAAAGGTCTTATCACAAAGGATGCTCATGTACAGTATAAACGGCCTATCAATTAAAACAAGTATGACCAAGGTTAAAGTGTTTGAAGAATGGTTCCTGCACCAAAGTAAAACCTTATTACATCATGCGAGAGGTCTCATCACAACATATGCACGTGTGAAGTATCAGGCATATCACTAACAAATTAAAAGTTTTGGCCGAGAAACACACAGACAGATGCAAAGGCAGATGGACAGACAGGTGAAAAACAAAATGCCCATGGAATCTCCGATTCGAAGGGTGTTAAAAAAACTAAAAAATCTTAAGATGATACATTCATCAAAAGTTCAACGTTAGCTTGGCCAGACTAGTTAAACCTTGTACAGCCACAACGTAATGAATAGTTAAACCATGACTCTGCAAACTCAGCTAATGCAATCCTAATTACGCAGTGGTTTATGTATTTACACCTAATAAAGATGATACCGAATTATGGTGAGATTATGATAAAACTGCTGGATTCAATAAACTTGTAGCTTGCAAAATCATAAAGTTCAAACACGATCACATTCGGTCCGCAAATAGGCAGTACTACACTGTATATACACTAAATTCAGCACTCACAAAGCTCTTGGTAAGAGCCTCCCCCTTTTAGCCATAGCCATCCCGGATAGTCAGGGTCAGTATGGCTAAATGAACTAATTGTCTAATGCTAGTTTCAAGCCAACAGCATAAGAGGCAGCTCTAATGTTGTTTTCACACACAATCCCCAATGTTTGTATTTTGATCGGATGTATTAACGATTAGTCTTGATTAACATTTCAGTGCAGATTGTATAATTTGTTATGCGTGTTTGATTCAAACTACATACCTATTTAGTTATACCTTATATTTCAACTGCATTTCAAAACTAATTTGGAAATGTGTCCACATATTTAAGAAAATCGCCATCTTAAGATATTAATTTGTAAGGGAAAATCAATGCATTTTTATTTAAAATGTTTTGGGAGAGCTTTCAATAACGAAATTAAAATGGACTCAACCAGAAATAAACACAGCTGCTATAACAAGCCCAACGCTCTTAACTCATGATATGGAACAGATATGATATTTAATACCCTTCATCAAAGCTTGTAAACATGTTATGTGTTTATGATGTATCAAGAAGGGCCTTTTAAACAAACCTAAACACCCCCAGAATACTTACAAAATGATATATTATCGTTCATCAAAGGAATGATTTATACAGTGGAAGACAGGTTGAAAGTTGCAGACATACCATACTTAATTAGTAAGAGCAGAGTGAAGAGCATGAATACTCCTCAGTTAGGGAAAACTAAGTTTGAAATCACTTCCTCTACACGATGAAAATATCACAGATCGAATGACGTTATATGTACATTGATAGGACGTCATGTATACAATCAACACAATGTTACCGTCATTGCTAAGTGACAGTGCAACAATGTTATGACGTCGCCAGAAATCGCTCAATTGAAGTTTTTCTGCTGCACCATGCACTTTGGGTTCATTATACTGCCGAATGGAATATCACAGATGATGAAATTTTGAAATAACTTTACTGAACGTAAATGTTCGGCTTTGTGTGCAAATTAAATTCATCACGGTCTAATGGTCATATCACTTTTGCCGTGGCACCCATGCAACATGCAACCCTTGAATGATTATCAATGAATTAGTACAGAAGCCTATATGGTACATGTGATGTCATTTACTGAAATGGTTTGCTACATATGAATATTCACATGGTTGAGGATAAATACATCGTAAGAAAGTAAAAGTTTAACATGTTAAAGATATACCTGAAAAAAGATTTGTGTTGAACTTTTCTCCCGAGGTATTCTTTGGTTGGGTCTTCAGAAGAAAAACAACTACGAACCGAGGTGTCATATTCGTTTCCAAAGACAATGTTATAAGAACTAATCAATTTCTTTTGAACGTCAAAGTCTGAAAAAATACCGTATACGAAAAATGAGGATGGACAATTTTCCCAAAATTGCAGTTATTTAGTGAGTTTGACGTTTGACATTTAACTTTTGTATCAGTAAAAACAAACGTATTCTTGTGATTAATTTAAAATTTAGAATGACTCAACATGAAATCTCCATGGCATAACATATTCATGGTGCTCACATACATGTACATGCAGAAAGCTGGTCTTGTACTTTTAAACATATACATTGTAGCTCCAAATGTCAGAATCTTGTGTTCCTATCAGTTGATACAGATACATGAAGTTTTTAGGTATGTGGAAATGCTTCGCAATTTTGTACTGCATATAAAATATGTGGTTGAATTTAGATAAAAAAAAATTTTTTTTACTATTTATATGTGAAACTATAACCATCTTCATCCCCTACATTATACAAGATGTACTTTCTATAAAATGTATTTGAACAAGCATTTTGAAGCTGAATTACTGATAGAGATATTGACTTTATGATTTATGTGTCTGTCTCACAATTTGAAATTTAAGAGTAAAAAAGTACTTGCTCTTCGACAAATTCATCTAGATATCCAAATCCAGTATTTATCCATACATTTTTAATGTTTTACAACTTTGGCTTTTCATTGTTGAATACTTTATAGAAAATGTCCGTGTACATATGCATGTACATGTCAGAGGTCAGAAAATCCAATTTATGTGGATATTCAGAAAGATTTTATAATTTTGAAAGAGCTAGTTGTCTTGGCAACACTTTCTTATTTGAATTTTACATCTGCAACTGGCTTATCATACTGCCCAATGTTTAATTGGGTTATAGTAATGATATGACATGTTTGTGAAGACATTATAATTGCTATATGAATCAAATTATATAGAATATATTGTTATAAATGACTTTTTCAAAGGTTTATTGGGTAACAAATCTTATAAATTACCAACATTAATTATTTAACCATGGAACCCTTATTTACAATTTGCCATACACCTACTGTATGTACAAAGGTAAAATGTCCTCCTTATTTCCTACTGATCAAAACCTCCCCCTCTGTTTTTTTGTGTGAAGAAAGCCCTCTGCAGAGGGAAAGTTGAAAAATCCAACGAAGCTATATTTAAGATGTAATCGAATAATTTTAATCATCTTGGATTCTATTGGATTAATATTACGATGAAGGTGAGCACGTGCAACACATACTGTGTGTGGGAGTCGCACGCTACCCGTTTCATGAATAAAATAGGGTTCATACTGAAAAACAATTAGCTCTGCTATCATGACCCCGCGTTGCACAGTTTGAGACTGTTGCATTGGCAAATGTAGGGCATGAAACCAGGCATGATCACTTGAAATTGCTATTTTTCAAAATTGTGATATTTTAAAATGGTATTTATGAGAGGAAAGAGTGTATCTTATCATAAGTCTTTTCCTTAAATCGAATTTAATAGCCAATCAAAACGTATAAGCAACGGGCATACATACAGAATTCGAAAGACTGAGGCTTTCCCAAGGAATACCCAGTAGTAACGTGTTATGGAGGTTAAGTCGGTAAAAGAAAACCCTGGTGAGACAATAGAGTGATATCACTATAGGTTTATAAAAGAAAGCATTAGATCTTCTTACGGGTCACGTAAAGCAATTAGTTAGAAAAGTGTAAAGCAATTTGTAAGAAAAGTGCTTCCGTACATGTACATGTTACAAATTTAAAAATCTTCACCAGTGCTCTTTGAACATTAAGGGATATTAAACCTTTGTAAATGTTTGTGTTATGGTTTTGCAAAGAAGGTGAGGTGAGGTGAATTGGGGTTTAACGCCGCTTTCAAGAGTATTTCACTTATATCGCGGCTGCTAGTATTACGGCAGGGAGAAAGCCAGCAACGCCATGTGGCTAAGCATTGCCGTGAAACCTACGAGCACCGGCTGGAACTACCGAACCATGGGTGTTATACGTACAACGCTTAAATTCAGTGTAGCATTGCACCCAAACCTTACTGCGTGTAGAACAGTTGCAGACAAAGTTGCCGTGCCCTCGGCGGGATTCGAACCCCGGACCTCTTGATCCAAAGCCGAACGCGCTAACCACTGCGCTATCTCGCTCCGGTTTTGAAGAATCGGTTTTGCAAAGAAAACGATCCTCCAAAAACACTGAAAACATTCATGATAAGTCTATTGTTTTAACGACTTACACAGTTGGAACACATTGATACAGGTACATGTATATTGTCGTTATAAATGATGGTTAAGCTGATCAAGCAAAAGTGTGCACGAAGTGCATGTAAGATCCATGCATGTATGACACGTACTTCATTACATAAGTACATGTTTGTGTATGTTGCCAAATAGTGCTAAAGTTTGCCGAATTTGAATGTGAAACACAGTGGCTATATTTTCACCAATGAAGCATAATTATATGAGAATTAAAATATTGATACCTGATACTGGACGAGAGGTAGGAGAGATTACACTACAAACACAAAAGCACCAACAATTAATATTCTTGATATTCGCAGTCCATATCTGAGTGAGAATGAGAGGAAACGTCTAACTGTATGCTGGACGATAATTAATGGAATCTGCCTAGGGTGGACATTGCTGTCATGGTTGTCAATCAACTGATGTCATTTCACGTTCAATCGATCTAGGGAATGTGCCGTACTGCATTAATATTGCTTGACGGTAACGCCACACTGACTTCAATTAAGTCATTAATCAATTTAAAAGATTAACTTCAGACACTTTTTCAAGACAATGAAAACGAGGATTTCGGCTAAACTGTGTACAAAGTACCGAGTTTGTATCATTGTCAATGGAAAATATCTATTGTACTAATTGTTTTTTCAATCTTATATAATAAATTATGTAATTCAAAGCCTGATGAACCAAACGTTAAGAAAATGTGAGAAGGTTTGGAACATGTCTAGTTTCTGATTTCGACCAAACCCATACTATACTGGCCATCATTTGCGATTGGATTAAGCATAAACAAAATTTGTGTTGATTGCATAAATGACGACAGAGAAATTGTAGTTTTCACGAGTGGTAATCCATAGGTCAATCATAGAAGTACATGTTTAAAAGTTTTTAATCGAGTGCATGTTATGTTTTAGGATTTGAATAACAATGACCAATGACCTGGGGTATCTATTGGAAAGTCTGATATGCAGATTAGATTCATTGTGACATATACATGTAACTGCATGGGCATTCTGTTCCAACAGGGGTTACTCCCTTCAGATTTTCCAACCTCTGTAATATTAAGCCATGTATCTCGTTTCCATCAAAATACCCTGGTGGGGAAAAGGGGTACGTCATACTGTTATCCTACTTCTTATCGAATGAAAACACAGCTTTCATCGGCTTGGTCGACAGAGTGAGCCCAAATATCCTAGCATTTGACTGTAAAGGGTCACTATGGTCTTCTTTATTTATCAGCATGTATATGATCAAAATGATCAAATAGCATATTTCGAAGACAACATGACACGTTTTTGTTTCCACTTATAAGATAAATAGTTGCGTTTGTAAAATTTCAGGGATTCATTGATATTCAACACCCGCAAATTTAGTTTAAAACCGACGGCGTTAGCCGGAGGTTTTAAACGCTGAAATTTTCGGGTGTTGAATAGCAATGAATCCCGGAAATTTTACAAACGCAACTATTTATCGATATTGTAACATGACCGTTAGTTATCAGGCGTTTTAAAACGAACTCTCTTTTTGCGTACTTATCTCCGAGTGGAAAGGACTTTGCGACTGTTCCATTTCTGTAAGAGGTGTGGTCAGGTCAAAACAAATGTAAATACTCGGCGTAATATGTACATTAGCAACAATTAACACATAAGCCCAAACAATGTCACTCAACTATGTTCACTTCATAATATTCACATATCCTTTTAGATGGCGATAAACATTTATCTACGACATCAACACAGTAAAATACCTACGAACACAAATCTTAAACTTGCCCTAACCCATTGTGACAATGACTCTAGCATTGTGACGTCAAAACGGTTGATCACTATGACGTCATGCCATGGCAACGGCATTCGGTAAACACAGCCGCATGGAAGAAGGCGTCAAACTTGGACAAATCTTACTAGTTGCAAACATTTTAGTTACTTGAAACAAATTAATTTTGAGAGTTATTTGTGACCTATACTGCTATACGCATGTTAGAAAATGACAAAGCCACCTGTCAAATTTGAGTAAGGAGAACATATTAAGAGAAAAAGAAAAAGAAAATTTTGAGTCGGGCCGAATCTTGTGAACATGATATATATGTTCGCGGTGATCCACCCCAAGTAATTTGCGGGTACTCATTGTCATTCAACATAGGCAAATCAACCAATCAGAATCAAGGATACACCGAAATCATGTTACAATATGTCGTTTTTGGCAAATTTCATTTTTACAACGGAACAACTAGATTCAAAAGTCTTTATAGAAAAACAGATCGGAAAATATAAAGGGGGATTCATCTGTGGGAAGAGAACTGGGGTCAAATCAAAACAAAGTTTAAATGTGTCCTATGGTGAAATATCTATCAGTTGAATGTGGTGTTATGAAATGCCTATCACAATTATTTCTGATTCAGCCAATTAACGCATAGACAAACTGAGAGTTTCTTTCGGCAAACTTCACCAATGTTGATTATCCACTTAACCATGTGTTCATCATGGTTGTTTCGCGTATTTATATATGAGAAGAAATATCATATACACTTGGAGTACTGTTATTAACAGCTCCCTCTTGCTTATGAGATTGAATGCTTTCCTGAAAGGATACCTACATTTCCATGAAAATATTAGGTTACGCGTCCTAAATATACAAGCCACCTAAAATTCATACAGTGTATAGTAGCTTATAGAAGTTTTTGCACTCGTCATACAAAAAGCATATATCAATTGGAGAACATGAATGCAGCTTAAAAAATTACCGTTTTCTGGGAGGAATTTATTATATTTGCAATGACATGTTTAAAGTTTTCCGTGGACACAAGACTGTTTAGGTAAAGTGCACGTGCTTGTGACGTCACTAAGGGTCTCAGCATTTTGGATATATAAATAACAAACATGAAGCCGGGGTTCTTCTGAAGTAGTAATAAGAAATATGTATCTGACTCTCAATATTGATTGTGAATGGCATATTTAAATGTATGTTTCTAAGCATTTAAATGTATGTTCCTTAGCACTCAAACGTGTGCTCCTAAGCACTTAAAAGTAAAGGCTACTGTTCGACCATCGTGTACATCAGAAGCCTATTAAAGAAAGGTTTAGTGCTCTCTGCTGCTTGAAATATGATATATCATCGTCCATCAAGTAAAATGATGTAGTATCTGCCAGACAGGTTAAGTTTACAGACAGGCAGCACTTAATTACAACGAAGCTTTGCGAAGGCTTGGCAGTCGAGTGTATCTGTGTGAGGCAGGAAATTTACATTTAAAAGTGCAAATAATCGTTTTCAAAGTAACATTGTGTATGACATGTTACACAGCTTAATGATGACAGATACACCACAATTGTGGAAAGTTTAGTCACAATGTTTACTGAGTAAAGTAATCTGTGGCAGCAGTTAAGTGTAACAGAGTGGGTAAAGTGTACTGTATAATGAATACAATTCGTTTTGGAGAACACAATCAACATACACATTTCACATAAAAATAACACGTTGTAAATGTAGGGATAAGCAAAACGAAATTACAGTAGCGACACCAAAGAATCATCAATATCAATTATCTACAAAAAGGGAGAAGTTGAGCAAATTATTTCTAATGCATGTCCAGAACAGTAAATGTTTTGTATCTAAACATTGAAAGAACTGGTAAAACATGTCAGTCAAGATTATAAAATGATTGCTGAATATTAAAGAGTCATTGAGTATGTTATTTTTCAACAAATATAAATGATGACAATCGCTGGAGAAATCGTTCAACTACAATATGACATATGCGAAATAGTTTACATATATGAAATAGTTGTCACTAAGGTGACATGATCCCCCGCCGCAAATTAATACTTCAAAATTGAAAAATAATGTTAAGATCAGCAAAACTGACTGGGCCCTGTATTTTCCCTAAAAGAACTATACTGGTGTTAGATAATGATGAGAATCCAATGAACAGTTCTTGTGATATCGATTCTCCTGACAAGCTTAACATGTCGACAAACTCAAAGTTCCGCTGTGACCTTGAGAATAATGTCAAGGTCACCAAAATCTAATCAGCCCTTTGTCTTCCCTTGGAGAAGCTATGTGTAAGATATGAAGAGAATGTGAATGGTTCTTGAGATATCCCGCTGACAAGGGTAAAATAGCAAAGTCTCGTTGTGACGTTGAAATTAAGATTAAATTTTATAAACCTATGTAGGAACATTACTCTCCCTATGATGAACCCATATGCAAAATATGAAAAGAATCAAGTGAATAGTATTTGAGTTATTCCATTTCGTACGGACGTACTAACAGACGTACAAATGTAGGGACGGACGGACGCAGCCGAATACTATATCCCCCGCTTCGTGCTAAACGCGCGGCGCGGGATAACACCAGTTTTCTTGACTGCGAGATCGCCAGTTGCATAGTCACAAAGACAAGGCACACGTGCAAATGCTTTTCTCGTCTATCTTCGTCCTGCAGGTTTCTCTTGGCATTTATTGCTCATTCACTTTGATTATAAAACAAAAGACCAAGTTGGGAAAAACAACTAGATCAACATTTGTAGGAATTGTATAACTGAATCATGGCATAAATAGATAAACATATGATTACATTTCAATTACTGTGAGAATTAAAGAATTGTGTTTCTCTTTTGTTTGTTTGTTTGTTTGTTTGTTTGTTTGTTTGTTTGTTTACAGTTGGCGAGTCTGCCACAATGCAATGCGCTTTGAAATAATATATGCTATCTAATTAGACTGGAAAACACTTTTAATTAAGTGTGTTTTATCCATGACAAATATTCGGTGTAACATATCTGCGAACAAATATGTGTATATATTTCAATGATATAGATTTGTTTGCATTTGGCTTTTATTTCTATCAACAAAATCAATGGCTCTCTTTAATCATAAGTTCAAAATATCATTTAAAACTGATCGAACTGAACATTGGTAACCTCGTTCGTCAACCTGAATACTACTTTGCAGAGGTCATATCAGGTGATATTTACAATGACCTTTAACCTTTAATAATTTCAGCAAATCAGAGGCCTTCTTAGATAGGGTCGTGAATGGTGGCTTTATAGCCTCGTTGCTGATGGGCTTGAGTAAAAGGTCATCTGACATGACCTTTATGGTGCACTCCTCAGATTAGATACTCAGCGAGGTAAGAGTGTTACGATTAATTTGATTTAAACGAGATTGCCTTTTATCACCCAAAACTGTGTTCCACGGGAGATATCGCTCGTGTGAGATCAAGCGATATCTCCTAGGAGATATCATTTTGGCAGTACATTTTGCCAATGCCCTGACACCATTAACTACATGACATCACAATGCTTTTACATCATCGAGTAATGACATCACAACGCTATGACGTCATAAATATGATGACGTCACAATGCTATGACTTCACCGCACTGATAGCCTAATGGCAAAGATGTGCTCAGAGGTGTACACTATTTCATTGAAACGTAATAAGAATGATTTTGGATGATAACTAGAATCTCACCCTCGTGTCTTCTGATACCAAATACATGTACACTCGTTGATAAAAGTAAAAATATCCTCGGCAAGCCTCGGATGTTTTTAACTTTTATCAACTCGTGTTCAATTATTTGATATCAGAAGACACGAGGGTGAGATTCTCTATAATTTCCATTTTCTTATCGTCTTAAATGGAAAGAAGCCATGGGTCATGTAACAATTAAAAGTTATTTTCATTGCTCAAACCTATCATACATTTCTGTTACCTCTATGACATAGAAAGTTTGGATTGGACATCAATTTCGAAGGCACTAGATCAACCTAGTACTCCGTTTCACAATTTGGTTTAAAATGGTTTTATAACATATCCCAAAATCAATATTATGCTTATTTGAAGTATTCTGTGTTCTACCTCATCTCATATAATGTTGCTGGCAATGTAAAAACTAAGGTGCTTGCATTAGAGATTGTTTTTAATATTGAAATACAATAATCTAAATCTCAACTTTATGGTTATTTATTAAGGCATGTCTGTCTCTAAAGCATTCATTTAAATATTCATTCCATCATAGAGTGTCAGTTTTAAGATTTCCCCTAATACATAAAATTATGATGTGAAAAAACAAATTACTTTAATGATAATATTATGTATCCTGACTGAAGATTTATTAAAAAAACCCAAACACATTCAGCATTAAATTGTTCTAAAATATAAGTTTGCTGTTCATGGCAGTGCCATACAAATGAATTAACAATGCCTTATACGCTCGGAGTAAGTATTATAGATTCGTATAGTAATTCAGTTTTCAATATTCACATAGAAAAAAATAATACAAGAATTTTTTATTTATTCTTTCTTTGAAGCAACTAATTTTCTAATGTAAAGTATACCTTTTTACTTGGTAATCCACAATATGTGCCACAAAGTGGAAGGTGTGCTAATGTGCTATCAAAGGTTGCCTAGGTTCAAAAGGAGCACAAAAAGTAATTTACATTCCGTGATCAGGAAGTTGTGTGTTTCACCGTTTTCTTGAAGAAATACATGTCTAATACAATAAAATGGTAATCAAATCCTATTAACACATTAACCCATTTCGTTTCTTTTTCTGTTAAACATCACTGGAAAACATCATATATGTGTCACTGAAATAGTGAAAAATATTGGAAATGAAGTTTATAATTACGTGGAAAATAAATGATCATGATCACCTAACAAAAGTTGCTTAAAATAGAAAAAGACATCTCCTCTATTTTTCATTGCGTAATAGCTGGAGGATACGTTATTCATGGCACAACGCCGTTTGCGAATGATACTTGGAAGTCAAACGAAAATAAATCGGGACACTGTTGTTTGAAACTCAATGTTCGGGTTTATGCAATATAAAAATAATAATTGATGTAGGTGATCAAACATTTGCCTGGCATGTATAACTACATGGCTTTTCAATATTAGACAGCAGCTTTAAACTATAAAATGTTTTACTTAATGATCAGTGGAAATAAGTTATACAAATTACGTTTATCGTGTAAAAAGTATATAACCAAATGCATACATAATTTATCTGTGTTATATTATTTATTCAGCATCATCTATTATTTTTCTACAATCGGTATGTAATACCGTGAGATATAGTCGTCGCCCTGTCCGTATGCCGTAATCATTTCCTTTCCGAAACAGAACTTTATGATATCTGTCTTAACCTTTCCACGTGTATTACCCACATGAAGTGGTGCCTTTTGATATTTTCTGAAATGTTTTTTTTTTATCGTTTCCATTGACACTCATTGGATTTTGACTTTTTTCTGGGATAGGTACATGTGTACATCCCTCTTAAGTACAACTTCCGCATGACTAGACTAGTTAAAGCCTGTACAACCGATATGTGATGAATAGTTCAAACTTAAACCATGAAACTGCAAACTCAGCTAATACAATCCTCATGCAGTGGTGGACGTGTTTACACTTGATAAAGAGGATACCGAACTGTGGTGAGATGATTATAAAACTGCTTGATTCAATAATCTTGTAACTTGCAAAAGCATGCAAGTTTCAAACACGATCACATTCGGTTCGCAAATGAGCAGTACTGCCGCTTTATATACTAAATTCAGCACTAACAAAGCTCTTGGTAAAAGCTCACTCCTTTCAGCCATAGCAGTCCTGTCTAGTCAAGGTAAACATTGCCAAATGAACTAATTGTCTAATGCTACTTTCCAGCTCACAGCATAAGAGGCAGCTCTAATGTTGTTTTCACACACAATCTCCAATAGTTGTATTTTGATCGCTCAAACTGATGTGCTTCTGTCTGAACGATTAGTTTTGATTCAACATATCAATGTGGCTGGTATAATCTTGGATATATGTTGCTTACAGGAAACTCGTGTTTTTATACAATGCACGTACTTAATTTTTTGGGGGATATCTAAAATGCTTGGTTCAGATAAAAGGGTCAATATAAATGACATAGAAAGTTTGGATTGGACATCAATTTCGAAGGCACTAGATCAACCTAGTACTCCGTTTCACAATTTGGTTTAAAATGGTTTTATAACATATCCCAAAATCAATATTATGCTTATTTGAAGTATTCTGTATTCTACCTCATCTCATATAATGTTGCTGGCAATGTAAAAACTAAGGTGCTTGCATTAGAGATTGTTTTTAATATTGAAATACAATAATCTAAATCTCAACTTTATGGTTATTTATTAAGGCATGTCTGTCTCTAAAGCATTCATTTAAATATTCATTCCATCATAGAGTGTCAGTTTTAAGATTTCCCCTAATACATAAAATTATGATGTGAAAAAACAAATTACTTTAATGATAATATTATGTATCCTGACCGAAGATTTATTAAAAAAACCCAAACACATTCAGCATTAAATTGTTCTAAAATATAAGTTTGCTGTTCATGGCAGTGCCATACAAATGAATTAACAATGCCATATACGCTCGGAGTAAGTATTATAGATTCGTATAGTAATTCAGTTTTCAATATTCACATAGAAAAAAAAATAATACAAGAATTTTTTATTTATTCTTTCTTTGAAGCAACTAATTTTCTAATGTAAAGTATACCTTTTTACTTGGTAATCCATAATATGTGCCAAAAAGTGGAAGGTGTGCTAATGTGCTATCAAAGGTTGCCTAGGTTCAAAAGGAGCACAAAAAGTAATTTACATTCCGTGATCAGGAAGTTGTGTGTTTCACCGTTTTCTTGGAGAAATACATGTCTAATACAATAAAATGGTCATCAAATCCTATTAACACATTAACCCATTTCGTTTCTTTTCTGTTAAACATCACTGGAAAACATCATATATGTGTCACTAAAATAGTGAAAAATATTGGAAATGAAGTTTATAATTACGTGGAAAATAAATGATCATGATCACCTAACAAAAGTTGCTTAAGATAGAAAAAGACATCTCCTCTATTTTTCATTGCGTAATAGCTGGAGGATACGTTATTCATGGCACAACGCCGTTTGCGAATGATACTTGCCGTAATCACTTCCTTTCCGAAACAGAACTTTAAGATATCTGTCCTAACCTTTCCACGTGTATTACCCACATGAAGTGGTGCCTTTTGATATTTTCTGAAATGTTTTTTTTTTTATCGTTTCCATTGACACTCATTGGATTTTGACTTTTTTCTGGGATAGGTACATGTGTACATCCCTCTTAAGTACAACTTCCGCATGACTAGACTAGTTAAAGCCTGTACAACCGATATGTGATGAATAGTTCAAATTTAAACCATGAAACTGCAAACTCAGCTAATACAATCCTCATGCAGTGGTGGACGTGTTTACACTTGATAAAGAGGATACCGAACTGTGGTGAGATGATTATAAAACTGTTTGATTCAATAATCTTGTAACTTGCAAAAGCATGCAAGTTTCAAACACGATCACATTCGGTTCGCAAATGAGCAGTACTGCCGCTTTATATACTAAATTCAGCACTAACAAAGCTCTTGGTAAAAGCTCACTCCTTTCAGCCATAGCAGTCCTGTCTAGTCAAGGTAAACATTGCCAAATGAACTAATTGTCTAATGCTACTTTCCAGCTCACAGCATAAGACGCAGCTCTAATGTTGTTTTCACACACAATCTCCAATAGTTGTATTTTGATCGCTCAAACTGATGTGCTTCTGTCTGAACGATTAGTTTTGATTCAACATATCAATGTGGCTGGTATAATCTTGGATATATGTTGCTTACAGGAAACTCGTGTTTTTATACAATGCACGTACTTAATTTTTTGGGGGATATCTAAGATGCTTGGTTCAGATAAAAGGGTCTCAGTAGTAGGTGCAGTGCAGTTATGTGAAAATTATTGTTGCTTTACTAGAACGTTTTACCTATTCGGACAATTATATAGGAATTCATGTTGCCTTTATGCAAAATATCGCTTTTTCATGGCGACTTATCTATGACGTTGCTCTCTGAAAGCTTCGTTGAGCTAAGCTTTGTGTTTTTTCAGTTCTGCTAAGTATCAGGACGGACAGAAAAACGAACCAACCAACTAACGGACGGAGCCCATTTAAATTTCTCCCGCCATTTAGATGGGCGGGGGATAATGAGGAAATAACATCAGTGATATCGGCAGTATATATATCATGACTTTTTATGTTTTACTTTTGCTTTTAACTCTTTATTTATTTATTAATTTATTAATATTATTATTGTATTATACAGAGTTTAAAAAAACCTATCTTGTTGCGAAATACTAAAAAACATCAAACTACTGAACTACTCATTTTATTGTAAAGCAGAACAATAACACATCAACATATTAAATTCATTCTTTAGGTTTGACTCTTTAATCCATTACAACTGATATTATCAACATATGATATTGCCATTATATTAATTGCATTCCGTGTATTCCAGGAAGTAAATACTACCTCACATGCATTAGCATAGCAGTTTGAAGGTTCTGCTGTGTGAGTCTGAGGCCTCCAGGCCGTTGAACTATTTCAGTCCATCTACTTCCAAATGAATTAACATCACACTACTATTAATCCGAAAGTATCTTATTTCTTATTTTACTTTTACGAAAGGTCAAGATAGATTTAGGTAACTGTATTATTAATGTATTGATCTACATTCAAAACTACACTTTATGTGTCTCTTAAGGTTTCACGTTTTCCAAAACTGTGATGAAACATTCATAATACCTAATTCTAAGATTATATAAAATTAGTACGTCAACGAAGACAACAAACCTACATTTACTATTTCAGATTTTACTAACCCGTTCGGCACATGAGTTCCATATTAGAGGTGCTATATGCTGCGTCAGTAAGATTGTAGCGTCAGGATTCCTTTAGTTTCTGTTAACTTGATGAGATCGCTGAATCTTAAATTACGTTTAAAAGCAGATAATTTAAGAATTGGGAATTTATCGCTAACCTGTTAAAAGGTAAACAGTGTACTTTTAACAGAATGTACTTAGTTGGTGAAATATAACTGGTTGACGAGCAAAGACTCTCCATTTGCGATATCTTTATTTCTACCTGTGGACAGATGTCTGGAGAAAATTCTCCAATCTAATTTATAATAGAACGTGACAAAAGAAGTTTGATATGATTTCATATAGCTACATCAGATTAATATATATTATGTATATATTTTAAATGTAATATGCAATTAGCAGTACCCAATCTATAACAGATGTGTATATCCATCATATATAGAAGAAAGGGAAGATTGCAGAAAAATAAGGAGGTAAGAGTATGAAATGAATTTTTAAAGATCACAAAATCGTTTGTTATTCACTACACCTGTCCTTTTACATTGTTATTACTTTAAAAAATGTTTGCACAAATTGAAAACATAATGTTTACAAAGGGTCGCATAGATGTGGGTCTATGAAAATGACCAATATGACAACAAACAAACATAAGTAATTTATAAACACTCGCTTGTAATTGGGCAGAAGGAGATTAGAAGATGTGTGCAAAGCTTGAACAGAATCGGGTAAATAGTTGTCCTGCTCTTTGTATAATTAATGAAAACTAATACCCTCTACCTAAAGATTTCTAAGTAACGAAAGCGCTCCAGTACTGTCTGAAGAAGGAGAGAAGACAAGTGCAGACTGTCTCTCGTGAACCATAATTAATGGAACCTGCCAGTGGTGGACATTGCTGCCATGGTTGTCAATCAATTGAAGTTCACATTCATTCAGTTTAGCAAATGCGACTGTCTGTGCAGCTTTACTGTAACACTTCAATGACTTCAATTGAAACATTAATCATTTTAGTAGATTAATTTAGAGTACTGTTGCCAGTCAAGGACAACGACAAAATAAATATATATGAAACATCCATTTAATTATATAAAACTTGTGTTTGTAATGTGAAATAATTTGATAAACATTATTTGATTTAACATAAACTGTAGTAAGATATGTCTTAGTAACTATTCGTTAAAGGAGCCTTGAAAATAAACAGCGTGCATGCAGGTAGCGGAGAGCCTGCCAGATTAAAGAATGAAAAAGGTAACATATGGTTAACGCCACATGAAATATGGTCATGGTAGAAAACAGCATGGGTCATATCAATTCATTAAACCTAATTTAGTCTAAATAAAATCAATAAGAAAATCATGTGGATAAATTATCAACACCTTTCATAATTTCAACGTTATGCCAAAACCTTAAATTATTTTCATTCCCGGCTGTTTACATTTTTACTATGAAAATAAATCATCTATACACATGCAAGATGGGCTTCGTTTTCTGTATTAGAAAGCAAACCCTTATATTTCCTAAAGAGGCAGGACAATTCCTCTTGTTGTATTTCTGCAGCCCCTTATGATAGTTTGACACTTCGTTAATAATATATTGCAATTATGTAATCTGTGAAGTAATATTGTCTTTAATTCCGAATGTCTTCCTCAGTTACGTGTTCACTATTTTAGCATGGTTTTACACCAAACTTTCAGTGTATTCCACATAGTTTGTAAGTTGCCTTTTTGAATATATACAAATGTATATTCAATGTGTCGCTTGTTTGATTTCAATAATTGTTTTATTTAGTTCTCTTCATGTTGCCATTGTCAAATCAGGCTATTCTTAGTGTGCAAAATGTGTCTCAACTTTTAAATGACTCAAAATGACATAGGGGTGAACATATTACTTCAATATTTACATATCCTATTTTCAGACTGACTACAGAATTGCACGGTAGGTACCAGTAAATATATACATGCGACCCTGTGCATGTGACTTTCATAGTAATACAGCACGTGTATATTCACTTTCAAATGCACTGAAGCTGTACTAATAGATAATTCATTATATACTCACATGAAGAATACTTTACTTTAAAAAAGAATCCTTGAAACTGTTTTAATATTTTCTTCAATTCAACGTATTCAACCGGTAAATAGTTAACCTTTTTATTTTCAATGGAAAAACTGCTCATAAATGTTTAAAAATTAAAATATGTTTGAAATATGTCTACTACTATCCGCTGCACTTGTTATATCACATATACTGAGACCAGTGAACCCTCAGTGGAGAATATCTGACAGGGCATAGAGTAGCTGCTCATTGTGGTAACTTTAATCTAGCAAAGAGTCAACATAGAGCCACACTATCCTTGATGAAACAGTTCCCTATAGAGTATCAGTTTACATATCATGTCTGCATCTAGTCTATTTCATTTGAGTTGTTTAACGTGACACACTGATGACCGGAATAAACCAATGATAACAATTACATTAATATTATATGGTTTCCGCGTTAAAGTGACAAGTTACAAATGACAAGAAAGCCTAATAACAAGTGCATGTTTATCACATACAATGCATATTTATCCAAACACGTTATCATATCTGTGGTTTAAATGAATTGATAAAGGGCATCACAAGCTCAGCCACACAACATAGTCTTAACCAGCAAAAACTGTAAATGACACTATTATCATAAAACCGTTGGTTACTAAAACATGGAAGAATGATTGACCTTATTTGAGGAATATGAAATCAAAGCTATGAAAGGTTCTTGACAAATAGAACGTTGTTGCCATATACTTATCGTAAAGGCATGACAAATTGAGACTACTCCAAACAGTCACTCTTTATCAGTAGTTTGGTAATGAAAACCTAAAGTGGCAGATACTCCTCGGTGGTGGTCTGAGAGCCTGCGGTTAAGATTCTAACGTCTGAGTTGTGTCAATATGTCTCACCAGTCTTCATCAGTATTAACACATGACGCCTGGAATATACTGGGAAAACTTTGATTTAAAGAAGAAATCCTGTTTTATGAAGATAAGCATGTATATGTGAGCAATGTTGTTCCTGTAATCCAAACGAGAATAATGTGTTCAATGTCATCATCTTTACCGTTTTATCATTTCCATAGTGGTGTTTTGGGAGTATTGTCGCATTCAAGATAATTGATGCGCAGATAATGCCAATAATGTTTTATTCAAGTGAATTGTTGACTCATTTAAACTTTGAATGTGTCCAGCTCGCATTGCATATTGGTTACAGTTGTTATCAATGCCCAATCATAGTAAATATGTGTAAAAATCGAAATGAATGCAATCTTGTTACATGGGCATCAAAGGTTGGTTTCGCTAGGGATATGCTTTTTTCATCTCTAAGCAAGTGAGTTTCTCAGTTTCTCAGTTTGTTCAAAGATTTAAGAATGTCATTATTAAGATTCCTTTCTACCGAGAACATAAGTCTCTGCTAACAGTTTAATATTATTTGACAGACCCTAAGAATCTAGAATTGTAACGGCTTTTGTTATTTTAAGATCTTGGGAAGTACTTTAAATTAAAAAGCGGTAAGGTTAAGACGCGTTTGAAAAATGTATCAGGTCTATTGTTATGATTTGTTTGGACGTGTGCCTTTGGCTTTGAGTAAGTTTTACGTTCTTGGCAGATCAAACCTTGAGGATAAAAATGGTTATCTAGTCTAATCCCAACATGTTTTATAATGTATGAATTTTTTTTATTTTAGATTTTAGATATCAGATATTTCAGTTGTCAGACAGGTGCTGTAATAATAAGAACTATTTGTCAAGTATTCATCATAACACATTTACGGTTCACGTCTGACAATAAGGCCACCACATCGCCATTGAGCATCATTTGCAATCGAAGGAGTTTTCATGGTACTTGATGTAAATAATCTACAGAACAATCAATGGTGAAGACTATACACTAATAAATGTCAATATTTTGCAATAGATAATTAACATCACTGAATGAAATTGCTGACAGAATGATAGCTAATCCGATGAATATTGCAGTATTTGCTGTTAAATTGCGGTGCATCTATGAACAGTGATACTCTAGATGAAGGTATGCAGACTACTATATTGTCTGTAAATATCCAGGAAATCATTTACTTAAAATGTTACTTTAAACATTTTATTTCCAAATGAGCAACTACCTTTATAAATGTTGCAGCATTGCAATTTATCTCATTGAAATAAATGAAATCGCACTACAAACTCCCTACACTCCCTTTAAAGAGATCAGTGAATCCACAAGGACAATCCCGACAGAGCATAGACGGGCTGCTCAATGTAGCAGCTTTAATCTCATAACAAGTCCAATAGGTCAACGTGAAGCAATAATAACCTTGATGATAAAACTCCCTTTAGACTGTCAATCATATCTATCCTGTCTGCATCTAGTCTATTTGATTTTGTCTGTGTAATATGATCAGAGCGATGTCCGGATTAATGCAATGATGAATAATGCATGTACATTATACAATTTTCTCTTTAAGCTTAGTCACTTCTTCAAATGCAAAAATAATTCATTTCCTGCATTTCCATTCCAAACGTAATGAACCCAGGTAATGATCAGCTTGTCTCTTAATAAGACCTTATGACAAATGCATGGAGAACATATACCAGTTAATTTATCTGAACACATAAGTGTGTCTGTGGTGTGAATAAAGGCACACATTACAACATGGTATTAACCATTTTAAGACGGCGGGATACTAAAACATGAAACATTAATTTGCGAAATATCAATTCATAGATAAAGACATATTATAGTACATTAAATATCAGTGTCATACATTTCTCTCCTATCATTTATCAAAGTGTTTATCAAATAATAGCTAAAGTTCAATTTACTTTTTAGCGTGGTCTCATCAAGAACCACTGGCTCTAGAGAGCTGACATTTTGCGTACAAACTTGTACATGTGATTTATTAAATGTAGATTCGGTGATTCTTAAAACATGTTTTTCTTTTCTTTTCTAAAACCAAAATCTTTAGGGAAAAACACTCGTGTGTACAAATGGATGTGGATTACTCCTGATAAGGAGCACAGTGATTATGCCCTAAAAAAAAATATTTTTGTCAACTTGTATTCTCAAGAACCTAGAAGCGCTGTAGCACGAATTTTGCAAATAATGTTTTCTCAAATTTGCCATTTATTATTAAAGTTTATACAATTATTATATTGGTGCGTAAATGGGTAAACATCTCATTACACGACCTGACAAGCCGTATGCATAGACAACGGCTATCCATATTTGGAGAAAATGATGCGACGTGTAAATTGATATTTTATAAGTTGTGGAATTCTTTAATGTAGAGGTAGATTTGTAGGTCTCATGAGAATTTGAGAAGATGTTTGGCCATACCATCATTGTACCATATTTGAATGTTTAGGTATCGCTACATCAGTTAGATCACTTGAACTACCTTCGAGCGGTCATTTTAATGTGGACACATTAAAAATTGCCGTTCAATGGGAAATGGACTCGCATGGCTAAACCAAACCATGCACATTCATTTTAGCATTTTTTAAAAATTTATTTAGTAGTATCATTTAGCCATTGGTAACACTTATTTATATTTTTGTGAGAGCACTTTATTTCAGTAAGAAAATCGTGCTTCATCGCCTTTAAAGCCTAAGAAAGCAGAAATAGTGTGTACCTATGTTTTGGCCAGTGTTATAGTATATAGTAACCCTCATATAATGTCTTTTAAAAATATAACTTTGCAGTCTTTAATAATGTATGATTAATTTATTTTTTTTGCAAATTCCTTTCCTATTACCTCGATAAGAATAATGTTTGTTTTGTAACATCAACATAATTAAATAGCTTTTATATATGAAAAATAGGGACTCAAGCACAATACGATCCTCAATATATATTGGACACAGGGTCCCCTGCTAAAGTTTAAAACACACATATTTTTGAAAAAAATTCAAATACAAAATGTATACAAATATGTTCAAATCGTACATAAAACAAATATTTCTTAGTCTCTTAGTATAAACCTAAATTTAATATATGTTTACTTGAGGTCACATACAAATTAAAGTGACGTCTTTAAGGTTGCATTAAATATGAACTACTCTTGACAAAAAATGTCATGAAGGTTTAAGTTTTTGAACTTATTCCCGAAATAAGATAGAATTATAATAATCCATTATTGAAGGGCTTTTTATCCCACCAGTATATAATACAGTAGGATATAGTCGTTCCGGGCCCTAATTCGAAAAATGTTCAAGATATCTTTCTGAAACATTCCATATGAATTACACACTGAACTGAAGTGGTGCATTTTGATATTTTCAGATTTCGTTATTTTTCTTTTCCATAGAAACCTGATGGATTTGGTCATTCTTCAAAGATAGGTCCGTTTCCGGAGCAGTACTCAAAAACTCTTCATAATAAATTCTGAAACTCTGCATGTGTATTACCCACTAACTGAAACGGTGCCTTTTGATATTTTCAGATTTCCATTGAAATGTGTTGGATTTCGACTTTGTTCATGGATGTTTCAGGGGTAGATCTCCAAATCCCTTCATGATATCTACCTGAAACTATCCACGTGTATAACCCCCACACTGAGGTGGTTCTTTAATAATATACAATTACTTTACAAAGATGTGTTGTGATGATTGTGGGACTGTTTTGATAAGCCATCTTCTGACAAATCTTGCATAATTATGATCCTCATCATCATTATTCTCCTGATCATCATATAAACCAATCAGCATGCATGTTCAAAGAATAGCACGTAGTGAGAACAAACTCGTTCAAGAAAAATCATAATTTTCTTTCCATTGAAAATACAATGTTCAGAGTATGCAATTCACATAAAATATCTGTGTTGCTCGACTGAAAGTGTAATTGAGTACTTGCGTGATCAATGCAATTTCGTGAGTTGAATTTATCTTTTCAGTAGTCACGTTTGTAAGATTAGTTTAAATATCGTCAGACAAGTGATTGTTCGTTGATTTTGTAGTCCACTGCCTTGTTGATACGAACTCTCATGAAAACACTATGTATACAAAAAAAAGTGCTCTGTATATAGTTAGCAATTATTCATCCATTGTTCATCAGTAATCTGATTGTTAATTAAACCGTATTTAGAGTGAAATTAATTGACAGAAATACTATTTTATTGAACATAACTTTTTTAAAATATTGTGTATATGTGTTCCAGTCCAGGATCCATATTTTCAAAGCTCTCTTAGCGCTAAGATAGTCGTAAGTGCCATACATTAACATTACTTACGGCTATCGTAGCACTACGGCAGCTTCGAAAATATGGGCCCAGGTTATTATTTTTCAACTACGCATTATGATGAAAAATGTATGATGCGTGGTTTGTTACTACATGTATCTCCTGTACCTTGTGTTTTAAATATAAAACACACTTAGCACATTTTTGTCCGTCCCATATTCAGGAGATGATGGTTTCTTAAACTGACAAAGTTCGTCAATGTGTTCTGACATTCGTATATTCCCCACACCGAGAAATATTTATAATATATGCGAATCGACGTTCCACAATTTTTTGAGTTCATTTCATCAATGAAAACTTTCCTCGCCGTTCCATAAGTTCCACACAGGCTCATTCAGAAAACAGCAACTGAACTTTGTGCAAAAGTAGAAAACTTTTCGTAGGTTAAGTTCAGTTAAGTCATGAAATTATACGACATCGACCTCGCACCTTATAATTACGATTTCTGACTTTGGTGCTCGCAGGCTTAGCCTCGTTGTGGATATCTAGGCCACCACTATGGTTAGATAATAAGAGTCGGCTATACTTATTCAGTTGTAAGCCTTATATACCCTGTTATACCCTATACATATATGTATTCATCTGAAACTTCTTTGTGTTTAAAACTATATCTTATTTACAAATAGTATTGATTTTGTTTATCTTATGATTTATGTATGGTGAGTATCTCACTGAAACAGTTATGTTATTTAACAAAATTCAGACAGTTGTCAGACTAAGATGTTGTAATGTTAAGAAATCATTTTCAAATATGGGTTTTATGTTTGCCAGGAAATAGATGTAAATGTCCATAGTGCAAATAATAGCCTTCAATCATACACTGTCATTTTCATGACCCCCTGGCCATGTCTTCGTGGGGGGGGGGGGGGGGGGGGGGGGGGGGGGGGGGGGGGTAAAGGGAAGTAGGAGAAATGAATACCTCATATCGTATAATACTTCACACTTCACTTCATGCAATAAGATACCCATGTCAGCAGCCATTATTGGAGAATTGGGCGTAAACAGAAGACAAGTGCAGAGGAGTGAAGGCCAATTCAACAAACATGTTCGAGTATACTTTCCCTACCACTACAAAAGTAACGAAAGAAAGTCAAGGGAGGAACCTTTCATCATATTACACTTACGGTTTGTGTAGACCACTCTATCATCATTGAACAATGACATAATGATTATTGATACGTAAAATACAAACGAATCGCGTCAAGGTTTTTCTTCTTAGAATAACCCCATATGAGGTTTTACTTTTGGAAGTAAGAATTTGCAAGACTAAAAGAACCAATTTTTCAACAAACTTTAATCACAACAGCTATAATAACAAAGTAAATAGAGTTAAATTTTATTGTTGAGGTGGCTGGATTGGACCTTAAAACCGGCCACTCTACTTCAAGATTACTGTGGAATTGGCTGAAGGAGCATACTTGAATTACTACAATGTATTTTTAAAGTCAAATCTTCTATAGCGCGAGTATTCTTAAAATACTATTTATAACGCAAGATTTAAGAAAATAAGAATTATGAAATTTGAATTATGACATTTGATGGTTTTTAATTGGAGAAAACCCTAAGAAAGCTCCACTTAAAACCTCAAGAGTCTTCAGGGATTTCTTAGAGCAGAAGACCTCGGATCCGTGTTTTCTCTTTCACTATACACACAGACTTTTATTTTCTAAACAATCATCGGGACAATAAACTTGAAGGTTTTTTTAAAAACAATGTCTAATGAATTGAAAATCTTATATTTCCAAATTGGAAACTACTCTTAAATGTCTAAGCATTAAAGGTAACATCATTACAATAAATGTAGTCGCACTACAAACACCCTATATTTCATATAAAGAGATGAGCGAATCCACAGAGGACAGAGCATAGACGAGGTGCTCACTGTGGCTACTTCAATCTCATAAAGAGTCCAAAGGGTCAATTTAAAGCAGTAATAGGATTGATGACATCTCCCTTTAGAATTTCTATCATTCATATCCTGTCTACACATATCGTTGTTCGTATAATATGAAAAGACAATGTCCAGAAATGCATGTCATAATAAAGAGATTTTCTCCTTAGATTTAGCATTATACCCAAACGGTCGTTTTCAACATTTATTCTTGGCAAGTTTATTCCTTCAGAACTGATAAATTTCTTAACCGAGGAGCGAAATTAAAAACCACCGCATGTTAAACATAATTATATATCTGTGCCTTAATGTATGCAAAATGAATCTCATATTTTAGTGTGAATACAGACAATATACAATAAGGTATTATACAGTTACAGCACAACATGTTTATAACACGTTTGGCTACTGGAAAACATGGAAGAACGATACAACTCCAAGAGATACCACATGAAAGTAAACAAGCAGACAGAGTCGGCCATATCCCCCGCCTTTGGGAACATTTATTGAAGAATAGTTGTTGAATAACAGTGACTATGAACCTTCTCCTTATAGCCTGATGTAGCAGGATGGATGATGATTTGTTGGCTCAGCAGGGCAGGGATGCCACTCCCTGTAAGGTTTGTAACATATCAAAACAATCTTAGCCTACCCAATATAAGGTTCATGGCAACTGATGGTTATCGTTTGCTGATGATCAGGATGAAAATAGTTAGAAGATAGTTTTTTTAGGTTGTGTCAAAGCCAAGGAGTATGCACACATAATTTAATCTCCTTAGACCAAGTGGTTCTGGAGAAGGAGACAAAATGCAAAAAGTTTACAGACGGACAGACGGATGAATGGACGGACGGACGCCGGACACCGTGCCATGCCATTAGCCAGATGAGCTAAAAATACATCCAAGGCAGTTTTTTTAGTTAATTATTTAGTTATGTATCCATGGAAATGGTAAAAATTAAACAAATTAAAAATTTTGAAGAAGATGAAAACCCCAAAAGGCACATCTACACATGATGATTGTTCCACACACAAAATGTCGTTGAGCTATGTCTTATAGTTTTCGAATTCTGCTCCTGAAACGAAATTCTTAGTTACATTTCCATGGAAACGGTCCAAAAAAATAACTTGAAGAAGTTGAAAATCCCAAAAGGCACATCTACACATGATGATTGTTCCACACACCAAGTTTCGTTGATATATGTCTTATAGTTTTCGATTTCTGCTCCGGAAACGAAATTCTAAGTTACATTTCCTTAGAAACGACAAAAAAAATAACTCGAAGAAGTTGAAAACCCCAAAAGGCACGTGTACACTTGATGATTGTTCCACACACCAAGTTTCGTTTAGATATGTCTTATCGTTTTCGAGTTCTGCTCCGGAAACAAAATTCTAAGTTACCTTTTCATGGAAACGGTCCAAAAAAATAACTCGAAGAAGTTGAAAACCCCACAAGGCACATCTACACATGATGATTGTTCCACACACCAAGTTTCGTTGATATATGTCTTATAGTTTTCGAGTTCTGCTCCGGAAACGAAATTCTAAGTTACATTTCCATGGAAACGGTCAACAAAAAACAACTCGAAGAAGTTGAAAACCCCAAAAGGCACATCTACACATGATGATTGTTCCACACATAAAGTTTCGTTGAGATATGTCTTATAGTTTTCGATTTCTGCTCCGGAAACGAAATTCTAATTTACATTTCCATGGAAACGGTCAAAAAAAATAACTCGAAGAAGTTGAAAACCCCAAAAGGCACATCTACACATGATGATTGTTCCACACACAAAGTTTTGTTGAGATATGTCTTATAGTTTTCGAGTTCTGCTCCGGAAACGAAATTCGAAGTTCCGTTTCCATGGAAACGGTAAAAAAAAATAACTCGAAGAAGTTGAAAACCCCAAAAGGCACATCTACACATGATGATTGTTCCACACACCGAGTTTCGTTGAGATATGTCTTATAGTTTTGAAGTTTGAGGCCGGAATGGAAAAGCCCGGACGCACAGACGGACAGACGGACAGACGGACGGACGGAGCTCATTTCTATATCCCCCGCCAACTTCGTTGTGGCGGGGGATAATAAATGTTTCTGTATTTCACTCCATTGTTAATATATCTGCTCCATCAAGTAACCAACATTTGTGTCTTTTAGAATCCAGGCAGATGCCTAAAGGAGACTGATAAAAATGTTAGTTCATCAAAGAGTTAGGTAATGAAGAGCTAAGTGGCAGACAATCCTCGTTGATGGTCTGAGAGCTTCAACGTTAAGCCTGAGTTGTGTCAATATGTCCCATCAGTCTTTATCCCCATTAACACTGACACCTGGGATAAGTAGGAAATGCTCGTTCTGTTTTAAATATCTTTGGTTTTGAGAAATGATGTGTTTGTGTAATATTGATTATAATGCGTCTCTGACAACAAATTATTAAGATATACTAAGGTCATATTTGTCAATAAATCACAAATTTGGTTGTTATAACACTGTCCCATTGATTAATTTATGGATTTAAATAGTTTGTACTTAAAATAAAACGTGTTTAAGGCCATAGTTAATAATTTGACATGATGCTACAAAAGCATATTCAGTTCAAATGTCAGGAGGTTAAAGATAAGGTAATGGTCGGGAGACTATTGCTAAATGTTAATATCAAGTGATTATTCAAATTATAATCGCCTGACGCCACCGGGTGCCTCCTAAAAGGAGGTATTTCTCCTGGGCATGCTGTCAACCTGTTAACAACTATTTTGGCCATTTTTTTTCCAGTTTTGACAGGCGGTCCACGTATACTTGCAGAAGGAAATCGTTGATTGGCGAATCGCACGATAGGCCGGGCATTGTCGCAACTTAAAAGTGTTGCCATATATCTGACGAGCATGGAGAATTAACGTTAACATGTGTACACAGCGATTGTTTCTGTCTAATTTGTTTATGCATTGCGCAGTTCTTTTCTAACTGCCTTCAACGCTAATCCGACTATCTGATTTCGAATTGATATTGGTGTTGATTTAGGCATTGTTTGATGGGTACAAATGTCAGTGTTTGCATAACCAGTCATCTGATACAGATATCATGCGTTTATATTTCAAAACCTCCTTGTTTGTATCGTTTACAACCTTTATGAGCATATATGTGGAAAACACATGATACAGTATTTGCAACCATTGGGAAAATATGTTGCTATCGAATACGTGACGAGAAATATCACGGGAAATATGTACGAGTTGAAATGATGTTCACAGTCGCGAGCCTTGGCGAGCGACTGAACATCATTTCGACGAGTGCATATTTCCCGTAATCACTCGTGCTGAGTTGGTTATTCTATATATTACCCATTACATTCAATAAATACACATTTACGAACGACAAACGTTTCTTTTTTAGACTGTAGTAAGTGACATTGATCAGTTGATGTGTATTTATGCGCGTGTCACACCGAACATACCCAGTGGTCAAACACTATACAAAATAGTTCTTTAATAAAACGATGAGAAACCAATATACTATTAGTCTGTTTGTATAACCCATAATATAGTTGTCATATATGACGCACATTTACATTGAAAATACATGTACGATAGAACCTGAAATTATTTCAATTACTACATCTTAACGCCTTACTGCAGTACCCACAGTATGAATGACTGAGCGACTGAACAGCATAGCGATGAACCGAAAATTGGAAAAATCGGTCAATTTTTAAAAACAACTGTTAAAAGTAGTAATGGCCAAAAGAAGAACCTACAACGAATGCATAGAACCAAATGTGTATGCCAAGAGCGTCAACCAATCTGAAGTTTGATCAATATTTCGTCTCAGGAATGTCGATTCAGTTCACGTCATGTCAGCCGTAGATCCACAACAAAGAACGGTAACTCTAATCGGACGTTTACTGACGATGACGTCGATGAAGATTACGATTAATACAACAACAAAACACTGGATCCAGGAAGTGTGTACCTAGGGAAATATGTATTGTAATGAATGCCGAATGTAGATACACTGTGTGCAAAGGGACGCCCTGCAAATGGTGAAATATTCTTTCGATCGTGGCGTGATTGAACTGTAGACTGCAGCCCGATGTCAAACGACAGGTTTGATGTCATTCTGCTTCATTCTTATTCAGAAACAACGAGAATAGTCACTTTTTAGTGCATAGATTGTCCAATATTTTCTGATGTTGTCTCTCGTTGATGATTAGGCAGATATAATTATTTATGGATTGGACATTCTCGTGTCCGGAACTGTTCATGTTCATGTTTTTACTTTGTTGGCAGCCATGTTTGTTTACAAACAACGACGACAACGTGAAGCCGTTTAAATTATTAAAAAGAATCGTCAATAACGTGTCATTTAAAGTAATAATGACAATGAAGATAAATACACCTATTATAATTTCGTATACAAAACGTATAATAAACTAAATATTTTATATTCTTGATCTCTGTTTTTCTTTTTAAAATCGAGATGTGTGACCGAGTTCGGCACGTTCTTTTAATCAATGAAGCAAGAAAGTAGTACCGTCAACCAATCGTCGTGTCATTCTCTGGCTACTGACCAATCAGCGTTGAGAATCACTAAAGAGCAAATGTGCGAATATCACAAAAATAATCACCTGTGTATCCTAACCCGTATGGGTAATATGTATAATTCTACAACATCTGTAACCACTCTTACCATTTATACATGCTGCAATGAGAGAATTCCACATTCACCAAAAACCATATCATTTAACGTAGTTTTATACCCTTAAAAGATTGTTTACAAAATTTCTCCAAATTTCTTCAGCGATAAGTTGTATTCCTTCTGTCATTGATTATGTAATTTATATATCGTGACCACAGTGGGAAATGATTGTGTGTGCACTGCAAGATTAAATGTGATTTTATGATATATTTAATATCTTAAATAATATAAGTATTGAATAGGATTGCCAAACAGTTTTCTAATAAATTTGGCGTTTACGAAAAGTATATATGATTCAGCCCGGTTTTGAAGAAGGTGAGTGAGTATTATCATGGGAACTGAATCAAAGAAGTATGTCTTGGTTTTAGGTTCCCCGAGTCTATAAAATTAAAACTTTTATTGTACATTTTATATCATACATTATTTTCATAAAAGCATTATGTTACCATTCAATCTTTATATTAACATATTACATATATCAACCATTCATTTAAAAGGTAATTTCATTTCAATAATGATTGTGTATTAAGAACCCTTCATGTGTCTCGTGTGAAACAAAATTTAGGCAGTTGTCAGACCAGTTAACTGTACTGTTAAGAAATCATATATCAAATCTGAATAATGAAATTTCTTCAGATATGGATTTAAAGGTCAATAATGCAAATAATAGATTTCAATCATAGACTGTCATTTTCATGAACCTCTGGCCATGTCTTCGTTTCTCCTGAATTGTGGGAACAAGAGTTCATTATAACACTTGACTTCTTAAGAGTAGATAGAATTACCTTTATATGGTCGAGGGCATTGCGGCGACTGTAAACAAACGAAGGATCAATAGAAGACGAATCGTTTCAATCACTGTAGGCACATTCATTGTCATTCACAGTCATGGGATGTTATTTGCTGCCTCTGGCAAAGGAAGAAGTATGACTTAGTGATATTGTCAGTCTGACTGTTACACTGAACGTTAGGATGTTACCATTATTACATACCCACACATGCACAATATATCAAACATACAGATTTCTGACACTTTAAAAAAACATGTCTGAAACGTTGGTGGTATTAGCAACTTTCAAGAAATACAAGCACTCTCAACCACCAACACCAATATTGATTTTCACAACTTCTCTTAACCATTCATGTCTGACCATCACGGCACTGTGCATGCACCACTGTATGCAATAATACTACTGTATCACTCATTTTCATATGTGTAACGAATTTTTCTTTTCCATAACGTAAAGTAAAATCACATGCATTCATTAACGTAAGGACATTCTCAGTGCATATGGTTAATGGAGCAAAACTGGAATCACAAGCTTCAGATGGAATACTGAAATTTACTTCATGAAATTAACAAGTCATGCATAGTTGCTTCCATGGCGTGAGTAGTGTACTTGAGATGTAATAGGATACCATGGGGGTTACACATGGTGCTTCAAACCAAGACCGTCAAAGTGTGGGTGTTGGAGGTGTTATCCCTAAAACCTCAAGTGCATGCTATGATGTAATAGGGTGGTAAAATCATTAGATATTAGACGAATGAAAGGGTTATGATGAAATGAAGAAAACTTACGAAAGCAGATGTGCTTTTAAAACTTTTCGTGAATAATAGCTCTGTAACATGTAATACTGATGATGACCAAAACCACATGGAAAGTCAGTCCCCCAACAGCTATATACTTTCATAAGTAAGTCATCAACATTAGATACTAGCTGGATTGATTTTCATAGTCAATTACCTTATGTTAAGAATAACAAAAATAATACCAATGTTAGTAGAGAGAACAAACGCTGAAAATGCTTACACTATCTTCAGACAGTACCAACGGTTATATTTATCATTATTGACCCTTGCTATTCTGCTCTGTCTTCATCAAGTCAATTATTCCGCCAATTTCCAGGCATTGGATTGTCTAGTTGTGGCAAGAAATGACAGCTAATTCTGTTCACATCACCGAGCAGAGACCATCAAGGTATAACAACCAGACCCTACCGCAATCTACATCGCCATTGGCAGTTGAGCGGAGGATAGTATATTATTTGACCTTTCGCATCAGCTGAAATGAAGCATATGTAAATTAGATGAAAATATTAAACAGAAAGAGACATCAACGATAAATCCCGGAAGAATGTTTATTTGTTGTTGCTGTTTTGTTCAAAATGAAATTAATTGAAAACTGTTTTTTGACTTTACAATGATACAATTACCAATGGTAAACGTCTAGCTGAGGCAGATGGTTTACATGAGTTTTTATGTACATTTTGAAATTATTTAGGATTATAGTGTATATTCCTCATTATCTAATTAATCCAGATACATCTCTCTATTGTACATATGATACTTGCCATGGATATAACGTACAATTTGGCACAACATATTTCATGGCTCTAAAATAGACAGAACATTCCCATGTATAATATGTATGTACAGTTGTCTTTGGAAAATATTGCTATCGGGAAGATCTTGCTTTCATATCCTCACTCTAGGACCCCTGAGAAATTGAGATTACTGCGATGAAAATGAATGTATTCTTCGCCATCATCTGTGTATTTACTTAACTGAAGTTCTTCCTTGCCAGTGCATATATTCCCATGATTGAGAGTAGTTATGAGATTGGCATATAAGATATACAACGGCAGTTTGATGGACATCTAAACGACCTCATTTTTAAAGGATACTAGTATCTAACGAACTTCTCCTTTCATATCAAGTTTATGTCCAAAATGAAATGCTTTTGCTTTGTCTCGAGCATTGATATGAAAGGGGAACGAAGGAGTTATATATCCTATTTATTACCAACTTGTATTTCATGCGATTTATTGTGTTTGAAAATATGTGTTCTTGTCCCCATAAAGGACAGAAAAGAGGATAAATATCAACCCTATTACAGCATCTGAGTTACAAATACACCATACAACAGCCACACTTTTAATATCAAATCCTTCTTTGATAATCATGCAATCAAGGCTATCTCGTAACAACTTCTAGAAACAATTATCAACCACTGCTTTAGAGGATTGTTTTGAAATAGCTTAACACATCCTGCTTTAAGTGCGAGGTTAAACCCCTGATCCCCTCAGCAGCTCCCGCCTTGTATCACTGAACGTTGTATCATCCATTCATCGATATACATTGCGATAATCATGCCATGATTTTGGTTTTAGGGTCGTCTTTTAGTCTTCTCTTTCGGGCACTGTCAATATCGCTCTATTTAAAGTCATTTTATTTCCTGGTTATTTACAGGGCAATATGAAATCGAAGCCCCGGGGATCATAATATTAACGCCATAATATGATTTAGTCTTGCGAATACCCGCTCAGAGCAGGGTGATAATAACATCATATCAATCGTATTGACTCCGCTTCTACTGTCGTGCTATGTGATGCTTCGATCTGCAATAGTGTACATATTTGTACCTTTTCATGTTTCAAACATGGAAATAGTCAGTCTTTGTTTCCAAGAACCAATTATTACGTGAACAAATAAGCACGTTGCTATACAAGCTCAAACAACGAATCCGACATAATACACTTTAAATAGAGTCTAGAAGGAGTCTCATTCTTTTGTTAATATAAACACGTACTGATTGAATGACCCCAATATCCAACTTTGTGTTTTTTGACTTTGTGTCCCTGGATCAATTGATGCCAATCTTCGTGGTCTTATGCCAATGTCCAACTCAGAGATTTAACTTGTCCAGTGTTTGCGTTCCTACAAGACAAGTGATATGTAAAAAAGATGAGACCCTCGGTGACGTTTCAAAGGAAATATTCAATATCGCCTCGCTTTAAGAACTGTATAGGACCAGCTTGCAATAATAAACTGTCTGAAAACAAACCGTGAACTTTCTGGCTTCTTTGATCCCATTATCTGAAAATACGTAAGTAAAAGTGTATCAAGTGTATCAGATATACTCGGAACAAGTCATTTAATATTGCAAAGTCTTAATTGAGTCCTTTCTCATCAATAAAAGAATCAATATGAGATGGTAAATGTTACCGGACAATTTCTGCATTATGCATTTCTGGCATTAAAGAAGCATCCAAAATCTTATAGCTTCGGAAGTTTGTTGTGAATTCTAACTATAGACTGAACCTTTCCGTCTAAGCAAATCCTTTCTTTACACAAAACTCTTCCATAATATCATTAAAATGATACCATTATAGACATAATGTCTTGTTGCTCGGCGAGGATCGAGTAATGTTTGTCTTTCATGGTGAGGAGTTGAGAAGTTCAAAGTAGAACTAATTACACGTAGAAGCTCTACCATAGTGTTCGTGCTAAGTTTGTCAACATTGATTTTATTAGAAAGATAAATGAGCATTGTTCTCTCCTGTACAGATTGCTGTCTTTGTTATGAAGTAGAGACATTTACTACTACATGTATGTGCCTTGTTAATGAATCAAACTTTGGCATCACAACCAAGGCGTCACAATCTGGAACCCGGTTCATTTACAGTTCACTCGTAGCAGTAATCAGTTTGATATTTCAGTAAAACAAATGAAGATTTTAATTAATCCTACACATCATAATCACATATCCAGATATTAACGAAACGATCATGTAGGTCAAACCAATCACAACTTATGTTTGAATCTTGTTTGTATGTATTTGCCATGTTTTCAGACAAGTTTCCTAGTAATAGCTTTTCGGAAACAAAAAAATATCTTGATTGTGCACATGTCAATTAGACAACATTACGTCTGTAATTCAGACTGCTTCAAATAGTGTGTGTGCCTTGTTTCAATGGCAGTGATGTACCAATAGCAAAAGGAAAGTTAAAGATATATCAAGTGATACTTAATTCACATATCTTAAACATTTAATAATTAATACCATAATTTCATTTCACTTTACATTTTCAGCACAGTTATAATAATCTTTTCATCGAAATCGAACGTTGTTTGGTTTTAAAAAAAGTACACAGATTTAGATTCATATACTGAATGCCATAAGAAAGATACTGTCCGTGAATGTCACGCATTTAAATATGAACCTTATCCGAGTTTGTAAGTTCAATAGACTAGTTGTATCAGCATAAGTTAACAGTACGTAAGTATCTGTATAGTGCAGAGCCTTTTTGTTAACATGAATACAACATAACCTTCTTTCCGTTGGTATGATGATAATTATAAACGGTTTTAATCGTGCTGTATTTTTCTGTAATTGTGACACAATAATGACACAATATTTTTGTAATAGTTTTATATATATTTTGTTTTTAAAATCACGAATTACAATTTTGGAAAAAGATATTCTGCAAACAACTATTTCAAATATGTTTACTCTCATATTATGAACTAGTTGAGTTTTTGACACTCTTTATCTTTGACATTCGTTTCTAACAGAGTGCTGTGCGTGGTGTAACACATTTCCAAAGGATCGTGGTGATCATTTTCAATCCCAAATAATGTTATTTAAGTCCACTTTAATATAAAAAAAGCATAGTGACACATTGATTTCTCAGATGAATTTGTTGAAGTCAATGACAGTGTTCGTCTTGTTATTTTCATAGTGAAAACTCAACAGTAATTCAATATTTACATTATTTGACCATTTACAATGACTATATTGTGTATACTGCATTTGAGATAGAAACCAATGTTCTAAAATAACCATAAACGTTGATACATTAACATTCTTTCAATGTTAAGTACTGACCTTACACCGAGCCGCCGATTGTCGACAATTATTTTACAAAGAGTTAAAGAATAATAAAGCATTGAATTGTTCAAGTGTTTATGTTTAATTAAAATAAAATTTATTATTAATATCATAGCATTTCTGTCTCCTATCCCAAATATCTGAGAGCACATTTATATATGTGTACGTGCCTTCGGAAAAGACAAATCCAATTCCTGAAAATCTATTGCACATTATAAGACGAGTCTGATTACATTTGCTTTCTATCGCCATCTGGTTTCCATTGAGAATTGCACACTCCAGTGATGTATCTCCTAAAGAAAATATTGAATAAAACATACGCTTGTTCGAACTCAAAACGATCAAGATGTGACCATGTTTACTAATTTCTGTAAATGATTATGAGCAGGAGAGTATGTATGTGGTCGAGATAATGGTGAGAGTTATGCATTTGAAATACTCCTACGAAGGATTATTATTCCAATCTGGTTTCATGATCATGTTATATGGATCATTATGTGTTTAAAAGATACCCCTTCATCAACCATCTTTAAGTTGGTTGAGTAGTTGGCCCGAAGCTTATTTTCATGCAGGTCCATTTTTAAAATAAAAAGTGATGTTTACACATATACATAAAGAAAAAAGTTCAGCACCCCCTGATATTTTCATATAGCTAAATGTCAGAAACAAGTAAGCAATGATATGACCCTAAATTAGTCTGAGATTTATTTTTGATAGAACAGCCATCTGGCAAGACAGAAACGCAACAATATGTAGCTGTTACATTATTCAATAGCGATGTCGTCATGTTTACACAGATACTGTTTTTACCATGAAACAATGACCACAAAAGTATGGAGCTGCAAGTAAAACAGAACACATTCGCATTGGTATTGTCACCTCTGAATGTTTTTTTTTGTAGACTCTAGTGTACATGTTCAATAAAAATTATCAGAATCTGGTAGGACCGCCATGTATCCGGATGACACACTACACCCTACGTCTCATACCTCCAGTCAGACGTCGGATCTGTTCTTGTGTCAATAACATCCACTCAGCGTGCAGAGCTACCTCCAACTCATGTAGATTCTGTACTGGAGGGTTCCGAACCTGGAGTCGCCGCCATAGAATATCCCACACATGTTCCAGAGGGGTCAGATCTGGGCTTACTGCTGACCAGGGTAAAGTTGCCACTGCGTTGGCTCGCATGTAATCGACAACGGCACGTGATCGGTGAGGCAGGGCGTTGTCGTCGATATACTGTGGTCGTATAGCAAGTGCATGGTTATCGAAATGAAGAACAACGACTGGCTGTAGCACGTCCCGGATGTATTGAGCTCCACGTTAAATTACCCTCCCTGCCTTTAGTCCTGCCGATTTCAGGCGATTTCTGACTGTTCTGGTGCTGATGTTTCGATTTGGTAACCACAGACGTTTCAGTTGAGGACTTATCAGGAAGGGTTCTCGGCGTACATGTCGAAGAAGGTGCCGGTCCTCTCGAGGTGTAGTGACAGTAGGTCTTCCAGACCTTGAACGGTCCATTGCACTCCCAGTCTGCGCATGCTTGCGGACTAAACGACTAACAACAGCGTGGTAGCCCAGATTTCGTCCTATCGCCTTAAAGGACATTCCTGCAGAGTGCATACCAATAATTTGATTTTTGAGATCCATTGACAATCGTCTTAGTGCTATGTTTAATTGCTATGCTTGAATGGCTATGGGAAGCAGCGTTACATACCACCAAATGCAGTTGAGCCATACTGCTTTTTGTGATCCTAGAGCGTATATGTAGCATGATGAACGTACATGCCCCGAACGTGTAGGCGCGACTGTCACGCATCACTGGTTGGACCGTATCGCAGAAACACTACTCTTCTCATAAATTAACCTTGACTAACTATTTAAAATATTCTCGAAAATATATCATCACAAATATCAGGGGGTGCTTAATCTTTTTCTTTGTGTATATGTAGTTTTGGAAATAATGTTATACAAATGTGCCTTGCGTGATTCAACAATGATTAGAGCTTTTGTGAGAAACTTTTTTCATAAGAGTTTACTTATTTATATTTATATTTGACATCTTATTAACTTGATATATTGATAATAGATTATATAATCGGTAAAAAGATCCTTGAATGTTCTCCATATAATCGGCTTTATGCAGGCGCAATACATGAATATCATTATCTGCCTATAAAACTTATCATTATAAGTTAAAGTGTGCATGCCAATGGGAGAAAGTAGTTATTATCTAAATGACTTTTACGGATGACATATTTTACAAAGATAATGTTAAAGAACATGTTCTTCTTATCATTAGCCAAGAAAGACAAAATTAGAAATCAAATGCTTATCGGTCCACGTCGCAAATTACAATTTCGAGAAACACATACCCAATGATATTTTAAATACCCAGGCAAAGATATGATCTTGAAAACAGACAAAACTTTTCCTTTATATCCCAGGTGTCATGAGTTAATGGGCCAGGATTTAAGCTGATGAACGTGTCTGCATCTAAATCTCTGCATTACTCAACACTTTGAAAAACGACATTTTTAAAAAGTTTTGATCAGACAATTAAGCCTATGGGAGTCAAAAAGTGAGAAAGTGTATAACATTTTATGATTACTAACGATCCAGAAGCTCTCTTCATATATTTTTTGTTTTTCCAAAAAGTCAAATTATATTTAAACTTTTGAAGGCCAACTACCGTATGTTCCTTTCAGTGTCATTAACATTATAACTTGTTATCCTCACATTTTAATTTAGAAACACCTGATTTTCGCTGGCCTTGGTTCTAGGTCTCGGACTTGTATCTTGACGACAACCAGGAATTTAACTCAATTGTTGCACGTGACATATTGAAGTAAAATCATGCACAGCTTTTTCAGATTTTTAGGTTTTTAAGTACCTTTTTGATAACGAAGGTGGCAAAAAAATGATACGCTATGATAGCACTGTTTAACGGGTTTATCATTGGCAAAAGGCTGCAGTCTTCAATTAACCCAACGACGGAGGTTGAAAAAGCTGTGAACCAAAGTTTGTGTCCTCCTTTTAGAGAAAGACTTGTAAAATTATAATTCGGTTTACATTTTTTTTTACAATTTCAAGGTGAAGTTCGAATATTAAATACGAATTGATATAAGTGGGTAATCATGATTGAGAAGGTCATTATCAGTTGCAACAATATGCTCATTGTTCGAATAAGAGGCTTGTTTCATAATAATTACACCCTTTTAGCTATATTTGTGCATACAATCCTGATGCTATTGTTATTTGTTTAACCCAATTTGTAACAGATTTTGTGTCAACATAGTGCATAGTCAGGAAGTTCGATGTGAGAGATGTATTAATCTCGTTGAAGTCGTTATTGTAGAAATAATAGATACAATACCCACCTTGAAGAGTTAATCTTGGATGCAAAGAAAGCGAAAAATACGATATTAGATGTAGGAAAAAATTAAATAATTCAAGGGGAGACTTTAACTTTACATAGATCGTGTTGAAGACGTTATTGTAGAAATTAGAGATACAATATAGCCTTTGACGATCTCATCTTGGATGCAAATGAATAAGAAAAAAACTATATTTGATGTAAGAAACAATGACACAACTCCTACATGTATATCGTCCAATAATGTTGACTTCTGGGAAAACCTGAGGTTTTAAGTAAAGAAATACGCGACTGTAGCCACGGACTGAAACTGATAACCCTGACATCTTTCCATTACAGCTAAAAGCCTATGTGTCTTTGAAGCTTTTCCGAATCTGAATATCAATCAAAAAAAAATAAGGCAATGTGAATGATATGTGCTAAATGCACCATCAATCAACAATTCAATGATTTTAGCTTTTTTTTCATTACCAAGTTCATGTGATCTTCTTGTCAAATTTGCATTTGTGGTTAGTTCAAAGTGACATTCTCAATCCACTTACCTCCCTCTCCTAAGAAAGGTGTCAATTTGCCAATCATTGCAATTTGATATAAATTGGCCATCATGTTAAACGTGATATTTTTCACTCTTTTTGAATAACAATATTACACTATGTACACATTGCAATTAGAGCATGATAAAAATTATGGCGGAAGGTCATTACCGTATTCTTCCCATTGAGGTTACCTCTGTTATATATCATGCGGTGACTCGGCTGGAAGTAAAAAATCTGGATTGCTTGCATCAGAAGAGAGTTGTTCAATCAACGACGTTGTTTCAAACTGAGCATTCCATGACTGTCAAAAGTGCGATGCATATGTAAAACGATGTTTGATTGGACCAAAATATGGACCTTACATTGTACCTATGTTGCAGACTCTCACCACAAGGTGAATATGTGAGAACGGTGAAATGTCGCCAATATACAACAGAGGTAACGATAGAAGATCTTAAGGCAGTAACTTCCTTTGGAAGGGAATTTCCACATTACGAGTACCATTACCACAGGTGTGAATTTAATAGCATTTAAGTATATTTATTCTGTTATATCTTAAATGCCTTAAAAATCCTTCCACCAAGGTGCTGAAAATGTTCATTTATGTTATGCTTTCTACTTTACATGTTCTTGTATGCAAGTCACGAACTTTAAGAGTTTGGCTTTGCTTTGTAATTCTTAAATAATTTAGATATATACATTTACGATGAATACTTATTTGTCAGGCAAGAGATGCACTAATTAAATATGGAAAATATACCTGAACCAGTGTTCATATAAACAAATCAAAGGTTTTATAGAACGCAGGTTTATTCAAAAGTTTATCATAAGATAAATTTTTCTTAATACACGAGTTAAGTCAAAGGTGTTTTTTTAATATTTCGTGATGCTCCAAATAAATGAAATATTCCATTCAGCTAATCATCTTAATTTATGTTATGAGTTATTTTTCCTGACCAAACCAGAAATACATTTTAACCCAAATCAGTAGTCCTTCATTAAACATATTGTACAACCCGAATGTGTTTTATTACCAGTTTTATAACCAGTTTTATTACATAAGCTTAATCGAATTGGAATGCATCTACCAACTGTTCTGATCAGATTTGACAAATGCATACAGATTGACTTTATGATATGTTAAAAAGAAAACGCGAACAACATTTTTTAAAGAAGATATTATCAATTCTGAAATGATGTACAACATTTGAGATTTTAATTTCGAAAACAAAATTTACTTATAGCACTAGCACTGTGAAATATTAACGAATGAGATTGCTAATAAATATTTGTGATATTTGTCAGATGACAAGATGATAAATTGTATACATTTAAACAAATGTATGATGAGTTAATATCAAATGATATCATAAAGAAGCAGTTTACAATTGATGCAAAATAAGGATGACAATAACATTTTGAGCATCATGAAATCAATATAAACATTTGAATACTGAAGAACCTAACATACCGAGTCTCTTCACTGTGGTTTAGATTCCATCCAGATAACTGAATTACCTTTTGAAAAGCTCACAAAATTGAATTAGCGTTGTGAAGTCGTGCTATAAATATTGTTCTGTCGTTATAATTTAATTATAATAGAGAATTGCACATCACATCAATGTTTAAACTGTAAATATATTATTTAAGAGTACGAAAGCATTGACTGAATACCACCCCAGCCTAATTCAGGAACTGTACAGTAAGGTAATTCTGTATTAGAAACAAGAAGAGTGGTGTTATTCCTGATATAACACCAGTTATCAGATATAACAACTGGTGTCCCTTTGTGTCCCTCGTGTCTTTGAAAATATATCAGTTGTGGGTAACCAATATTGATGGAGATTGTTACTGATAAATCATACGAAATCGAACAGAAGTAGATTTATTAGAACTTAGGAATGTTACATTAGAATAACGAGGTCATACATGATATACAGTTTCCCAGAATACATGTAGCATGTTTGTTCAGTGCTGATGACAGACATGGCTGTTGTTCTCTTGGTAGCAAAAGTACACCAACATATAAATCTCAGAGTAGGGCCTGATCTGGACAAGGCATGTTGTCCAAATCAAAAAGTTGCAGACGCTATGGACTCCAATGCACTGCTGCATTGGCCTGTAACCACTGTCAACACTGTGGATGAGGACACTTAAAACTGAGCGCTTTGAAACTTATTTAGTTTGTGCATTAGGCGTTTGTGGACAGGAGAAGACCATTAATTCGTGAGTTCATTTGCATAATGATTCAAGGGCTAAGTGATATCCAACCTGGAGATATATATCTAGTTCATCATATTTGAGTTAATAGCTAGAATCTCCGTGGAACCACTATCACATCCAGAGTCAAGTGTGCACACACGTTCGCATATTAGTGTACTATCACATCCAGAGTCAAGTGTGCACACACGTTCGCATATTAGTGCAGATTGATCCTAGATTCTATACCGAGGGAAACAATTACCTGCATGAGGTGTGTAACTCTGATTGAGTATGCTCACGTTTCCTGTTCGCTCCCTGTTAGACAGTACCCTTGTGACCGATGACCTTATTGTATAAAGTGAAGTCTGAATGTCATACGTGCCAAATATAAGTCTCGGTCACAGACACATTAATCATGTTAGTATAAATATATGTTCAAATATGTGCCATGTGGAGTAGTGATCATTTCGTCTGTGGTTCCCTTTTATCATTATGATGATTAAGGTACTGTGAGAAATAGAAGAAATGTAATGAAATTTACTTGTGCAAGTAAAGGTTCATACATGATGATATTTAAAACTGATTAACAGGTCCAAATCTGTGACATCTGTTTATTGTCTCATAAACAACAGTTCCTGTATACAACAACAAAGCGATAATTAGACTTTTCGGATATTCTTTCTGTCTACTGCTTGTTTTGAGTGAGTGAGTGAGTTATTGTTTAACGCCGCTTCGGCAGTATTGCAGCCATTAGCGGCGAGATATTTAATTTATTTGCCTAATTTAAAAATGAAAATTGCAATTGAAAAACAGAACACGACACGAAGGCCGTAAAAACATCAGCGTATTATCACAAGTTGAATAAAAGCTGATAATGAAAAGTTAAAATTTACAATTTGTCAATAAGGTGTATAGCCTTCAAAAAATCTAAAACACGATGCTCACCGAAATGAGTAAAAACTTGATTGATTGAAATAGAAGGATAAAAAGTTTCCCTGATATGTGCAGTGTCCCAACACTCACATAGAATGTGTTTGATTGTGAGAGGGCACTGACAGGGTATACATACTGGGGGATCTTCCCCCTTTAAAAGATATGAGTGAGTAAGATGAGAGTGTCCAATACGACATCGTCGTAGGACACAAGCTTCCTGCCGGGTAAAAGAGGATAGAGATTTGTAACCTAAATGAGGTTGAATAGTGTGAAGTTTGTTATGATGTTGTTGGTCCCATTGGGACTTCCAACGTTGTTTAATGTAAGATTTAATAGCAGGTTTGGAATCCGTATATGGAACTTTGGTAGGAGAAATATGTTTGAGGTTTAATGCTGATTTAGCAGCTGAATCAGCTTTGTTATTACCTCTTATACCCATATGGCTAGGAAGCCAGCAGAAGACGATGTCGCATTGGAGACAAGAATTATGAAGTAATAAAATATCCCTGATAATTGGGTGATCACTCTTACAGTTTTTAATTGCTTGTAGGCAAGAAAGTGAATCAGAAAAGATGATGTAATTATTTGGAGTTGAATTTTTGATGTGATGGACGGCCTTAAGGATGGCCTTAGCTTCTGCAGAAAAGATGCTGCTGCCATCATGCAGCCTTGAAGCATATGTTGTTGAAGGAGTCACAGTTGCTGCTGCAACTGTGGGTCCATCTTTAGAACCGTCAGTGTAAATTGGTTTATAATCTGCGAAAAAATTACGAAGTTCAAAAAATGCCTGTCGAAATATTAATTGGTCTGTATTTGATTTTTTATGAGTAGATAGAGAGAGGTTGACACGGGGCCTCACCAGCTGCCATGGCGGAGTGGCAAGCAGACCGTGCTCTGCTATTGTTGTTAGGTTGATATCAGAATCTTCAACATGTTGTTGAAGTCTGATACCGAGTGGTGGAATTGCTTTAGGTTTTGAGTTATACAACTGCTGGTATTCAGGATTGAATACGCAGTTGTATGCAGGATTTGAAGGGTTTGATTTTAATTTGGTTATATATTGAAGTGCTAGCTTGATGCGCCGATCTTCAAGAGATGGCTCATCAGCTTCAACGTAAAGGCTTTCAACTGGTGAAGTTCTGAAGGCCCCAAGACAAAGCCTGAGACCCTGATGGTGGATTGTATCTAGCATTTTAATATATGAGGGGCGGGCAGATCCATATATTATGGATCCATAATCTAGTTTGGAGCGGATGAGTGATCGATAGAGATGAAGAAGAGTTTCTTCATCTCCACCCCATTTATTGTTTGAAACGACCTTTAAAAGGTCTAATGCCTTTAAGCATTTAGCTTTTAGATTTTTAAGATGAGGAATAAAAGAAAGTTTACTATCAAAAGTGAGACCAAGAAACTTGGCCTCAGGAACGACTTTAATTGGAGTTTTATCAAGGAATAATTCTGGATCTTTGTGCATTTTGCGCATATTGCAAAAATGCACACAAGATGTTTTAGCTTTGGAAAATTTGAAGCCGTTTTCCAACGACCATTGATGGATTTTATTGAGGCAGAGTTGCAATTGGCGCTCGATTGATGGCATATTTTTGCCTCTGCAGGAAACTCCAAAATCGTCCACAAAAAGTGAACCATCTGTATGGTCATTTAAGACTTTAGCCAAGCTGTTAATTTTGATGCTAAATAATGTGACAGATAAAATGCTACCTTGTGGGACACCCATTTCTTGATCAAAGAAATCAGAAAGGGTGGAGCCCACGCGAACTTTAAATTGGCGATCGTGTAAAAAATTTGAAATAAAATGAGGCATACGACCTCGCAAGCCAAATTCAAATAAATCTGTTAGGATGCCATGCTTCCATGTAGTGTCATAAGCTTTTTCTAAATCGAAAAAGATAGACACAGCATGTTGTTTGTTAATAAATGCATCACGAATAAATGATTCTAAACGAACAAGATGATCAGTGGTACTGCGTTGTTTGCGGAAACCACATTGAATATCAGTTAGTAATTTATTAGTTTCCAAGTACCAAACTAGACGATCATTGATCATCCGTTCCATAGTTTTACATACACAACTTGTTAAGGCTATAGGACGGTAGTTGGAAGGGTCTGTGTGATCCTTCCCAGGCTTTGGGATTGGCACAATAATAGCATTGTGCCAACAAGATGGAAATTCACCTGATTCCCATATATGATTAAATACCTGAAGTAGAACTTCAAGGCAAGGTTCCGGTAAATGTTTTAGAAGTTGATAATGGATTTCATCAGGGCCGGTAGCTGTATCATGAGCTTTAGAAAGTGCAGTTTTGAGCTCTGACAAGGAGAAGTGTTCATTATAATCTTCCCCATTGTCAGATTTGAAATTAAGTGGTCGTTTTTCCTGTACCTTTTGGTACTTTTGGAAAGCAGGGACATAATTTGCAGATGAAGAATTTTTAGAGATTGTTTCAGCCAACTTATTGGCAATATCAGATTTTGATGTGAGAAGGTCATCATTGACCTTAAGATGTTTTATTGTAGATTTGGAACCTTTGCCTTTAATTCTACTAATCATATTCCAGACTTTGCTGATAGGTGTTCTGGAATTGATCTTAGAGACATAGCCTCTCCAAGATTCGCGTTTTTGTTGGTTGACTGTGCGTCGAGCTTTAGCTCGAGCCTTGCGACAGTTATCTAAATTAATTCTTGTAGGTCGTTTACTGAGCTTGCGTTCAGCTTTTTTACGTGCCTTAATGGCAGTATCGCAGGATTCATTAAACCATGGCTTGTGAATGCGTGGATTTGCCGAGGTTTTAGGGATAGTTTCAGTTGCTATTTCAATGAGACCTTTAGAAAAGGCCTCAACAGGATCAGTTGCATTGATTATTTCCTCATATATAATATGTTCACGGCAGAGGGTAGAAAATGTACCCCAATCAGCCTTGGAAAATTTCCAACGAGGATTGTGCTCCTCGGGAATAGGTGATGAGGGTTCTAATACAATGGGGAAGTGGTCACTTCCACATGTATCCTCATGGACTGACCATGAAAAGTCATGTAAAAGGGATGCATCAGTAACTGATAAATCTATAGCTGTATATGATCCTGTAGCAGGATGTAGATATGTGTTTGAACCATCATTGAAAAGACATAAATCATTTTGGGTAAGGAAACTTTCGAGTATTTTACCCCTAGAGTCTTGGGTATTACTACCCCAGAGGGGATTGTGACCGTTGAAGTCACCCATGATGATATAAGGTTTAGGTAATTGGGTAATAAGTTGATCAAGATCTTTTAAAGTAAGATCTTGAGATGGTGGAATATATAATGAGCAGAGAGTTAAAGTTTTAAATAATGATAAGCTGACAGCTACAGCTTGTAATTGTGTTTTTAATGGAATTTTCCTGTGGATAATTCCATCACGTACTAAAATTGATGCACCCCCTTTTGCCCTATCAGCAGAAGGGGAGAAAGAATTATAAAAAGTGAATGGTCTCATTGCAACTTTATCAGATTCTTTAAGATGAGTTTCTTGAAGGCAAATAGCTTGGGGATTGTATTGTTGGGCCAACAAGCCCAATTCATTAAAATTTACCTTAAAGCCTCGACAATTCCACTGCAGAATCGCCATGGATGCTGCGATAAAATAAAATATTAAAAGCCTCATGGTGGAGGTTTTACTGGTGAAAGCCGTCGGTCCTTGGACCGACCCCTGTGCCCCTTCTTGGGTGAGTTGTTGAGTGAGGCTGTGTCTGATGCATCCATAAGGACATCATCAGAGCCAATGTCGAGAGATCCAAACTTGTTGTGGATCTCGACCGCGTTCCTTTGGCCTTTGGGAGTGCGGTTTGATGTTCTGTTTTGGGTTTTGTTTTCAGTTTTTGAATTTGATTTCTGGTTTGAGGTTTGATTTGGTTTTAGGTTTTTGGTTTGAGAAGCTGGCTTTGTAGGATTTGAAAGTGACAGAAGAGGGAATGTCATGGTACCTATGGAGGAAGATGTTGAATTGCGGAGTTTGTATTGAGTTGGGGGATCACTCACCCACTGAATGTCTGTCTGGGTTGATACAGAGCATTTAGTGGTAGTTGCTGAAGATACTATGGTGGAGTATGAGGGTTTAGGACCCCCAAGAACCAGGCGTTTGGCTTCGGGAAAGGAGATATTTTGAGTGAATTTAAGTTTAAGGATTTGAGATTCCTGTTGCCACCGTGGGCATTCCTTAGAGGAAGCCAAGTGTTCGCCAGCACAGTTGGCGCATTTAGGCAACTCCTTGCACTTCTCTGGATGGCTCTCATCCTCGAGTTTGCCACACTGAGGACAAACACGCTCATCCGCTTTGCAGGAGTTGCTTCCATGGCCAAACTTCTGGCACCGGTAGCAACGGAGTGGGTTAGGGATATACAGTTCCGTGGGGAGTTTGTAATATCCTGCATAAACTGTTTTTGGAGCTGGTGGAGTTGAGAAAGTTAGAAGATAGGTGTGGGTCTTTATGATGTTGTCTTCTCTCTTGATGGTGAACCGCTTTACTGCAGTCACTGCCTGGTCCCTGAGGTTGTCAAGGAGCTCTTGTTCAGATGAATCCTCGAGACATCGATCCTTGTCCCGGATGATGGCTTTGCTGCTGTTTAAAGATGTGTGTGGTGAAACCTCAACAGGTTTATCAATAATTTTCTTCAAAGTTAGAAGTGATGTTGCCTGCTGTTTAGATTTAACTTCCACAAGCAGGAAACCATTCCTGATCTTCTTGACATCCTTCACATCACCAGCAAGACCCTGAATGGTCTTGGCGGTGGCGAAGGGATTAAGCCGTAGAGGTTTATCATCAGTTGATGATATGACCAAAAACCGGGGAAAAGTGCTTGAGTTTGAATTAGTTGAAGCTGATGTTGAAAGATTTGAGTAAGATGATTTTGAATGTTTTTTTGATTTTGATGTTGTTGCCTCTTCGTCAGAAGAGGGACAATCATCCGTTGAAAGATTGCGCTTGTTTTTGTATGAACGGGGCATGTTGGGTTGGTAAATATTCGTCAACCTGGATCCCCACCCACCACGGAGCACCAACAAGGGCAATGCTGTATGTCAGCGGGTGTCCTGCTGACAGCACCGGGGATACAAGGATGATATACTCCACTAAAACGTTGCCAATGTTTCACTGGATTGGCCCATGGGCCACCGCTATCTTGGAAGCCGAGTAAAGTTGATGATTGTGTGCAAGAGAGCACTGAGAAAGAGTGCAGAGAGTAGGGATAGTACATCAGGAAGGAAAGCATTGTGAAAAGGTGGTGAAGGTATGCAAGAGAGCACTAAGAAAGTAAAGAAAAAAATTGTAAAGAGAGGTAGCAGCGTAAGAAGAAGGACAGCAAAGATGTGCGCAACCAAGTGCTTGGCATGACCAGCCGATTGACCAGACCGGACCAATCTGGCCACCTGTCTAGATGAAGTCGGGGCCGAAGCAGTGTATTGGTCAGTGGTAGCATTCTGCTACACACAAGCCTCAACCACCAGGCATCCTTCCTCCACCCGTACAGGTCGCAGTCCACGGCAAACAGACTGCCCCCTTTGAGTCGCCTCTTACGACAAGCAGGAGGAACTGAGGGCCTATTCTAACCCGGGCACCCCACGGGGTTGCTTGTTTTGATTATTGAAATTTATGTTTTCAGTTTATGTTAACAGGAATACCGTTAGAAGAGAGGATTTCATTCAGTGAATGATTACTTTCTTGTTTTTGAGGACACTATTTAATACCCTGAATGTGGGATTCAGAAAATGCTCATAATGTACCTATTTTAAGTTGGGGAAATCCCTCAACACATAGTGTTTATTTCATTATCTTCCTAACACAGAAGTATACCTTCATGAACATTGGTGATATTTGATAGCATAAATTTAATCAACGAACTTTCTGAGAAGGTAAGAAAAAAGTCATTATACATCTGGAAATATATAGAACTTCTTAATTTGTTCGGTTGTATTCATATATACACCAGAGCCAACGATACAATAAGCTGAAAGAAATGACCAATACACGAGGCGAAATGAGCTCATCGTATTAAAGACGATTGATCCAGACATCTGATGTTTACTCTGTAGAATATTCATTCCAATTGGGACTAGTATTCCTGGAAGATGCTTCAAGCTATGAATCTGTGTCTGTTGAAATTCAATGCTGTTATTAACCCTTCCATGACCTGAGATCAAAGTGTTAATGACTTCAACATGGTCATTGTATGAATTCATTAATTCTATCAGAGACCTCTTTACTATTGGATATATGAGGACACATCTGGTGATTTATTTCTCTGGCCGTCGTTCATGTCGTATTCCAGGACTTATTCTGAGTTAATTACGAGTAGTGATGAATGACTGATACGGAACTCATAAAATTAAACCATGCTTGCTTCATAGTTGTGGCAATATCATCTGTGATTATTCATTAGTTTCCAAATTATGTTGTCATGGCAAACCAATTTTGAATATAATGCTTCTATTGATAATACTGTTGATGAGTTTAAAAGCAGTTTTTTAAATTTATAACAAAATGAAATATGCTTCCTTAAAATAACTCAGGTCAATAACAAATGTCCAATGGAATGGAATGGAATGAAGGAAATATACATCGTAATATGCATGAAATTTATCATTGTAGCCAACGAAAAATATATTTATTCAATCAAAACCTATTTTCAATATTCCTATAACGAAATATGATTGAGCATGTAAATATGTGCTGTAACAATAGTTGTTGACAGGCAAAGGTAGATCAAGGTCATGTTCTACTTTGCTTATTCGTGTCATCAGTCGTTGCAAGTCAATCTACAGAGTGCCTTATATTTTTAACAGCCCCTCGTCAATCGTATCATGAATCATTCCAAATCAACTGGTATTATATGAAGATAATTTCAAACGAGTTCCCCGTGGATAACATATTCATTACAACGACTTGACTTACCCAGTGCATTAAGTCAGCTACAGCGAGTAAGATATGTTTAACCAGTCAACAATGTGTGAATCGGGCATCCAAAGAAATTGTCTATAGTATTTGATTCATTCCACATAAATAACGCACATGATTTTACATAGAAAGATATCCTAGATGTTTTGTTGAAGTGTATAAAAACACATCAGGTATGTCACAATGTGTAATGAATGCATCATATATAGTGCATGAAAATAATATTGCTTCTTGACTTATAATTGATGAAATAATACCTTAACGAATATGTATTTTAGATTCCACATCAATATTCTCTATTTATTCCGACATTGCCTGTTGTGACTCGTCAACCTTTATTGTTACTCCATAGACATCCGCATGTGGATACTTTGTAGCTACTTGATATCAACATATCTGCTATTTGCTATATAAATACAAATTGACTATTGAATATTTAAAACTAATACCAGCAGTTATAATAGCAGTATTTGTTTTGTATAAAAGAAGTCAGATCGTATGAAATACTAGTTGCTGGAAAATAATCATAATTTGTTATTGAATCTAGCAACATTTAATAATTGATAATGGAGTAGCGGATGTTAAAAAGTGTCGGTTGAAATTTATCTTGACGTTAAACCACTGTTCTATTTCACATGATATATTCCGAACATACTTTTATGTCTCGTAGTTATCTAATGTTATTAATCCATGGAATCAGGTGCATTTGTTATTATACCCCCGCTACGAAGTCTTTTGTCTTTTGTATGTTTCATACCCACATTTGCATAATTAATGCAAATTTTCTCCATTTTCGACTTCCTCTGTCACACTTTTCTGTGCCACTCATAACACTAAGTGTTCATATGTTGCGAAACTTGATACTTAAAACCACTGATGTGTACATCTGTCATTTGTCAATGTCATACCCTCATTTGCATATTTGTATATTTCATACCCTCATTTTCATATGTAATGCAAAAGTTCTAAATTTTTTGATTTTGTTTACTTCTAAAGCACTCCTGCAAGAGTATATATGAAGACATATATACTGTGCATTCATAATAAGTCTGTGGTCTGTTCATACGAAAGACTAAACATTGATGAAGCGGGGGTATATGAGTGAGCTGTGCTCACTAATTCTCTTGTTACTTTCTGTTGGCATTTGAATAACCTTTCTATTTCAAACTGATAGTAAACTTTGATTGGTCAGTAACTGGACTGTTTCATCTCTTTGGCGAGATAGATTTCAAGGTCAATAATGCATATAATAGACGTCAATCATTGCCATTATGATGAAGCCTTGGCCATGTCATCGTTTCTCCTGAATTGTGTGAAGAAGAGTTCATTATAACACTTGACTTCTTAGGAGCAGACACAATTACCTTAATATGGTCGAGGGCAACGCAGCGACTGTAAACAAACCCAGGATCAATAGAAGACGAATAGTTTCAATCACCGCAGACACATTCATTGTCATTCACAGTCATGGGTTGTTATTTGCTGCCTGTGACAAAGGAAGAATGATGAATTCGTGATATTGGTTGAATGTTACCGTGAACTTTAGGATGTTATCATCATTACGTACACACACCCGTACAGTATATCAAACAGGCTTTTGAGATTTTAAAGAGTGGATTTTTTTCTAAAACTGCGGTGTTGTTGTATTAGTATTGCTTCAGACCAGGCATATCAAACTGTGTTATCCCTAAAACCTCATGTCTTTTATACAAGAAGTACATAACATACTGTAATGGCGTGACATGGTTGAACCCTAATCTCTTTAAGGAAAGCATTAGATATTCGACAAATGTACAGATTTTGATGAAATCATATTATTCTAGTCATTAGCTTGCTAATCAGGATAGGTTGGTTAGGAGAGGGGTGGCTTAACATATATATTTTCAGGCATATTGGTAGCTTTACCATTCAGGATTTAATCTGGTTTTACAAGTTAGACTTTTAGCGTAGCTTTTTAAAATTGAGAGTTTAGAAAGCAAATGCCTTTGGAGTTTGTTACAATTTGTGAATTGCAGAAATCACTACCTTAAGGTTGATTTAGATTAAACTTAAAAACTGAATACTTAGGAATGCAGATACCTTGTGTAGACGTTCCTTCACTATAACACTGGTTATAAAATGTGATGCTTACCGTGACCCAAACTGTATGCCACATCCGCATTTCCTTAACAAATATATGTTCACAAGTTATCATCATTATAGGTGAGGTGAGGTGAGTTAGGGTTTAACGCCGCTTTCAAGAGTATTTCACTTATATCGCGGCTGCTAGTATTATGGCAGGGAGAAAGCCCGCAACGCCATGTGGCTATGCATTGCGGTGAAACCTGCGAGCATCGGCTGGAACTAGCGAACCATGGGTAGTACTGCACTGAAATTCAGTGTAGCATTGCACCCACACCTTACTGCGTGTAGAACAGTTCTCTACTGCAGACAAAGTTGCCGTGCCCCTGGCGGGATTCGAACCCCGGACCTCTTGATCCGAAGCCGAACGCGCTAACCACTGCGCTATCCCGCCCCCTATCATCATTATATAATAGCCGGATGATTTTACAACGTACACTGTTTGAAGTGAGAACAGTGCTTCCACTATCTTCAGACAGTACCAACGGTTATATTTATCATTATTGACCCTTGCTATTCTGCTCTGTCTTCATATGTGTTCATCAAGTCAATTATTCCGCCAATTCCGTTGCATTGGATTGTCTAGTTGTGGCAAGAAATGACAGCTAATTCTGTTCACATCACCGCGCAGAGACTATCAAAGTATAACAGGTAGACCCTACCGCAATCTACACCTCCATTGGAGGTTGAGAGTAGGATGATTATATTATTTGACTATTCATGTTTATTATCAATTAAAGGACATGCATTGAAGCATATGTTAATTAAACGGAAATATGAAACAGTAAGATGACAGTATTATTGGTTTATTATATTGAGCAATGAGCTGTTCAAAATAAACAGAGGACCAATTAACTAATTAACCTCTCAAAACAATTATTTCCGCCCATCATCATGATCTATTTGATAACTCTTGATTATAAGATCAACAACAAATCCAGGGTAACAGTTTTTGTACATTTGCTTTTATAACTGTTATTGACTTTACAGTGAGACAATTACAAATAGTAAACGTCTTGCTGGGACAGTAGGTGTGTACAGTTTGTTCAGTTGAAATAAGTTATAATTCAACTAGAAATGAAATTGACTTAGTTGGATACTTTTACGCGATTACAATGTGTATTCTTCATTATCTAATTAACCAATATTGTCTCTACTGCGTATACAATACTTGCCCTGCTAATAACTTCAAGTTTGTCACAACATATTTGATGTCTCAATAACAGACAGAACATGCCCTTGCATAATATTTATGGACAACTGTCTTTTGAGAATATTGTTATCTGGGAGATTTGTTTTGATATCGTCACTCTAGGACCGGTGAGAAATCAAAGTTACTACGATGAGAAATGAGTTTATACTTCGCGGTTTCATCAGTGTATTGACTTTCCATTATTGAGATTGTTTATTATGAATATAACAAATACAGTGACCATTAGGATACTTAACGAACTCCCTCTTTCATATAGTTTATACCCGAAGTGAAATAGCTTTGTTTCGAGCATTGACCGTAGAACGATGGAGTTACATGTATATATTATACTTGTTAGCAACTTGTACGATTCAATGCTTTAAATGTATTTAATTGTCCCAATACAGGAACGGAATCAGCATCTGAGTTGGTATTATTACGTTAAATATTCACAGTTTTATAAAAATCTGTCTATGATTGGTTATCTTCGGTATGATGAAACCAGTTTCTGAATGTAGTGGACTTAAACTATAATCTCACTGCTGATATTTAACATTTCAGCATGTAATCTACATATATATTCTTCGAGTATCCATATGTACATTTTTTAATTGAATTAAATGTAGCTTTATAGACGTGATTAATTGTATTGGGCAATGTAACTGATATAACATTGATTTTATGCCGATTTCTATTACCCAAGGTGTTTCATAGCAATATATTATCACCCTAACATGTGTCATAAAACCTTCAAATAATTTCATTGGCTAATAGTCTATAACGGTAAACTTTGACATTGCCTGAACAAATGTATGCATTCGTAAAACGAACGTGTTATCATTAATAAAATTCATCAACATTCTAATGTTTCAGTTTCTTAATGAAATCGTATTCACCACAGTAAATTGACTTTACTGAATAATAAAAAATATACCATGAAACTACTCTGCCAGGCACTATAAAGTACACACTTCTGTTGGTTTATCATATGTATGATTTTCATTTGCAAATATCTTTAAAATATATTTTTGATGTCTTACTCTAAACCTGAATTGTACAGGCGTTTAATCAGTAGTCAAAGAATACTTCTACATGTTTTTTTTTCTTTAAAAAATTGAAATTTTAAATTTAAGAATTCTTCAAGAATTATTTTGGATAAAACACAACTGTTCATCGACATATGACATGTGTGAAAATTAATAAATGTGCCCGAGTCTACACACATTTACAACATTTTAAACATGGTAGGGGTCATGTAGGTGTTAATTTCATTTCTTACCCCTGTCCTCATTAAACAAAGATATGTTAACCACAGTCACCAATTAATTCATCCAAACTACTACAGATAAGTCATATTGTGTCGTGTAGGAAAACAGAACAATAATCATTAGACGATTCACTAGACGGAAATTAATCGAAAGGAGAGGCATGTCAACAGTACTTTTGATCTAAACCTTACCTTAATTCTTTTACCTTTTAAGCGTTTTACATAGTTACAAAGGGAATGTGCACATGGCATTCGCTTTTACATATTGTTACTTGAATGATACATTATATAATTTACGTCAACTGCATTCAGAATACCTGCAACTGGTGTCACCATACCGCAGATAACAAATCATACAAAATGTAGACGGATTTGATTTTTAAAGTCTGCATATTTAACGTCACATAATGTAAACTCGGATCTTTAATGTGACAGAACATGAAAATCAAGTATTTTATCAACAACAAAAGGTCATGCCTTCAATGTTTGCAATGTGGTCGGCTTTATGTAGATGCAAGACATAATAATAATAGTATATTTATAATGCGCACATATCCATGCACAATGCATGCTCAAGGCGCTACACAATTATTACCCTGAAGGAATCGTACTTTCAGTGCTGCCTATGAAGCGCTCCGCGCGACCGATAAGGTCCATACGTTCCCATATCCAGGTACCCATTTGTACAGCTGGGTGAACTGAGTGCCTTGCCCAAGGACGCAACACAGTATTAGACCCAGGTCACAAATGTTTGGTGTCTCCACCGGGATTCGAACCCGGGCCGTTGGCGTGAGAGGCAGACATGCTAACCACTACACCACTGTGCTCCACATGCATATGTCTCTATGTATATGTCTCTATATATAGACATGCATATGTCTCTATGTGTATAAAAAGTATGTGTGCCATTACAGTTGTTACAATGTGTATGTCAAAATCACCTTTATAAGGATGTATCTTAAACAGATGATTTTAAAGCACACTTCATTCGAATGCAAAGAAAGACAGAATTAGAAATCAAAATCACATCGCGTATCGCTATTTACAATTTCGAGAGACAACTACCCTATGATATTTAAAAAAGGTAGGCAAAGATATGATCTTGAAAACAACAGAACAAATCCTTTATATCTCAGGTGTCATGCCTTAATGTGGACTTAAGCTGATGAGATATTACCTAACTGAGTGCTTTCAAGCCATCAACCATATTTGTCTGCATCAAAATCTCTTCATTACTCAAAAGCCATTTTTTGTTTCTTTGTGGTATTGGATCAGATAATGACTGTTACTAAGATTCAAATTCATAGGAAGATGTAAAAAGGCAAATGATACTTCATCCTTTGAAGGCCAAGTAGTCCATTGCCATTAATGGTCATCTTAGAATCTTAATGCTAAAGGCACTTACGAAAACAACACGTGGTTTTGTTTAGGGCTTGTTCTAGGTCTCTGAATATTCCTTAAAACGCAAATGATGGTCAGATGTTTTACTTCAAACTAACAAGGGATTTTTACATGTGACATATTGAAGTAAAAGCATGCACAATTTTTTAAAAACTCATTAAAAATATCTTAAGTGGCTTTTATAACCAGACCTAGCACAACTCTAGGTATATGATGATATACTGTTTTAGAAATTGCCTTTCCATTGTGATACCTTGTAGTATATTGTACTATAAAATGGAGGTGATACTGAACAGGACTTTGTCAGGGGTCAAAACTGTGCGAACCAAGGTCATTTTGACATATAATCAAAATCTCAATATTCACCTATAGTTTAACCAAAATTTCAAAACATTTTTAAATGAATTTCATTATTTCTCATTATAAATACTAACAATTTGAGGCAGTCTTGAGCTTTCTATAGTTTCTTAATTGTCAGTCAACAGTTAAATCAAAACACACATTTTGCCAATACCTATTTAATTAAATCCATAAAAATGAACTTAGTGCAATAGTTCATGTTTCAGAGAAGTATACTTAATATTAAGAATGCAGTAATTGCGGGACTCCTGGTAATGTCCGAGCCTCTGTTGGTTTGCCTAATGCTCAAACTTGATGCTTTATTTTGTTGTAAGACAAACTGTTGGTAAAACTTGTCTTTGACTTTAGCTTATCACTTTTTAATGAAATTATTTGAAACCATTAAGAGTTGATTTGTATAAGAGTATTTAAAAGTATGTTATATTTCTTTATTAACCTCTAGACCTGGTGATAAAATAACACAAACAATTACAAAATGCAAATTGTTATATTTCACAATCATCTGGAATAACTCACTTCAAACGAAAATATTATAATGTACATGCATTATTTATCATTGCTTTATGACGAACATCGTTCTGATCATAACAGTGAATATGAATAAGAATAAATGCAAATTGAACATTTATGACTTAGGAGGGAGTTTCATCATCAAAGTTATTCCAGCTTCATGTTGACCTCGTGGACTTTAGTTGCCACATTAAGCAGCATGTACCATTTTTTACTGTAAGATATTGCCTATTCTTTTGTATGGGTCCGAAATTTGGGGGACAAGATATTTTCAATGTATAGAAAAAGTACATGCAACCTTTTTTAAACGTTTTCTAAATTTGGGAAAGTATGCTTCAAATAAAGCTATATTAGGGGAAACAGGGCGTTGTAATATATTTGTTTTAAGTAGAGTAAGGGTAGTTAAGTATTGGTTGAAATTATCAAAGATGGATTTTTATAGGTATCCTAAACAAAGCTATCTTTTTTCAAAATCACAAGATGATATGGGTAAGAGTAACTGGGTTTCAGAGGTTAGACAGTTGATCTTCATGACAGGTTTTTCATTTGTATGGATAACTCAAGGTGTTGGAAATGAAACTAGTTTTTTATTTGCCTTTAAACAACGCCTTCTTGATATATTTTTCCAAGAATGGTCTATGGCAATTAATAATTCTAGGTTTTTAGACCACTACTCTTCCCATAAATCTTTATTAGACCCTGAATTTTATATTTTACATTTTGAGGATAAATCATTGAAAGGGCACTTTGTAAATTTAGAATTAGTCTTCATGATTTCAGAATTAATTCTGTACGTAAGACAAGAAATGTTTCCTTTGATACTAGCGAATATCATTGTAGAAATTGTAATGCAGGAAATATCGAAGATGAATTCCATGTGTTATTTGAGTGTACAAAATATATACACCTGCGAAATAGGTATCTATCCTTTATAATATTACCTGTCAAAGATAAACATATAATGTCCAATCTGTTAAATTAAAAAAATACTGATGTTATTTATTCCCTTGCAAACTATTTAAAACATGTATTCATTCTGAGAAACGTCACTGCCACGTGATCTCTCATACAATTGTAAAACTGTACTTGTACTTTAGGCCTTTAGGCCATGTATACTGAATAAACGAATCTGAATCTGAATCAGTCTATTCTCTGTCAGGGAGTTTTATTTGTGAATTTAGAATCTGTGAAGAATGAACACATTCACGATTGGTTATATTGTGAAAATATCCAGCAAACAGTAAATGAAATACAGAAGCTAATGACAGGGCATTAGTGAATAGAAGGTGTGTTGAGAATTCATGATATGATATTATTCTCTTATAAAGCATAAATTCTAGATATTCTCCTAATTTGTTGAATCCACAATTTCATGTCAGCAACCCAGAAACTACATTACAAATAAATGTAAACACGTTTCGAGTGGCGTTAATATGTCATCATCGAATGAATAATTTAATCTGTTTTCATTGTTAAAATAGTTTTCACATCTTGTATCATTTCAAAGTTGCATTCCCATCAATCAGCCTTTAGCACGACAAGAAGATTTTTGAGGCGATTCTGCACAACTTAAATCAACATTATGCAGTTTTTGTCAGTGTATTTGTTTGAAAATATAATATAATAATATTATGCACGTCGCCATCGTAAGTATCCAGCATGAACTAATGCCCTGGGCCTATACTTTCCAAACTCTCATAGCGATAAGAGAGTCGTGAGCCAAAATCAATGTATGGTACCCACGGCTATGAATGGCTAAGAGAGCTTCGAAAGCATATGCCCTGGCCCTAAGCGACATACAACTTCCCAATGCAAGGCATAACTCTTGCCAGTCTCCATTACTGGCTGATTTAGGCCTTGCAGTAGTTAAATCAGCCAGTAATGCAGACTGGCAAGAGTTATGCCTTGCGTTTGGAAGTTGAGCGGCATATGGCATGTACACTTGCGACGTCTTACATTTGAGCAGGTAAATTCTGACATGTGTCATGGCCGAGTGTACACCAATGTCATAGATCCCCGTTTGCGTTATGAGAAAAATACTACTTTATACCCCACTCTTAGTGCTTGCGTTGGTTTAAATATATGTTATTCATAATGAGATGAATTGGATACCCTGTCCTTCTCATTTAGATTATATAACATTACATACTAGGAGACGATGACAGGTACAGGAATGTAAGAAGATGATTAACATGATAGAACTGAGGCATAAGTATAAATCTGTTACATAAATCGTTTAGTCCCATGAATGAAGAATTGAACTATCTTAAATATATCTACATTTTGACAAAATGACAGTCTTTGCGGTTGTTGAACATAGTTCATATTATATGAAAATCACATCTTATAACGAAGATGGTCAATAATAAAATGCAAAGGGAGCTAAGGATAACGTTGTTTTAAAGACATTATCATTTGCAAAAGCAAACGGTCTTCAATTAACTTAAGTTGAAAAAGAGGGCTTCTGAAAATGACAATCCTCTATAAAACAGCATACCAAAATAACGAAACTTTGAAACTCATACCAGGTTACCGTTGAGAACCATTGTGAACTGAAAGATGACATCTAAGTTGCTTTTACGACGTAGAGGATTCTAACCCATGTTGAGTGTCAGTCACTGATTGAAGAAATGAAAGCAGTCTTTATCAATATACTGCCACAGAAACTCGTTTCCCTCCGCCCTTGATTTCACTGCTTATAATTTCTGTACCATGTGCTAAGAGTTGAGCGTACTGCAGGTTCATGCATAGGTCATTCAAAAGACAGCTTGCTGAGGTAACTTCCGATGTCAACAACAAAGATGGCGTCCGGGACCTGTCACGTTTGTAGCGATACATTGCCACCTACCAAACAAAGACAGATTGTTTTCTAGATCTGTTTAAGTATTTAGTCATCACAATTGTACTGTATTGTATTGCCCATCACAATAACATTCTTCAAGTTACGTCGACCACTATGCTTTACATTTGAAAATAACCGAATAGACTTGATCAATGTTTATATTAAAACCACCTTTCTAATTAGTGCCCTTTCTCGGCTTATTGTAGATCAACAAATCTGTGAAACATTAAGTGTACATGTGTATATATTTCAATGAGATGCATTTCGGCAATTATCGTGTGTGTCTATCAACAAAATCGGTGGTTCTTTAACAAAATGTTGACAATCAACTTCGATTTGCAGCATCGACTGGATCAGCTGCGACAGTTAAATTTCAGTTAGTCATTTGCAAGTTTGATATCTTTTCAATGTCAAATTACAAATTTATTTGGTAATTTTTCGGAAGAGGCATTAATTGGCTGTATGTTGGTAAGGGGTGTGATAACAATAGATGTCGCTTCTTCGTTTCACATGTTTTGTTAATGACGAGGACAATGTAAAACACGGGTCGGGTCAAGTTTATGTCAATACATTTTTACCTTGCCGTGGTAAGAAGACTGCCACAGAACTCTATCATACCATCTAACAAAAATGGAAACACTCATTGCATCGACTGGCAAGTGTAGGATGCAAGCGTTCTAAGATCATGTAAATTATAACATCGGAGGCCTACCGGAGTCGACTGTCATCTTCTATTTATTTTTTTAAAAACGTCAAATCACATTACTGCTGTATTGACACATCGTGTTTAGGATTTTATGGAGGCAGATTCTGTGTCCTTCCATATGGGAAAGACTTGTAAAATGCTAATTGTAATTTGGTTAACATGCTTGTCAAAATTTCAAGGTGAAAAACGAATCAGTCAGAGCAATCTGCTCATTTCTAAGACAAAATGGCTATTTCATGACAACTCCATCAATTTCAGCTACAAATTCGCTTATAAACATGTCATTATGACATCAGATGTACAGAAATATAAATACGGAATTTCGATTTCTGATATGTAAACAACAGACGCACAATAATGATCACAATGTCTTACAGACTTTAAGTAAAAAAGTGCATTGTCAGGTAATTCAAGGGGGGACTTTAACTTTACACAGATCGTTATTGTAGAAATTAGAGATACAATATAGCCTTTGATGGTCTCATCTTGGATGCAAATGAATAAGAACAAAACTATATTTGATGTAAGAAACAATGACACACCTCCTATATCGTCCAATAACCTTTACTCCCGGAAAAACTCACGCTTTTAGTAAATAGATACTGAGTGAAACTAATAGCCCTGACACTTTTCCATTAAAGCTAAAAGCCTCTGCTCTTTGAGGCTTTTCCGAATCTGAGTTTCAATCAAACCTAAAAATAAGCCAATGACTTTGCATCATTGACTTACGACTATCATAGCACTAAGAGAGCTTCGAAAATATGGGCCCAGGTGTATAAATATGCCCATTTAGCTTATCATCTTAGTTTATCTTATTAGTTGGTTCCTTGACCAAACAAGAACTATTTAATCATTTTCTGTATCCCACATCACTAGTCCTTCATAGAACGCATGTTCAATCCGAATGTGTTTTATTACATCAGCTTTATCGAATCGGAATACATCCACCAAACGATCTATCAGTTTTGACAATCCCATACAGATGATGTAAATATTAAGAGAAAGGTTGAAAAGCATTTTCGAAAGAAGAAATAATCCTTTCTGATTAGAGTCACATTTGATATTTTAATTTCGAGAGCATAATTATTTTCAGCATTATGTGAAGTATTTACATAAGAGATTGCAAATAATTATACCATAACTTTGCGAAATAGTCGTTTCCGATTGACTACTGTGAAAAATCAGAGACGTTATAATTTGGTTTTACAGTGCTCTGTTTACTTTGTTTTTTTGCGCAAGAATACGTTTGTTGCCAGGCAACAAAAGCGAATGCATTAATTCTCCGAATACTTGCATGCTCCATTAATTTTTGTATGAGCTGTTGCTGTGAACAAAATGACATAGATAAATAATTTTTATAAAAGATCTGAAACCGATCAAAATGAGACCCGAAACGGCGAAAGTTAACAATGTAGTTCGGAAATCTGTCATTCAAGAACTTGGCATTTCAGAAACGCTCCTGAATAACCTCAATCGGATGACAAGAGGGTTAAAACCGGACAGTATATCACCCGGAAACTGTCGGAATGTAGAATAAACTCACCTAAAACTTTATTTACAAAATTGACGCAATAATAACTTTGTCAATTTCGAAAATACTGTAGAAATTATCCCAAACGCTGACGCCGGTTGCAAAACGCTATCGTCTATAGAATAGAGTGACTTCCCTTTAATACATTCGGAAACTTTCGCTGTTTTCCAAAGTCTTCTAACAAGCTACGTCATTCGAGATTACCAAATACGTCATATCTTTGTAAATGTCGGGCCGTGGAATTTCTGCACGGTTTCGAATGACAAATCACTACCGATTCAATGTGTCTAAACATAGTTCAATACTAAATCGTTGACATGGTAGAATGGAGATAAACATACTATAGCTCTAAATTATCTATTTAAAGCCTCATGCTACGCGTTCGACTTTAAATTAAATTTAGAGCTATACTAATTCAGTTAAATGCCGCTGATTTTCAAACAAAGTATGTTTATCTGCTAAATTTTTCTGACTCAGATAACAAGATGTAAAATTATATATTTACATGTAGTTTATATGACTATGATATTTTACAGAATTAATATCAAACAATTACATAGAGAACAAAATACAATTGACGCCAAATTAAAATGACAATAACAATTTGAATATCACGAAATAAATCAGCATTTGTAACTGAATACTGATTGACGTTTTTCACTATCTGATTCCTCCAAGTAACTTAATAATCCTTTTGAAGAGCCTAAAAAAATAAGTTGTAATAAGAAGAGCGAGGTTATTCCTGATATAACATCTGTAATCGAACAATCGTGTTGTGGGTAACCAGTATTTATTGAGATCGTTATTGATTAGTCATTCGAGATTGATAAGAAGCAGATTTATTTGAATTCAGGAATATTGATTCGAATGAGCTGTTCGAGTAGTATTGTTGTAGCTGCATGATAATCAGTGGGACAGAGGACTTTTTAATCATCATTACATGCATAAAAAAGATGTCCTTGTTCCTCTCAAAATGTGAAACATATCGGCTACAAAGGACATGATATTGATCTTACTGCTAGCCATCTTGTAAAGTTTTATATTGGTAAATAAAATGCTAATAGAACGCAGCTGGACTCTGTATTCTAATTAGTTTGTTGGCGTATGTATTACAAATAAATACCTTGTTTTCAGGTCTCTACGACCAGGCATTATCTCACGTGATGATAACAGATCAGGCGTCGTAATCAAGCAATGATATATTACATGATCTTCTCTCTATCAAGTCTCTATCTAAGTCATATGATATAAGAAGTTCGACATATCATTATCCATAATAAGCCGAGTCAGTCTTAACACATACATTGGGATGCACATAAACAGTTTCCGAAAGGGCATTCTGTATTGTAAAAAATGAAATGACACAGTACAGCTTGTATAAGTGTATAAGAATATTTCATGATGTCCGAAGATTTGCACCGGAAAGAATACCTTTTCCCACAGCTTCCCTAAATATTGTGTGACCAAGTTTGAACCCTTTAAAGTCACATTGATAGATTGTCGAGTTGGGCAGAGAAATTGTTGAAAGTCAGTGTAGCAAACAGTCTCTTTAAAATCAGACCGTATAGCTACACTGTGTTATATACAGTCTGACAAGGCCCAATGACAGTCCGTCAGATTAATAATCGACTACAGAACTAGTTTGACCTATTCATCTCGAAGCGATATCCAACCAATCACAATGGTTGGATTTCTTACTGAAACGCGGCTGGGTTCAATAACATCAACTTCACCAGCAGACCATATTGTAGCAGTTTAGATTGCTCAACAAACTATATATTGCACATACAAAGGCTTTCAAAGCAGTTATTCTGCTTTCAAAACACTTGTCTTTGAGATGTCGTTGAATCAATGGGCCAGATCGAAGTGAGCCACAAGAGCAACACATTGAGGGATGATGTCATCGTTTCGTAAATGACTGCCTACACGCAGATGAATAACATGAGTATTGGTTGCAATTGGCTGTAGCCTTACAAACGATTGAAAGTAATTAGTGGAACGACACTCCTTGCACAAACAAAATGTATAAGCTCTGAATATGTAGGCGCAACTGACTCAATAAACCAATATTAGCCAGCCCTTAAAGTGTCATGCCAAAACTTTCTTATAATAATTTCGCTTTAGAAAAAATGAAATGATACCACATATAGGATTGTGTTTAATTAAACATATTACGAAAATTCAGTTTTTGATTTTAAAGAAACGGCTATCAATAGAAGCAGTCAGTCGAAGTTAAAAACTGATATTTACTTTTTTTTAATAACGATTTATCTCGTTTTTTGAGGCATCGCGATCGATATCATAGCTAAGCTCTAAGACAAAATTTTAAACTTGACCTAGACCATTCTGACAGCGAATCTCGCATTGTGTCATTGACCATTATGACGCGAACGGCCAACAGAAAATACTTTAGTTTCCTTTGATAAATCACACACAGAGTATTTTCTTTTTTTTAAATTTTCTTGCGTAAACACAATTAAGAAAAATGGTAATGACACCTGGCTCTGGAATCATTAACAAATCTTAGCTAAGCATAATTCATTTATGATCAGCACCTTGCTAAATATGAAGTTGAAATAACTAAGTCGTGTTCTTTTATGTGGACGTCATTGCCATTTTATGGTGATTTTTAGTCCAAGGGTGAATTTAAGCTAAATACAAAAAGTCCATAAGCAGGATTCATTATCAATCAATACAGGCACAGTTTGCAAACCAGTCAAGAATAATACACACAAAATGCATGTCATCATTACTTATGGATCTACGGACCGGGTTGTACCGGCTAACCGGCATCTAAAATACGTGGCCAATCAAGAAGTCCCATTTATAATCAGCAATTGGAAAGGCTCGAAAAAACTTAAAAACAATCGGAAATATTTGTTTTACGAGTACTGAAGATCAGTCATGTCAAAGCAAATTTGAGGTCAGCTGCAACCCAAGAATACGGGGCGAAATCGCTGATTGGTTGGTATGAATTGAGGGTCAATGCCGACCGGACAGACAGTATATGCGTAACGTAGTGGAACTTAATTACTATCTGATTTTAATCAGATTGGTGTAGCAAACAAGTTAAAGTTTGTCTGAAAATGTTTAAAATGTCTAATAATGTATTTAAAAATACATTTTAATAGTGGGTACATCATAGGGAGAGTAATGTTCCTACAGAGGTTTGTAGTTTGTCAGCGGGGTATCTCAAGAACCATTCCCTAGATTATCTTCATATCTTACACATAGCTTCTCCAATGGAAGACAAAAGGTTGATTAGATTGTGGTGACCTTGACATTATACTCAAGGTCACAGCGGAAATTTTTCGACATGTTAATGTACATGTAAAGCTTGTCAGCCTGATATACCAAGGACCATTCACCGGAATTTCATCATATCTTACACAAAGCACCTCCTAGGGAAGACAAAAGGGCTGATGAGATTTTGGTGACCTCAAGGTCACAGCGGAATTGTGAGTTTATCGACATTGTACGTTCGTTATCGTACAGTTATTTTAGATAAACTTTAAACAGTTTGTTAATTTTCTAAAGCTAAGACAATTTACTGGAATATCATTTTGGCAGTAAAGTAAGTATAGTTATGTTTAATTATATGTCATGTACAGCATTAACCATGTTTTATAGGTCTCCCTTTTATCATTATGATGGTTGGGGTAATGTAAAAAATAGATAAAATATAATGAAACTTACTTGTGACTTATACTAAACTTCTTTATTGTAAACCAGTAATCTCTCAGATATGCATCCTTGTTTCGCTCGTTTCACTTTTAAACTTTACCCCTAAAATGTTCCCGTTAAAAGCTCGATACGCTCTAAATATAACTACCAATCACAGAAAGGCTAGGGTTTGTCTATTGATTCAATCGATCAGTGCTTTCTTTTAACACACGCCCATAAACTTGGCGTTGACATCAACAATAATGGCTGCCGTTCCTGCTGACACCAAGGCTTACTTTTCAGTTCATTATTGCATATTATTTTACAGTACATTTGATAGTTCACGTGATAATTTATGTGTATAAAGTGTTATACTACCGCTCTTCCAACACATGATAAGCACCAACGAACCTCAACTTTGAGGAAATCCAGGTTGAAGTGGACTGTTACGTTAACCATGTGCAACCCAACTTTATCTTAAGACTTGATTATTTATACCCAGTGTGTAATGCCATTGAAAAATGAGACACGTTCTCCTATTTGCTTTCAACTTCCAAACGCAAGGTATAACTCTTGCCAGTCTGCAGGAATGGAGACTGGCAAGAGTTATGTCTTGCATTGGGAAGTTGATTTGCTTTAAGCAAATGGGGCTTTTCATTGTTCATGAATCTACTGAATCATGGATTTTATCGGGAAACAATTACTGGGTACAGTTCAAAGTGAAGCCAGTGAAACGAAGTAGCAGGGTTTTCAGAATGTCGGTCATAATGGGTATATTAAATTGTCTAAAAGGTTAAAAACCAATTCTACACCTATTCGATCAAATGTAACTTCGTATGTGGCTATTCACACAGAAGTGATTCAAAACCATGTTACATACAGATTTTAGAAGTTGACTACACCTACATGCATGCGTCATTGGAGGTTACGTGACGTTAATAGTAAAGATTGTTTTGCAGAAACCTTTTTTTTTATTCTTTCTATGAAATCACTCAGCATACCTCTGCAAATTTAGTGAGCTGTAGACTTCACCTGAACGCAGAATACAATCATTTGAACTATGCAAGGAGAAAGTCAATGGTAAAAAGAAAAGATCCAAAATCTTTGAATGGGAAGTAGCAGGTTTTAAATCAGACAGAGAATAGGTGTTTATCATCTTACTTACTGGTGGTAATGTAGATTTTGTTTATGGAAATAATATTCAAAATTACAAGAAAAAACTGATGAACACTATTTATTGATTTAAAGTGAATGACAAACACATTTCCTCTGTAATGTGTATGATTCGATGCACATCTACATATACATGGTCAAGGGCAAAATATTTCTAAAATTAGTCCTTTGTATATTAACAGTACTGTAGAATAGTCATTCCAATTGGTACGAGTGCTTTTAGTAGATGCTTCAATCCATGGATCAGTGTCCGCTGAGATTCAATACTGTTATCAGCCCTTCCATGACCTGAGATCAAAGTGTTAATAACTTCAACATGGTCGTTGTGTGAATTCATTTATTCTAACAGCAGCCCCCTTACAATTGGATATATGAGGACACATCTGGTTGTTTATTTATCTGGCAATCGTTCATATCGTATGCTTGGATTGGAAAGTTAAGAGTTAATTACCGTTATTGAAGAATGTCTTCTTAGGAACTCACAAATTAAGCTTGTTTCATAGTTTTGTCAATATCATCTGTGATTATTTATTAGTTTTCAAGTCATGTTGTCGTCAAGATAATGTGTCGATTGATGATACTTTTGAAAGGTTTAAGAGCAATTTAATGCCTTGTTTCAATTTTCGAAAATTAAATATGCTTCCTCAAATAATTATAGTCAACAACAAATATCCTGTGAATTGAATGAAAGAAGGTGTAATAGAAAATATAGTAACATAGAAAATTAATTTTTGTGTGTATCCATTGCGAATTATGAAAGAACATTGAAACTTGCGACATAACTATAGTTTTTGACAGTCAAAGCTAGAACACGTGTTCTGCACTGATAGTGAGTCGATGTTTGCCATCCTTCGTTGCAAGTCAATCTCCATACAGCATTGTATTGTTCAACTCCCTCTAATCACACAGTTCCTCCTCACTCTTGTTAGGAATCATTCCAAATCAACAGGTATGGTATATAGTTAATAGCGAACGACTACCCTATGGATACATAACGACGTAGACAGCAAATGAATATTTTTCATACTATTTTGTTGGGTTTCATACGTACGTGCCCATGATATATATAATTCCAAAATTACATTTGACCAATTGGCGATTGTCCAGTTTTCGTTCAGATATCGCGTTTCAACCTTTATCACCATACTAAATGAACTAGTATTGAATTGATAATTTTTAGCAACAGTACGCACTTCTTGATAAACTACCTCCATTTAGCGCATTTAGTGAACGACAGCGAGCAATATATGTTTAACCACTCAAGAGTTAGAGCATTAAAGGCACATTTGTATAATATTTTAATAATTCTACATAAATAACCCACATTATGTTTAGGTAGAACGAGATTCTAGATGCTTTGTTGAAGCGCATACAAAACGCAAGTTATGTTTTAATGTGTAAATGATATAATAGTGAATAAAAATCAAATTCCTCCTTGACAAATCAAATTACATTTGTATTAATAATTAGCGCCTGAATGTTTATATTATGGATATTCGATCTAACATCAATATTCTCTATCTAATTAGATTTGTTTGTTGTTACAAGTCTGACTTGACTGGACGAACTCCATAAATCCCCTCATACCTATACAGATACAAATTGACTACTGTATATTTAGAAGAAAAGACAGATAACAATTTTGATAGAAGTACTGCTTTTTCTCAATAAATCACATCATATGGAATGCGTGTTGCCAGAAAATAATCATAATATTTTCTGGCGACCTGAAATATATATCATTTGATATTGTGGCTGTTAAACCTTATACTCTGGGTGTCAAGATGGTTAGTTACTTTGAAGCTACAAAACTGTTCCAGTTCAAATGATATACTCACGACGTTTTATGTCTCTCTTAGCTATCATAATGTTTCATCCATGAAATCAGGTGCACCTTTTATCACTTTCCTATATTTAAACCGGCTATTGTATCTCCTGTTTCTCTCCGACACAGTGTTCCCAACGGAATTGAGATTTTTATCACATTCCTATAGTTTATAGACTAGTACTATATGCCTTCTAATTCAAATACACGTCTCGTTCACTAAAAGTGCTCAAACAAATTACGATACATTCACAAAATATATCAATGAAAATGTATATTATATTATTATTTGTACATCTATATGTATAATGATGTATGTATTTTAACATGATGGATAATTATAATAGTCGGATGTCCTTAATGTATCTAAACAGTTGACTGGACGTTTTTGTCAAAGTATTGACTAAATTTAACTGTCAAAAGTAGACCAGGAAATGAGAAAAACATTTTGAAACTAAAAGATACCCAGCTGACTATTCGAACTGGTTGTAACAGAGACCAGAGGTCATCAGTGACTTAATGATGACTCTGTTCTGTTCTGTTGTATTCTTTAGATGACGAGTTTTGGATTTCATCCAGATACCTTAATTGCTCAGCTAGGAGCTCACAGTAAGTATACACTGATTGACTTCCTGATTAAGCGACAGGGTGTTTCCACTGTGTAATACAGGAATCATTGTTTAAGAAGGGAAATGGGTTACAGTATTCCTGTATATATTGATAGCCACAATGCTGACATGGACTTTCTCCATAATACAATCAGCCGTGGTGGTAGTTAAATATTCTGGAAAGCCGCGGTAAACCTCAAAATACTTCACAGTATACACAACTGATTCATTAAGACCGTGGATTATTGTGATATTGTTTAAAGTACCTATCAAGGCAAGCTTAAATGATCATTAAACTTTTCTGGCTGCATTTTACGTGTAATATGAACAGTTCTACTAAAGCATTTTACTTTTAAAGATTCTGATGCGCTCTCTAAATTATTTAAAACTTTGAAACTTGCAATCGCAAAATCCCAATAGAAACTGGCAGATGGCAATCTATCCCAATGCGTATACATGATTGTCGATTAGTGTAACTCATTATCGGAAACTCGGTGAGGTTGCAAGATATTAGACAAAGGAAAGAATGAAACAGCTTCTATAGTGTAAGATTGTGTCAATTCGTCTAATTATCCCGTCATTCGGGAAACTTTATCATGTGTTGAGTAAACAAAACTTGACTGTTACAGCAAACTTACATCATTAACCCTGACACTGTTTCATTAAAGTTAAAAGCCTATGTGTCTTTGATGCTTTTTCTCGTCTAAATACGAAAGTAGTGTAAGGTGAGCACGCTCATGCTCCTTAACCGGAGGGAGAACCGGAGGGAGATTAATGTATGCAGCGTAACTCATTAATAGGCTAATATATGCATGTCGTCACAGGTCAGAAAGGTCAACCACTCAGTTGACAGTTAAATGCGAGGATGCTCATTAAGCCATTCATCATCATTACTGCAAAACAATGCTTTCTTTAAGCCAACCCTAACCCATACAAGAGCGTCAGTCCAATCAGAAACCGGTTTTAAATTTTGGCGCCAAAGCTATCTTTAGCGACACGTGTCATGAGTCAGAGGCGAGCGTATACCTGTAGATAGGCGAGTTTTACCCATCGTCACGACTGGCCAATTTCTTTATGAAACCTCACAAAGAATTAGGATCTGAGCGGACGTATATACAAAGCGTAATAGCTTATGTGGCAGTATTGAGTTTCATTTTAACTTTCCAGTGTTTTGAGTTTTACAGTTGTACTAGTTGCAACGATGTCATATTGTGGTTGTGGTCATTTTACTATAATTCATAGAAATGCAAAATAAAAATAATAAAATATAAAATAGTTCAATAAAAAGGGTTTTATATGGTGGTGGTATTTTATATGTTATTTGTGATTCCGAAGTTTATCAATTATGTTGATGCTTAAGGCGGCAGTGACAGTTTCTAGTTATATTGCATTGAGTATGTCAGTATTGACTGGAAGGTCAAGGCTTCCTGTCAGTGGTCTAAGGTCAAGGTGGTGTCACTGGCAGATTGTTTATCACATGATCAGTTATTTAGGCATCTGATTGGTTGATTAGGGAACAGTGCTTTCTAACTTTGCACCTGTGCATGTCACCGTCACTTCACATAGGGACACAGAGATTGACACAGGTGAGCCATTATTTGTTTGACATGATAATTTCATAGTGCATGTTAATGCAAGTGAAATATTATCTTATATCTAAAAGTATAAATTGTATAGCTAACTATAATCTAAAACTATATAATTATCTTTTACATCTCAAGTACACTAATAAAATAATATCTTTCCAAAGTTATATTTATTTCCAAAAACTCAATTATGTCTTATCAATATAACTTACATCACAGTAATTTACACAACATCTCAAATGTGTGATTTGTGTCAGAATGAATGAATGGTGATACTGTTTGTGTACTGCAGACATAATTGGAGTGACACTGAGATGGGCGCCGCCATGTGCTTGGTATTGCTGTATTCCACAGATATGTGAGTGAATGCATTTTTGTATTATGGTGCTATACTGTATCACATTTGGTTTTAATATTGTATGTAATGTGAGTTGGTGTAATTGTGTAATACTTTTAAATGAGCCTTTGTATATGTTTGTCATTTCAACATGATGTAATGTTTCTACTACACCATGTGCTATTGTATATCTAAAATGGCATTGTGACATATTGAATGAAATGTAATGTTTATCAAATGTTATATTGTTTTGCCCCTATGTTGCAGGGCTGTATTTATATTAAATACTGGATCAACTGGTTCCTACGAATAAACGATTGAACCCCAAACAGCCTCGTCATCCTTCGCCTCGGCGAGTTACACTAGCTGTTACAAATGGAGCCCCCAGTGAGGAACCAGTGACGTGGTCTCAGCGCCCACCTCCTTTCATCTCTTCAGTGATCTCCTTGTCTTCACTCTGACATCGCCTGATATCGTCAGTGACCATCAGCGTTGGTGAGACCATTCTGATACGCACCACACATGACATTTTGTGCGTCGTACTTGTGATAACCCAAGTGCAATACTCACCAGGTGTCATCTTCGGACTGTCCCAGGTCATACGTGACTACATGAACATTCCTATTTTTATTATGTGAAGTATATATATACATGAACATTTTGGAATGAACTTTTATTGAATATTTGATATTTATATATTTGCAATGTGATATATTTTTGGGGTTTATATCATTGTCATACATTGGCTCTATACATATATTTTAGCATCTTGTAAGTGTTTCATGTATTTTAGTGGTTGAATGTTTATTTGTAGCGCAGTGACGGCGTGCTGTGAGTGGTAAGAACGGTTGAGTTTGTGTGATATAGCATACACCTCATACATACAAACATGTAGGTATACACGTAGGGTTAAATAGCGACAGGTTTAGCTTATATCTAACTAAACATAAGCTAGGTAAATCATTACTTACCCTAGGTATATAGTTCTACTTGTGTTGACGTGTATTGTGAGGTTGTCATGTCAGCTATACTTACCTGTGTTCGTCTCTAGGTCCTTTGCCCATACGCACGTTATATACTAACCTTTCATCTAGTTAGTTGTATTGCTGATAGACTATTTTCTCTCAAGTTAAATTCAAGTTGTCTTGTGGTTCATATAGATTCATTATGGCTCATAAGATAGAACAGGAACATAAGTTGATAGAGGAATTAGAGTCAGAAGTGATGCCAAAGTTAGAGGGCGAGAGTGATTCTGAGGATGATCCTAATGTTCTTCTCTTAGGTCAGACCCTTAAGTCAATGGGAGTTACATCTAAGGTAGATAGTGCTGAACAGTTGCAGGATTTGATGATGTCTTACTTGCAGTCAGTTGGTAAATTGTCAGGGGAAGAGTCCAAGGGTGTATCAGGGAATGTCCCAAGCAGTACATCCAACGATCACGTGACATGTGATAAGGGTATGAGCTCTCAAGCATCTAGTCAGTCTTTACCCATGCCAGGTCCTATTCCAAGGTTATCACTGTTCTTCGGAGAATCAGGAAAAGGGGAAGCACCGTATGATTTGTGGATTTACGAAGTCAATTGTCTCTTAGCAGAGAAAGCTTATCCTAAACACATCCTATTTGAGGCTGTTCGTCGCTCATTGAAAGGCAAGGCAGGAAAAGTTGCTTCATTGCTAGGATCTCGTGCAAGTCTTGAAACTGTTTTGAGTAAATTGCAAAGTGTCTATGGAACATGCGAGGAAAGTGAATACTTGATGGCAAGCTTCTATAGTGCTAAGCAATTACCGGATGAGGATGTAACCACATGGGGTTGTAGACTAGAAGATCTTTATGCAAAGGCTACCCAACATACCAACCCTTCAGAAGTAGAGATCAATCGTGCGCTTAAAAGTGTATTTTGGCAAGGATTGAAGCCATCTCTTAAGGACATTTCAGGTCACAAATATGACTCCATTCAGGATTTTGACACGTTTAGGGTTGCCATAAGAAGGTTAGAGCATGAGTTGAGTCAAAGGAATCCTCCTGAAGTTTCTAGGAAACCCCTTCCTGCCAAGATGGCGTCCCAAACATCTTCTGAAATGCAAGAGTTAAGAGATATGGTGAAACAATTGTCTTCAGAGTTGAGCAATATCAAGAAACAAATGGAACAGAAATCCCATAGTAGTCCTCCAGCACTTCGCTCTACTAATGGCAAGTCCAAGAAAAGCAGGTACAATCCTAGTGAAAGCAGTGGCAAGAATGCTCGTGGTGGAACATCTTACGATAGACCATACTTACCATATAGGGGCCAGTTTCCGCCTGACGGAATTCAAGGGCCACTCTGTTGGAAATGTGGACAGCTAGGTCATATTTGGCGAGGATGTGGAGTTAACATGGATCATCACCAGCCTTTAAACGGACATGGACCCATGGGCATGGGCAACTCATGGGTCAATCAGCGCAGTTCTCAAGCAACAAACAACTCCCAGCAGGATTAGTTGGTGAACCCAATGAGACATCTGTGGTAGTTTGTGACAAGCCATGTACAGCTCTACTTGATACAGGTTCAACAGTCTCAACAGTTAGTGAATCCTTCTATGTGCAACATCTTTCACATCTTCCTCTACATAATTTGGATACATTGATTGATATAGAGTGTGCCGATGGTGGTGCTTTACCATATTTAGGGTTCATATCTGTAGATTTGTCTTCACCAGGTGATTCATTAGTGAACATGCAGTGTTTGTTATTGGTTGTTCCTGACAGTCGGTATAATCTCTCGGTGCCTGTATTATTGGGGACAAATGTTCTTTCAGCTATCCTGAATAGATGTAGATCAGAGCATGGTGCAAGGTTTCTGCAGAAAGCTAATCTTTACACTCCATGGTATTTGACTTTCCGCAATATGGTCATCAGGGATAAGGAATTGGCTAAACGGAATTGGAGATTAGGTTTAGTTAGAAGTGCAGAGTGTAGAAGTATCATTGTGCCAGCGAATTCACAAGTTGTTCTAAAGGGATATGTTGACAAGGAGATGTGCTATCCGAAGTCACTTGCTACTCTTCAAGCTAGTATTAACTCAACGATACCTACTGATTTGGACGTGTCGCCTTCTCTCGTGTACTACAAGTATCAGGATCAAGATCCAATTGATGTCCATTTGTCTAATGTTACCACCCATACTGTAGTTGTACAGCCCAGAGCTATAGTATGTGAACTTCAACCAGTTTCTGTTGAGGATGTTAACTTAGACAAGACAAGTGATATGGAAATCCTTCTCAGTAAAATAGAAGTTCACCAGGGTAATCTATCTGAAGAGCAGTTTGCAGAAGGACTTGATGTCATAAAAAATCAAATTGATGTCTTTTCACATGGAGATTTAGACCTTGGTCATTCATCAGCTGTGAAACATAGGATATATTTGAAGGACAACACTCCTTTCAAGCAGCGTTATCGCAGGATTCCTCCTTCACTATTTGAAGAAGTACGAGAGCATCTTAAACAATTGCTAGCTTGTGGTGTTATTAGAAAGTCTCATAGCCCATGGACTTCCAATATTGTCCTATGTCGGAAGAAGAATGGAAAACTTAGACTTTGCGTTGACTTTAGACAGCTAAATCGGGTTTCTATAAAAGACAGTTTTGCTCTGCCCAGGATAGATGAGGTACTGGACTGTTTGGCCGGAAGTTCATATTTCTCAAAGCTGGATATGAAATCAGGTTATCACCAGGTTGAGATCATCGAGGAGCACAAAGAACGCACAGCATTTACCGTGGGTCCGTTAGGATTTTTTGAGTACAATAGGCTTCCATTTGGGCTCTGTAATAGTCCTGCGACCTTTCAACGATTGATGCAAGATTGCCTAGGAGATTTACATCTATCAATATGTGTAATCTACATTGATGATCTGATCATTTTCGCTGATAGTTATGAGGAACATCTTCGTAGATTGACCAGAGTCTTGCAGAGATTGAGGGAGTGCAATCTAAAATTAGCCCCAGACAAGTGTGAATTCTTTAAGGAGAAGTGTACCTATATTGGCCATGTAATATCCAAGGACGGTGTAGAACCAGATTCTTCCAAGGTAGAAACTATTAGAAATTGGCCAAGACCAACCAATCCAGAGGCAGTCAGGCAATTTTTAGGTTTCGCCGGATACTATAGGAAGTTTGTTCACAACTTTTCACAGACGTCAAAGCCTTTATCTTTGCTTATGCCAAAGCCTACGGACAAGAAGGGTAAATCTACAGTGGACTGGGTTTGGGGAGACGCACAAGAACAAGCATTCATGGAACTCAAAGATAGGCTTTCATCACCGCCGGTATTAGGGTTTTGTGATTATTCACTTCCATTTGAGCTGCATACAGATGCGAGTCAGAATGGGTTAGGTGCGGTCTTGTATCAAACTCAGAATGGTTACAAAAAAGTTATCTCCTATGCCAGTAGAGGATTATCCAAGTCAGAAAAAAACTACAGTGCCCACAAGTTGGAATTTCTTGCTCTGAAATGGTCCATTACTGAAAAGTTTCATGAGTATCTCTATCAGAACGAATTCACCGTATATACAGACAACAATCCTTTGACCTATATTCTAACCACAGCCAAACTTGACGCAACGGGCCATAGATGGTTGGCTGCATTATCGGCTTACAATTTTGACATTAGGTACCGGCCTGGCAAATCCAACATAGATGCAGATGCATTATCTAGGATTCCACAATATGCAACAGAGGCAAGTGAAAAGATTTCCTCAGAATCTATAAAGGCCATTTGTCAGTCTGTATCAGCATCCAATTATATTGAGTGTTTGAGCATGTCGCCAGATTTGGTACTGGATACTGAAGCAGGTCAGGATCTGAAGGAAATGACTCCAAGGAGCTGGAGAAAGGAACAACTTCAGGATCCGACTTTGGCTGATGTCATAAAGTGGATTAGATTAGGACGGGTGCCAAAGAAAGGTCAAGTCACAAGTGAATTGAATTCCTATTTGCGGACATTTGAGAACCTGAAACTGCGTCAGGGCGTTCTCTATAGAATCACAGACAGTGGTGACGGGACGAATGAGCAGTTGGTTATTCCTTCTCATTTAAGGAAACAGGTTCTACAAAGTTTACACAATGATATGGGACATTTAGGAAGAGACAGAACATTGTCTTTAATCAGAGAAAGATTCTTTTGGCCAGGAATGGCAGGAGAGACAGAGAATTGGATTAAGCAGTGTGTACGCTGTTTGCACAGGAAATCAAATACAAGTTCTAGAGCGCCACTAGTGAGTATAGAAACATCATACCCACTAGAACTAGTTGCCATGGATTTCTTGACTTTGGAACCTTCTAAAGGTAATTACCAACATATTTTGGTGATAACAGATCATTTTACCAAGTATTCAATAGCTGTTCCAACCAAAAACATGACAGCTCGTACCACTGCTGAAGTATTTCTGAATAACTTTGTTTATCAGTTTGGTTACCCCGCAAGAATCCACTCTGACCAGGGTGCGAATTTTGAAGGACGCCTTATTCAAGAGTTGTGTGCATTGACTGGTATCAAGAAATCAAGAACTACACCATACCACCCCATGGGTAATGGGCAATGCGAGAGGTTTAATCGCACTCTTCTCAACATGTTAGGCACTTTGGAACCAAACCGGAAAGTAGATTGGAAAGTTCATGTAGCACCTTTAGTCCATGCGTACAATTGTACACGGCATGTAACAACAGGGTTTTCTCCTTTCTTTTTAATGTATGGTCGTCACCCCAGATTACCAATTGATTTGGCATTTGGTATCGACAGGAACTCGGAGGAGCCAAAACAGTCGTATACAAAATGTCTAAAGGAAAGATTACAGAAGTCATATGACCTTGCAGCAAAACTTTCCAAGAAAGCTAAAGACAGGCAGAAGCAAAGTTATGATCAGAGAACTCGGGAAGCAAGTGTCATGGTTGGTGACAGAGTGTTGGTAAGAAAACTTGCATTTGAAGGAAAACATAAACTTGCTGATAAATGGGAAGAAGAGGCATATGTTGTGGAAGAACATCCAAATTTAGACATTCCAGTTTATGTAGTCAATCCGGAAGCGGGAGAGGGAAAGTCTAGAACTCTTCACAGAAATCATCTTCTTCCTATTAGCAGTGTGGATATCGACAAAACACAACGCCCTACACCTAAGCCAAGGAAGGTATTAAGCAAGCAAGTTAATCCAACAAATGAGTATTCCCAGCAAGAGGAGCCTGCTCTGGATGTGACAGATGACATTGAACAGTCAGAAAGTACATCAGGTCTAGTAACTTCCACTGAGACTGATGAAACAGTAGTAAAACAGGTTGATGATGGATCAAGTAATTCTGGATCAGATGTTGAGGATTCTAGATCAGAGTCTGGTGATGAAGCTTCTGAATCCGAGATGGTACCATTATCTCAAGAAATTGCTGAGGAAAACAATGACATGGATGAAGAAAATACAAGTGTGTCAACTGAAATTTCGGAATAACATTTCGGAATTGAACAGTGTAGAAGCACAGAATCACGTTTCAGATAGTGAACCACGTCGATCTGGACGTCAGCGACGTAAACCAGCGTGGCATACAAGTGGTGACTTTGTTATGGCTCATGCCGTACGTCCTCCAGAATGGCTAGAAAAGGCAAGATTCTTGGAAAATTTGGCAATGAGTGGAATGTTCAACAACCTACCTCCTAAAGTGGCTGATGTTTTGCTTACAGTAATTCAGGGTCATGGATGATGGCGGGGACGCCATTTCTTTTGTGGGGGGTAGTGTGTGGCAGTATTGAGTTTCATTTTAACTTTCCAGTGTTTTGAGTTTTACAGTTGTACTAGTTGCAACGATGTCATATTGTGGTTGTGGTCATTTTACTATAATTCATAGAAATGCAAAATAAAAATAATAAAATATAAAATAGTTCAATAAAAAGGGTTTTATATGGTGGTGGTATTTTATATGTTATTTGTGATTCCGAAGTTTATCAATTATGTTGATGCTTAAGGCGGCAGTGACAGTTTCTAGTTATATTGCATTGAGTATGTCAGTATTGACTGGAAGGTCAAGGCTTCCTGTCAGTGGTCTAAGGTCAAGGTGGTGTCACTGGCAGATTGTTTATCACATGATCAGTTATTTAGGCATCTGATTGGTTGATTAGGGAACAGTGCTTTCTAACTTTGCACCTGTGCATGTCACCGTCACTTCACATAGGGACACAGAGATTGACACAGGTGAGCCATTATTTGTTTGACATGATAATTTCATAGTGCATGTTAATGCAAGTGAAATATTATCTTATATCTAAAAGTATAAATTGTATAGCTAACTATAATCTAAAACTATATAATTATCTTTTACATCTCAAGTACACTAATAAAATAATATCTTTCCAAAGTTATATTTATTTCCAAAAACTCAATTATGTCTTATCAATATAACTTACATCACAGTAATTTACACAACATCTCAAATGTGTGATTTGTGTCAGAATGAATGAATGGTGATACTGTTTGTGTACTGCAGACATAATTGGAGTGACACTGAGATGGGCGCCGCCATGTGCTTGGTATTGCTGTATTCCACAGATATGTGAGTGAATGCATTTTTGTATTATGGTGCTATACTGTATCACATTTGGTTTTAATATTGTATGTAATGTGAGTTGGTGTAATTGTGTAATACTTTTAAATGAGCCTTTGTATATGTTTGTCATTTCAACATGATGTAATGTTTCTACTACACCATGTGCTATTGTATATCTAAAATGGCATTGTGACATATTGAATGAAATGTAATGTTTATCAAATGTTATATTGTTTTGCCCCTATGTTGCAGGGCTGTATTTATATTAAATACTGGATCAACTGGTTCCTACGAATAAACGATTGAACCCCAAACAGCCTCGTCATCCTTCGCCTCGGCGAGTTACACTAGCTGTTACACTTATATGAATAAAGGGTGCTTCTAGAAATGACATCTTAAATATAGAGGTCACCCGTGTTGTAGCAAGACAGATTTTATATGAAAATTTAATACTTACCTGAAGGTTTAGATGGTGATAGAGAAAGCAAGCACAACTTAAACATCTAGTTTGATAATACTTATATCCATTCCAAAACATAGCTAAAAACGAAATATTCATTGGAAGATCTTGAACATTTATGTGAAAAGTGAATAGGCTATTTTATTTCAACTTTAGATGGCTAAGTTAGAAATGTCTGTGCTGTGTATGTATATACATTAAGCTGTCCCCCGTTTTCACTAATCCTATTTTGACATGTGCTAGCATTTGATATCTCCATCATCTAATAAGCTTCTAAGCTGTTTTTATGAAACTAGTAACATGTTATCATGGTAGTTATTACTGATATAAGGTGGAATGAAGGATGTCTCGTCAAAAACCTATTTTATCATCATAGAACTCAAGCATGTTGAGACCTTTAACCAAGTAACTACATCTCAGCTTGTCAATTTAATGTTTGCTTGACCAGTTTCATTCATTCATGGCTGTATGTTTGCCACTCCGAGAGGTATTTCATTTATTCAGTGAAGGACTGTCGTCAGATCGCTGTTCTGCTTTTTATTGACGTAGCTTACCTTTAAGCGAGACGGTATGAATTAATTGTAAAGCATTCATGAGTAAGTCTAGGCACTTCCATTTCGCCTTCAATATACCGCTTCGCTTTCATATAGAATAGGTGTATTCGACTTACACCTTGATCTATGCACTATATCGGGGTATATGGCCCTCTCCATACATGATGTCACCACGTCCTATATCACGTGACCAGAGGCGGGGAATGTACAAAGTCTCCTGTCGAGTTTGATACCAATACATTAAGGGTTTGATACCATGACTCGAAAGAAGCTGAAAACGGTTGAAATGTATCGAGGCAGAAAGGTGTATACCTTCGAAGGTGTAAAGTAACTCTATCAAAACGCAAGGGACACTATGAGTAAAAGACGTACTTGTCCTACTTGTCAAGTTGAGGGTATGGTTGAGAGGCTTGAAAGCCGTTCATGTGAATGCAGCACTTGTGAAAATTGGTTTGGATGTGGTCGAGAACCTCCTAAAATACCTATCTTTCTGTGTTTAAAGTGTGGTGATACAAGTGGGAGACGTACAGTGAGCAGATACCAACCCTATTATCTATACAAGCACAACAAGGTCAACTGAGATCTATATAAATTGTGTGTGACATCTATTTTGAGTTCATTTCCAGCATAGTTCAACAACGGATCAGTTATCACTAGGTGTTCGCAGTTCTCAACTTATCATGGAGAGGAAACCGTATATTGCAGATCCCCAAAAGTTTATAAAGTTTTTTGAGCGTCAACGTGAGGAACAGAAAGGAGGCAAAGCTCAACCTGGTTCCCGTATCATCACCATAACTTCCCCAGCGAATGTTGACGAGAACTCTCGTGAAGGCCAAAAGACTAAGAGATCTCCAAAGCGAAGCAAGATGATAAAACGCAAAGGCGAAAACAGACCATCTCCAGAAGGGCAACATTCGGCTAAACGGTCTTTTGTGGATAACCCATCCAATCATCACAGAGATTTCTTTCTAGAGTAAACAAGACTGTGTTCAACTGAGCATGCGTCCAACTATATCTACACGACGCATGCGCTTCATTTTAAACTATAACTATCCCGCCATAGGGGGAGAGAATCTGTGTGTGTGTGATTCAAGATGTCCTTCCAATGTACTGTCTGTCTCGGCTTGTTACCCGTTGATGTTCAAGGGGAAGATGTGAGTGGATGTTTTACCTGTGTGTACTGCCGGACAAAGTTGAAATATACATACCACCGTTTCTTGGTTCACAGCGATAAATGTACCGTGAAAAGAAAACTATCACGTCACATTCCCTCGTGTATTTGTAACAGCCCTAAGACAGCATAAAACGCGGTCACAACAGGCTCTAGGCGTTCATTTCTCTCTGACCAGAAGACAGATCACACCTATGAAAATGAAGAGAACGTCAGTGGTGAGACCCAAGGACATTTTCAGTACCCATGATAAGGTCATAAAACCCAGGAAACCAACGAGTGCTTTGAAGAGACAAATCAAAACGAAACAGGCTACCTCTAAAGTAAGGAGTAAGCAAAGCAAACCGACTGGACTTCACATAAAACACATCTCGACCACACAAGGCGTTGTGAACAGGGCCATAGCTGCCTTGAAACGACAGCGGATCCGGCAAGGGTATAAAAGGAAGCTTGAGAAACACTAACTCCATATACATTCTAGGTCACCATGGAGTTGGTGGTGGCTACCTGTCCGGATTGTGGGAAGTCCTTTTCGAGAAAAGATGTTATGTATCGACATAGGAGGAATATACACTTGAACACAGCTACGCCGCCGCCGCCGCCGCCGCCGTTGCCACCCTCAGTGCAGTTCACTACGCCGCCGCCGCCGCCACCCTCAGTGCAGAACACTACGCTGCCGCCGCCGCCGCCCTCGGAGGAGTTCACGACATCCCCGGTGACTTCATCACTACAGCATCCGCACACACCTTCTCTAGAACGACCCTTCCGATTTGGGATCCCCTCCAACGGTCTGTTGGTCGGTCCGAGTGGCTCGGGCAAGACAACCTTCATGTTCAACGTACTACGACGGGGACTGATCAAGCCCCAGCCCGACCATATCACCTGGTGTTATAATGTATGGCAACCTCTCTACAATCGTATTCTGCAAGTCTTACCCTATGTGCAGTTTGTGAAAGGACTCCCTTACAATCTCGAGGATGAACATTACTTCGATGCCCATAAGCAGAACGTGTTGATCCTGGACGACTTCCTGGCTGAAGCCAAGAATGACAAGCGAATCTCTCGTCTGTTCACTCAAACCTCGCATCACAAAAATGTACTGATCTTTTTACTCCTGCAAAACCTGTTCCCCAGGGGTAAGGAATCTCGTGACATTGCTCTCAATTCTCATTATGTGACTTTATTTAATTCACCCGTGGACAGACAGCAGATTAAGGTATTTGCGAGAAGAATATTCCCTGAGGATATATCTAAATTTATGAGTCTTTACGAAACAGCGGTGGAAACGCCTTATGGAAACTTAACAGTGGATCTTAAACCTGGTACGAGCGAGAAGAACAGGTTACACGTGAATATCTCGGCATCTCATCCAGCCACCACCTCAACAACAGGTCATCAGCAGGGTGGGACGTTAGTTCAAGACCACCACCAACGAGAGATAAAAGCGATCCCACCAGGCTTAGACGATCAGTCAGGTCGAGACCTTCTTGCTGAACAGACGTTTCTCGACGACCCCATCGAAACAGCTTCCCCTACGAGCAGTGAAGAATCGGGGCCTTTCACTATGGCTACAGCTTGCGCCGATTGTGGTGTACTCATAGACAACATGCATGATTTACAACGTCACATCAAGTCCTGGTGTCCAGCTGGTAATGACAAGGCATTGACATCTAGAAAACGAAAACGCTACATTAGCGATGAAGATTCGGATGGGGACCTTCCCATACATAAAGGGAGTGGTGGCGAAGATTCAAAACCAATACCTCGTCACTGGAAACCCATCAACGACATGGCAGCTGAGGAGTGGCAAAACGTGGGCTTGCAGCGTATCTGGAAGCGGGTGTATGAGCTTTATCAAGGTGACATGGCAGACAACAGCACAGGGGCTTGTATCGCTGAAAACAAACAGTTCCTAGGTCCAATACTACGATACGACATACCTATACTTATAAATAAAGAAAGGGATGCAACGCCTAATTTACCCCATGTCCAATCAAGTCCAAATTTCAAAATGTTAACACACTTTGTACACCTAAAACACATTGTAGAATTAAAGCACAGTGATTACTCGTTCGATTAAAACAAACATCAACACAATCGGTCCATTATTTCTAAAGTTATGACGCTTCAAACACGATTTTTTACCTGTCAAACTCGAGTGGGCCAAAATGGTGTCTCAGCAATACATCGACAAAAATCGAGGAAAAAGCCGATATTTCATTCCTAGCAAAAGCAATCAATCTCGAAAAGAGTTTTCTTCTATCACTTTACATCCCTGATGCATGTGTCATACTTGAATAGTTCGGGTATCTTACCGTAACAACTTTATTGCAACTTTCGTGTAAGTACAGGCATTTCATCGAGCGACCTGCGCCATTTTGGAGGAGGATCCGGATCAGTTCGTACCGAAACTGGTTCGTCCCAGGGTCGGTTTGTATTGGTCGGTGTCCCCGTTTTGAGTGGAACCGGTTTTGGTACGAACTGATCCGGATCCTCATCCAAAATGGCGCAGGTCGCTCGATGAAATGCCTGTACTTACACGAAAGTTGCAATAAAGTTGTTACGGTAAGATACCCGAACTATTCAAGTATGACACATGCATCAGGGATGTAAAGTGATAGAAGAAAACTCTTTTCGAGATTGATTGCTTTTGCTAGGAATGAAATATCGGCTTTTTCCTCGATTTTTGTCGATGTATTGCTGAGACACCATTTTGGCCCACTCGAGTTTGACAGGTAAAAAATCGTGTTTGAAGCGTCATAACTTTAGAAATAATGGACCGATTGTGTTGATGTTTGTTTTAATCGAACGGGTAATCACTGTGCTTTAATTCTACAATGTGTTTTAGGTGTACAAAGTGTGTTAACATTTTGAAATTTGGACTTGATTGGACAGGGGGTAAATTAGGCGTTGCATCCCTTTCTTTATTTATAAGTATAGGTATGTCGTATCGTAGTATTGGACCTAGGAACTGTTTGTTTTCAGCGATACAAGCCCCTGTGGACAACAGGACGAAATATAAGCGGCTGGGTCGAACGGCAGACTGGATAGATAGAAAATTGAAACAGCTTTGGGATACTAAATTGATGGACAGTCTCAACAGCGTCCTCGAGTTTACTCAATATTTTAAAGAAGCTCCCCTGTTTGTACCCATCCTCACAAGTCTGGATGAGATAGATCCGTCCTCAGAACAGAGCATGGTGAAGGGGAAAATCAAACGCTTTATCAATCCTAAATTGAAAGACATTCTCACTCGACTGGAAAGGCCTGAATTCGACACTGACACGGAATCAGACGTGGCTACAGATGGCAGTGCTGCTGGTGATGAGGAGAGTGATCAGGACTGATTTATTACAGAAGGCGTAGACTCATCCACTGTTAGTTCAGTCTTTACCTCTGCTGAGACAGGATGTATAAACGAAGCTTGCTTCATGTGGTGAAATCACCAAACCCACTCCTAAGACAGAACCACAAGAACGATAAGAAAAAACCTGTTTCTCTCTATGTCAAAGGGGTGATCGAGCGAGGACCGCCTGGGCGACGGACATTGGATAGGATAGAGACCAAAGGATAGATATGCATCCAAAAGAGACAATATCATATTTCCTCTACCTGTGTAAAACCCTATATCCGGAGTCAAAACGTCAAAAAGTCAAACGCGTTCCTGACATGTATGGACTGATTAACTTAATTGTATCATGATTTAATGACTTAATGTTATATAATGACTTGTGCCTAGATTGAATAAATATGTTACAAGAATGTATGTGTTTGTTCTCAATGTGGATGATATTCAAACTCGGAACAGACAGGGAGTTATAGAACATATGTAAAACCAAGTGAAGCAAATACTACCCGTGCTTTATAGACTTACCTATTATAATTCGTATACAATCATTTCAACAGCAAACCTATGGTTGTATAAAACACAAATATAGTTGTCTCTACATAGATGTCAGTTTTCAGCTTCTTTCGAGTCATGGTATCAAACCCTTAATGTATTGGTATCAAACTCGACAGGAGACTTTGTACATTCCCCGCCTCTGGTCACGTGATATAGGACGTGGTGACATCATGTATGGAGAGGGCCATATACCCCGATATAGTGCATAGATCAAGGTGTAAGTCGAATACACCTATTCTATATGAAAGCGAAGCGGTATATTGAAGGCGAAATGGAAGTGCCTAGACTTACTCATGAATGCTTTACAATTAATTCATACCGTCTCGCTTAAAGGTAAGCTACGTCAATAAAAAGCAGAACAGCGATCTGACGACAGTCCTTCACTGAATAAATGAAATACCTCTCGGAGTGGCAAACATACAGCCATGAATGAATGAATGAAACTGGTCAAGCAAACATTAAATTGACAAGCCGAGATGTAGTTACTTGGTTAAAGGTCTCAACATGCTTGAGTTCTATGATGATAAAATAGGTTTTTGACGAGACATCCTTCATTCCACCTTATATCAGTAATAACTACCATGATAACATGTTACTAGTTTCATAAAAACAGCTTAGAAGCTTATTAGATGATGGAGATATCAAATGCTAACACATGTCAAAATAGGATTAGTGAAAACGGGGGACAGCTGTTAATGTATATACATACACAGCACAGACATTTCTAACTTAGCCATCTAAAGTTGAAATAAAATAGCCTATTCACTTTTCACATAAATGTTAAAGATCTTCCAATGAATATTTCGTTTTTAGCTATGTTTTGGAATGGATATAAGTATTATCAAACTAGATGTTTAACTTGTGCTTGCTTTCTCTATCACCATCTAAACCTTCAGGTAAGTATTAAATTTTCATATAAAATCTGTCTTGCTACAACACGGGTGACCTCTATATTTAAGATTTCATTTCTAGAAGCACCCTTTATTTATATAAGCTATCACGCTTTGTATATACGTCCGCTCAAATCCTAATTCTTTGTGAGGTTTCATAAAGAAATTGGCTAGCCGTGACGATGGGTAAACTCGCCTATCTACAGGTATTGCGAGATCCGTCGTCATAGCTATTTTTAGATCATACTCATCACTTGTGGGGAATCCCCTCCCCTTTTGACTATTCTGAAAGGGGGGTGGTCTCATTAAAAGCTTTGTTTCTCGTTAATGATGATTGCTGGACTCATAAAGATACTTACATTGAATAGCTAAGACTCTCATTAACCGTTCTGAGCTGTGACGACATGCATACATTAGCTTATTAAAGAGCTATGCTGCATAAATTAACGCTGATCCGGTTCAGATCCGGTTGGCCCACCGTCTGACACCACCCTATATACTACTTACGAAGCGAAGAGCTTCTGTGAAGGACATGTGATAACTGCTTTATCCATCATCAATTCAACGATTATAGCTTGTTTTCCTTTTGTCAGTTGAGGTTAATGTAAAGTCATCAATCCAATTAGCCTCGTCACAACAGAAGGATTATAAAGACTTATTTACCAACCATTACCAGTAGATCATACCAATCAGTCCGCCCTTGCAATTTATTTGTTGCAAATATGTGTAATGATTAGTGATATACATGTGTTGTGCGTACATCGAATGATTAATAAGTGTATATTAGGATCATGGTGAAATTACATTTCTACGGTTGATAATTGTGAATTATTGCTAGGATATTGAAAACTACAATACATGTTTCAAAACTAAATACAGATGTATGCTTGTTTATGAATATCTATTTACTATTAATGTGTTAAGCGGTTATAACGAAATGACAAAATACATATTAAGAGTACTGTAAATTATTGTTGTCCAAACGAACATCAAATGTATCGAAGAATCGCAGTCAATGCAGACGTTGATTTTCGGTTGCAGATCAGACTTAAGAGATTTACATATAAGTGACTCTTTTCAGAATGCTATCGGGGGTTATATGAAGTTTGCCAAGTTGAATCATACATACTCGGGACATAAAACATGTAAACGAACGGTTTTTGGTCTAACTTGCGTCTTTTAAGTTACCTGTAAAATTAGTGCATTAGTGCAAATTGCAAGTCATTATCATCATATCTACATATCCCGCTACTTACCATAACAAGTTAAGCAAGGACTTGACCCAAAGTATTACCAATGCCTTTTATAATATACTATTTATTTTGCAGTCAACGTGTATGAAGTCAGTTTACAGTTTACAAAGCCAGTTAATTATACATTCAGTCTCAATACATTCGATATACGTGTTCAAGACGGTTACAATAATTAAATCATGACAGATGTAAAAGAGCATGGGAAAATGAGTTTTATTGTAATTATATACGACATTCATTTGTTACCATTTACTTGGGTGTGGGGTAGACCTATCCAACTGTACATAATTTAGATATACTCATTTTCCAATATCAGATTCGCTCGCTGAAACGTTTTGAAACCTCACACGGAGGTTGCTTATCTGTACTTGATGCATCCGATTGCATGATGATAAATAGTACATGTCGGAAATTATCAGAAATAATTATTTAACAATATATCATATTTGCTCATTTGTTCCAAAAAGGATGCCAGTGATTTTTACCGTTGATTTCGTAAGACTAATATTCTGATGACACTATCTGCAATTGTAGAACATTAAAAAAAGAACAAAATAATGGTTATTCTGAATTCTTGGCGATTGTTAACACTGAGTATCAATTAGGTCTTACGCAGAAGCATTATAATTATCAGGAAATACAGCAATGGGCTGTTCTAATCAAAATTGTTTGTAGAAATTGAATAGAAAGTGACAGACCTCGTTTAATCAAATATTCTCTCAGATGTTTTCCTAACATGTGCAATGCACAATATCTCTTATAACTTCATGCTACTCTAGTTGTTAAAGTGTGTTTGAAATAAACAAATTCATCAACTTACATTGTACAGCTATTGACGAAGAAGTCTTTTACTTATGAATTAATAATGAATCAAGTTGTCCATAACGTTAATGAGATGTTAAACTGACTTGTATAAAGATACCCCTATTCAATTAATGTATATGAACTAGTTTGAAAATTAATTGCAATAGGAGTGAACATTATAATTATGCTTATCTTTCCTTAAAGTAGAATACTCGTTTTTGATTGGCCCCGTCAGTCTCACGGTGTACAAATTTCATGTACTCCGCTGCCATAGTTACAGCTCCTAGCTAAGAGGTGGTGTCGCATTATGATCAGCTAACGTTATAAAATGACGCACGCGGTGTATTGAGTTTTGAACAGTTCGTTCAGCTGTTCACGGCTATATTAATTACAAACTTATTGTCGCCTTATTTGCTCTTTAGTTTGGAAACAACTATTATTTTGCATTATTTGCACACTCAATTAAACTAACATTAACTCGCTTTAAGGCATTTGAAAGCTTGTAGTAATACGTTACACGACTTTTAACATTTCAGTCGAGGCGGGTTACACCATTTTGTTTACGTTTAGGGTCAGTGTCATTCAAGCGACATCAGCTGATCAGCCATACCCCGTCAAAAGACAATAACTATAATGATACTAATTCGTTGACATGACGGAAAGATAAATACGTTGTATACTTCTCCCTCGGGCAATACGGAATCATGTACCATCTTGTACCAGTGTCACCCCTCGCCTGAAGACTCGGGAGACACTTGTACAAAGATGGTACATGAGACCGTATTACCCTCGTGGCACAATCCCATATTGAATAAGATATGAGATGAAACTTGATATTCAAGAAGAAGCATTCTAAAATTTTGTGAGATGAAGAATAAAAGAATCGGTGAAATGGAAAATTATTTATTGCAATGGATGTGACATTTCGGTGTAGTCACAGCTGTCAAGGACGTGGGCAATATTACAATATAACAGATGTATATATTAGACACGAAATATCCACACCCGCTTGAATCGAGGACATCAGGGTATATATGTGTTTTCAGATTTAATTAAATATGTTTTAAAATGATGATGATGGACCTGACGGTTCTTTAATTGGTAGGACATGGAGACCAAGATGGGAAAGCCAGGTATAGGACATGACCCATGTAACGAACTACTGCTACATATCTCAATGGTTCATCAACAAGAAGTATCGATCACTTACGACTGCCTTTTAGAACTTTTAGAGGCGATTGATGCTAATGCAGCCTCATGTGTTGAAGAAATTGTAATGACATTAATCAACGGGTTTTAAATGATGGCAGTTTTTATTTCACTCATCGATTATCATTTGACTGTTATCCTGATGGATACTTTTGCAACGACGCGTATTCTCAAATCGCAAATAACAAGTGAACGCCGGTGAACGTCCGGTCCGTTCATAACATTATCAACGCCTACTCTGAACTCGATATACGTATATCTTTCCTACCTAAATGAAACACTCAAAGTGTCCCGTAGTTTCCCGTGGATATATAGGATATGTATTTTAATCTCTGTGGATCGTCAAATCACATCCAGAGTCAAGTGTGCACAGTACACGTTCGTACATGATTTGTACGGATTGATTCTGTACACAATACCAAGGGAAACAATTATGTGCATGAGGTGTTTAACTCTGATGAGATATGTTCACGATGTGTTGGAACTATTGCGCATTTGTGTTCGCTGCCCAGCCTGAATATGCCCCTTGATGACGTACTGGTCTTATTGTTTGACTTGAAGTGTGAATATGATATCTGCATTATCTCCTTCACAAAATAAACAATGAATTTACTTGGCCATGGAAACATTCAAAGCTACTGTTATAGTAAAATATAGAAGCACATCCATTAACATATCTTTTATATTTGTTTTATGACGTGCATGTAAGAGGTAATGTAAGAAATGAAGAAAATGTAACTGTAGTAAATATTTGCACGTGTGTAGTCACTATGTTGGTGATGATTCACGCTTTATTTATCTATAATAACATCAGTAACCTGTCAAACTTGATAGTTATGTAAATTTAAGTAACTGGTCCAAACCCACCGAAGTGTTCACATGCATGTCTGATTGGTTCACGTGAATGGTAACTTGAATTTATGTGACCGTTAAGAGTGCAGGTCGGATGGAACATGTTGAGGTTATCGTAGTAAGACGATCTTTTCTTAAGTCAAAATAGAATACAGTGATGGCAAATTACCGGAAATAAACAAGGTGAATCCCCATTTGAAAAAAATAGTCATAGATTATTCGTAGACGTGCGATCAATCATTCATCAACTGAATATTACCCGTGACAATGTCATGAAAGTTCACCGGAAGGTTAAGGTTCAATCATTTTTCAGTGTAAATTTAAAATATGTTTGAGTCATTCCAGGTCATAAGAGAATTCTTTAAGCATGGCATCGGGCACTCCCACGACTAATTTTGCATATTTAAAGAAAATAATAATCCCATCTTGTTGACACTAATGATAAACGTAACAGTAACTCTTTATGCTGTTGTAATATACATATGGGAACATTTTAACACATGTATAATTATACTACATGCATACTTATCAAACTTATAAATTTTTGCTGAGACATTTCTTTTTCGCGGACATCTTAATTCGCGCAACTTTCATTTCCGGGTTCAAGGGGTCGCTACACACAAAAGCGTGACGTCAGATTTCAGCACTGTAAACAAGAGGTCGTCTTCGTTTCTCTGCCGTCACGATGTGAAAATTTTGTTCAAACAATCGTATTTCATGCTTCTGCACTAATACAAGTATCATTGGGACAAAAATGAGCCCGTAGAAATATTTCACAGTTTGACAGTTCTGATCAAGCAGTCGTCTGCATCGGTAACTAATGGTGCTAACGCTGCCCGGGGAAATAATCTATAGAAGCCTATTTTAGACATAATCCTTATTACTTGACACATGATATGTGCATTAGTTGAGGATGTACAAAATTAGGTTACACGATTTGGAAGGAAATTTAAGATAATTTTAATAAAAATATAAATACATTGGATAAAATCTTATTTGTATTTTAATGATATCGCAAAACGAGCTGAATTCAACGTTCTTGTGTTTTCGATGATGTCATTTCTCACGTAATCGCGAGAATGACTGCGCGATCGGCGAGAACAAGCGGTTTCTTCGGTAGGGTGGATGCCCAGTCACTGTCGTGAATTTATTGTAGCAATAATGGAAATCCGGCAGGTAAGTTAGATGCCCAGTCACTGTCGTGAATTTATTGTAGCAATAATGGAAATCCGGCAGGTAAGTTAGATAAAAAGGAAAGTTTTACAACTATAAATTATTCGAAATCGTTAATACCATTTGAAATGCAAAATCAAATGTCTATATAAAAACAAGTAAGAAAGCAAAATCTGTAATATCAGTCGTCTGCAACTGACAGTCATATCTATAAATAGAAAGTCACATGATCACGCCTATCAGGGTCACATTAACTGCTCTCTACTCTGAAGCGTGAATAAAATCATCCAAATAAATACTGCACACATTTTTAGACATCAACTATTTCCTTTATTTTGCAGAATTCTCATGATGTTAGAGGTGGAGGATATAGGTAATATACCCCTAATGATCTTGACAAAGCGTTCAGTATGGTTGTTCAGGATAATGTATCTGTTCAAAAAGCTGCTGGACATTTTAATGTGCCTATCACCACTTTGAAAGATAGAATTTGAGGACGTATTAGCATTGACACTGTAAAATCAGGACCTGCACCAATGTTTTCACAAGAACAGAAAGCTCTCTTAGTTAGGCATATCATCACTATGGGTGAAATTGGTCACGGGTACACACGTATTGAGATTTTAAATCTTGCTTCGGACTACGCTGTCAATAAATAATTAAGCAAAAAGGGAAAGTTGGTTTTGGTTGTACAGCTTTATCGACCTCAATCCTGAACTGAAATTACAAAAACCACGTAAGCTGGAGTCAGTTCATGCACGTTGTGAGCCAGAGAGACAATTAACAACTACTTCAGAGAGCTTACTAAGATCATGGAGAAACACAATGTCAAGGATAAACCACAATCATTGTGGTTTATTGATGAAAAGGGTCTTTCTACAGATGTCGACCCACCCATAATAGTTGCTGGAAAACATTGCAAACCACAAGCAATTACCACCAGAAAATCACAGACTACAATATATAACTATGCATGGAGCTTTGAGTGCATCTGGAAATACGTTCCCGCCCTTTTTCTATTTCCCAGGAAAGCGTATGTTGGATGAGCGGATCATTACCAGGCGTTCAAGGTGCTGTCTCTGACACTGGATGGTTTAACACAGACATTTTCTCTTCCTATATGAAGAACCACTTCATTAATCACATTCCTCAACATTCACCTGACAGACCTGTACTCGTCTTGAGTGAATTAGTTGGGGTTTAAAGCCGCTTTCAAGAGTATTTCACTCATATCGCGGCTGCTAGTATTATGGCAGGGAGAAAGCCCGCAACGACATGTGACTGTGCACTGCGGTGAAATCTGCGAGCATCGACTGGAACTAGCGAACCATGGGTGGTACTACGCTGAAATTCAGTGTAGCATTGCACCTAAACCTTACTGCGTGTAGAACAGTTCTCTACTGCGGACAGAGTTGCCGTGCCCCTGACGGGATTCGAACCACAGACCACTTGATCCGAAGCTGAACGCGCTAACCACTGCGCTATCCCGCCCCCTACTCGTCTTGTATGATGGCCATAGAAGTCACATCTCTTTGAGTCTTATTGAAGAGAAAACAACATCATCCTCTTTGTGCTACCCCCCAATACGTCTTCTTCTACAGCCTCAATATGCTTGGTGTTACGGGGCATTTGAATCAGGATGGATTTCAGCATGTCATTCACACTTGCGTCAGACTGGCGGGAAAATTATCAAACGGTACGATGTTTGCAAACTAGCTTGCAAGGTTCACACTTCTATTATGACGGCCATAAGCGCAATATCCTCATTCAGGAAGTCAAGAATATATCCCTTGTGGACAGTGGAATTATTTCAAATTCATCAGTTGCTCCAGCATTGTAATTTCCAAAGCCCAACTTTTTTTGAAAACCGAGGAGGTGAGCTGTTAAAGAACATGCATGTGGCCAAGACCAGGAACACTCTGAGTTAAGTTATTGGAGGCAAGGCAATCACTGAAGTCCGTGTAGTCAGGAGACACGCCTCTTTTCATTGCCCTCACTGCACTCATGTAAAAGAATGAATTTGTTGATAATGTGCAGAACATTTGAATTATATATTTAATTTAAATTTCAAATAACTTTCCAACGTTTTAAAATGGATTATTGTTGGAAATTGTTTAAAGTTCGTTCATAGATTGCTAATTCGTCTTCTATTTAATATTATTACAAGGAGTCGGACCCGTGAATGGTTATGTGTGACGACTTTTAGGCCTGTTCGGCATTACATACCGGTGCTTACGAGCTCTGAACACCACTGTCGGAAACCCATACAAAATCCCCGGATGTTGAAATTGGCAACCGTTTCGCCGATGGATTGTCATCATCACAACCTTTGGAGGAAACAGTTGATGTTATCGTGTGAAATAAATGAATATACCCTTTATCTGTTATGGTGAGTAAAATAAAAACTTTACGAGCATTAAACCTAAAAAATACGTTTTTGCCTTATATTGTTGAAAACCCCTTACACCGGGATATTTGAAAAAATTATGTCTTGATAAACAGTATACTTTGAGTTTTTAAAATATAATTTAATAATCTTATTTCGAATTAAAAAAAAAATTGAAATACTATTTTTGTAAAATTTTATTTTAAATTGGTATTTTGCACAGAATTTTTTTCCTAAAAACGTTAACCGTGAAAATAAATTACTTTGAGTAACAAATATCAGAGTTTTGTTAAAGGCCAATTTTGTAATAATTATTTATTTATTTTATTTATTATGTGTACAGGCCCAGAGTTCATACAATCTAGACTTGGTGGGTCTTACCGGCCATACTCTCTGAAAGCAATGACAAACGCCTACCTTCTGTCATTGAAGATATTTCCTCTGTCCGTTGTGCAGCAAGAGCCTATGGGGTTCTAGAGGCAACATTGAGTGACAGAGTAAAGGGTACTGTTGACCCTGAGGTTTTCAAGTCTGGACTACAACGGCTGCTTAGTCAAGAAGAGGAGATGCATCTTGTTAAACAGTTAAAGATGATTGCTGCTTCAGGATACGGATATAGCAAAGCTGAACTCAGTTGAAGTTGTTGATATGGCAAGTATCTATGCTGTCGCACTGGGAAAGCATGACGATAAACACCCTCTTACTCTGATATGGTTTCCTGCCAAATTCAGGTGAGAAAAAAAAATAAAGCAATTTTGTTCAACCAGACTGGACTAAGATGTGATTTTACAACTTGATGAAAAGGTGGCCTGAACTGAAGGTATCCAAGCCAAGGAGTCTTGAACTGCAGAAGGCTAAGGCCACATCTGAGGAATCGGTGTCTGCTTACTTCATAGAGCTGCAAAACGTTCTAAAAAAGTATGATTACAGAATGCACCAGATAGGGTTTACAATGTGGATGAAAAAGGCTTGAGACAGAACCATTAACCGCCATGCATCGTAACATCGACAGAAGCTGTGTCAAGAACATCGGCTGTTGTAATCAGGGAAAGGATCCACCATCATCGTCATCGGATGTGGCAATGCTCTTGGTAATCAGATTTCCCCGTTCTTTGTGTTTCCTGGAAGGAGAATGTGGCCTGAACTCCTTGATTGATGTTCTCCTGGAACAGAAGGGACAGTTTCAGAGTCGGGGTGGTCCGTTCATATCTTCAACACACTTTCTTGAAGTTTGATTGATTCGTGTCCGTGCCTTGAACAATCTTTTATTTCAGTAGAAAGGCCTATGGCCCACGTACAAAATCAACAAATCAAATATATAAACAGAGTTGCTTATAGTCAAATAAAAGAATTTCGAACAATCAAGGCATCTTTCACATAATTTGAAATAGCTATCAAATGTGTTACGTTATAATCTTGAATTTTATGTATCATTATGTCTTCATTCATGTACATTGGTATATTTTCAAAATATTTCTCACGTAAATCATTATGAACTGGACATTTGTAAGAAAGTTAAATTCATCCTCAACGATGTTGGATTTACATATCTTACAGTAACGACATTCACGTGGAATACCATCTTGTCTACCAATATTTTTATAGATTTGTAGCTCACCAATTCTTCATAAAGTAACTCTACGTCTTGCTTATTTAGATTTAATTGTTACCAGATACTTTTCTAAACCGAACACAGATTGTATTCTAGAATATAAATGCAATGTTGAATATTCACTTATTTCAGCCATTAAAGTTTGAACATGACCGTTCTTAATCCTTGTTTCGAAATTGAAAAGAAAAGCCCCCTTGATTTTCCCACACAAAACCGAAACCATAAGTAAATAAAATGATTTTGGCATGTTGCACCCACGTTTTACGTCCAACTTTCTCTAAATTACACAACATTAGATAAGCCTGTTTTGGATACATATCATCTGACATTTCAAGCAATATAATCCAGAATTTAATTACTCTCGGCAAAGAATCAACATAAATATAATGTCTGCCACATTCAGCTAAAACAGCAACATTAGTACTCTAATAACTCACACCCAATACAAACTTGCAAAACCTTACTTGAAACTGTTCAACAACATTTACTGACCACTTTTGATAACCCCATATTTCCGACGCATATAATATAATCGGTTTTATCTGAACCAGGGGAGAGATGTTTTTAATGGACACGAAGAAGAAGATATTGATCCTTTATGTTGGTCACAAGTCCCATATTTCTCTCCCTCTGATCGACTGGGTAGAAGAACACAATATTCTACTTTTCATTCTTCCTTCAAACACAGGTCATGTTCTGCAGCCTCTGGATGGGGGTTGTTTTGGCCCATTTGAGAAGATCTACAATAACAAGTGTCATAAGTTCATGAGATCAAACGAATGTTCTGGGATTGATAGGTATTCTGTTTACCTCCTCGCATGCAGAGCTATTGAGAAGGCTATACCACCTGAGAACTTGAGGAGTGTAGTTAGAAAGTCAGGAAATCATCCTGTAGACCCTCATGCTGTTCATAAATGAGCTTTTATACCTGCAAAAGTATTGAAGAAAGGAGCTGCAGTTGCATCACTCCCATCTGAGTCAGAAAGCCCTGCTTCTGATGTTCAGGACATTCAAGACCCATCCCGAACACTTTCTTCAAGTCGCACAATGATGCTGTAGGTACAGCACCGACGGTGACGAAGAAGAGAAGGACAATGAGCACAGTAGTGTCTGGGAAGGCTATTACTGAAGACTCTACTATAGAGAAAATTGTTGAACATCATGAACACTGGTATCTGGGAAATCATCAAAAGTAGTATCAAAGAAAGCTGCACCAACTTCCAATTCTCGTTCACCAATCAACATTATAACATGGTTATACCTTCAATAGTACAAATTCTTGTACTTTTTCGGACCGACTCCCATACGGTATTCGAACCCACGCCCTCAGAGTAAGGCAAATATCGCCAATCAACACCAACCCTTCAAATATCCAGAAAGCAAAAAAAATGTGCACCAGTTCTATCAGAGAGTTCGTCTGATAAAGACATTACTGAGAAATACAAAAGTTGTGTTTATCACAGATTTGAAAGAAAGTGAACTCAAATTCTATCTCTTTTACTACATGGGGGCAGTGTATGCACCCAAGGTGTGGACACTGGACTCATTTGAAATACTAGTATTGCTGTTCTGTAAAAAGATTGTGTACCTTCAAAGGATACCTTCTACTGCCCCTGTCATGGTGTACCTTGCATATCAGTTGAAGAATGAAAATACAGACGTTAGACTTGTAAATATGTGACAAATTTCTTTGGAAATTATTGTTTATGATGTGATGAACTCATGGTGCTGATGGACTGTCTTTAACATTATTTCATAACTTTTTCATTTCAATTAAATATTTTCATGAAATAATGAAATTTTACAAACATTTTCTTCTATAAATGATCATAATAGTGGTGGAAGATACGAACTTCATAAATTCATTGCAATCAGATTGTGACGCGAACTGTGCACCATACATTGACGGCATTCCTGCTATCACGACTATTGATGACAACTGTTGATGAGGTAACGCACAAGTGACCATGAAACAGTCGTTTGGATACCGGCTTGCTCCCGCTTTGAAAACGATGTAACTGAAACTTACGCGTTTATAAACTCTTTGTATTGACAAAGGTTATTATTTATTTTGATCTTAACATGCCTTGTTAATTTCTGGATAGAACGGCGAAACGTGTTAGGTGTGCGAATATTGATTTATATATATATAATCTTCTTGTGATCCTGTCTCTGGCCGATGTTTTTTGATTTCGGATATTTGACAAGGCCAACTTTACTCGGTCATGTAGTATCACATAGAACATTAGGGAATGGTATTTGGGAATTGAGTATCTGTGGGAAATTCCATTATCAGAGTTTTTCCATCGATTCTTTTTGCTTCTACATTTATAAATTCAAGGTTATCCTATGAAGAATAGAGACAATAAATTAGAATATGTATCGAATTAGAATCAACATGTATGTCAAACAAAATCTATATCGAAACGTCGCCTCCAAAATGTATTCATGAAATTGTCTCCATGCTTCATCACCTCCACTTTCTAGAATGTTAATCAAATAAATTATCCTTTAATGATGACCAATGTAACATGGTATCGTATTGTGATGTGAGTTTCTAGTAGATGCTTCAATCCATAGATCTGTGTCTGCTGAGATTCAATACTGTTATAAACCCTTCCATGACATGTGATCAAAGTGTTAATAACTTCAACATGGTCATTGCGTGAACTCATTAATTCTATCAGCAGCCTCTTTGCTATTGGATATATATGAGGACACATCTGGTTGTTTATTTCTCTGGCAGTCGTTCATATGGTATTCCAGGACTTCAAAGTATTCTGAGTTAATTACAACTAGTGATGAATACCTTGATTGGAAACTCACACATTTATACACGCGCATTTCTTAATATTGCCAAAGCAACTTATATTAAGAAATCAACTGATGATTCTGTCCGTCGTTAAATAGGGGTAGGATGTATACACAAAAGAAAAAGTTAAGTACCCACTGATATTTGTGGTGGTATTTTTTCGAGAATATATTTTAAATAGTTAAACAAGGTTCATTTATGAGAAGAGTTGTGTTTCTGTGATACGTTCCAACCAGTGTTGCGTGACAGTCGCGGCTTCATGTTCGGAGCATGCACGTGCAACATGCTACGCTCGAGGATCACAAAAAGCAGTATGGCCCGACTGCATTTTGTGGAATGAAACGTTGCTTTCCATTGCCATTCAAGCATATCTATTGAACATGGCGCGAAGACGATTGTCAATGGATCTCCGAAATCAAATTATTAGTATGCAATCTGCAGGAATGACCTTTAATGCGATAGGACGAAACACCTCGAGAGGACCGGCATGGTCATTTTAACCTTTAGCCAGACTGTTGATTTTGATGCTAAATAATGTGACAGATAAAATGCTAATTTGTGAGACCTTAATTTCTTAATTGAAGAAATCATAATCAGAAAGGGTGGAAATTGGCGATCATGTAAAAAGTATAAAATGAGGCATACGACCTCGCAAGCCAAATTCAAATAAATTCAATGCCATGCTTCAATGTAGTGTCGTCAGCTTATATGATAGACACAACATGTTGTTAGTTAATAAATGCATCACTAATACATGATGCTAAATGAACAAGATGATTAGTGGTACTGCGGAAACCACATTAAATATCAGTTAGTAGTATATTAGTTTCCAAGTACCAAACTAGACATTGATCATCCGTTCCATATTTTTTTTACATACGCAACTTGTTAAGGCTATAGGACAGTAGTTGATCCTTCCCAGGTTTTGGAATAGTACCTATGTACCAACAAGACGGAAATTCACCCGTTTCCCATAAATGATTAAAGGGTGCCAGTGGTTTCGTAGAGGAAACCGGTTCCTAGAGACCGATTTAGTCGGACTATGTATTCAGCGGCGTCCGTCCGTACGTACGTCACATTTCTTGTTAACGCGATATCTCATGAAGCATTTTATCCGAAGTCTGCAAATTTGATGTCAGCCTACATTGTGGGAAGACGCAGACACCAGTCGATTTTGGTGGCCTTGACCATATTTTCAAGGTCACCACAACACTTTGACCACTTTTCAAATTCTTGTTAACGCGATATCTCATGAAGCGTTGCATCAAGAGGTTTCAAATTTGGTGTCTGCCTACATTGTGGGAAGACGCAGACACCAGTCGATTTTGGTGACATTAACCTTATTTTCAAGGTAACCGCGACACTTTGACCACTTTTCGAACTCTTTTTAACGCGATATATCATGACTGGATGGACCCAAAGTCTTCAAATTTGTTGCAAGGCTACATTGGGGGATGACGCAGACACCAGTCGATTTTGGTGACCTTGGCCATATTTTCAAGGTCACCACAACACTTTGACCACTTTTCGAACTCTTGTTAACGCGATATATCATGACTGGATGGACCCAATGTCTTCAAATTTGGTGCCAGGCTACATTGGGGAATGACGCAGACACCAGTGGATTTTGGTGGCCTTGACCATATTTTCAAGGTCACAACGACACTTCGACCACTTTATTGTCTCTTGTTAACGTGATATCTCATGACCGGTTAGATATAATGTCTTAATTTTTTCTGACGCAAACACCAGTCGATTTTGATGACCTTTACCTTATTTTCAAGGTCACCACAATGCTTCGACCACTTTTCAAACTCTTGTTAACGCAATATCTTATGAACCCAAGCACCTAAAGTTGTCAAAGTTGGTGACCGTCTACATTAGGGGATGACGCAGACACCAGTCGATTTTGGTGACCTTGACCTTATTTTCAAGGTGACTAAGACACTTTACCAAATGATGTGTCTTGCTAAACTCAATGTTAACGGCGGGGGACATTGCCATGTTAGTGGCAAACACTTGTTCGTAGAGGCAACAGGTTCGTAGATTCTAGTTTTGTAGAGACTTGTAAAAAGTACATTTAAAGACATAGTTTGTCATGTGTTTGTGTATTGTGAATGTTTATTATGGATTTTGATGTAATATTTTGTATTATTGATGCGTTATGTCTTGTTTTCAGGAATACGAAACTACAAATATAAAGCTATGCTGTCAACGGAGAAAAACAATGCTGATGATCCATTTTTTTCTCGTTTTATAGTTAGGAAACGATGTTCATTCTGCAAATTTATATAATATATGTATTATTGTATATTCGTAAAGGAAAACAAAAAGTGATTATTTTATTTATTATCAACGCTGAAGCGAAGTAAAATCAACCGGTTGTCTTTCACAAATTCATTTCACATATTCATACAACAAAACATATATTAATATAACGATGTATATTTGAAGCACATAATTTAGTTTGTCTTTTATTTAATGAAATGCATTTCACACATTCATACAACAAAATATATATTAATATAACTATAGTAATCAACATCAGCACTGTAATCAACATCAGCACGATATCAGCTGAATATCATTGAATATTATCTCCTATGTAGCATTTCTCAGGAAGGGGTAGGTCCGTTGATGCGGGACACCTCACGGAGGAGCTGTGACACAGTGATTGTACCCTCCCACAGCTTGAAGAAGCGAGCTGCCTTCTCCTTCTGTCTGTCGAGCTGTCCGTCTGTGATGAGTCGTATCTGGAGAGGGAGCAGCTTCGCTTCTTTGTTCAGGAGGGACACCAGACGGTAAAATCCTATATGCTTCCGTCCAGAGATTCCAAGTCGTTATTAGTCCTGATCGCTGTCCCGAATACACACCAGTTGGAGACTGTCCAGGTTGAGTTGGCCGGCCACTGCTTGTGAAAGTACTCGACCAGGGAGTGGAGTTCTGCAGTCTGACTTTCTGGAAGGCTCCGTTGATGTGGGCAGCATCCAGGAACTGTAGCCCAATCAGCTTCTTGACGAATCTGATAAAATAAAATAAAAACATAATGAATTTTTACGAATTAATAATTAACTATTCAGATTACGAATTAAATACGGTATGAATTACGAAATAAATAACTATGTAAGAGTATATGTATTATGACAATTATGTATTATATATGAATTGAATATTATGAATATAATTACTTTATAATTATAAATTACTTACCATTGTGTTCCAACATCTTCTTCATAAGCAGTGGCCAGGCCCAAGTTCTGCACCTTCCTTTAAATCGCCTGATTCATATGGAAGGTACATCCCTTGACCTGGACTTCTGGGAAGACCTCTGCAAAGCCCTTCCAGGTGGCCACCTCGAAGTCGGTCACCATCTTCAACGGTCAGGAGAAGACCTCTAACAGCTTCAAAGACCTGAAATAGATTTGAAGTTATTAGTAAAATAAATTAAATTAAACATAACAATCTATTTAACTTTACAGAATCCACTCGACTCAGTTCAGTACTGACACTGACTATACAACAAAGACCAATTACTGTGAGATTACGGTGACACTGATTGATTATCCGCTATTAATTGGTTAATTGATTGTGTATGTATGGTACTTACGGCAACGTAATCCTTTGTCTATCGGCGCGACATCAAGGCGAAAAGCAGAGGGACTTGCTTCATGGCTGATCCTGAGACAAGAAAGGCGTGGATTGAGAGGAGCTGATAAAACGGCTGCGACAGCACCCGGAATGTGGAGTCAATGTACCACGTCTTCACAGTGGAGAGGGTGTCTATAGCTGTCTGTCTGTCGCAAAAATGAGATGGCGCTGCCCAGAGTCTGTCATCAAGTGGGCTCGCAGAAAGGACGGCGGAACGAAACAGGGCGATACCTAAAAAGAATAATTAATATCAATGAATTTATTGACAACGAATTTGAAATTAAAATACAATAAAAACTTTCAAGCGAAATTGATCAATTAAATATAACAAATATATCAAACTTCGAAATCTAGGTCCTTGTGGTCGCTAGGTCGATCACCCTGTCGGTGGTAGTTGATCCTCCTGGCTGCTTGGCTGATTGGTGCTAGGGGAGGACATGGTCGGTTGGGATAACTATCAGCTTGATAAATCTCCTCTGCCATCACTCCAGATTACTTGTAATAATCGCCCGACTTGGCGACTTCACGTACCTAAAACAAAAATCATCATTTTAATAACGTTATTAACGGTAAAAAAAGATGTGTTAAAAAGAATTGGTATTTTCTTATTTATTTATCTGTCAGTTTTCCACGTATTTCTTATTTACTTATTATACTTAAACACGCCTTATACACCGTGACATACGATACCTTGATATCGATTGCTGCTTTGGTCAACAGGCCTGTCGTGGATGGGTTGCTGTGGTCAGATGAACCCCTGGTGAAGCTGTCTCCTCTCTGCGTCACACTGGCAGTACATCTTCCCACTTTGGGTCGCACTGAACACCACCAGTACACAACGTGGGGGAGGGACTTCTAAAAAATTAAGATACACAATTACAAAAAAACCAACACTTATTATCCTATTATCACATATCGGTTTCCTTTCATTTTGTTACCTCAGCTGCTAAATCAGCATTAAACCTCAAACATATTTCTCCTACCAAAGTTCCATATACGGATTCCAAACCTGCTATTAAATCTTACATTAAACAACGTTGGAAGTCCCAATGGGACCAACAACATCATCACAAACTTCACACTATTCAACCTCATTTAGGTTACAAATCTCTATCCTCTTTTACCCGGCAGGAAGCTTGTGTCCTACGACGATGTCGTATTGGACACTCTCATCTTACTCACTCATATCTTTTAAAGGGGGAAGATCCCCCAGTATGTATACCCTGTCAGTGCCCTCTCACAATCAAACACATTCTATGTGAGTGTTGGGACACTGCACATATCAGGGAAACTTTTTATCCTTCTATTTCAATCAATCAAGTTTTTACTCATTTCGGTGAGCATCGTGTTTTAGATTTTTTGAAGGCTATACACCTTATTGACAAATTGTAAATTTTAACTTTTCATTATCAGCTTTTATTCAACTTGTGATAATACGCTGATGTTTTTACGGCCTTCGTGTCCTGTTCTGTTTTTCAATTGCAATTTTCATTTTTAAATTAGCCAAATAAATTAAATATCTCGCCGCTAATGGTTGCAATACTGCCGAAGCGGCGTTAAACAATAACTCACTCACTCACTCACTCATTTTGTTACTTTATATCAAATTAGCAATTGTTTTATCCTACGTTTATTATTCATATACCTATATTCTTATTATACCTGTATGGTGTAGGAATTTTGGGAGTCACCTCGGGAACTTGGGAAGTTAGGAGTCCTGATTGGGCTTCCGACCCCCGGGGTCTCCAAATCTCCGACTGAAGGGCCTAGAAATAGGCCCTAGCATTGACACACGCACCTGCTGAGCGGCATTACGAAAGGCATCTTCAAATGACCTGTAAGCCTACCGCAGATGCTAGGCCTGCTGGTTAAAGGGAGGCTGGCAGCGCCTTTGCTTGCCCAGTAAGGAATGGTTCGCGGACACAGCAAGGGAGGTGAAGGAAAGCATGCACTCACCACCCCTCCTCACCAATCTGATATCTCTTGACCAGTTTCAGTCCATATGGACCCTGGTACCAATCAGTTGAGGAAGGATAGTCTCAGCCTCGAGGGAAGGGAGCAGGCTAAGCTGTACCTGTGTGGCCTTTGGGGAGCCAAAGTTATCCCCCGGGAGCCGAAATCCAGATGAAACCGGGGCCAGAATGACAACCTGAGGCAGAGCTAAATCGGTTCTCTCGCGCATCTGCCTTAAGGCGAAAACCGGTGTTATAGGGACATCCCTTACATCCACCTCACCATCCTCATCGATCACCGTGATCTCATCTTCCTCATCCCGCTCAACCGAGTATTCCAAGACCTTCGGAGAGGAAACTGGGGGCGGGATAGCGCAGTGGTTAGCGCGTTCGGCTTCGGATCAAGAGGTCCGGGGTTCGAATCCCGCCAGGGGCACGGCAACTTTGTCTGCAGTAGAGAACAGTTCTACACGCAGTAAGGTTTGGGTGCAATGCTACACTGAATTTCAGTGCAATACCACCCATGGTTCGCTAGTTCCAGCCGATGCTCGCAGGTTTCACCGCAATGCATAGCCACATGGCATTGCGGGCTTTCTCCCTGCCATAATACTAGCAGCCGCGATATAAGTGAAATACTCTTGAAAGCGGCGTTAAACCCCAACTCACCTCACCTCACCTCGGAGAGGAAACGTCAACTGGATCAACAAGATAGGAAGATCCGTTGGGAAGGATCGACGTCAGTACCCCCGAACCCAATTCCTTGGACCCAGGTTTGGTGCCCGTAGCCAGAGCTCGGGTCTTTGGGCCTCAAGAGCCTACGGAGGTGTCCGGCTTAGCCGGAGGCACCTTGGAGCTTCGAGTGTCAGGCTGGATCTGAGGGCTCCAACGTAGATCGGAACCCTGGAGCCCGGAGGTAGAGGGTACAGCAAGGTATGAGCCTTGGTTACCGGCGCCACCGTAGCCAGTAGGGACTCGGGGTTAGCCTGGTGAATTTGGGTCAGCCGGTGTCGGGGCCTCGAGACCGCCTCCGCCAGCATCTCCTTCATATGCTCATGTACTGCAGATGTAAGTGCGTTAATGTCAATGGTGCTGGGTGGGGGGGGTGGGGGGGGGGGGGGGGGGGGGGGGGGGGGGAGGAACAACCGGTCTTTCTGAGACAGGGGGCTGCCTCTCGTCCTCCTCCTCCGATTCGTAATCAGGAGGAGAGCGAACCTTGTGCTCATTGCTACGTTCCTTTGCCTTTACCAGCCTTATGCTTAACCTTAGAGGGGGGGTCCACTTTGGCAAAGTCTTTCCCTGCCTTGATTAACTTCTGGTAGTACAGAAAATCAGCATGTCGGCTCTTCCCTGCCTCGGGAGTGAACTGAAGACACACCTCACACAGGCTATCGTCGTGGCAGCTTGATTGAGCACCCGATCACTGAGTGAAGGACTGAAAATCCAACATTCAGTGTGTGAGGCAAAGAGGGAAGGGGTAGGCATGTGCATATGTAAACATAAACAATGGCAATAACCCAGAGGTAGTTACTTTAGTCCTGCATAGTATAAATAGATATCTTGCAAGCCAGTAATACATACCCCATGAATGAAAAATGGATGGAAACCACTGTGCATCCTACATACATGTAAACCTATCGTAAACCAACTTGGACAGCCCCAGAAACTTTTCAAAATCTCGATGAAAAGATAAAAAAAATAAAAAGGGCCGCCATGATGGGCAGTTTTTTCCCGCCACGTGGACCAGCTGGGCACGTAGACAAGTTGAAAAACGATAACTACGAGGTAAAGAATGAAAAAACTCTGCCGAGACAATAGAAAAAGTTACCACTCCTACAGTATTTAGGTCTGGGTCGATTTTCTTAGAAATCTACGTTAACTGAACTTGAAAATCACAACACGTCTACTCTCTTCAATGACAAATTTAAAAATGGTGAGATGAGTTACCTGCCCTTTGCGTGGTTAGCAACCGCCAGGGTTGGGGCCCACTTAGGGTGGTCCAAATGTTTATTTTTTAGTAATATATTATTTTTACGGTTATTTTATTAAAAATATTACATTTAAACTGTCATATCTCAAACATTAGGATTTTTATGCTATATGTACCCCAATGAGGATCCCTTCTGAAAAAGAACTTTTGGTCTGACGAGAGTCGATTTTTGCTCCATGTTACTGATGGGCGTGCATGTGGTTTGAGACAGAAGAATACAGCTTATACCCCCAGGAACATCCAGCCAACTGTTGCGTATGGAGGTGGCTCTGTTATGGTATGGGGATGTTATGGTCTCATGACTGCAAGCTTGATTTGGTCACCATCAGGGACAACTTAACAGGAGCTCAATACATCCGGGACGTGCTACAGCCGGTCGTTGTTCCTCATTTCGATAACCATGCACTTGCTACACGACCACAGTACATTGACGACAACGCCCGGCCTCACCGATCACGTTCCATTGTCGATTACATGCGAGCCAACTTAGTGACAACTTTACCGTGGCCAGCAGTAAGCCCAGAATTGAACCCTCTGGAGCATGTGTGGGATATTCTAGGGCGGCGATTCCAGGCTCGGATGCAGTGTGTCATCCGGGTACGTGGCGGTCCTACCAGATACTGATCATTCTTATTGAACATGTACACTAGGGTCTACAAAGAACATTTTGGAAGTGACAATACCAATGCGACCAATGTGTTTTGTTTCACTTGCAGCTCTATACTTTTGTGGACATTGTTTCATGGTAAAAACAGTACCAGTGTAAACATGACGTCATCACTATTAAATACTGATAACAGCTACATACAATGTATCGTTGTGTTTCTGACATTCAGCTATATGAAAATATCAGGGTATAGATACATATTCACATATCTACCCTTAGAAGATGTAAGGGTTTAAACTCAATGCATGCTTTTCCACTTTAAATAAAATCACATGGTTTTTTTAAGGTAAAGGAAGGCAGTTAAAAACATGTAGACATGAAGACCGTACGTATGTAGGCAATTATTTGACGATGTAAGAAAGAACACGAAATCAACACTTTAAATGGAAATGAATAAAATGCAAACAATTCATTCATTTATGTCATTTTACATTATTGTAAACGCGAATATAAGTAATTCTGTTTGATTATTTTTCTGCCGAGTAATGAGAGAACATTGTCACTTTATTTGAGCCGTATCTACCTGTGTTCTGGCAGCTCGATATACGTTAATGCCTTGCTGTGGCGTTGTTTTTATTCCATCGATCGTTGGAAGTTAATCCCCGTTTATGTTACTCATCGTTCTTTCAACTCATCAGGGAACTGTCAACTCCCTTCAATCACATAGTCCCTGTCCATAGCTACAAGGATCCCAATTCAACAGATATGTTATCTAGATACTATCAAGCAAGTTCCCAATGGGTACCGTATTTTTTATTATAACATGACCTGTCATGCGTTGTTAACGAGCGACAACGTATTAGATAGCTTGATAGGCCACGGCATCCATTGGTAATGGATGAGGTTTTGTATTTATTATACAAAAATAATAATCATCATTTAAAGAAGAAATAGATTATAGACGTGTTAAGTTGGCTTTCAATACATCACAATGTGTAAAGATGCGTAATGTTTAAATCTGATTGACGTTTTTGACTATAATAACAGCCACAACTTTAGAAGAGATATTCAAACATAGATCCAATAACTATCGCCAGTATCAGAGTGGGAGCGTACCAACAAGGCAGGAGCAGTATCGGGTCAGTCCTTGTTACAAACTTGTTACATACGTGTTAGATATTACTATCGGTGAAACGAAGTCGCTAAGAGTTGGATTGAGAATGAGACGTTGCTGATGTTAATTGTTTTCCGTGTATATTGTATCTTCTCATAAACATGTAACGAGGTTAGTTCGATTGAATTGACGACGGTGGTGGAAGGGAAACATATTTAGCAGTTGCTGTGGTTGGAGATTGTGCTATCCCATCGTTCTCAGAAATAATTGGCTTAATCTATAAGCTTCCGACTAAAATGGACGACGTTTATTTCTTTAGTCCCGTCATCGTGGCCTCAGGTCATTACCATCAAACAACCAATCCACAAAGCCAAGATACAAACAATATGTTGTAGTATGTCTCACTCACTGTATTTAATAATTCCTAATTTAACTGCCAGGCAGTTTTAATTGATATTTTTAAAGACTGTAAACCATGCTGAAAATGTTAACGCTGTTCGAGACAAAAAGGGATATCAGTGACTTGAAACTCTGCATGTGCTTAAACTAGTCTTAGGACAGAATGATAAAATTCATTCTGCCTTAAAATGACGACTGACGTGGAGATGGTGTTGCCCTCAATGGAGACAACTTACATGTCGCGCACACTGTGAAATAACGAAAAGGCATTGAGCTGTTAATCTCTCAGAAGGTTGTTGGGATAGATTAATACACATATTTGGTTTCAGTGATCCCTTTAGGGACACTGAAACATGTAAGTTACTCCAAACATGATGATAATGACAAATTCATGCGTAGACCTGGTGAATATGTATCCCCAGAAGTATATAACGTTTAGGAAAACATTCATATCTACGGTGTAGTACTTGTGTTGAATGATGTGTACAAACATTTATCAAACAGTTCATATAAGGTAGCCATAAGCTACTTACTTGTTACGTTGTTTCGCTGTTAAACCATTGTTGAATTATACTTTTTTTAATAGTAACTCGATTTACGAGCTTCAATCAATTGTTATGAAGCAAACATAGTGGATACAAAACGGACGTCCACGTTCTACTATTGTATAAAACAAGTCGATGAATCATACCAGTGAAAATCATATTCAAGCTGAATATCCATAAAGACTTGTAACATCTATTACGTAAGTGTCAGACATTCTTGAATGGTGGTTTGATCATTTCAAAGGTAAATCTTGGAAATACTTGAGATGAGTGGATAACTCAGACAAAGTAAATATCTATCTTTGTCGAACTTCATCCATGAAGCTCTGAAGGGCGGGGTAGCGCAGTGGTTAGCGCGTTCGGCTTCGGATCAAGAGGTCCGGGGTTCGAATCCCGCCAGGGGCACGGCAACTTTGTCTGCAGTAGAGAACTGTTCTACACGCAGTAAGGTTTGGGTGCAATGCTACACTGAATTTCAGCGTAGTACCACCCATGGTTCGCTAGTTCCAGCCGCTGCTCGCAGGTTTCACCGCAGTGCATAGCCACATGGCGTTGCGGGCTTTCTCCCTGCCATAATACTAGCAGCCGCGATATAAGTGAAATACTCTTGAAAGCGGCGTTAAACCCCAACTCACTCACTCACTCACTCCATGAAGCTCTGTAATTTAAAGGTTAGCTTTCTGGCAGATTATACATGTTTATTTATAGCTTTCTTTGTCCGATTGACATAACTGACGTAGATGATATTTTCACCATCATAGATCATGCTTATCTGCGCCATTAATTTGAGTAAAGTGTGTAGACCGTTGATTTCAAATCTAGTTGTAAATCACTAAGACATTAAACAGCTGTCTGTCTGTCAGTGTAAGTATTGCGTACAATACACTGATATGCATATTTCAAGATGTTTATTTGATTTTGTTTGCAATTCTGTGATTCCTTAAGGTAAACGTCTTTTATGCCGGTTCCTTTCAATAAATATGACATGAACATATACGTAACAAATAATTTGTTTCTACGCGGTTAGTTTAAGGACTCTGTTTGATTTATATACAGTTGTTACTTAAACCTGTTTTGAACCAAAACTGTGTTACCATAGTGAATTAATGATAATTTAGATTATGACTTATGACTCAGAGATATAAATTTGGCGAATACAATTTGATCATAATGGATGCAGATATTTGTTAAGGATGTTAATTATTTCGATGCTGAATGTAAAATTTAAAATTAAATCGCAATATTTGTGAGAAAATATATTGAGTGTACATCCATAATGCAAAAGAAATAAAACAGATATTATTCATCTTTAAAACAAATATAAACTCTAAATAAAGTCTACTGAACTTTGATAATGCACCTCGATTACCTATTGATTTGTAGAGCCAATAAAACACTCTCGTTTCAGTTCTTGTTTGTCCGTTTGAATTATCGATCCCCAATAGAGAACACTACTTATACACATACTAACACAACTAAACATGTTTATATCTGACTAAGAGTTAATTTGAAGAAACTATTGAATTGGAATTAAGAACAAGGAGAGGAACACGAAAAGGAGAGATCACAACATCTTTGATTATGGGTGTTGTTCAAAGAATGATAGAAAATAAATAAAAATAGAATGCGTTATCCACAGATATCACTACATATAGTTTTCTGAAGGAAAAATGCTAATGCTATTGCTTGTTAGCTAGACTGTTCATGAACAGCTTTTCAGATCCATCCGAAATGTGTTATGGTGTGAGAAGTAATATATGGAATGAATACAATATGTCTTAATGTATTATGACCATTCGTTATGTTTTGATCGTGATTTCGTGACCATAACTCCGTCGTAGAGTAGCTATTACAGCATAGACCATTCCGAACTGTTTTAAAATAATACACACACACACACACACACACACACAGTATCAGCAGCCAGCTGAATACACAGGGGAAAAACATATTATACAATAATGATGTGTGTCTACAGGAAGTGTTTAATCAGAGCTACTGTATTCTAAGGCCGACCATGTGGGACTTATATTAGATGCGTAGTTATCCTGGCCAAAGCAGACAACTCATAACTCAAAAGTGTAATTGAACTTGAGGTTAACAGTATTTGTTGGAGCTTTATTCCAGACGTCTCCCATATCAGACAAGTCAAATCAAATAGAACAGATAAGACATGTCATTTGGGAATGAAGTTTATCTTGTGGGACTTCCAATATCAGCGTAATTTTGATTTCATATCGCATTAAAAACTGTTTTGAATAACTATGCAGCAAGAAGCAGCCAAATGTTGCTCCCTTGTCAGAACAAATCCTGTCTCATCTTATCATTGGAAGTGAATTGAAGTTAGTTTGTACTTATAGTATATATATCCCGGTCTTGTACATGTACTATTATTTGCCTGGAACTTAAGAAAGGAAATGAAGCTTTTAGTGTCATTGATAGCTTGCATTACTTTACTTATTTGGTACTCTTAAATGTGACGCAGTTTATTCTGATTTTACTATCAAGTTTTATTTGACAAATTCCTAGAATTCCTAAAAGACAAATTTTGATACAGAATGCAACAACAAAATTTCTGTCACAGGCCATAGCTAAAGGCACATTGCAGGTTCTGCTCTTATCGACTGTGTTCTGTTAACAGTGATGAAAGACATGTTACAAAAGAAAATTGTCAATTTGAATTAATTTATATAAATCAAGAATTATATTGTCCAAAGGCTATGAGATACAATAAGGCAGTTATGATGTAAAAGGTTCGGGATTCTCTCGAAATTATTATTAATCAAAGGTCGAAGATCACTGAATTCAAAACTTATGCTGCTTATATTTGTAAAAAATGCAAAATGCTATTCGTAAAAACCCATATTAAAACTTCGTATTAAGGTAGTTGATGGGAACCTTCCAATCTTCACTGTCATGTTTACTTCACCCATAGACCAATTAACAGGCATCAGTTTATATTTCTGGGGGATCAGGTGGACAAAAGCCTTTGAAATATTCTAATGACAAGATCCGAGCACTGCAGTAATGGTAATCAATGAAAGAAAAACTAATTGTAAGACGAGAATCACACCTTCATTTGAGACAGAACATGTAATTACTAGTGGGATCTAATTACTCCTGGGATCGCTTTCATCTGAATGTATCACCAGAGCTTCAGAAGAAATTATAGTCATTAGAAACAACTGGCAATTGATTGAAACTCTACAAAATTATACCTTGCAACTTCTTGGTATTCAATTAAGGGAATACATTTACAATTCACAACGAGAACTAGTAATGAATATGTATAAGCAAACATTTCTTTCCTTTTATAATGTTATGTTCTCGATTATCGTTGTGTTTATTGTTAAGGTAATGAGTGGCATATGAGAGGCATTAAAATAAAATAAAATTGAATATTCGAAATAATATACATCAGAATACTTACATAAACCGTTATCAAAACAAATGATACATTTTGGTGATAACCATTGAAGACATTTATAAAAGTAGTGACTTTTGTTCTAAATTGAAACTTTAAGGCATGAAACTATGTTCGACAGGAAAATACTGTTATTAACCCTTGTCTGACCTTAGAGTGTCAGCATTAATCACTTCAACTCTATCACCTGTGGCAAGACTCGGATATATTTCATGTTTAATTATTAAATAATCATTTTTAGAAATAGACTTTAAGTACAACGATATTTCGTTCACATTCCGGACAGTTCCCGTATGAATTTATAATTTGGCATTTTCATTGTTTTTGTAAACATCAAAGTTGATGGTTAATCGTACAACATAGATTTGAAATTTATTTGGGTTTTGCAACGACCCTTATATTGTGAAACCATATACAGCAGTACATTTATTTTATGCGAAGTGATATGTATACAATTCAATTATATTAAAGATTTTATAACTTCAGTAATTTACAGATAATACATGACTGATCATTGACACATACTTAATGCATATGTCTTTCAGAAGAAACTGTATTTACAACATATGCATGGACATGTATAAACGTATTTGTAAACAAGCCAACTAGTCTTTTGATAGGTAGTAATGGAATAACTTGCAATTGATTCCAACTGATATCATCATATTGACTATAAGGTTTAAGTAAACGCCAAAGTGTTTCTAACATTCTCGACAGTACAGTACATCCATGCGAGCCTGCATTAATCTATTCACATCTGGTTATGTTTAGTAGGTAACTTCGTGGTACCAAATATCTAAATATTTTCAATATTATTATTGTCAGCAACAGTCTAAACGAATTCGTCACAGCATGAAAATAAGTCATGAAAAAGTTTCAAGATTTGACCTTCTAGGATATTGACAATGTTGTTGATTGCAACGTCAATAAATCTAATGACACAGAAAGATAATGTTTTTCCCGAACTAGCTGTCAGAATAAATTGCCGGTGACTCCTGCAAAGAAATGCTAAACGAAGCATAGGGTGCACTATATGTGTAAAGCGGCTGATCAAGTGGATGCTGAACAATTTCATTGACATATACAGACATAATGTGATAATCTATTATAATGCTCCTTTCTATTCAAGGATGTCACAAATCTTCTATGACAACTCTTCTTGTTTGTAATATTATGTGAAACTTGCAGTAATATAAAGAATGTCTGATTTGGCCCCGGGAATAACAGTAAACGGAATTTGTAATGTATGTAGTTTTCTAAATATTTTCAAGATTATTGTAACCACTATATTGCTGAACATTACATCGACAAATACGTCACCAGTGGCAACTTCCAAACGCAAGGCATAACTCTTGCCAGTCTGCATTACTGGCTGATTTAACCCTTGCGGTATTTCCCTCGCTTTCTTGTGTCGAGGCAGTGAATCGCTACACTTGAAATGCATAGCGGGCCTGGATTTCTTAACACAGATTTCTTAAGGAAATACTGCAAGGCCTAAATCAGCAAGTAATTGACACTGGCAAGAGTTATGCCTTGCATTGGGAAGTTGCACCAGTGGAGGCACCTAAGACTGCGTTCTACTATAAATAACATGTACACTTTGATAATGACAGATGAATTCGAACGACAAAAAGTTGAATTGTTATATTTACAAACTTAAATTCCGACCACAACTTTCATTGAAGATAGATTACAAACAATGTTTGGTCCAGGTAACTTGCTGAATTAAGTCTCAGTTTATCTTTTTCTAGTATTGCTTGATATTGGCTCTAACTCTGATTAACTGACTGATAAAACACAGACATTTCAGTAACCAATCAAGACTTCATTATTCTCAGTAAACCCTCCAATTTATAATCATTACTTGAACCATTGCATCCTCACTTGTACAAATCAATTGGCATGTTAACGATTTGAGGCAGAAGTGATCGGGGCTGTTCTGTATTACTCAACGGTAGTGTTTTATCTGTCATTTAAACAAGATGTAAACATGCTGTTAACCTGTATTTTACAATATATAGTGTCCTGTAACAAAATAACACTTCATCCTTCATGTTGTCTTAGAACGGTAGTTTATCTTTTCAAGTAAATGTTCATGCACATGTACATCATAAATATTTAGAAAATAATACTTAAAGCAGGCTTTGGTTAACTACACTGTAGTTTACATATTTGATATTAATGTTGTCAGTTGTGAAAGTACCTGCTCTCGGTGAAATAGAGGTGAGTGGATGATGTCAACAGTATTCAATACGCTATCTGGAATGCACTGACTGTATCATGCCTATGGACTATATACATTTATCAACCTACCAGCCATATAACGTGATACTTGAAACGACCTTTCTTAACCGTATCACCCGGTACGAGGGACTTACAACCTTGTAATTCCCTCCAGGAGGGTTTACACAGACACTTGTAAACCCTGTTAGAAGGAATTATAATGATTTTAAACCCTGATATATTTGTTAAGATGACGGCTTGAAAGTTAAGATCTGAAGAAACTAACTTAGACTAATTTTGAAAACTCATAAGTTCACGACAGAATATGTACAGCAAATGTTTTACAGAAAGTGCGTCTCGAACCCGTATGCACTATCACCTGTAGTTATTGAGTCAACGCCTCAGACTACTGCGCAAAGGGGGCAGACGAAATTTCACTGTACAAAAGAAACTCATATAGCGCGGCTGTTAACAGGCTGACATCACCCAGGGATCCTCAATTTAACGCCAGGGATTCTCAATAAAACGCGATAACAAGTAAACAGGCTTTTTTACACTTAAAAACGGTTGATAATATAGATAACCCATTCTACCTCGGATATGGTAAGGTTGTGGACCCTGATAGGAAGGAAAAACCCGAAGATGCTTAGACCCTGATAGTCCCTTCCTATCAGGGTCCACAACCTTACCATATCCTCGGTATCATGGGTTATCCTTATGATATCATATGGAGGGTTATATATGATTTATTTCTATATTTGTCGTTAACCATGTCGAGATGACATGGCCGACATATGTCTAAATATGGCGTCAGATTAACTATAAAATGCTAGCAAAGTTTCATATCATATGGATGGAATTATTAGCAAAGTCAAACTCAATATCCCACCTATGATCTGGATTGTATTCTTGCAGATACATTAATCAATTACACTGTTAGTATTTTTTTTTAAAGTGTACCGTCATGTTTTCATCCCCTACCTAACAAAAACAATTTCACTGTAATTGTTTTAACACCAGTGTCTGATTCAATTTCTGTGAAACTGAATAATTCTATTCATGTCCTATTGCGATTCATTAATGTTGTTCAAAACGCGAAAGCATTCATTGATCAAACAATCGGTTAAATTGCTATCAAAATCCTAAAATTACTAAATTTGGATTGCGATGAAAGCAAATGGTCCCTTTTAAATGTTCCAAGGGCAATTTACTTTCAACCCTATTTCGTCTTCGGTCAATAAAGATAACACCCGAGAATTTTTTTTTCATAACGAGAACTCAAACCTTAGGAAGCTTAAATGTACAGACGACGTGAATAATTGGAACTACTATTGGTGACTCCTGTGCCCCCAAAACGTCGACTGAAAACCCTAGATAGTTTAAATCGTGTGTGCAGACGATTTGACCAATAAGGATTCTAAGTTGCAAGTGTGTTTATCGTTTGACAACTTCTTCTGGATAACGTAAGTTTATGATATTATTACAGTATGCATTATATTGTGTATTTTGTGTATTTACCAAAGACTTATAGAGCCAATGGCTCCAATTGTTATATTCTACAATCAAATATTATCACATGTTGTGCTGCAACTTCAGCATGGCTAAGCACGAAGTGTCGGGAGTTTTATTGTTTTTGGTTGAGTTCCTGGTCGGCGTCGGCGTCGGCGTCAGCGTTAGCGTCGACGTTCCCATTGTTTCCGGAGCAAATCTCTAAAACTACTTGACTAATCTCCGCCAAATGTGGTATACAATCTCTCCATAACATGAACATGTGCATCCTGGGCGGTTTCAGCTATGTTTTAAAATTATTTGTTTTCGGCTTCAATTGCGGCAATTTTGAATTCGTCTTTCTTAAGGCTAGGGTTTGTTTCCGGAAAACTCTAAAACTTTGTAGACCACTCCTGACCAAATTTGATCTTCCCGTCTCATGTGTAGATGTTCATTTTGAGGGTTTGGACCTATTTTCAATAATTTCTACTTTACAAATATACATTGAGTAAGGTTCCTAAGGTGATTTTGGGGAAACAACTTCTAGTTCATTTGGGGGCGGGATAGCGCAGTCGTTAGCGCGTTCGGCTTCGGATGAAGAGGTCCGGGGTTCGAATCCCGCCAGGGGCACGGCAACTGTGTCTGCAGTAGAGAACTGTTCTACACGCAGTAAGGTTTGGGTGCAATGCTACACTGAATTTCAGCGTAGTACCACCCATGGTTCGCTAGTTCCAGCCGATGCTCGCAGGTTTCACAGCAAAGCATAGCCACATGGCGTTGCGGGCTTTCTCCCTGCCGTAATACTAGCAGCCGCGATATAAGTGAAATACTCTTGAAAGCAGCGTTAAACCCCAACTCACCTCACCTCACCTCTAGTTCATTTATTTGTAAGGTATGCACAATGACTTCAAACTGATGTTCATATAATAATGTTCTGGTAACAAGTAGTTAAGTAACAATTTCCTCTTGTAATAGTCACGCTGTCTATAGCTGCTGTTCTTACCTCAGAAGAGAGTCCAGTTTTGCACAACAATTACCATCACAATGGAATACTAAATTACAAAGGAAACCAACTCGTGTCTTTCGTCTCATGGAATTTTGCATTACACAATATTGTGTGGAGTAAAGGCTTGAATAAATACAAAGAAATTTCCCGTCTCGTCTGCGTTTCCTTGTTGTAGACTTTCATCAGCGTCACAGGCATCAGAAGTATGTGTATGTCCGGGACAGGGAAGCTAAATTAAATTTATTTTTAATCACAGAAATCTAAACTGAAGCACGTACTTTCATATCATGTTTCTCTTGCGATCGACAGTACGTCTGGCAGTTCTGATCAACCTTATTTAAGAAGACGGGCGGACCTGGAATAACTTATGGCAATCTAAAACAGAATAAAGTGTAGAAAAGATCATGAAAATGAACTGTAATAATAGCGTTTCCATTGAAAGCACTAATTACAAACAGGATTTGTGAACAGATACCACTGGGTTTGAGGCGATTGCCTCGTTCTTGCATCCAATGTGCGACTGCTCATGCTCAGACTCGTATTAACCCAGTTTGTCTCGTATTGACCCTATTTTAGGTGAGGTTGGGGTTTCAAGAGTAATGACTGAATCCTTAAAACAACACGCCAACAACAATAAGGATGGCTGAATCCTTAATTAATGTTGTCATGAAGGGGTATCTTGGTACAAAATGTTAATCATGGCTTTGTTTTTCTTTTGTTTTGTAAATAACTGTATTGTCAACTTAAGGTTATCTATGTCCATAGGTACAGTGCACATAGATCGAAATCGACATTATTTGTTAATATGGATACTCTCGTACGCCATCGTCAGCTTAAAGGGGCAGTAGCACGTTTTTTGCAAAATTTATTTTTTCAAATTTCCCATTTATAATGATAGTTTATGTCAATTAATTAACTTTAGAGGGTAAAACATCTTATTACACAAACCAATTATCCGTAGTGGTTAAAACTATGTTGCGTATAAAGCAAAAAATGCATGTCGGCCATTTTATTGTGAACACAATTTATTATTTTGTATTACAAAGACGATTCCCATGGCTTTACCGAAACATGTACACTCATTTTAAACTTTATTTTCCGAAGAGAGAAGGATGTTTTACTATTGGTGAAATTATTTTTCAAATACAATTCATCAACTTATTTGAGCGAAAAAACGTGCTACTGCCCCTTTTAATTATAAATAGTCCTGTGCATAGCTCAGTCCAATGCTATCAGTGAAGTTCAGAGGGCGTGGCTCGCTGGATTTGTGGTTTACCTGCCTCGTTGCTGGAAAAAATTGAGAGTTTGAAGGGTAATTCCCTGCCCCACACTGAGACATGTACATTAGTTGAGAGGCTCTTTATTCGAAATGTGTCTCTGTTCACTCAGCAGTACAATTGAGTACCTAGTTTGGAAGTGAAGGCAATGTGACAGATAATTTTCGAACGCCTTAATTGGTAGCTCAGGTTGTATACTCCAAGGGGAGTTGAGAATGGAAAAATAACGATATTGGTCCTTATACCAGGGTAATAATGTGTGTAGCGCTTTGTGTTGTGGATTTGTATCCTCATTATTACTATTTACGTTTGTGAATGTAAATGTTTCTCTGTCCCTGATTCAAAACACATAGGAAAACATCTAATTATAATATGATAGAATCATAATTCACTACCTGTCTTAAATGCGAACTCCTGTTGAAATAGAGTTTGCGTTAAATATCATAGATCGTTTGTAATCATGAAATACCGTTTACCGGATACAGTTTGTGATGAAGTATTTGATATACTATCAATTTGATATCAATATTTCAAACAAATGATAATTAGATTTGGATAAAATCATGTTCATACTTGGGATGTGGATATAACGTTTTGATAAAGATATTGTCTCATTTTCAAGCTCGAATGAAAACAACATAAACTGTGATGTATGCACAATAGCAACAACTTTATTGCTTGAGGTTATTTGACAATAATGTTGTCATTATTTGACGCACATGGAATAGGTTGTGCTAGAAATAGTCATACAGAATGGACGAACATTATTGTTTGTCATTTTATAATGCTAGAGACTCATCAAATCCTACGTCATTGATTTTATCGTCCAAGGTTAATCCAATGTTAATGAAGCATAAAATCATGTGTATTTTACAACTGTCCAATATCCTGAAGAAGTTTCTTTTTGTTAAGTCTGTATTACACAATATGGCGTACTATGTGCTGCGTCCCTGAAGAATTTGCGAAGATCAAGCTATCGATCTGTAACAGATAACCATTTCATGTTCATTCAAGACGCAATGCTTGTGGTTACAAATCCTGTTTGAAATTAAAATTGATGATTGAAATACTGAAACACCAGTAATTTAATAACGACTGGATGCATCATATTGACAGCCGAGCTATATGAGTGGAGTGTGGATATGTTTTGGAAAGAAAAGTTTCTCAGTCCATTTTATAAATAACTGTCCAAACATAACTTCCACAGGACAAAACGTGTTGGAATCCGCTTACCGGATCCTTACGGATTTTTCCGGATCCCCCAAAATTGGGCGGATCCGACAGAATTCGTAAGTATCCGGCAAGGCGGATTCCATCACGCTTTATTATGTGTAGTCGAGATTATTTGATTTCTGTCTACTAGAATAAGGCAAAGAGAAATTCGAAATATTATTTTTCCCTAAATGAGAATCTGGACGTGAAGTTGGAATATTATTGTCCTATGAGTGGCCACACTAAGCATGTTCACTCATATAACCTTACCTTATGTGATATTGAATTGATGTATAGTATGTAGCAGATTCAAAAGCATGATATTGTTGCATGTAACAGGACACAATTACAGGTATGGATGATTTCAACAATTATATAGCTAGATTGTTCTGTTAAATCGTTAAAAGAGCAATCAGTCATGGAACTGTAAAACATGCTTTGCAGTCATTAAGGATCTTAAGGATATAATTCAATTATTATGCGGCACAGTCAAAATTCTGTTATCTCAAGTAATTTAATACTCATATCCTGATTTGTAATACACAGTGTATGGTAAAAAACTTAATGTTTCGTCATTATATTATATTATATTATATTATATTATATTATATTATATTATATTATATTATATTATATTATATTATATTATAAATTCCATCGTTCACATTTTCATTCAGCTCTGTGAATAACATTTATGTGCCAAGTGCTTGAAACTAATTATCTCCTATTGATTTGGGGTTGTTTACAGTGGCTATGTGGCCCTGAAGGATATAAAGGTAATTGTATCTACTCGTAAGTAAGTGAAGGGTTATAATGGACTCATGTGGTCCACCATTCATCATTGACAGCGACTTTGCCAAAGGGTTATGAACATGACAGACAAATATTAATTGCTTCCATTTACATTTACTTCCTGCAAGTGAGACATTGCCCACTGAAGTTATAATTTATATTTTAAGAACATTTGTAAACGAGTTTGTATCGGGACATTTAACTATAATGTTTTATTCAATAAATTATATAACGTTTTCAATGCTTCATATTACATTTATAACCTGTTACAATGGAAATGACAATACTTTATTAATTCGAGGGGAATTGTTTATTTGAAAGTGAACACTTTTAACTATTTACGATGACATATAAAACGCACCAACAACACAAAAATTAATACCCTCAACCGAAACATAAACGTCGCCACATTTTCAACAGTATACAAAACAAATACTGCTGCCGGAGAAAGTAGATTTTGAATGTATTTGATATACAAATGGTTAATAAAGATTTCATTTTCATTTCATACATTTTCATGTCAGTTCAAATACAGTTTGGGTGCTGAAATCGCTTTTTCAAAATGGGTTTAGGCTAGAGTGTTTGGCATTTAAGTAAAAACTGAAAATGTAGAAATTATATTAATAAATACCTTCTTGAACTTAAATTTGTGACGCGTCTTTACTGTAGGGCGTCATGAAACAGAATGCCTTTAGACTCTCCCATCTCGTCTAGTTAAGAAGATTCGAAACGACGATTTTGAGAAATAATAGATAATGTTTAGAAATTTCATGTTTAGCTTAGTTTGGCTTCTGACATGATGTATCTCATTTTGTATGATGATCTTCTTTTGCGGTTGAGTGTAAAGTTATCTGACATTTAATAGGCGTATACTTGATGGTAAACATGTACTTTGAACTTATTTAGTTTTAAAACGGGGCATTTGTTAACGGCGACTTGAGGATAAATGATTGTATTCGGTAATCAAAACATGACTAGGATCTGATAAATCCTCTCAACGAGGTTAACAGGACAGGCTTTAAAAAGTGATGGTAAGTCCGAAACAGAAACCCTTGATATTTTATTTGCCATTAAAATGAGTTCGTTGGGATAGGATTTGATTTTATATTAATAATAATAAAATTAAAATGCAGTTAAATGTCAAATAGATAGTCACTAAGTAACTGTTAATATATTCATAGATCATGGTGGTTTACTGTTGTAGTTTGTCTCAAATGAATAACTAAACATCTTCAAGTTTATCCAAGTTTAAAAAGTTTTATTTATGACAGTCTTGGGTTTTATTTTCGCAATTAACAAAACGTGTTGCTCGTGTCATGTCGTTAAATTGCCTAGTGTCAGCTCCCAACAGAATTTCCATTATCTTCGAAATTGATATTTCATTATCCAGCTCTTATCGATAAAGGTTTTATTACAATGTCGTTAAGTACGGTGCCTCGAGATGTTCGGCACCAGTTAATGCCTCGACATTCATACTTTCTTGAAAGATTTAAATTACATGTTAACGATGATACAATGTTTTCACGCCCTCAATTGTATTCATATTACAAACTATATAATTTTATAAATAGGAAATTCATGTTGATTATATGCCTACCCCTTCATCAGGGACATTATTGTGATTAAGATACATAAATACATAATATAGACACTTTTGTACAATAATAAAATATAATCAAGAAATACCTGTTTACACAATTACAGGTATGAATGATTTCAACAATTATATAGCTAGATTGTTCTGTTAAATCGTTAAAAGAGCAATCAGTCATGGAACTGTAAAACATGCTTTGCAGTCATTAAGGATCTTAAGGATATAATTCAATTATTATGCGGCACAGTCAAAATTATGTTATCTCAAGTAATTTAATACTCATATCCTGATTTGTAATATACAGTGTATGGTAAAAACTTAATGTTTCGTAATTATATTATATTATATTATATTATATTATATTATATTATATTATATTATATTATATTATATTATATATTATATTATATTATATTATATTATATTATATTATATTCTAAATTCCATCGTTCACATTTTCATTCAGCTCTGTGAATAACATTTATGTGCCAAGTGCTTGAAACTAATTATCTCCTATTGATTTGGGGTTGTTTACAGTGGCTATGTGGCCCTGAAGGATATAAAGGTAATTGTATCTACTCGTAAGTAAGTGAAGGGTTATAATGGACTCTTGTGGTCCACCATTCATCATTGACAGCGACTTTGCCAAAGGGTTATGAACATGACAGACAAATATTAATTGCTTCCATTTACATTAACTTCCTGCAAGTGAGACATTGCCCACTGAAGTTATAATTTGTAATTTAAGAACATTTTTAAACGAGTTTGTATCGGGACATTTAACTATTTTATTCAATCAATTATATAACGTTTTCAATACTTCATATTACATTTATAACCTGTTACAATGGAAATGACAATACTTTATTAATTCGAGGAGAATTGTTTATTTGAAAGTGAACACATATTAACTATTTACGATGACATATAAAACGCACCAACAACACAAAAATTAATACTCTCAACCGAAACATAAACGTCGCCACATTTTCAACAGTATACAAAACAAATACTGCTGCCGGAGAAAGTAGATTTTGAATGTATTTGAAATACAAATGGTTAATAAAGATTTCATTTTCATTTCATACATTTTCATGTCAGTTCAAATACAGTTTGGGTGCTGAAATCGCTTTTTCAAAATGGGTTTAGGCTAGAGTGTTTGGCATTTAAGTAAAAACTGAAAATGTAGAAATTATATTAATAAATACCTTCTTGAACTTAAATTTGTGACGCGTCTTTACTGTAGGGCGTCATGAAGCAGAATGCCTTTAGACTCTCCCATCTCGTCTAGTTAAGAAGATTCGAAACGACGATTTTGAGAAATAATAGATAATGTTTAGAAATTTCATGTTTAGCTTAGTTTGGCTTCTGACATGATGTATCTCATTTTGTATGATGATATTCTTTTGCGGTTGAGTGTAAAGTTATCTGACATTTAATAGGCGTATACTTGATGGTAAACATGTACTTTGAACTTATTTAGTTTTAAAACGGGGCATTTGTTAACGGCGACTTGAAGATAAATGATTGTATTCGGTAATCAAAACATGACTAGGATCTGATAAATCCTCTCAACGAGGTTAACAGGACAGGCTTTAAAAAGTGATGGTAAGTCCGAAACAGAAACCCTTGATATTTTATTTGCCATTAAAATGAGTTCGTTGGGATAGGATTTGATTTTATATTAATAATAATAAAATTAAAATGCAGTTAAATGTCAAATAGATAGTCACTAAGTAACTGTTAATATATTCATAGATCATGGTGGTTTACTGTTGTAGTTTGTCTCAAATGAATAACTAAACATCTTCAAGTTTATCCAAGTTTATAAAGTTTTATTTATGACAGTCTTGGGTTTTATTTTCGCAATTAACAAAACGTGTTGCTCGTGTCATGTCGTTAAATTGCCTAGTGTCAGCTCCCAACAGAATTTCCATTATCTTCGAAATTGATATTTCATTATCCAGCTCTTATCGATAAAGGTTTTATTACAATGTCGTTAAGTACGGTGCCTCGAGATGTTCGGCACCAGTTAATGCCTCGACATTCATACTTTCTTGAAAGATTTAAATTACATGTTAACGATGATACAATGTTTTCACGCCCTCAATTGTATTCATATTACAAACTATATAATTTTATAAATAGGAAATTCATGTTGATTATATGCCTACCCCTTCATCAGGGACATTATTGTGATTAAGATACATAAATACATAATATAGACACTTTTGTACAATAATAAAATATAATCAAGAAATACCTTTGTATCGTGTACCTTTTAAAACATTACAGGTATCCAGGTATCGATGATGTTATATGTAAGCCAATTTCTGATATAAAACAAACCAACAACTCTCAAAGTCAACCGTTTCATTCAGGATACTTGTTATAAGCAAACTCTGTCTAGACTAAAACTTCAATGCTATATGTTTGTTCATTGTTTCGCCCCCGGGAATGTGGTATTTGAACAGTGTTGGAGTGAGGGTTTTATGTCAGAACTCGTACAACAATCAACCACATTGAGATGCCATCATTTCTTGGGATTTTCAAATTTGTCTCACATTCACAAATGTCACATATTTGCTTGAAACTTTAGAAAGTAAGTGCAAAATATCACCAAATTAAGTGAAAACTAAAGCAAGCGTCAAACATCAAGTTTCAAATGAGTTGTTTTTCACGTTTTCTATGTGCCTCAGAACGTCTAGACTGTCCAGTGAATTTAAGGGAAAGTTGATATCTGTAAAATGTGATAAGTCATAGTCATTTATGTGTTGACACCTTCAGTCGTTCACCCTTCCCTAATGTCATCAGATACTTATGTTTGTATGGCCTCCTAAAGAAACACCTCGCCTCCATCTTAGCTATATTTCGCTGAATGTGCTAGATTTGTTTATTTATGGCATATGAACGTGACTGGTGAATATTTTGTTGAATTTATTGACAGCGTAAACAAATGGCTTCAGTTTTTTTAAAGTGGGGACTTTTCTATGGTTGGAATTGTTTGTATGGAATTGTTATTTCAAACGCAATCACAGTTAAATCGATATTGTTGCAATGAACTATTGCATATTTACAGATTATGCATATATATATATCTGTATTAACCTCTTTCTTGCTCAGGTGAACAAAATTAAATTAGTTACACAAATGCCTTTGACACACTCTGGTGATACATTTCATTAAGATAACACTCGTTTTTACCAGCCATTGCGAAATTGATTCAATATGTACAAGTTCCTCACAGATACATTAATTACAAAACTGAGCACAGTCAAGGCACTATCAATCATCAAATGAGTTGTTTTTCACGTTTTCTATGTGCCTCAGAACGTCTAGACTGTCAAGTGAATTTAAGGGAAAGTTGATATATGTAAAATGTGATAAGTCATAGTCATTTATGTGTGTTGACACCTTCAGTCCTTCACCCTTCCCTAATGTCATCAGATACTGTATGTTTGTATGGCCTCCTAATGAACCACCTCGCCTCCATCTTAGCTAGATTTCGCTGAATGTGCTAGATTTGTTTATTTATGTCATTGGAACGTGACTGGTGAATATTTCGTTGAATTTATTGACAGCGTAAACAAATGGCTTCAGTTTTTTTAAAGTGGGGAATTTTCTATGGTTTGAATTGTATGTATGGAATTGTTATTTCAAACGCACTCACTGTTTGATCGATATTGTTGCAATGAACTATTGCATATTTACAGATTATGCATAAATCTGTATAAACCTCTTTCTTGCTCAGGTGAACAAAATTGAATTAGTTACACAAATGTCTTTTGACACACTCTGGTGATACATTTCATTAAGATAAAACTCGTTTTTACCAGCCATTGCGAAATTGATTCAATATGTACAAGTTCCTCACAGATACAAAACAAAGTACAAAACTGAGCACAGTCAAGGCACTATCAATCATCTATACAGGGTACTTGTCGACGGAATTTATGCAACAGTTAAACTTGAACTTTCAGTGAACACATTACGAAATCAACTGCTTATAAGTTTCAAACTTAGTTATTTCAGGGAGGTTTGAACCCCTTAATTACCGGGTGCATTGTAAAATAATTTGTAACAGATGTGACGAAATATCATGTGACACAAAGTTGTTCACAAAACAAATATGACAAAATTATGTAATGTATGTTTCTTATGTTTATGAAACTTTAAACCCAAAATATAATGTCTCATATGAGCACTTATGGAAGTTTATTTTCATAGAACTTTATGAGAATCTTTACCGGTCAGATAACCTTGATTAGCCCAATCAGAGGGCGCATATTGCTTAAATTTAAAAGTCTGAATTTATATCAATAACGAAGATAATGGGAAAGTCGGCTGGAAAGATGACTTTTATGTCCTTTTTTGAAGAATACTTAGAAGAAGAAGACTTAGTGTATCAAAGGCATAACAATTTAAACAATTATGACAGAATTATAGAAAACGTTACATCAACCTTAAACATAACAATCTGACAATGTATATACTATTATATGGAATTAAAATAATTGTTTCATTATTACTGTTTTAAGTGTGGTCCCATTAACACATATACAAACTATAATCGTGATACATTGTGTTATTATTAATATTTTGTATGTGACATCGTTATTAAGAAAGACATTGCTTTAAGTCAAGGAAATTGTCAAAAGTGTTTCATTATCAGGAAAAACCACAGAGCAGAAATAATTACCAGAGCAAGGTTTATACTGTTCTATATTGACAAACTTTTACACTTATATTTGGAATGACGAGAGAACAATGGAATTACGTCACAAGTGCATTTTAATTTGTTATAACTTTTGCAGTGAAAATGCAGCTTATGAAAAGCCTTCTCATAAGATACGAAGCTCGTACTTTGGTTGAAAAGAAGCTTTGATGACAATTTGGCATTTTCACGTCTCGGTAGCTTTGTCACCACTAAAGGTGCCCGGTGACAATGCACCTTCTTTACTACCACCAAGCAGTAAGATATTATATTCCTATCAGAAACTTAGATCAATAGTATAAATATATGAACCTATGGTTGATTTGATGCTGTAATCTTTCAATGATTTGCTTTTTCAAACTTATTCATTGAGGATGTACTGTAAGCAAGAACAAGATGGTGTATTGGTGTTTCTGCAATTATATAATAGCAGCCGCTTTATTTTTACATAATATTCATTAACGCTTATGTAACTGCAAACGCAATACGTCACCGCAAGGAGGTGGCAATTTTAATAAATCTGCTCAATTCTGTTCCAATTCATGCATATAAAGTCATTATAGCTGACACTACATTTAATTGAATTTCAGTTTCATTCGATTACAAATTATTGCTGACGATGCAAACATGCGGTTAAAGTAAACATCGAGTCCATTAACGTCTCTAGTTATTGAATGATTAAATAAATCTGTTTCCATTAACATGACCACAATTTTCATTTATTTTGACAGTGTGATCTTAAGGAATTTGACGTCTGGACAATTGTCGTTGTAAATGGTTACACAATCATTGTAATTGAATTTAGCGTTTAATTTAAACTCCACATCGAGTTATGATTAGCTGATTATCGCTATTTACATTCATTGTGAATTTTGTCATAAATAATCCACGCATAATGTGTAAATTGTTCTTTAATGTAAAACTTCATTTTGTTTGAGTTTTTTCTAAGGTTTATAAATAAAACAGCTCATATTTCGCATTCAGTTTGTATATTGATGCACACACAATGAACGCATACGTTTGCTAATAAGTTGTAGTTTATATTTAACATTCATGTTGGGTGTGTGATATATTTTTCACCGGATCCAAGTTAATATTCAACAATATATGTGTCTTCATAGAGCATATAACCTTTAATAAATACCACCAAATAACTACCAAGTATAAACTGCATATAACTATATAACGAAGTTTTTTAAAGTAACCGATTTCACTAAGTATTATACACTAACGCATTGTAATGATAACCACTCGTTTTGAAGTTTTGTTTTACTTGGAACCAACACACAGTGTTTTAGGACACAATGAGACTATATGACTGTCTGCTGGTATTCAAGTGTAAACTAACATTGACATGTAGCGCACATTCACACGTTCGGCTCTGATTCATTGATACGGGTTCTAAAGTTTTGGGCGGACAGATCAAATCTTCCATTAGATAGCAAAATACTTCATTTGGTAAAACATTACATTTGACTCTGTTACGGCACGTGAAATTAAAAATTCCCCAAACGATCTTGAACATGATTAAAGATCAAGTGAGACGAAGGTATGTAAGATGAGATTGGATAGTTACTTAGCCATGTCATAACATGCGGACGGCGTTAGGCGTGACGTCAGCTGCAGGTGTTTCACGGATGCATCACATTCTTTAAATACGTTTACGGTTGGTTCAAGATCATTCATACAGTTTGAATAGAGATCATTTAAAACAGGTATTACACTGTTTCAATAAAATTATTTTCTTTATATCTAATTATGTAATGTAAACTTCTGTCAGTATGTACAACTGGTGTCTAGGTACTTGTATTCTGTAAGTAGGTAATAGAAATATTAACATTTGAAAAAATGAAACATGTTATGAAAATATGTTCCTATGTCTGGATATCTTTCTAACATATTTATAAATGTGTATTGAAGCTGCCATTTTTATTGTAATACACTGTATAAAGACCTATATAAGTATATGCTTACATCATTGATTACAGTTACACAATTGATCATTTGATTTCGGTTTGAAGAAGCACCTATACTCAAAGTTCCACATCAGAAAGTCTGAAATTGATATGTGATAAAACGACACATTCGCAACTCCATCGCTATAAACAGCATTGGTTTGATGCTATGGATTCTACGTATGCATATTTTAAGAATTTCCATGATCACACAGTTTTTCTAAGGTTCAATAAGGATATTTGATTGCAATCATGCAGGTATGGAAAGTCTTGTAGCATATATTGGATTGCACTATTTAGTTAAACATGTTATGATACTATTGTTAGAAACTATCACAAACTATTTGTTTCACACGATTACAATATTAACTTTATGGTTTTACACCTGAATATTTAAACTGGGTAATTAAGAAATGTTTGATTCAGTGTCAAAGGAGGGAGACGTCCATAGACTACAGAACAAACAAAGGATGTCCTGGCTTAAACTAATGCTTGGTATCACAACATTAGTAAGAACTATATTTACAATGCTTTGTCTTCTCTATTGTTGTTACGTGAAGATCATAAGTTCTATATCTTCATTACAAATTGTAAACTTTCAATAACATGGTGGATTTTGTCTTTTGTCTATAGTTCAATTGAGTACATGGTTAAAACGTACATTTTGTAAGTCATAATCGTTCACAATTTATCTTTTTATATATTCCATCATCTGTTGAAAAGACAATACATGTACCTCGGATCTTAAAATTATGATGGTATCTTCTGTACGATTGTTAGTTGCAATTCGAATACAATTGATCTTAAACAATACTGTCAGTGACATATACGACACATGTGTATTTGTCGTACAAAAAAACTTGCCAATAGCAATAAATAAAGAGGTATTTTAGTCTCAATGTAATAATAAGAAAGTGTCAATACCTATTTTTAACATCCCTCCAAGTATCTGCCGTGAAGGTTCTCTAAATGCTGAATATATTAACACTCTGCACCCGAATAAGAGTGCACCCTCTGGTCAAACAGAGGTTAATGTAGGTCTGTGAATCTAAAGGCACTGATAAAACACTCGACAGAAACAGGCATTAGCTTTTGTCACTGACACAGTTTGTAAATGAAGAAAACAATTATGTTCTTTTCAGTAAACACGTTGTATTGAAATGCATGCCATTTAGATAGTGAACAAATCTAACATTGATACATTCGGGACAACACTAGCCTCAATAGTACAAATTATTATTTATTCGGGCTGAGTTACTGGAGAGATACGAGCCCACAACCTCAGAGTAAGGCTACCGTACCAGCAGCTTACCACACAACCACGTGGCCTCGTTTAAGTACACGAATTCGTACTATTAAAAGGTAGTTTTATCCCGAATGGAACAATGTTAGAAGTTGTATTGAACTCATCAATATGTATGTTATACAGATACATGTTTAACGCTGAGCACACATCGTCAGCGTACCAACAGCTTACCACACGACCATTTTGCCTCGACTTGTGGACTTGTCGAGGCGAAATGGTCGTGTGGTAAGCTGTTGGTAAAGTCAATGCTGGCGATAGTTGCCTTACTCTGAGGGCATGGGTTCGAATCCCGCATGGGACTCGGCCCGGAAAAGTACAAGAATTTGTACTGTTGAAGGTAGTGTTATCCCAAATATAACAATGTTATATTTCTTCACTATCTAAATGGCAAGTTTTTCTTATACATTTAAGATCGTCAAGAAATAGTTAAAACATCATCAAATCATCAAAACAGTCTCAATATACGATTTCATACTCCAGTTGATCTACAGCTTGTTCCGATTGCAATTGGCATTAAAAAATTAAAAACCCAAACAAAATATGACGAAAACGTATGACGAAAACGTATTCCCATACTATCTACTTTCTAGCAGGAGCTTACAATATGAAAATTATCTCATGTCATGAGAAAGCCATATGGTGACATAAAATTTGTATTTATATGCATAGTTCAATGAACCCTCTGACATTGGATCATGTCAAAGACAAAATTAAATGCATTAATTTACGCAATCTTCTTGTTATCACCACACATCAGTTGTATCATCAATTATCATGTACATATAAATGCAAAGCTTATTATGAAGACAACGCAACATTGTGGTAAAAGTTGTTGGAGTGTAAGATGAAGTGTTCTAGAGTACATGTATATAGTTAATTAAGATTGGATCAACCATCAGCAATATAAATGTTCTCATGTATGAGTCTCTAGTATCAAATAAACCACCAGCATGAAGCGAGGTCGATTTCTATACCAATTTCCTGCTAGTAATAGCACTTGCCCGTCTGTATTGTGTCTGTGTTAGTTTACGAAACATGCAGATGATACTTCAACACACTTAGCAGAGAGTCCAGACTAGTGGTGCCATGAATTATATTCATTAAAGTGGGTGATACTTACCGTATCATCGATGACTTGTGAAATGCCATATCGACTTTCCCTCCGAACGCGCGCCTCGCGTTTCAGAAGCGGAACAGCTATTGTTCATAGACATTTTCATCACTTTCTTGTTTTAGTTTTTCAATTTTGATCGTGTCCCAACATAGCAGTATGAATAGAGACAGATACACAGATGTCTTCAATCAATTAAAACAAAAATATCACCACATGTGCATTTGGAAAAATCAAATCAAATTGCATAGATATTTTTTCCATATTTTGTTCATGGTGGTAAATCGATTACTATTTTGATAATTGAGTACAGTTTTCGAAAAATATTTTAAAACATTTACCCTTTTCAGGTCTATTCCTCATAGAGAGTAAGGTTATCTTGTAATAATGTTTAGGCATATTGTTTAAGGGTTAAGTTAGTGATATAGTTTTATGAAAGAATGTCGGGTCTATAACCCACTGCAGATCATCAGTATCTCCAGCCAGCAGGTTATTATTTCACATAATACCTAAGGTTACAAACTTTAGTGGGTCACAGGAACCTATTTTAATCAAATCTTACAAACTGTGTTTCATATGAGGCATCACGTTGTGTACACACTTTCTACCAAGGAATGAGTCGCCAGAAGGACACATCTAATGGAAGTTGATCTGAAATCATCAATGTCAACCAACATCAGAAGAACAAGATCGATCATACATTACCTGCAGCTTGTTGAACAGTTCCTGTCTGGTAACGTTGTCAGTCATGGGTGTAAGGCCGACATTCATCGGTGTACGGGATAGCACACACCAAAGCATAAGCAGCAACAGACATAAACTATGTATAAAAATAATATCCATGATAGAAAGTTAGAATTGCCGGAAAATGTGCCACACAAGTGAACTTCAGAAAGTTTTGATTCTGCATCCGTAAATATCAGTTTCAAAAGAATTTTTAAGACATTTCGAAGGGTTTCAATTCTTGCACACTGGAGCCTATTTTCGCTGCATTCCGTATTGGTAAGTTCAATTATTTGGGATCACAACAGATCTTCGCTGACAGATAATCTCAGATAGAAAATAGTTATCTTTGCTTGAGCGCAAATGTCGAACGTGAGTATGCCGATAGTTTGTTTTAAAATGTATTGCAATAAAATGGGGTTTTGCACATTTAGACATTCATAGTCATTATTGAAACACTGCAAAAACACATGTACTTGTAAGAACCACATACCCACACAATTCGTTTTTAGTGATATATTTCCCCAGTACACTATTTCTAAACTATTAGTGTTTAGCTTTACGATCAACATGTTGTTTATTGGCACACATGTGAGTAGACAAAGTCTATTTCTGCTTAAAAGGATTCTCATTCTGATTTATTCAAACACAATGTTGAACACCTGGTAATCAATTGTATTATGTTGTAATATATTAACGAAGTTTAATGGAAGTGACTAATTGAGATATAACCCTCTAAATTATGTTATTCTCATCAAAAGTCATTACATTTAAATTGAAAACATTAAATTACAATTGGCATGCCAATTTGTAATAGGAGTTGGGAAGTCAGAATACTGACATTTACTGTTTTATAATACCTTTTCTTCCAGTAGAAAGAGTAGTTAGCTGATAATAATTTCAGACATTAAAATTAACGCTCTGTTGATTGGATTAAACAAGGTCATCTGAGCAGTATACATTCTCATACATATGAAATTGTCAGTTGAAAAGGATACAATCATACTTTGAGGTTTATACACAATAAGAGAATACTTTATCACAGAATATTGTGACACTGATATCACATGCTGTTTTCTTACATATTTATTTTTAAAAACGTTCGAATGAGAATACACAAAACACAAAAGTCTAACTATTAAAGTGTATAAATGCCGGAGCTTGTCAAGTTAGTTTGCATGTTTCAAACCGCTAAAAAGCAAGTGAATAACACATCATAACAAATAGTTCTTAATTATACACTGACTTTGTAAGGGAGAATATGTATTGTACGGAAGAGTTATCTTAACACAAAGGCATTATCTGATGGTATTTTCAGCCAATAATAGGCCAGAAAGCGATCATGCGTATTGTATGTTGTGACAGCTAGCCTGTTAGGGCACATTGCAATCATGTTTACATAAGATGCTATGAATTTACATGAGCACCTTATTATGGATTGCATTATTAATAATCATAAGCTAAGGAAAACGTTTCCCTCATCTATTCCTAACTTCATTGTATCTTTTCAAATGCCTTTACAAACACAATAATATACCACGACTCTTGTTCGTGTTCTCTGGCTTTTTCTTTGCTTTGTATTTGTTGATATAATTATACCCCCGCTACGAAGTTGTCGGGGGTATATAGCGCTCAGCGCGTCCGTCCGTCCTTGCGTCCGTCCGTCCGTCCGTCTGGAACACTTTTGGTTCCGCTCATAACTCAAATACTACTTGTTCAATTGTTATGAAACTTTATACATGTACACTTTATGGTCCCTAGATGTGCCTTTTCTATGTTTCCCTCAGATTCCATGATTATTTTTTCAGATTTTCCACTTTTAAGCGTCTTTGTGTGCGCGTCTATGGTCACACTTTTGGTTCCGCTCATAACTCAAATACTACTTGTTCAATTGTTATGAAACTTTATGTATGTACACTTTATGGTCCCCACATGTGCCTTTTGTATGTTTCGTACTCTAATTTGCATAATTTATGCAAATTTTCTCCGTTTTTCGACTTTGCTTTTTTGTTCCACTCATAACTCAAATACTAATTGTTCAAATGTCTTGTAACTTCATACATATAATCATCACGATGTGTACATCTGCCTTTTGTATGTTTCATACCCTCATTTGCATAATTTATGCAAATATTCTCCGTTTTCGACTTAACCATTCACACTTTTTGTTCCACTCATAACTCTGAAAGCAGTTGTCCAAATGTTAAGAAACTTGATATGTACAATCACCATGATGTGTACATCTGCCTTTTGTATGTTTCATACCCTCATTTGCATAATTTATGCAAATTTTCTCCGTTTTTCATCCTCGCCATTCACACTTTTTGTTCCACTCATAACTCAGACACTAATTGTTCAAATGTTACGAAACCACTGATGTGTACATCTGTCATTTTTATATTTCATACCCTCATTTGCATATTTGTATGTTTCATACCCTCATTTGCATATTTAATGACATTTTTCAAATTTTTCGACTTTTACTTCTAAAACATGCTTACAAGTGTAATACTTACTCTGCTTTAATAATACTTATATATAATGGTCTGTTCATACAAAAGTTTAAACATTGATGCCCTTTTGCTATTTTCAAACATTTCTTTTTTACCAATGTTAAAAGCGGGGGTATCATGATCGAGCTGTGCTCACTAATTCTCTTGTTTGCAACAGTTTTCCTCAAATATCGTATCAGTTTTTTGACAAAATAAACCTTGCCCAACAACGATAATGGCCACCTGTGAAAACATGATTAGATATTTCATGTGGCATATACCAGAATACATAGGGATATGTTCAACAGATATGCAGGTTAAATGTTCATTACTAGATTTTCATTCGTTGTGTTGTTTGTCTGTAGATGAAACATGTCTTCATAAGTGAATATTTCAAACAGAAAGGTAAAAACGTCAACCAGTAAAACTCATTCATGGTTTTCAAATAATCTGAGTATCAAGAAAATTAGTTTTAGGTGTATTGCCTAACTGATATAACAAACTATCGGTGATATTGATTTGATTTTTAATCAAGACCTCTGTTCAAAGGCCAATTTCAGTTTTATGTAGCCAGTGTGGAAGTCTTCGGAATTAATCCAGAGACTTTTCAGACCAGCGTTACTTAATGCATACACATTGCCCACTTTTGCGATCAGGATGTCAAAGTCCATTGTTGGAAATGATAGCAAAACACGACTCAGTGAACATGTTGGATGCGAGTAAATATTAAAATGGAATTAATGTTGAGATTTAAAGATGGGAAGAAACACATGGGCATTTTTTTTTTTTTGTATAGAACTGGTACCTCTGTTTACTCAATCTCAGCTGCAGATTTTACTAACTGAAATATGGAGTACATCCGAATGTAACCGAAGAATATGGAATTGGGTGAATGTAGACAAGTGCCTTTACAATGGCTTCCATAAACGGCGGCGGAGGTCATGTTAACTGAGTGACAACTGCATGTCTATAAAGAATAAATAAACAGTCACGTTTAAGTATACGCTTTTCGATAACTGTAGCCGACATCATATAGCAACTGCCTGTAATTATAACAGTCTTGCACACTTCTTTTGTTGTTAAGAGACACAGGTGCCGAAGAATTCCAGATGGCAGGGGATTGGCAAATTTTAACAGATGAGGTAGACCATGAAGAGACATAGCTAAAATATTTAGTAATTTATTGCTGATACTATCCGAACCTTTGACGTTTTTTTGTGTCCAATGAAAGCAAGATACCACCGACTTTATTTTCCGTTATACGCAAATCATTTAATTTATTTTCGCATTAAAAGGGAGGAGGTGGTTGTATATCAGGTTCCTTGACTTAGGCGTGCTCTGTGAAAAGATCATTAAACGCGTTTGCCACGTCATCTGCTTCTTTCAGAACAATACCGTTATAGCTGATGGGAACTGCTCACTCGAGTTTCTACTCTTCTTTAGACACTCGTACCTAAATGCCATCTCTCGCAGTGTAGATACTATCATCTAGTTTAAAAGATATACTTTGTTGTACTTTTGGCAACCTAGTGAATACGGTTTCTTGTCCTCATTCATTTCCGATGATAACTTGGGATTTAGTTATTGTATAGTGTCCTCGGCGTGTTTGTAACACTACTGAAGCCATCATTAAACAGAGAATCCCAATCAGTATCCCAATGATCCTTGATCATGAAGTGATAATAAATATATAAATTAATATGCCTCTCGTACAACAAATGTTGAAGATATGCAACGAACAAGCTTCAACAATTTGAAATTTGCAATGCACTCACAAATCATCTAATGGATACATTCTTGGAATATCAAGTCTCGGACAAACACTGTTGCAATATAAATTGTATGCAATGTAGACAAACATTTGGATAATTTAAAAGTAAGCAAATCAGGTCACAGTTGATGAATGTCTTCAAACACTACTATCTTGAGAATACTTTCTATGAACCTGAAAATCTCAAAATATCAACAAAATCTATGTGAGAAATGAATTGCAAACACACTGTTTGCAAATGAAGTCAGACATGATCGATAGTTTTCAAAGATACACAGTGTACAGGAATGCTCCGACGGACGGACAAGAGACGGGCGGACAAACAGTCATACAGGAATGCTCCGACGGACGGACAAACAGTCAGAGCGCTGTATACCCCCAAATACTCAACTGATGGTGGTACAATTGATACCAAAGTATTTTACTGCCGAGTTCCATCATACAATAGGATGAGACAAAATTATGCGAACACTATCTCACTCTTAATTTAAGAAAGTCAATGATGAGCGCACATCACCACTTTTTCGATATTTCGATTTTAAGTCCTGAATCCAGTTTTCTGTCAGCAGTGATTCAAAACAAATGTGTTTATTGATGCCACGTCGTTTGCTCAATGCAATCTAATTGCAATTTATAGTGCACATTTTCTCAAATGCTAGTGTCGAATGTTTCATATGGATCTCCAATAACCAATCTTTACTTGACGAGCGTGTTGTTTAAAGGCACTGCTGCACACTTTTAGACACTCTTTTGGACAGTCGATGACTTATCATGCCATTTGTAACCCTTTATAAGGTTCCTATTGATGCAATAACAGTTTAATTAATCGTTAACATTAACATGTGGTCGATTAATGGAAATGTCGACGCGGACAGCTTCAAAGTAGAAAAAAAATAGTGTAAAAAGTCACATCTTAAGAGAACAGTAACTGCAGCAATCACAAATTCCAAAGTGGACAGAATAATACCTTTCTCTATGATTTTTGCGGAAAATATTATCTACATGCATTGTTTGCTTTATTCGCATTATTAAAGATTCAGTAATGCAGAGCCATTTGATTTCGATAGTTTGCCATATTTTCAAATTTGTCGCCAGCTTAAATAAATCTTAATGAAATTTTGTCAAGTATTCGTTAATGAGAACTGGGTTTGATGGATTTACAACTTCATCTAACCAACTTCTAAAATGTCTCTAAAACAACTACTTTATCACTGCCACATGTTTACAAAAAGATACAACCACGTCAAACTGCGATCAACATTTTACTGTAACTTTGTATTTAAATATTACCGTTAGGGAATTTTAAAAAGCTGCGAATGCAAACTACGTTTACAACATTTTGTCACTTTGTAATAGTCATTTATAAAATATATATTTAGATATATTTGTTACTCTTTGGTAAAACAATTTCTCAAATAAAACAATTATGACATGTGATTTCTAAGTTAAGGAGAGGTATTACTAAGAAACATGTTTTTATAATAAGTCAAATTTACCATGAGTAAGTTCAAATTATTCTAAATATTCTCACCAATTCTCAAATTGATAACGGATTCATATTCAATTCAAATGTCAGACTTTGAAAGAAGATGGGTCTTTATAACTTGCATATGTACGTCGGATATTCTGATATGGTTTCAACAAAACAACTGTTATCATTTTTTGTTGAGTTTGTTTTCTCTATATAGGAGCTGGTTTATGGTTATATTTGTTAGTAAATTCATAGAATAAACAAGGAGGATTAAATTTGTATTGAAGGAAACATGTAGCCATCACATCGGTTTCCAAAATATGCATGTACATGTACATCTTGCCATGTGGATTGTTGGGCCGAGTTCTATCAACAAGAACATCGCCCTGTGGTGTACGTATCACAGAACGACTCTATAGGTTTCACTTTGAATTAGGATTGGTCAACGACGGGATTCAGTGATCATTTACCAAAATCCGATATGTTTGAAGAAAACAATAACAAAGAAATATGTATTGAATTATTGGATTTGTCAAGCATCAATATGTATGTCGTTTGTGTAGTAATTGTTAAGAACATGTTTCATGAGTTCCCTTTACAATTGACGGTACCATAAATACGTCCTATAACTCTTTGGTTAGGATCTCCTCCATTAAATTGACGTTTTCATTTCTGTCAAATGAAAACTGATAAACGAAATGTTATTTAGTGCAGTCTCTTGTTCAATAAACTCCCAAATTATTATCATATCTTTGTTGAAAGTACACAATTATGTATATGATTGTTAGTGTGTAGTTAAGTAAGACTATGGCATTAGGTTGCCATTCCATCATTTACATCGTATTCCAAGATTATGGTTTGTTATAACTAAGGGATTACTAAGAAAGTGATCAACAGATAGCCAGCCAGGGTCTGGTAATTACATAAATGCAATGTCCATGGGTCTATGTATACTGATAAATGAGATTAGTTATCCAGACGTTTTGTCGAATACGCGAAAATGAAGTCTGCGGTCGTAGTTTGAGAACAACATTTACATGTTAACTCTGATATCAGTACCTCCACCAGAATGTCAGATGTCGACAGGATACAAGGCCAGTGTGGTGTTCACTAATCATTTCTGCGTGGAACACCACAGAATGATGACCTGAGGGACAAAATCAAAAGGAGTCGAATCAGGTTTGATCTTTCTTTCCTTTTCTAGCCAAGGTCGATTGAGCACCGGATGGTCCAAGTTTGTTCTTAACTGCGCCTGAAGATGATCATACAAATGGACCTAATTGAATATTGATTCACAAAATTGTAAACATTGTCGAGACATCTCACTACGAAGGTATAGCAAAACATTAGTCGAGGAACTCATTTTACCTTTACCACCGATATCAGTTGATATCTTAAGGTAACATTAATAACAGATCTATTTCCCTTTGCCTTCTGTTTATGAACCAACAAATAATGTGTTCAGATTGAAATATACAACTGTCCTGGTATTTCCCGATACAACGAGGAATATATGGTACATGTAACTGATTTACATCTCGCTTTTTCCGCGTGAAATAAAATGAAAAAAGTAAAATACTTAAAATTATGAAAATTTCCACAACCTTGAGCCTTCAGCCTAAGCGATGTTAGCACGTACTTCTCGCGTGTTAAATTGAATGCACGCACTAAATATTCGGAAATCGTGCATTCCATGCAATCCGCTGCCATCTGGGTAATTTTCACGAAAACGTGGCATGGTAAGAAGGAATCAGGCGTATAATCTGTCTTGCAAAGCGCCAGTGAAATTTCGAAAGTGGATTCTTAATAGAAAAATACTCGCTCGGACTGTCACTATTTTGGTAACTGAAACTTATTATTAACTTTTTTGATATGTATTATTATTATTTGTTAAACGATTTAAATTCAAACTAGTTTTTATTCATTTTATTTCTAGATTAACATTTCTTTTACTAAAATTGCGAATGTTGTTGATCAAGGTTTATCAGAACCCATGTTCTTTTTCGTTTCAAGCGAATTTTCTGTCAAATTCAATTTGTTGATTTACTATTCTTTCGATGTTATTCGCAAAAGTATTCTTGCGTCGTGATCTTATTCAAATGCAACATTGAACTCATGTTTGATGTCTCTGTCGATGTAATGTATTATTTAACCTTGTTAAAAATATTTTTTAAAAAGTGTCCATGTATCAGATATCAGGACTCTTTAGCCTTTAAGTGTCCTGATATAGATAATGAAGAGGACACTTTTATGAATGGTTGCCACAGAAAACGAGGTCTAAGTGAATACAAGTTCAGCGTGCAATTTTGTATGTGTTATATTTCTTTTCAGTGATAATGGTTCAATCATATAGTTATCATCCCATAATAAATACAGCGATGTAAAGAGATACTTTAAAATAACACGTTTTTGCACGATGCAAGAGAGGCCAAAGCTAATACTCTAAACAACTACTAACTTGACGTGCCCGACATACAATCTATTGTCTATCGCATCGAATTGATGTTAATACATGTACCTATGATTTAGTATAGCATTAACATGTTGGTAAAGTAATCGCAAGCAGAAGGTTAGTTTTAAATATACTGATTCACCTTGATTGAAAGACGCCATGCTCACCTCAAGCACATTACATTTCTCATGTTAGGCTTTATTTCACAAGGTTTTGGGTTTTTCGTGTACAAATCTAAAATTAAATTATATATTAACTTTACACTAAAAGTATTAACACAGCCAAGCTCAGCTGCGTTTTGGTGGTTTCGATGTTATTAAAACAGCAATTCATTCCTATAACCTAATTGTGCACCGAAAACATTTCTATTGAAACAGATACAAAAAGCTAGAGTGACTCCTCTAAACCCCTCGCGGTTTTCTTACTTTTGGTGATTATGCAGTAGCCTTATAGTCTGACAAATGTACAACAATTGTATTGTATAAACACAAGATGGTCGGCGTTTACCCTTTACCAACGATGAGATTGCCAAGTGTGTAGCGATATTTAATCAAAGTGATTTTATTTCCAGGAACTTTGCTTGATTACTGCTTTCTATCACACACTGTAATTCGTCAGATTAACATTTTTCAGAAGCATTGTTTTGAGTTGGAAGGGAATCCAGTTATCTTTAGCGGGAGCAACTTGAGCTATACAGATTAATATGATGTTTCGAATTGTTCTGACGTTCCATACACTACTGTCTTCATGTAAACTTGGATAAATTTGATGAAGTTTGAAATCGATAAACAAATAAGAACACGTGTTTGCCACTTACATGGCAATGTCTCCCACCGGTCACCTGTATTTATCAATTTTTTTATCAGTTTTTACCATTCGGTCAAAATGCGGTTTTTCATATTTTTCATTACAGGTAAAAAGTGTCACGATGATCACCAAATCTGAAGACACTGAGTGCCAAGGTTCTTGAGATATAGGGGGCGGGATAGCGAAGTGGTTAGCGCGTTCGGCTTCGGATCAAGAGGTCCGGGGTTCGAATCCCGCCAGGGGCACGGCAACTTTGTCTGCAGTAGAGAACTGTTCTACACGCAGTCAGGTTTGGGTGCAATGCTACACTGAATTTCAGCGTAGTACCACCGATTGTTCGCTAGTTCCAGCCGATGCTCGCAGGTTTCACCGCAGTGCATAGCCACATGGCGTTGTGGGTTTTCTCCCTGCCATAATACTAGCAGCCGCGATATAAGTGAAATACTCTTGAAAGCGGCGTTAAACCTCAACTCACTCACTCTTGAGATATAAATTGGTATTCACAATTTGAAAAGTCGACTGGTGTCTGCGTACGCGTAATATTCCAATGAAGCATATCACCATATATGAAGACAATGTCAAGGCATTAGTGCAAAGGTTCATGAGATATCGTGCATTAACAAGAACCTGAAAAGTCATCAAATTGCAGTGGCGACCTTGAATAGAAGGTATTCCGCTAATATAGACTTTCACAAAATTTGAAGACTTTGGATGCTCTGGGTCATACTATGTTTAACAAGTATATGGACGTATGCATGCCGCTAAATAAATTGTCCCCCGTTGCGGCGGGGAAAAAACGTAAACCATTCAGTTCTGAAAATCAATTAAATTTTAATTCTGTTCACAGGCACATTTCAACGTAAGGCGTTGATTTCACAACGAAAGGATCATCGCTTTAGCGGTATATAGGTTTGCTGATATTGGACAAAATCCTATCATGATCTCAATAATCCTGTAAACAAATAAGAGTCGGTTTGCACATAGCTCTTTGACATTTCGAAGCTAATAAGAAAATACACGATTTTGTAGAAACAAAATCGATATTGTTCTTTTCGTAAGAATGAAGTAAATTAATGAGAATAGAACTATATAAGATCACGTTTTTGTGGTTATAGCTTCTTTAAAAACTATGTACCAGCATGCCGGTAAATAAGTGTTACCAAGGGCTAAATAATACTCCTGAATCAGTTGGTTGAATGCACATGGTTCGGTTAAGCCACGCGAGTCCATTTCCCATCGAGCAGCCACTTTAAGGTTTCAGAAGAAGAAGAAGAGAAGAAGAAGAAGAATTTATTAAAGTGTCAAGCGATACAAGTATAAGGTACAATATAAAATGCAGAGTAAAACATCGCCCGGCCAACATGGGCCTATTTGACACGAATTGACTAAAATATACATATAAAGTTAACATTTAAACAGTAAACTGATGTGTTTACAAGTAGACAATGATTAAAATACAAAATTATAAAATATTGTGTGTGAGTCTAAGTCTAAACATATTTTTTTTATTATAGCGGCAACTGAGTGATTCAGATTATGATTCATTAGAGATATGAGTTGATCTTTAGCTGACAGATCCGGATAAAGAAACGAGGAATGGTTCCAAAGAGGTTTTCTAATGTCTGAATATAAATTACATGTTATAAGAAAATGTACCTCGTCTTCAATTACGTTAGTATTACAGAACTTACATATATTATTTTAAAGCGGAGTTTTAGATTTTGTGAAACGACCAGTCTCTATCTCAAGGGGAGGGTGCCACTTCTAAATTTAGCTAAATAGCTCCGGAGTACTACGGAGATTATTTGATTTTACATAATCCGAAGTAAAATAGCCGATATGTCGACTGTCCTTAACTTATTTCCATTAACTTGGCCCCTATCATCCCAGAGTTGTAAAAACCAATTATCAATATCTATTTCAACACAGTTACCCTTTAAAGCGTCGAAATTCGCAGTCAAGGATAGATTATGGCTTTCAAATAATTTCACCACTGAACATTGCCACGATTTGGGCACTGACAAGGACCATCTATGAATAAGATTAGGTAATATATTTTCATTTATGAAACATATTCTTTTATAAAAGCGAGCAATTTCGATGCGATCTTGGATTGAATTGGAAATCCACCCCATATCACCCCTCACCGCTAAATGTTGAGTCTTATTACCAACACCCAGAAAAAACTTCATGCCCGATGTTGAATGGTATTAATACAACTAAATTCCATTGTACCCAAGTTAGCTGCTCCATAAGATGATATAGGTTGGACAAGATTATCATATAAAGTTGTAAATACTTCATAATGTAAACCCCAACGGATTTAAATTTACTAATTATAACTCCCAACACCCTGCCGGATGGTTTAGCAATAGCTTTAGCAGTGTAGTTCAGGTCTAAATGTTCTTTTAACCAAATACTAAAATATTTATAAGAATTAGATTCTTCAAAGCGTTCAAGCACACATGTTAAATTAAAACATGACAGTGCCACCGATTTATTACGGCAATGTACACTTTTGGTCTTCTATATATAAAGTGTTAATCTGGATGCGCCATTTTCTACACCTGAAGTGAAGATTCATCAGGCGCTAACAACACAATGTCATCAGCATACAACAGAACGCTGATCATCTCAGTATCTATCATTATACCACACCTTAATTCGTTTATTTCGTAAACTAAATAATTCACAAACACAGAGAATACTGTTGGCGACAAAACGCAACCTTGTTTTACACCGCTACGTACCTCAAATTCATCGGTCATTTTACAGTTAACGAATACGCGAGATCGATTGTTTTCATACAAAGATTTTACAGCCGAGAAAAGGTTACTATTAATTTCCAATTTAAGCAGTTTATACCAAAGGCAGTCTCGATTTACGCGGTCAAAGGCCTTTAACATATCGATATAGCAAACGTATGTAGGCAGATTTACAGACTTTCGGTTTTATATAATGGAGAAAAAGGTCATAGATATGATCGGCCTTACTATGTTTACTACGGAAACCGTTTTGCTCCTCTGCTAATAAATTATTAGATTCTTACCACGTTGAAAATCTCGCATTTAATATATCAGCATAGATTTTACAGGGAATGGACAAAAGCGAGATTCCGCGGTATACATCGGGTCGCGCGCGTCCGTATCAAGTTATTTTTATCGGATATATTATTATATATAATAAACTGTGTCGCCAAACACTAGGACATGTGATGTTATCGAAACAGTGTGGAAAAATGCACATTAAAATATCAATACAATGTGGGTTTTTCAAAGCCTCAGCTGGGATTAAATCTAAACCTGCTGATTTGCCACATTTGGCTTTATAAATAGCGGATATAAACTCACTACGTGTTATAGGTATAGTTAATGATCTAGAGTCACCACCATTGTCACTAAACACTACGTTGTAGGAGACAATGTCTGTTACGTGCTGCAAGTGATTATCGTCAAACTGATTGCTTACGTCACCATTATATAATTTACAGAAATCGGGTCTTCCATTTTTCCAAAATAGTAACCTTATCAAAGATAACGGCCCCGTCTTCTATAACCTCCCAGGGAATAGAATAATGTCTATCATTAACGATACCTATTTGCACAATATAGCTTTCGGGAAATGCCTAGAGTCTTTATCTTTAAACTTATCAAGTAGTTCCAGCTGCTGTTGTCTCTGATAAAATCTTTTTCTTGACCTTAGCATTTTATCAAACGCTTTACGTGCCAAAATGTAATCAAATTAAAATGGTCGCGCGAAGGTATTTCAAGTGATCTGACTGATGTAGCGATATCTAAACACTTAGAGTAGATATTAAATATGGCACTATGATGGAATGGTCAACCATCTTGCTGTTGAACTCTCAAAATCGCATAGTCTACCTCTCACAGTGAAGAGTTCCAAAACATTGTCGCTTTATACACCGCACCATTTTTTTTAACCATTTTCTATGGATACGGCTTATCGGGTCGTGTAATGAGATGTTTACCAGTTAAATGAACAACATAATGTATAAACTTTAATAATAAATGGCAATTTGAGAAAAAATAATATGCTAAAACATGCTAACTAGCTAAATAGCTAACATCAGTTATATTTCAAACCTTGCTATTTTTCACAATAGAAAAGTCTTGTGAATTCGTGTGTATATGTAGATATATTTGGGGCAGAGAGTATAAAAGGTGAGGATATGAAGGTTTGGTTACATTCCAAGCCCTGAAGTAGCGACAGTGTCAACGGCCTTAAATCTATTTTCGTGATTTTCTCACTGAATCCCTGTCCGATCGATTTACCAAAAATAAAATTTATCGAAATCTGACATCTTCGGACATTTGTTTCTAAAAATCGATGAATCATATTTTCTAACTCTTATTTAAGCTGTCACAATTCGGTAATGATACTGATTAGAATTTGGTCAGTTACATCGTTTACTTTTGCCTTCGTCAGTGGACATCAATCTCATACCATAATACGTTTGACTCGTAATGGAAATTCACCTTCAATAGTCAGGGGTGTTGAACCAGCTTATCATCGTAATTTTCAGAGTATTGTTTGGTTTATAATGGTAACACAATGTGAGAGCCATGATGATGGCCACTCTAGGCATCAGATAATGTCACCTTTGAACTCACAATTTATAATAATTCACATAATAATTTTAGGAATAAGTGAAATTTTCCAAACGTCAAAATTTCACAGAAGTACAATTTTGGTAACATTTTCATTCAATCCTGTTGCCACTTCTATCAACAATAGTTCTCAAATATACTATGACAGAAAGCATAACATCCCTCACTTTCCAATGCAATGTAGTTTTGTAACTGCATTTCAATCAATATCATAACACAAATGCTGACTTTTCAAGAACAATGAGTTTGGCATAAACCCCCGGATAATGTTTAATATGGTTCATGTGTTAGATATCGCGGTACGATTAATCATATTTGAGACAGATTGTCAACGTGATTCGGGCGTTTTAGGACCTTCATCGACTTTTCATGCAGGTACCACTAGATTTTATTACAAGTCTAAATGTTACAACTGAAATGAAACAACGTTAACTGGACACCGAAAAGGTAAATAGTAAGTCGGAAATGCTTGTGAAACTTATGATTAACTGATATATAGAAAATGCATGAGTACGAGTGAGTGATCTTTCTCCATCTCCTATTTTTTTAATTAAAAAATATGTTATTAATGGTACACGTAGTCCATGCATAACTTATATACATGTACTTATTGTATATTAGTAATTAACAAAGAACGACAAAACACAATCATAAGACATGAAATGATGTTACTACATAATGTTTAATTATGACTAGTTGAAATATTCATTTTGCAATTTCGACAATACACATGTCATATCATGCTATCACGTTCACTGTTTGTGGTAGTTCAATAACACAACAAAATTATAGAGTAATATTTTATATAGAGGTAAAATGTAAAATGCACCTATTGGCGTAAGACAATATCGTTCGACAATATTACTTCGCTATGTAATAACCCGTAGAAACAGTGCAATAATAAACACCTAGCTATATTAATGCTTCATTGTGTAGTGTTAATGTGTACATTTCAATTATGGACATTACACTCAATTTCTCATGTGCATTCATGAATGATATTTTGAAACATCGGAAGCAAAAAGAATCTCAAAAACCAAGACAACAGTAGCAAACGCAATACCCACTCCAATAGCTATGAACACGCTTAGGTAGTCGACAAGGAACATTGCTGTTGCCGTATTTGTTTTATCTGGACATTGCTTCATGGGAAATGATTCTTTCATCATCTTGTCCAGTATACCACGTTCGATCAGGTCCAGTAACCTATGAATAAAATGGTTTGTTTTTATAACAAACGTATGAATTAAACAATATCTAGCACAGTTAAAACTTATTCTGAGAGTACCTTATGTATGCAATGACACTGAGCCTGATATTTTTCTCGGACAACGTAGATTACCCAACTTCAAAACCAACAGCTTGTTCTCGGGGCTTTTCAAAATAATCGAATTCAACTTTAAACGCATCAACATACATTGTATCTGAAAACGAAAGTAACGAATTACAACATAAACATTCATATTTCACTTGAATGAAAATGTTGATATTCAGTTTCATGTGGATATTGTAATAGATTCACGATATCATATAGTTGTACATGTTCAATTCGTTTGCAATTTTGCGGCTCGTACAAACTTAATTGTTATAATATCATATATATATATATATATATATATATATATATATATATATATATATATATATATATATATATATATATATATATATATATTAGTCTAAAACATATTTTATGAAATGAAAACACGACAATGATAAGTAACTTACTTCATATTGAACAACTTTGCGAGAGGGGAGTTTTGTGGAAATGCGAATGAGTATGGGGATGAAAGGAAGGTTTGGTCTAGCGTCAGGATTCTGCAGTCATGCGCAGTGATGGATGGAATAACCATGAGCTGCGATATGTAGGCGTAGTTTCCATCAGCATACACTCTCTTCACATGCTCTGCCTGACTGGTACTAGTCACAGATGGGTCTGTAGCTCTTTCCTCAGTTACGCGTTGCCATAGCAACACCAATTCATCATCCTCTGTTTGCTATAATACATGCATGTAATGAGTATAATTTGTGTGTTATTCTTAGCAATAGCAACTTAGCCCAGATTTGTTATGTCCAGAATGTAAACATGACAGAGAAGTAAAGACTTTCACGTTCAGTATTGGTCGACATTCGCTTATTTTCCAGATGTACCTTTCAGATCACCCTCGTGATTTTACTGCACTTTTTGTCCCGATAATAGTGGATACTATTATGTGACATTCAAAACTTTCAAGGACATATTTTTATCATTAAAATGCCATAAAGTAGCTGTAACAAACAAATGCAAAATTTAGGATAAGTGCACGGAGTCCTCTGATGCATTGCGCTTTCGTCTTCTCATTTAACAAGTAAACATACTGCAGTGCAAGTGACGTAGCTGTTTGTCAAGGGCGGGGAGAATTGAGTACGAGTTTTTCTGATGAAACAATCTGGCAATAGAGTATCGGGGCACACAGCCCTTTGTGACCGAGGATGTTCATCAGTAGATTACGATTTGAACAAGAATTCGTAACAGAACCTGAACCTTATTCTTCTTTATACAATTATCATTTAAATTATTGGGAGCAAAGTTGTCATCATGTGAATTCCTGTCATCATTATATTGGTAACACAGAGCAGTTTTCCGCATATGCGAAGGTAATTCAAAAGCAACAAGAAACAGTTCGATAGTCAGAAGGCGAGTTCAGATGACGTACAATACCTGCGAGGAAGTCTACCTGCTACTTGGTGATTTCTACAAGACGTCGTATTGAGAGTATGATGCGGAGAAGGTAAACAGTACATATACTGATTAAAAAGTATATATTAAAGTTAAGCTATATATTGTAACTTCTGCATTAATGTACCAAATGCACAGCAGTCATGTATAATGTAAGCAGGAATATTCAAACAGTATTCCCATTGAGGCGGATTCATAATGAAAAAGGATAGTTTTACAGTGCCACGGGATTTGTCCGCAGTCGCGTTGTAATTATTACAACCAGGCAGCAACTTGTTCCCTTCTAGTAATATTCGCATGAGAACACTGTTTAAAGATGAATTGTTACGATTGACCGACAACGTTAATGCGATAATGACACATACGAATTCATGAAATTGCGAAATAAATGCCGTACGAAGATTATTGAGACGCGCACGAACCTTCGAACTCTACCGTCGCTAATTGATGTCCCGAGATGCCTTGTTTGCTGTACGATTCGATCTCGATGGACACTGACGAGTAGCATGGTGAAGTTCAGTAGTTCAAGTGATTTCAAAGCATGTTAATAAAAGCTGAAAGTAAGTTTAAGAGTCTGAACATCTATTATCGGGAGATCACGCCATACCCTCATCTAGTTCGGAGCATTGCATACATGCATCGCACTCTTGTTACATGTGGGGCCTTCGTGCAGACTTTACAACTGCCAATTTGCCGGCTTTTTATGAATAAAGAGTTATTACAATTGTTAGATAGCAAGACATATGGATGTTAATCAGACAATACTGCCCAACGATCTACAGAGACAAGGTCTGTCTTCGTGACCGGTCACTATTATCCGTGGCATTCGTAGATTTGGTTGGGTGATAGTGATAGTCCGACCATGTGGCCATGACGTACGCGTGAGACAAGTTGTTATTAATTGTGTCGCGTGGTCTTCATTGGAACAGTCTCGGATGCTGATCGGCTTTTGACAAAATCCGGATCACATTCGTGCACATTTTGACACATATAACTTGATATCTTGGAGAAATGGACTTACAATGAAAAGTGAAAATGGCATTTACCTTCAGTAGGTTTTCTAGCATTGATTTGCCTGAGAACCCAATGATCATATCATTGTGGTTCAACATGTCAGACAAGGTCCTGAACCTGTGTGCATCATTGGGTACCGCCCTAAACGCAATTAGGTTTCCACAGTATACAGCTGTGATGATTATTGTGAAGATCCACAAAGTAGCCATGAGAATTCTATCTGACCAATGGAGCGGGAACTTGGTGATTCCTGCAAAAATACACCACACAAACAGTACATTACATAATGCAGCTAGTAAGTTGTTTAGTAAAATATATGCTCTTGTTGTAATACAACATTATAAATATGTTAGCAAGGTTTTATCTGTATGATTTAGTAGCAATGTACAGGATCAGTTGCAAATAAACCTACCACGGTCATTAACTGCTTTATGAATACATGCAGCATGCATATGACCTCCTTTCATAGAGAAACCTTTACTGAAATTGACCTTACCTCCCATTCTGTAACATTATTTTAAGGCCCTTAGTGACTGACGATGATATTAGTGTTTTGTAAAATGAGGCTCTGACCTATGAATCTATTTTGTTGAGATTGAAATGACATTTGTGGAATTTAGCAATAACGTGTTACACCATAAAACGAGCAATATTGTTAACGTGTTTCCCATGACTTATTTTGATGTAACATACATGTAGCTGTAATTAATTTTTATTATTATTAATTTACATAACTTGCCTTGACGCAGCGTTATTGACGTCATCACTAGCACAATTTTACCCATGGTCTGCATGCCATTTGCAAGATCGGAGACCTTTCTTCTTCGTCTCTTTTGCCAAGAATAATCGTGAAGAAGAAACAAGACGAATATCCCCAAAAACACACAGAGCCCATAAATATACACTTCAGTTTTGAACTGTCTCACAAGAGCAAGAAGAGGCTTATCCTCTAAACGACGTAAATAGACTATCGCATACGGGCTGAAGCGAAGGGTCACTGCGAAATCAGCAGCTTTAGCTCTGTGTAAATCCTTTCCTAGCCATGAACCTGACATGTCCGCAACCTGCAATGAACGTGTACCTCAGTGAAACATAGTTGAGGGGTTGGGACCACAGTTCGATGTTAAGTGTCAAACAACATATGCATAAAAGGATTGGATCCCTTTGAAACTGGTTGAAAATATCATGATGACTTTGGCATACTTAGTGATTCAAGTGGTGCACTGGTACATTTTGCACTTTTAAGTTTCAAAGTTGTAAGCGGCGATTATGACAATCGAACATTACTTCCTAGACAATACGTCACTCCCTTGGCATTAAAGAAAATGGCTAATTAAACCAGGCAGTACCTTAGTTGGAACTGCAAGTTATACACTTGGATGAATAGGGTGAACATTCATGTAAGCAACGATCAAATGTTCTTCCGATCCAGTTTTCGATGCATTTAGGGAACTCGAAACGCTAAATGGTATTGACTGTTGACATTGGTGTGACACCAATACAGTACCTTTCGGTGGACATCCCCGATCTGTCCTGTCCATCTTCCATTCTCTACCTGCCCCCACTGTCCGTCTATTGGTTCCTTGAAATAATACCTACATGTATATAACAAATGTAGATGGGTTAATAACATATATTTCAGATTTAAATACTAACTTAGGAAAGGTAATACTCTAGTTAAGGTTTATGTTTAAACTTTTACCCAGGTAATGAATGTATCATACCATAGGAATATATCGTTATTTTCTCAACAATCAGCTATACTTTTTTTGTATTTATGAATCTCATACAAATTACCGAAAAGAAAACACGAATGAATGTATGTACTTACGTAAAGTTGAATGTTCTGGAGAGTATTTGTATAATGCTTGGACACACACCAGTGAATGTTGTAAGATTTCCAGTGGTAACCTTTATTGCATAGGGAACCCACTGTAATGGAACGAGATCATCATGTAACGAGATTATTATATTATCATTTTATATATATTCTACAGAGCAGAAAATCGCAATATCTAACATCTCTGAATTGATATTTTCAGGCATTTCAAAGACGCCTTAGACAAAACATGTCGTCATTACAACAAAATAATCTGTTATTTAAGTCAAAGACGAGTTTTCAAATAAAGCGCTACATAATGACATGATTTTAAATTATTACTTTTATTTCGTTAATTTCACATATGTGTTTATCTAATTTAGTAGAATTTTTACAGTCAAGATATTTTATTTTATAATTCACATCAGAAAACCGTTCGTAAATCAGAAATATTTCTTTTTATTACTTCTGTTCCTCTCAATTTACATTTAGATTTTATTGTTTCTTCACTTTACTATTTATTTTATCGTTCTACCTGCGTGATAGTCAATCGAAGCTCTCTGCCATTCAGTCCATATTTCACATTAGGAAACAGCTCCCAGCAAGTCGTAGTATTTGTAAACGTCTTCACATCCGCCAGCATACTAAACACTGGCCCTGTACTTTTCCATTCGGAGGTATATATACTGTATCTCTCATAGCACTTTCTCTCACTCTGTGAAAGGTGAAGAACACTGGTGATTAACGAGATGACATCAGCAGGATAAAGGTTCAAATTTGGTTATTAAAATCAACATTATTCAAATACACACTAAAGAAAGTACTTTGAGTACGTTTACTTCCACACATCGCGTACATGTACTCATATAGTTTGCTGATCTGCACCGACATTCACATGTTATCGTCAACGAATGAGGCTGATATGAAACAATTCGTAAGCTGTACGCTCACCATACGCATGTGACCCATGGACAGTCGAGAAAATGGTTCCAATAGCCAAGTAATGTTTCTCTTAAAGCACTTGTTCAAAACATCAAGGGACCAAGGAGATGTAGGCAAAAGAAGAAGGCAAATGTAACTTTTGTGTGAAGCAAGTAGAGGTTTAACTAAACTTTGATAATCAATCAAAATGATATCATTTAATTGCAATGTTTTATAAATCCTTAATGACTTATGAGGCACATGAAAGAACAATCTGCAGATTAGAATATACATATTATTTAAAAGTGCAGGATATAAAACTATACACATGGTGGTATATAGTATATATGAACAATATAGAAGTCCAAGAATATGGATGATCAGAGTCTTTCTACAATGGTGGCGTTTCGGGACATATCCTTATACCGTTATCAAGCAGATGAGAACAGATGATAACACTGCAAGTAAAATACAACTGTAAATATATGTTGGTAATGAGATAACAAAGAAAACAAGCAGATATAGTCTACTATATATATCCCCTGCCAAGTGAGAAAAGTTTAAAATATACTGAACAGTGATCATGGAACTTCATTTATTTATAAATCCATTATCACTCATTAGTAATAATTTCATGCTACACAAGAATATATACTTCATGAAATGTATTTATCTCTGCCTAACGGTTTCCAAGATCTGATCTGGAGGTGAAATTGTAAAAACCATTTTGAGTTTTGCTCCGGAATTCAGGAAATGCCGTTTTGATGATAGTTGATTCAGTTTACAGATGATATAAAGGTAAAAGTATCGATTTCTGATCGAAAACAGGATAATGCACCGCTTGTGGCGCGCGTCAATCAGTCAAACGTAATTTGCGAAAAAAAATTGTGTTGATAATGTTCAATAGGTCTTATAACTACTGTGAATGTACATGGGGCGTGTAGTTCGGTTTCTGCACATGTACAATGATGTTTCTCGATTTTAACTGAAAAGTGGTAAATATTATATATTTGACGATTGGGGATGAATATGCAAGTTGAGTGAAATTGGTTCAACTGAAATCAGCACATATCGTATGTTGGCACGTATTAAAGGGACATAAATTTTATGGAACACAATGGATGTATCTTTAAGCTACGTGTCCATGGAAATGGCTAAAAAAACATTTCCAAAGAAGTTGAAAACCCAAAAAGGCACATCTACACGTGATGACTGTTTCCACATTTCAAGTTTCACTGAGCTAGACCTTACAGTTTTTTAGTTCTGGTCCGGAAACACAATTTTAAAGAATGTTTCCATGGAAACGGCTCAAAATAAATACCAAAATTGTCGAAAACGCCAAAAGGCACATTTACTTTTGATGTCTGTTTCACATACCAAGTGTCATTGAGCTAGGCCTTACAGTTTTTTGTTTTTTTTCGTCTGGAAACGAAACCCAGACGGACTGAAGAATGTAAGTTGCGAGACGGTTCGGTTGGACTCGATCAGCTGATCGAAAGTAGTACGGCATTATGACGTCGCAATCGTTGACTAATTTTCAACTGGTTACACAGCACTTATTTCAAATAACCAATTGCAAAATTATCTCATAAAGATATTCAGAACACGTGTGTAATAATAAGCAAACATACGCACGCTTTGAAAAAATACTTTGTAAGAAAATTAAAGTCTTCTTCTTTTGAGTGTTCATCATCGACATGTGAACATACCTTTTGATGATCTGTACAATATAGGGTTTGCATTTATGTTCGTTTGATGCAAAGTTAAAGGTGCATCCATTGTGTTTCATAATGTTTTATTTGGCTTTAATACGTTCCAACAGACCATATGTGCTGTTTACAGTACAAATAAATTCACTAAGCTTGCATATTCATCCCCCATCGCCAAATATATCATAATAACTAGTTTCCAATTAAAATCGAGTAACAGCATTATGCATGTGCAGAAACCGAAACTGCACGTCCCATTTACATGCACAGTAGTTATATTACTAATTCAACATTATCAACTCCAATTTGATATTTTGTCTGTTATAAATAAGATTCCAAAATTACGTTTTACTCATTGGCGCGTGTCAATCGCGACGCATTGTCCGGTTTTCGATCAGAAATCGCTACTTTTACCTTCATATCGTCAAAATACCCAGTCCACTATCATCAAAATAGTAGTTTTCGCTAACTGTCGATACTTCTCGCTAAATTAACACCATTTATAACGTTTGGCATATGCGACTCCAAACAACGCAATGGATGTACCTTTAAAGGAAATATGTCGTAGCTTTGGAAAATATAATTCATTCACTCACCGTGATTGAATGTGACGAATTTGGAGTATAATCGCATCGAATTATAGCAATGTTGTCAAATCCATTGGGCCTAACATCTTCATCATTAAGTGGCAGTAAAAGCCACCGTGAAAAGTGTCTCAGTATTGAACTATATTGGCTCGCGTCAAGTTCTTTTACCTGCGAAGTAAACAAATACAAAGGTTTGTGTTTATCTAATTCATCTGAAATGTTAAATTAAAATGTTAACAGGTATTTAATCCTAACATATTCTTAAAAAACGAAGTTAAACACATTCGAAATCTATATTTAAGTGTCTAAATATGGATTTGTTAATATTTTTAATAATATTTTTCATCACAACCTTTACATTAAAATTACAACAAGACATAATTTTCCAATAATCATATGTTGCTCCATATATATATTACGAAAATAAAATTGCCAAACGCAAGGCTGTCAAGTAGTAACGTTGATGCAGCTGCAACTGTACATACCTACATGGATAATTTCAATATCCTTACTTTGTCACAGTTGCGAATTTTGAAATCCATCAACATATATTACAAAGTTGTGTAAATGATCCTATGTTTCTTTACATAAATATTCTTCATATCATCACGCTGATAAGTTAATCCAATTAAACTCATTAGCTAAAGAGCTAACAATAAGACATATACTGAGAAGAAAGGACATACATTATTCATTGTCTTATTGAGACGATGTCCATAGTCAATCACGATGAAATTTAGCAGTCTTTTTTGTTTGGCTATATGCTGGACTTGGACCTTGTTCAAAACGTCTAGTATCTTCACTTCTATATGGTCATTATCCATATAACGAATAATGCAATCATCGAGTTTCAACCCATGCTTGAATTCCGTAAGATATTTGTCTGGAAAATAATGTGAAAAACATCAGAATCATTGCCCTACTATCCGCTATCATTTATATAAACCGGTACGTTATACATACATATAATATGGTATTGTGTATGACTTAATCTTCTTTATTATAAATTTATTGCATCTGTAAACATATATTTAAAAGGCATATTTTTGCAAAGACATTTTCTGAAGTTTAGTTGTCTGACATAAACACAAATTATAGGCAGTTCAATGATCTTGCATAAATAGAGTGAAATTCGAATCATTAGATATTGTTTTGAAGTGGATAACAGTTCAATAACTTTAATGCCATGACAAAACAATGTACACGTATTCCACCAATACATTTTACCATTTCCTTTCTATCCCATCGACATGTACATCAATAAACTTAAACTCTCACAGGTGGACGGACGGACGCCGGGCACCATGCCATGCCATGCCAGTAGCCCATCGGGCCTTTTAGGTCAGATAACCTATAAAAGGTCGACTCACTGGCATATTATGTGCCTATCGAACGTATCGGTGACCAAGTAACTAGATTTAAAGAATCGATTTCTCGCGATTGGAAAACGACAGTCTGTTTTAAATGATCCCTTGATAACGGTTACGGTAACGGTATTTTCCGGAACCTTATACTTCGCAAGTAAGACATATGATGAGGTTTCACAACATCTAAATTGACCAAGTTTGAATGTACGGTACACTCAATAGTTACAACTATGCGTATTTGGGATATACCGACTTTCGGGGTTTGGAGCTTTCTCTCAGTAAGTGCACCCGACCATTTGTATCAGTTCTGGAAATACCTATGAACTTACCTTTTATCAAGATGTGAACATGTTTCCATTTCTCGCAAAGTATAACCTTTTTAGCAATTTCTAATTTTGTTCTGATGCCCATTTCATCGTCTTCGAGGGAGAAATGGTTCCTTTTCTTTGGTGATAGCTCCTGTATGTAACTGTAAATCGTCTTTAAGTCGCATGTTGTATTCTCAGTTGATGTTACATTCGTAACTGACTGTTTGGCAGGAGAACCTACGAAGAATATACTACATGTAGGTTACATACTTCATTAATTTTTGCATGCATTCACGTATGCTCACTGTTATGAGAAGAACAGTTTGTTCCAAAAATAGTCAGCATTATCATGTAATCATGAAATTAAAACATTACGTGAACCAAGTTCACAATATCTATATTTAAATGTATGTATATATGTACATTTTGTACGTGTCAATTATAAATTAAGTAAAATTACTTACGTTTGGTCCATGAAGAATTAAAAGAAGCACACAGCGGCAGATGGACAATTGAACGAAATAAAAGTCCTATCAATGACGTATTTATAACAATGATCATCTTAATATATTTAGTCAGGCCGTCGTACACCCTGAATCTGATAGATACATGTACTTCAAGACCACAAAACACGCCTTGTCGTACACCTACAGTCTGTGAGACTGATGATTTGTAGGAAAATGACAAACAGTGCACATAACGAAATATGTTAAGATCTTGTAGGAACAATGTGTCAAATATTTGAATAGTTTATTTGAATGGTTTGAGCATAAATCGTGTCTAAATGTCCAATGAAAATAGAGAAGAAGGGGAAACCGTAATAGATTATATTTATCAATGTGTCAATACAACAAATACAAATATGTAAGGTATACATAGGCTATTTTTAGAAGGCCGGTAAAGATGATGATTGTATACGTTAGTTATGACCCTGCGATCAAATGAGTTGATTACATTTTGCTACTTGGATGTATGCCCTGGAATAATATATAACCTTGGGAATTTCAGCTAAGCGTATATGAGCGTTTGCAAAGCAGGGATTTCATGTGTGTTTAACATTATCTAGTAAATATGGCTCATTTTGTCCACAGATGTGGAGAAGTGCCTAATGATAGTCTGAGTGTCAATAGCACGAGTAATCCTAGGTTAATCATCAATCGCCTAATCCTATATAAATATATACTACTGCAGAAGATACGTGACGTTTATGTAAAGCTTCCGATGAGAACCCACCAGCTGTGGACAACTGAAAGGTGGACATGAATATCGACATTGGACATACGAGCTTATGAAATACATTTCCGATAACAAATGTAAAAAGCGTTATTCATGAAGAATTGCGGTACACAACAATACATTCCCAATAACTATACACACATACCAGGAACATATTGCCAGTTAATGAACACACAACGTCTGATGTAGATGAAACGGTTTACACTGGAAAGGAGTAGGTCCAGCGATTATATTATGTTTAAGTCATTACTAAAACTGATCCCTGGGGAACTCCTGCCTTCAACACTATTGGCTTTCTCGTTCCCCTTCTCTTTATTGGTTGGAGGCGCAAACCGCCTCCAACCTGATACGCAGTTGGATTTCACGCTATATTACTGTTGGAATATTCAAAATAAACTTTCGACCAATCATGCTTGGCCTCTTCATACTTTGGAAAAAGCATATGACCAACGAACACGGCTGTAACAAAGTTGTAACCACGTGACCATGTGGGTTATCCGAAATAATTATCCCCTTTTACTGCGAAAAGAGATTTTGTCTAAACATCTAAAATAGAAACGACCGTTGTGTTATTCTGAGTCTGAATGTTAGTAAACATAAGATTTTTCAATTCAAAGCCATTTTACACCTCGATGAGCAGACATGTACCAATTCAAGTGCAGATCAAATTCAGATCACAGTACAAGCTGGCAACTCTTGCCTACCGCCACTTCGATCAGACACTCCCGGCATACCTGTCCAACACTCTCTCCACATATCAAACTCAGCGTACTCTCCGATCCTCACAAGAGAAGTTGTTAAACACTCCAAAGTGTAACCTCAAATCAGCAGGAGAACGCTCTTTCATGTTCTCCACGCCCTGTGTTTGGAACTCCCTTCCAGCAACCCTGCGAGATTCACCAACCCTAGATAACTTTAAAACTGACCTGAAAACTTTCCTTTTCTTACAAGCATTCACAACTGATTAACTTCCACCTACTCCAGAGCTGAAAGCGCGTTGAGTCCAACTATGGAGATTTTGCGCTATATAAGAACTATTTATTATTATTATTATTATTATAATTTCGCACTGCAGTTTCGGAAAATCCAAGAAACTTTACAAGCTAATGTTATACGCGCGGAGCAAGCATATACTAAACGATAATAGTGGTTGTCAATCAACACACCAACCTTCCACTCAGTTATCAATATTTTCAATGCCAATCAGACTTGCATAATGGTAGGCCTACTCAATGTACTGTTATTGAATTAATGATAGTGAAGCTTGTACATGTATAAGCACATATTGGATAGAACCATATTTATGTCCAAACTGATAGCACCAAGCATGAGGATACCGGGTCATTATCCTTGAATTAAAAAAGGTCCATATGCCTTCCTTCCACAGATAAACAGAATATGCTTCATAATCAATCGAATTGGTACACTTTAAATTTGCAAATGTTTAACAAATGGTTGACTGCGTGTTTCAGGGAAAATAGGCTTACATATTCTTATTGCTGGAATCTAATGACACAACTGTCAACAACGTTTTGATCAAATTCATAATATAGGCCTACTTCAAAATTGGAGCAAAAGCACCCGGGAGTTGCGCTTTAACATAAATCGGGGAAGCTGAATGTTCACTTTCATTTTCAAATGATAGATTATATATAATTTTATTTTACTTATGAATAAATAATGTATGTAAATTGAAAAACATATACACAACTTAAATGATCGAGGTAAAATTCTTTTATTTGCGAATTTGGAATTGAATAACTAATTGTGTGATTAGTAATCAAAGCTTTTATCCCCCAAAATGACCATAATGCAGGCTTCATTTTGCTATATGTACATATGACATACATATCTTTTATAATATATTTTAGCCTTAACAAGATGCCTCCAACCATGCCTTTTTAAAGGCTTTTCTTGTTGTAAATGAGATAGCAGATAAACTATATTGTATAACCCGGCTTTTCGCCGATGATACTTCGCTTGGGACCATATCAAAGGAAAAACAATTGGTGGAAAGAGTTATGAATGAAAATCTAGAACTTTTAAGCAATTGGGCAAACGACTGGTTAATTTCTTATAATCCTGAGAAAACAGTGGTTATGCTATGTTCATTGAAAGATAACGATCAAGACATTAACTTGAACGTTGACGGCTGCGGTATTAAAACAGTTAATTGTCATAAGCATTTGGGTTAAACATTTTCATCTAATTGGAGTTGGCATCATCATATTGAACACATTGTCAAAAAGACCTCTAAAATGATAGGAGCATTTCGGAAATTAAAGTTTCTACTTAATAGAACAACACTATCTAAAATATATACTGTTTTTATAAGAACACACTTTGAGTATGCATGTGAAGTATCGGATGGATATTTGATTGAACAAGCTGATAAATTAGAATTGAAGCGGCCGAATAGTAACTGGTCTTCCAAGATATGCCTCTGCGAGTTCTTTATACTACGAAACAGGGTTGGATTTTCTTTCAGAAAGAAGGAGATGTCAATTAACCTTATTTTATAAAATACAGAAAGGCCTTGCGCCAGCTTTTCTTCAGGATTTACTCCTGCCTTTAGTGGGCAACATGACACGATATGGATTAAGAAATTCCAATAATTATAGCCAACCTTATGCACGACTCAAGTACTCAAGTACTCATCGTGTATTCCATCATCAATTAAATTATGGAACAACATTCCTTTAGCAATACGAGACTGTGATTCTGTTGTCTCATTTAAATCCAATATTCAAGTCAAAGTAAAATGTGCACCTGTATACTGTTCTTACGGAATTAGAAAACTAAATATCTTACACACAAGACTAAGATATATGAAGAGCTCACTTAATTACGATTTGTTTAAAATAAGTGTAAGAAATAATGCATGTTGTCAATGTGGCCACAACTGTGAAAATGTATTTCATTACTTCCTTGAATGCCCTTTGTATATTACTCAAAGACAAAATATGTTATATCATTAGATAATATTGTCAGAAACAGAGCTTTAATTAACATTAGTCTTCTTTTACATGGCAATGCAGGTCTCTCTATTTGTGAAAATCAGAATATTTTCAAATTTGTACATATCTACATTTCTCAAACTAAACGTTTTCTCTTATGGAAGGGGATTTGTGCCGAAAATGAAGACATGTTGACTTGTAACTTGTAAAGTGTAACATGTCGTTCTCAACCATACAAGTCTCGAAAAGACAAGTCCAATCATGCAAAACTAACATTTTAATCCTGTCAATCTTAACTTTCTATTCTCAACTTTACAAAGTTAAAATGTAATTCTAGAAATCGTCAATGTCGAAATGTCAACTTGTCATTTTTAATTATTAAATCTAAATAATATACACATTGTGTATTGTTACAACTTACGTTTGACAAATGAACAATGGAAAATGAGGAGTTGCAAAGTCAGCTTTGTAAAACCGACTTCAGCATTTCGAGACTGACACGACTTGCAAAGTTAACATTTCGAGACTGTCACGACTTGCATAGTTACGATTGCAATGTTTCAAATCACATCTCTGCACGATTTCGCATTGACCATATTTGGAATATTACGGAAATTAGCGGAAAGGAACGAATAATCCCGATCCGATAAATACAATGTTCAACAATGACTTCTCCCTTGGCAAGCATCTCCCAGCAACTAATAACACATATTTGAAAGTTGCATACTAGTTTTCCCATTATTAGCTAGCATACTGTTGACAAAAGCACATTGACTAAAACATTATAGGAGACCATCGCATTTTTCTGTGGAGGAACGCCCGAACGTTCGAGACGCAGTTATTTCTGTTGCGAGCCCGATGGTCGGGCACATATTTAATGTGTAATCATGACCTCCAATTTGATCAAAGTAATCCAAATATACGACATCGGAGTTTCAGCAAAGGTGCTTGTTATATGAGGAAGGCCAATCTACATTTTCACGTGGAGGAAGGTACTGGTCAAACACAAAAAGGAAAATAAAACATTTGTTTCTCTACATTCTTTCCAGGGTGACCATATCAATAAGTAGCCTATACAGTTCAAAATGCAAGCAGAATCAAAATAAATAATTGAACACATTTAGAGAAAAGTTGTGTCTGTTGTGTTGTGTTGTCTATTCATTTGTTCTAAATAACATAGGAATAGCTAGACCACACTTTTAAGAAATATGCTTCCTAGTCAAGATTAATATATATGTATTTTGTGATATTATAGTATTGTATGTATGTAGGATTTGTTTGGGTTTTTTTAGTATACAATATAGTTGGAGTAAATCGTTTCTTGCTACATGCAGTTTTATATGTATAAGCTAAAACACTCCCAATCCAGATCAGAGTATTTCGAATCAGTGACGTATTCCTATTTATGATAGTAAGTTAGTTTATCAAAATGTGTGAGTCAAGTAATAAATCGTACATTTTTTTGTGACCCAGAAGGGTGTTGAATTTTTTTTTTTGCATTTGATTGTAAAAGGGTATACAGGAATGTACAGTTTACACTCGGGTATAATGATACCTAATACATGTATACAGAGTTGGCATAATATAAAACTACATGTTTAATGCCTTCATAAGTAAGACACTCTGTATCAATTGGGTATAAAGAAAACATTGCGTCTTTTGTAAAAAAAAAATAACACTAAAAAACAGTTGGTCGGGACATTTTTTCACATTCTATTTTTGTTAGATAATTTATCGACATTTTAAAAATAAATACATGATGGTAAATATTTGTAACTTTTCAAAATAAACCTTACGTAATTTCAAGTGGTTTCGAAACATGGAACTTTCGATTCCCCCAAATTCATTTACGTGATTACATTTAAGAAAACATATTGGAAACTTTCTGGTTCAGATTTACAGAAAGAACAAATTTGAAAGACTTATTTTCCTTTTCAGCAGCTCTCTTGTGTAGATCGCTCTATTTAAAATATATACTGAACATCTTAAATGTCACACTCTTAGTACAGTTTCTGGGCTTTTCAAACACACTAATCCTTGAAATATGTGTATAAAGAAGCCCATTCTGCAACTTCTAGCCGGATTGTGTTGTGTTTTTCCTTGACAACACATTAATTGAATTAACATTTCTTTTCTTTGAACTTTTAAATTAATAGTTTGATATATATTTCTACTACAATGAGTTTGTTACATTAATGACTAACAAACAAAAGTGTTAATAGACACGGCAAAGACGTATGTTTAGGGAAGACATATTGTTGTAAAACATAAATTATCGGAACTATTATCTAAATAAAAATTATCATCGTTTCATATATGAATTAATAAAATACATATTTGATTTATTGCAAACAATATGCATGTCAATGTATTCATCAATGGCCATTTTAGTGAAATCGTACGTTTTAAAAAAAAAAATTATATCCTGTATATGTTACAGCCGATTAAATTTTTTAAGTTCAACAGTGCAATTATATTTTTGAAATTACTAGTGATGCAATTCTATTTTCAGTTTGCATTCTATATTCATAATTATTTTCATATTTTGGCATGTAGAAGTTGAATGTTTATTGTTTAAAGTGTGAAACAACAGATCTAGGCTTATGATTTACATTTCATACTTGAATTCAGTAATGTGATTCTTTATATAGAATTAATGGAATATTAATCATGGACAAATATATTTTTGTCCCACAACAATACATTTTTCACTGCTTCAATTACTAAAAAATATAGTTTGCTTGATAAGTAAATGAAAATAGATAAATTAACATATTCAAAACCAAGAAATAATTTAAAATATAGTTGAGAAAAGTTTGTAAAATAATTAAAAGAGATAAATTCAACTCAGCTAAAGAACATTTCCCCTTGTTTATTTGTCTGTAAGAATAGGTTTTCAGTTATAATCAAAGTGCAATGATTTTTTCAAATTTTTAAAACAAGTATATGAAGTTCCCTGATTTAGATCATTGCTTTGTTGTACATTTAAAATATTTTAAAATTAATAATAAAGTTATCAACAGTGGCTTATGTATTTCTTTCAATTTCTTCCCCACTAACGTTTATATATTTTCAATATCAGGATTTTCTTTATCAAAACTTGGATATTCATTTCTGAATGCAAAAGACTTTACTGAATACACGTAAAATTGGAGTATAAAAAAGTGAATGTTGACATGATTGAACTGAGAGAAGATAATGTGTAAATGAACGCACAGAAAGTAATTATTTTTTCGGGTTTAGGCTGTCTATATATGGTTTGTAAATCTGCAGTTTGATATGTAAGTGAAATAAGTTTTATGATAACGGATCGGATACATTTATCATAGCTTCAATGCCATTCAAGCTATGCGATCCTTTATGTCTGTCAGTGTCATCCCACATTTACATTACTTCCGCATTCGTTTTGCGTTGCCAAATGTCCTTAAAATTTATTGAAATAATAATTACAACACCTAAGAATTAATTTTCAATTGATATTTTCGTTTGGCATTTAATAACTAAGCGACACTATCAAACGGAGTGTAAGTGACAATAGCGCTCCGTGAACTAACAACGTGCGTTTGTTTGTAGGACATAACAAGAGTTACGTCCCTTGATTTTCAGGGGGCGTGGTCAATTCGTCCAGCGTTGGGCTCAAAATAGACTAAGGGATTCCCCATCTGGGAGAGCGGCAAGGGAGGTCTCGTTTTTTCGCAAATGCCTCTCGTCCTCGGAAAACATCGGCAATGTTCGGGAAACTTCCAAATATGGTCAATGCGAATTCATGTAGAGATGTAATTTGAAACATTGCATTCGCAACTATGCAAGTCATGTCAGTCTCGAAATGCAAAAGTCCTTTTTACAAAGCTGACTTTGCAACTCCTCATTTTCCATTTTTCATTTGTCAAACGTAACTTGTAACATTACTAAATGTGCATATTATTTAGATTTAATAATTAAAAATGACAAGTTGACTTTTCGACTTTGACGATTTCTAGAATGACATTTCAACTTTGTAAAGTTGAGAATACGAAGTTACGATTGGCAGAATTAGAATGTTAGTTTTGCATGATTGGACTTGTCTTTTCGAGACTTGTATGGTTGAGAACGACATGTTACACTTTACAAGTTACAAGTCAACATGTCTTCATTTTCGGCACAAATCCCCTTCCATTTTCTCTGACTTCTTTTGTACATATCCTGACTGCCTGTCCGTCTCTTGGTGCATATTGTTGTGAGAATAATCATGTAATTATCTGGAGAGGGCTTTTCTAAGTTGGATAACTTGTGCCCAATCCATTTCTTGAATGAATAAAATATGTTTCAATGAATCAGTCATTACTGTAGTAATGGTCTTATTTGCCAGTCGCTAAAATGAAAAAGTTTATAAAATACTTAGATTCGTGGACGAAATATAACTAGTTCCTTTTCAAATTGTAGTGATAATGTAAATCATTTATTTTTCTGCAATGAGGAAAGTTACAGTTTAATAGCACCTCTATCACCAAAGGAACGTGTAGATAGGTATTGATAAAACACTGCCGCGTTTAGTGGAATGACAATCTCATTTAACTCATAGAACGTAACACATGTACCTCGCCTAATTCTGGGTACTGCTCGACAGGGGTAATGTCAAGCGACTCTCGTCAATACGCGACGGGCAGATTCGTTATTTGAAAGTGACTGTGAATCGTTGAATTTATATTATATAATTAAATCAAACTCCTCGCCGGTAATGTCTGTGATACTGCCGAAGAGGTCTTAAACAATAACTCACTTAATTACACTTGACTCATATGTCATGGGACCTTGTTTGTGATATTTAACCTTGCTTAAAATATAATTGCGAGGTTGTCTAGACTTGAACAGTTACATCAAGAGTAGTTCTCAGTATCGGTAATAAGCGCACCATCAGTGTATTTCTATGTAGTGAAGAAGCGGATACAAATACACTGATGGAGCAGGATGAGAAAAAAAACATGTTTTAATCTATACATGAGTGAAATTCCATGTCCCAGTCATGATTTGAAAATAAAATAGAGATAGTTACTTCATTAGTTTTTACAAAATGATAAATACATGTTTCTCCTACCCTTTCCAATGATTTTATAACTATGTATTTTGTAGCCGTTTTTATGTCAAAATCGCGAAAAAGTGACTGTCTCACAATAAAATTTTCCATTTTTGATGATGATTCAAAATGATATATAAATTATTTTCACGCATCTTAATGTTCTGAGGCAAGCAAAAAGACTTATCAATTGAAAAATAAATACAAAAAATAGTATTTTCCCCATTTTGTTCATGTTTTTTGTAACTTTATCGCCTGTCCCATGGTTTTGTTTCAGTTCTGTTACCGTGAGGAACTATTGGCAAAAATAACTGCTCCCAACTTCCTGTCAAGGGCCTCCTTGGTCCTGTCTTGAAAATGGACGGCAGCATGCCTGTACCGTGAAAAGAATGATTGATAAATTCAACTTCAGGTAAGGAGCACACAGCGTCTGTGATTTTCACAGTCCAAACTGTAACCATGATTAACATATATGAGGACCTACATTTTCAAACATTAGTTATTTCTAAATCAAGGCTAATCAAAGAACCAGTCGAGTGCGACGTGGTTTTGCTTAAAAAGGGGAGCATTCATTGTTTCAGAACTGATAAATGGGAAAATATCAAAACTGTTACTGTCAGCTCTGTTACCATTCATACAAGTTACAGATTGGAAATGACTGGTAACGGTTTTGACATTTCACTACTTTGTATTTCAATAATTGCTGAATTAATAATATTTATCTATGTTACTTTACTATATCTTCCTTCGTTGATTTCGAAATTTGTTTTCATATTTTGAAGGTACACTTTAGTAAAACATTGAGTTAATTGGACTAAAGCTTCTTTTTGGGAACACTTTTGAAAAAATACAGTAACAGTTTTGACATTTCCTTAGATTTAAGTAGTAAATTATCCTAAATTAAAGTTTTATCAATCATCTTTAGTTCCAATTCTGTAAAATTGTATTCTTGTCTTTTTAAAAGGCTTATAATGTTTATACTTTATCATTGTGTCAATATTTATTGAAACTGGGTAACAGATTTGACATAAGTGGTAACAGTTTTGACATTTCATTTAAATAACGGCTACATTAATTATAACAAGTGGTTGTCACTAAGGTGACATAATCCCCCGCCGCAAATTAATACTTCAAAATTGAAAAATAATGTCAAAATCAGCAAAATCGACGGTCAAACATGTCGGAAAAGTCAAAGCTCCACTGTGACCTTGAGAATAATGTCAAGGTCACCAAAATCTAATCAGCGCTTTGTCGTCCCAAGGAGGTGCTTTGTGTAAGATATGATGAAATTCCTGTGAATGGTTCTGGAGATATCCCGCTGACAAGATTTACATGTACATTATCATGTTGAAAAAATCAGTTCCACTGTGACCTTGAGAATGATGTCAAGGTCACCAAAATCTAATCAGCCCATCGTCTTCCCTAGGAGGTGCTTTGTGTAAGATATGATGGAATTCCTGTGAATGGTTCTTGAGATATCCCGCTGACAAGAATTACATGTACATTAGCATGTAAAAAAATTCAAAGTTCCACTGTGACCTTGAGAATAATGTCAAGGTCACCAAAATCTTATCAGCCCATCGTCTTCCCTAGGAGGTGCTTTGTGTAAGATATGATGGAATTCCTGTAAATGGTTCTTGAGATATCCCGCTGACAAGAATTACATGTACATTAGCATGTAAAAAATTCAAAGTTCCACTGTGACCTTGAGAATAATGTCAAAGTCACCAAAATCTAATCAGCCCGTCGTCTTCCCTTGGAGGTGCTTTGTGTAAGATATGATGGAATTCCTGTGAATGGTTCTGGAGATATCCCGCTGACAAGCTTTACATGTACATTAACTTGTCGAAAAATTCAAAGTTCCGTAGTGACCTTGAAAATAATGTCAAGGTTACCAAAATTTAATCAGCCATGTGTAAAATATGAAGAGAATCCAGTGAATGGTTCTTGTGATATCCCGCTGACAAGGGTAAAATGACAAAGTCTCGTCGTGACCTTGAAATGAAGGTCAAGGTGACAAACCTCTGTAGGAACATTACTCTTCCCATGATGAACCCATATGCAAAATATGAAAAGAATCCAGTGAATAGTATTTGAGTTATTCCATTTCGTACGGAAGTACGTACGTACGGACGGACGGACGGACGCAGCCGAATACTATATCCCCCGCTTCGCGCTAAACGCGCGGCGGGGGATAATTAACTTATATTTATATAATCATGTCTTCCTTTAATAATTTCGAAATTTGTTTTAATATTTTGAAGGAACACTTTATTAGATGAAAGCTTCTTTTGGGTAATACTTTTGACAAAATGAAGTAACAGTTTTGACATGTTCTTAGATTTTCGTCTGAGGTCACGAAACGTTATGGAGCTAATTCTTTCACATTCATACTTGTCTCGAGGACTTACCTGCCCAACATCAGAAAGGAAAATTTTAAGAAATCTTCCACGGAATTACGTTCAGTACTCAGAACAGTTTATCTCGGGTGTACATTGACAAACGAGATAATCAAGGAAATGTTTGAGAATGAGATAATGACCATCAGGAAACGAAGAAAATAAATGGGAATATTGCAAGTGTTTGCGCTCTCAAGTGTTCTAGGACAAGCATATTTTCTGTGTACCCTAACCGAGGCAATGCAAGTGTAAGAAACGACTTGCATCTGCTTTAACTTCCAAGAAACTCCAGTGTTTCTGCTGAAAAGGTTCATGTGATGTGGACAACTACAAGGCATGAATGTCCAAACAGCACTAGGTTCCAAACCACTTTGTGCGTGTCATACACATGTCTGGATACGTGCTGGTATCCTTATGATACCCAGCTTTTGGCGGTTATTCCAGAACCCAAAGGGAAATAAAACATCTCGACACAGGGAGGTAGACAAGACTGTCTGGCAAATTGTATGTGGAAACCTTATAAGCAAATTCAAATTTGATAGTTTTCGCTTGAAAACACCGAGGACAAGTTTGTTGATTAGTTAAAACATTTTTTAACGTTACTATTTAAATGTTTTGTTCCTGAATAGTTAGCTCATACATGTGACACATCGATAGATGATAGAAACTAGTCCTCTTAATTCCGATGATCCAGTAACCTGCAGAGCGTACAGTTCCTTCAGTCAAGTGTCTACCTTGATGTTGCACTCTGTGGTGACAACTGAGTATCAGTAATCTTGAAACATGACTGTTTCTTGGAAGCACCAATGGGTGTTTGGTGTAAATCTCGAAGTTCGTTTTACATAGCCTGCCTCAAACTCTCAGTACGCCGTGATCGTCAAGGGAAAGATCCAATTATATCAAAGGACTCGTCTTGGGAAGTCTTTGTTCTGATGCAAGACAGTCAGTTTCCTTCTGGAAGCTATAATGTTAGACTTGCTTGACAATGAAGTTCTCTGCCTCTACATAAACTGAAGCGTTGGTGCCTGTTCTTGAATCCTTGCTGATTTTGCACTTTGCAAAATGTTTTAGTTGAGCAATGCCATTTACCAAGCTTAAGCTTTCCCATGTTGAGAATCTCTCAAATCGATGTACCCCAAGAGGTACTGTTTCTGCCTTTCTGAACTCTAACATCTGGCAAATGGGAGGTGAGGTGAGTTTGGGTTTAACGCTGCTTTCAAGAGTATTTCACTTATATCACGGGTGCTAGTATTACGGCAGGGAGAAAGCCCACAACGCCATATGGCTATGCATAACAGTGAAACCTACGAGCAACGGCTGGAACTAGTGGAGCAGCTTGAACTAGTGAACCATGGGTGGTACTACTCTGAAATTCAGTGTAGCATTGCACTGTCTAGAACAGTTCTCTACTGCAGACAAAGTTGCCGCGCCCCTGGTCTCTGGCAAATGCTCTAATTCTTTGTCGATCTCCGAGATGGACATTTCATCAGATTTAGCTTCAGAGTTGTCAGTTCTGATGTGTTGGGGTCCTAAGATCCACATACAATTTGGCATCTGAGAGGCTGGTATGCTGGTTCTTGTCGGTTCTCGCATACTTCCACTGGTCAGAAGAGGAAGTGTAGCTATTACATCTCGTGTGTCTGGTATCTCGCTGCATTCTGTGAGTGGTGGAAGACTGAGTCTTCAGTATCTGTCCAATGATTCTATCTGAAATCCACAATCCTGAACAAGATGAAAGAGTGTACTCTACTCTAGGTCCTTCAATGTTCATGAGGTCAAAGAACACAGCTTTAGCAAGCGATGAGTTACTCTGATCGTCCAAAACTGCATTAAGTTTAACAGAGTTCTGAGGCTGTCCACCTGGGTAGACATTTACAAGTACAATTTTGGCACAAGACTTTCCATGAAATTCATCACCACAGATTTGCGTACAGCTTGATTTAGCTGAAGGCCTTGACAGGAATATTTTTTCATTTGAGTTGTTTACATTTGCTCTTGTATGAACTGAGCCTGAAACTGATGGTCTCTCATAGTTTTCATTATGCATGGCAGTGGCATGTCTATAACTGTCACAAATGTCAGTGAGGTATATCAGTACAGCTCCACAAATGTCTTGACGCACCGCACTTGTAACAAAAGCCTTTCTGTCTCAGAAAATCTTTGCATTCCTCAAACGGTTTTGCTCTGAAAGATTTACACTCATTGTGTGTATGGCTACTATGATGAATAGGACACTTTGCTGTATATCTAATCACATCCTCAACCTTGTGACCTACTTCAGCCTTAGCATGAAAACTTTCTAAGCTAAATGGTTTGGTTGGTCTTTCCTTCCCAGCTAGGGTATGCTGGATATTAATGAAGGATAAGCTTCATACAGAAAACTTGGATCGTTCCTGAGTTTGCTGACCTCACGCATGAACGTGACAAATTCCTTGAAAGGTGGGAATGGGACCTGCTCGTCTTGTTTGTACTTAAAGACACGTCAAGTCCATCTTTCCTGAATTAGCTTTTGTACGATGGGAATCACTCCAGAGGATGATGTCATAGTACGACAGCAAAGCTGAATATTGAGGGTTTTGCTTGAATGAGTCAATCTCTGCTACCAGATCAGCAAAATCATACAACTTAACACAGTCCTTGTTTATAAGTTTGGGTAAGTGTGATAATATCGCCTCAAGAGAAGCCTTAACCATATCTGGACACCCATAACGCTCATCTAAACAGTCCCAAAATCTTGACAAACCTGGGTATCAGCATTGGCTGCTCTAATGCTTACTGCATTCCTCATAGACTCTGGTCCTAACCATTTGACTAGCAGGTCAAATTCCTCAACTGCGTTAATATTGACCTCATTGATTACACTACAGGAATTTGATTTCCATATGGCATAGGATTCTGGCTTATTATTAAACTTATTCAAACGAGACAATGACATATCTTTCTTCAGCAAAAACTGAGCAATATCAAAACCCTGAAGGATTTGGATTCAAACCCTGTTGGTAAGCATGGGAACCTGAAACTATTTTTTCTACATGGGTGGTCTGCCCCCTATGAACATCATCATTACTGTGAAATTTAGGGATATTATTCACATGCAAAATGTCAGTTTTTGGAATATCAGGAATGTTCTGTTCTTCAATGTCCTTAGCATCAAGGTTGCCTTTAAGATTAACGTCTGGAAGATTGTTAACATATTCACAAGTTTGCTGTGTGGGATCCTCCACAGAAATGGAACTGACATCCAGAGATTCAAGGGATTCGTTTGTGGCTTGCAAAACTTTTACTTCTGCTTCGATAACTGCAGTCTTCTTCTCTTGAGCTAAGAGAGCCTTCTTATCTTCCATTTTCAGTCTCTTGATGAGTTCTGCATCTTCCAGGGCAACTTTAATGGATTCCGCTTCTGCCTGTTTCCCGGCCAGAATTGCAGACAGAGGAGTGGAAGTCGGTTAAACTGTGTGACACCTTGAGCTAGTCCTCTGTGTCTTCATATATATCTGAGTATGCACAGATACTTTGTCACTTAGCCCCTTCATCTTTGAACTCATGTCCTGGGAAATATCTTTCACAACAGAAATCTCTACCTGATAATTCTTAATACTCGTATGTATCTATAATTGTTCTTCACTTTTTGGAACACCATATCTTCTTAAAAATAGAGCCATTGGCTCTGTAGCTCATCAGACATTCAATAATGATGTAATATTAATATTTACATATGAAATATGATAAAAGTAATCGGCTTACAAAATATATATTTCAAACAATATTTGTTAGATCCTCTATTCTTAATTTTCAAGTCTCAAGTTCTTTCTCAAGAACCATTTCTCAAAGTTAGAACTCACACATTTGGGATTACCTCCCTTAGTCTGAAGTGAAGAGCACATAAAATCTCAAGAGAACTGTTCAAAGCTTGCTACATTGGTATTTTTATAGGTTCTGACCCAGTGATCAATATTTGGGGTCAGGGGGGTCATGAAATCTACAATTGAGAATCCCCATTGGCCAAGGAGTCTGCACACAATTTTTGAGATCTCTAGACCTTTTGGAACTGGAGAAGAAGATGAAAATAGGATGTTAAGGTTGTGACCCCTGTGACCCCATTTGTGGTCAAGGGGTCACGAAATCTACAATTTAGAATCCCCATTACCCAAGAAGTCTGCACACAACTTTTCAGCTCTCTATACATGTACCTTTTGGAACTAGAGAAGAAGATGAAAATAGGTTTTTGGAGTTTTGACCCCTGTGACCCCATTTGAGGTCACGGGGTCATGAACTCTACAATTTAGAATCCTTATTAGCCAAGGAGTCCGCACAAACAATTTCAGGTTCCTAGACTAAGAAGACGAAAATGTAAAAAGTTTACAGACGGACGGACGCCGGACACCATGCCATGCCATAAGCCCATCGGGCCTTTCTTCGCACTATCTGAGCTGCTTTAGATCTGTTGCACACGTGTGTACTTCATCAGGCACAGTATGAATGTCCTTAACAACCTTGTCTAACTTTCTTTTGTATTCTTCATTCTGTGTATCAAGTAGGCCTTGCCCTTTTTTGATAGATTTCTAAACCTATATTGACCTTCTTCAAAGGTGCTGAAAACCTCTTTTGAGAATCCGCCATTATTAGTTCCTAGTTAGTCTGATGAGAATAAAGCCTCGTAGACACCGGACGGAGTCTTCCTATGTTACTTGACGTCTGTCATAGATCTTTACTGTTCTGTATCACCCTTGGGAAACATAAAACAGCCAGTTAACCCTTTGAATGACTTTAATCTTCTCATCAAGCATATAGTCTGGTCAAAAAACAGTTTAAGATTTTAAGATCATAAAAAATGGTGTTTGTCAATAATACAATACAGAAATCCAATATGGCGTCAAAATGGCCGCTGACATCTCCAAATGACCACAAGTCCATTACTATTCACTCAAATGTTGATGTTCTAGATGTCTATTTCAACTTTTTTGAGGGCATGGAACACATTAGGACCATAAGAAATAAAATTAGGCAATTATATTACAAGTAAATCTAATTTTTTCCAACGAAGCACTACCATTTGACCTACATTCCAGTCGAATTTTAGTCTCGTAACATATGACCTCATATATTCTTTCGATCAGATGTACGATTTGAATTTTATTCATAGTTAGGTTCTGCTTCAATTTGAAAGAATTTTGATAATATTACCATAATTTTAGTGTCAATTCAAACGACACAAGAAAGATAAACTGGATTACGATAGGAGAAAATATTGTTTTGAGTTTCAAAGCCTTACTTAATTTTTCAGAATCCGTTACAACAAGCGTACGCGTAATTCATGTTCATCTCCAGTGTGTCATCTGATACCAAAATAAAGTTAAAGCATCGTGTGAAATTAAAGACAGCTTCTAACCAATTTGAAGAAATTTACTAAAATATTGTTTTCATTTAGAATGATTTACTGTAGTTGATACATCTGCATCTTCTTTAGAACGGTTGCTGTTCTCTTCGTAAATGGAGATTTAATGATAAATAGTTCAAAGCAGAACATATGGGCAACATTATTGGGATGTATGAGTTATGTTATTTATGGCTATTGTTCGTCATAAAAGATAAAAAAAATATAAAAGTAATTGTGACAGCGAAACGGGGAAATAGGGGAACGCCGAAACAACATCAGCTTGTCGCATATCAAACAAGAAAAAATATAGCCATCGGCTCTGTAGCTCATTTGCATTTAGAATATTAATAATTACTTTTACTCAATTCTTAGTTTTCAAGTCTCAACTTCTCTTTCTCAACAACCATTTCTACAAGCACATTAGAAGTCGCATGAAAAAATATATTAACCCTCTAAGGGTCGTTCTTCGGGATTACTTCACTTAGACTCTATATTGACTGAAGCGCACATAAAAGTTCACAAGTTCTTTTCAAAGTTCACTACCATCGTTATTCCTTGGCTGTGTGTATGTGGAGGAAGGGAGGGGGGGAGGTGTAAGTTTTTAATTATTATCGAATATCTCAGTCTGATTAAAATCGACGGTTTTTCAAGGAATCAAAATTGCAAAAAAGTGCATCTACCGGGATGCTGAAAACGTCTGAGAACGGCCAGTAGACTCCTATGTTCCGACGCAATTGAGTTAACCAATGACAAAACGTCCAACAAAAGATTTCGGTGCGAGAAGCCAGGGGCCGATAACTTCAAACAGCTATGTTCCGAATGTTTTCAAAACGGCGACTGTTTAAAAACTGTGATGTGATTGGTCAGCTATTTGACTTGGCCTGTCTACGCTAATCTGGTTCGGAACACGTGCCTATACGGGGTGTTCTCAGACCTTGTGGCGAGGAATCTAAAGAACCTATTCGTATCCCAGTAGATGCTTTATTTTGCAAATGATATTCCTCGGATTTTAATCAGACTGTCGAATATCTTTTATTTAGATTCTCTTTCCGATTCAATATCCAAATTATTTATTTGGTGCCATTTTAACAACAATAGCTCATTTAAAACGACGTTCCTGCAGGAAAGCATTTGGAGAGTTATCGAATTCGCTATCGTTGCTTGGCAACAACTAGTGTATTCTTGCGCATGTCACGAAATAAACAGAGCACTGTATAACCAACCTATACCGTGTCTGATGTTTTACAGTAGCCAATCAGGTAAACAAGATATCGCTTAGTTCTGGAAGAATAATCGTTAGGTCTCACATTCAGGTGCTAAAAGTTAATTCCATTTTCAGAAGTATTGCATAAGAAACACCGTGATGAAACTCGGTTGTCAAGGTCGAGCACCATGGTTGGCGGGAGAACAACACGAAGAAAGAAGTCATGAGCAAGTGCAGTCACTGCCAATTTCCAGAGAAGCAGAGTCTGATTCACCAGACTGAACAACTGAACTTTTTGCGACTGATACAATTCCTAAACTTCCAGAATGGATTTATTCTGTGAAATTTTATTAATCGTGGAGTTCCAGAACTGACGTCTAGTTCTGGGTATGGTTATAAAATGCTTGTATTTACTAGGATGTCAAATTTCATTTTTATAGTTGCAATATCCAGATGCATGTATACCTCCGTTGTAAATATAGGGTAATATATATTTCATACTAATTGTGACATATAGAGGCATTGTTAAATATATTACATAGGTTATAATATGTGATCTATATCTCATTACATGTCTCATTTTGACATAAAGCTTTTGATAAACATAGTAAATGCCCTCGTCAATACGACATCATATAATCACTATGTGCATGCTTGAAAGTATCACGAGGTATGATCGCAATCGCGTCACTTTCTTGTGACTACGGAGTACGTGTTTCTTTCGTATGCCCTTCGTATGCCAAACAATGATGACATCATCTCGATAGCCATACGAAGGGTACGATGAGGACACGAATGCATCACGAAACTAACATGGCAAATATTTGCTCACTCTGCCAATTTAGCTGCCGTAGAGAGAAGAACTCAGCCGATGACCAAACGAATGCTTTTAAAGCAAAATGCGTTTACGAATGGCCCTATTGCTAACGATCTTTTGTGAATTTTAACATGTTTAAATTCGTGTTTCCATCCTTTGTAAACTTCGGCACAGTGTGAACTTCGTAAAAAACCTAGATGAGCGTTTGCGGGACACCGCAAAACCAGAGCAGCCCCGAAAATTAGGGTCTCGCCTTTCCCTGTTCCGTCTTCTCAACAACATCAATAAAATGGGATTTTTTTCTCAGCAAAATTGTTTTCATTATAAGAGTTATTACTACAAGTTGAATCATCACTTGGGTCACTTTTCACAAGTTAGTTCTTAAAACCTGTTTCTGATTTCAAAAGTGGATCAAAGGGTTAACATGACCTTAACAAATATCTCATGACCTTGACATTCAGGGTCACACAATCAATGACCATTTTTCATTGTGTATAACAATCATGCAATGCCTGAAAGTGTTAATAGTTGAAATAAGACATATTCACAAAAGCAAGCTTAAGTCGTGACCTCGCTGTGACCTTGACTTTTGACGCATTATAGCGAAAACCTTTTCAAATCTTGGCCCTTCTCGATAGTTGATATGTATACACCAAATAAGAGCCTGTGATAGCACAAGTAAGTCAAATATGTTTCAAGTTATCGAGTTTACAAGGATTGTTTTTAGCGACTCCTTACCTTGAGGTGAGGTGATTTGGGGTTTAACGCCGCTTTCAAGAGTTTTTCACTTATATCGCGGCTGCTAGCATTATGGCAGCGAGAAAGCCCGCAACGCGATGTGAGTATGCACTGCGGTGAAACCTGTGAGCAGCGGCTGGAACCTGCGAACCATGGGTGGTACTGAAATTCAGTGCAGCATTGCACCCAAACCTTACTGCGTGTAGAACAGTTCTCTACTCCTCTTGACCTATGACCTTAAATATGAACATGTCAGAAAAATCCCCAGGGATATAAGTAAGACGTTTTGTATATGATTTCTCAAAACCTTCTTGGAAAATAGTTATAGCCAATAAAAATGCGGCGGCGACGGATACTGAAAGTCGGGGCTGCTAACAGTATTTCGGAACTTGATTTAGAACTACCTGCATACTAAATTTCATTCACCTATTATATAATAATAAAAGTACTTTTATAATGCGCACATACATATCCATGCTCAATGCATGCTCAATACACAATTATTACCCTGAAAGAATCATACTTTTATAGGTCCATACATTCCAATGTTCAGGTACCCATTTGTACAGCTGGGTGAACTGAGTGCAATGTGGATGAAGTGCCTTGCCTAAAAACACAACGCAGTTTAATTAAGACCCAGGATACAAATGTTTGGTTCTCCACCGGGATTCGAACCCGGACCGTTGACGTGAGAGGCAGACATGCTAACCACTACACCACTGTGCTCCATCAATATGTTCTGCTTTCCGAGAAAACTTGCGCAAATTTGAGCATGTCATCAGTTATTAATTAGTACCGAGTTCAATTATCGATTCAAAGGAAATAACAATGTACGTATGGAACTCGATGAAGAGTATCATTAGGACTTCCCCTAAACCTTTGATACATGCTTATTATCCCCCGCCGCGCGTTTACGTACGTCCGTACGGAATGAAATAACTCAAATACTATTCACTGGATTCTTTTCATATTTTGCATATGGGAAGAGTAATGTTCCTAGAGGTTTGTGACCTTGACCTTCATTTCAAGGTCACATCGAGACTTTGTCATTTTACCCTTGTCAGCGGGATATCTCAATAACCATTCTCTGGATTCTCTTCATATTTTACACATAGCTTCTCCAAGGAAAGACAACGGGCTTATTAGATTTTGGTGACCTTGACATTATTTACAAGGTCACAACGGAACTTTTAATTTTCGACATACATGTAAAGGTTGTCAGCAGAATATCTCAAGAACCATTCACCGAAATTTCATCATATCTTACACAAAGCAAAAGGACTGATTAGATTTTGGTGACCTTGACATTATTCTCAAGGTCACAGTAGAATTAAAAGATTTTCGACATGTTAATGTTCATGTAAAGGTTGTCCGCGGGATATCTCAAGAACCATTCTCCTGAATTCCATCATTCTTACATAATGCACCTCCTAGGAAAGACAAAGGGCTGATTAGATTTGGTGACCTTGACATTTTTCTCAAGGTCACATTGGAGCTTTGACTTTTTCGACATGTTTGATGGTCGATTTTGCTGATCTTGACATTATTTTTAAATTTTGAAGTATTAATTTGCGGCGGGGGATCATGTCACCTTAGTGACAACTACTTGTTTAATTTGATTCCGATGGAATTGATTCTGTCACCGCTGGTTCTGCCAGTCATAGTTAGACTTATGGAATCTAATAATTAAATAACATATGCAGGTCACAGTTCCAAGTACGCATTCAACGAATAGGCTTAACGTTTTCTGCGTGCACTATAGTTGTTTAAATGTGTGTGATGGTTTTTAGTGATTCCGACGGATTCCGTCACTTCTGATGATGTATTGTTACAGTAGGGATTAGGATGTGTAATCGTAGGATTAGGGTTTTGTAATCTTCCGGTAATTCCGGCTGTGGCAATTCCGATTCCTTTAAATCCGGATCCGACGTATTTTATAGTGATGTTATTTTGGGTGATAGGGTATTCCAAGACACAGACCCAGGTACTATGGTGGTTCCATTTTTTCAGAATCTATACAGAACAAGCGTCCCCCAGCATAATGATATTCTTTGGTAAGTGGTGTGTGTAGAAAAGTTAACTTAGAGCACGATGTCTTATTTTCACTTCAATGCCAACGGATAGACGCATAACATTCGATTCCCATTATTGGATAAGCCACAAAAAAGGTGTATCCCAAATATCAGCATGCGATCACTCGTAGGTGATAGCTCGCTGATATATCAGTACACACTACTTGCGTCATCATGTATCTATGCTTTCATCCTCTGATGCATGGGTATTGCTTCTAACTTTAATGTGCTACTACAAAACCCTTATTTCCTGAGCCCAATAACTCTCGTATAGATAAACATAACCAGCCAATAAAAGAACTCTAATTTGAGCAATATCGGCAGAACCCAGATCAGGGGACCGATGAGCAATGAACTACGTTCAAATCACGACATTTCATTGGCTGAAACATTACACGCTATGGTATTCGCGATATTACAGCGAAACGAAAGGAAATTCTATCATTGCAGTTTAGGACTTGCAAAGAGTGTATGATAGCCTGTCCTGAAGAACTATGACCGATTCAGTAAATTCAAGCGTGAACAAGCACTGCTGTTGCTTAGGGGAAGGGCCAATCCGCTTACAGAAATCGGACGGTCTCAATGACAATGCTACATTTGGACATCGGTCAGGGCTGTTAGAAGTGGTCAATAGACGGGACAGAACATTAAATCCTGCACGTGTTTCTGTTTGCCCCTCATTCATTTCAAGGAACTAAAGTCGAGGTATGCTTGTTTTCTTTCATCAGGTCATTTATTTGGTTATTTGTTGGTCCGTGAAAAAGCCATGACATTGACAGTTTATTGTTCAAGCCTGATGAGCTGCAGAGACCAATGACTATTTTACATAGGTGACCGATTTATAATTTCACTCGAATGTGTAAATGGTTAAGAACATAGTATGCCTGATGAGCACGTAGTCTGATTTGATCTGACCATCCTTCTCAGTTGAACCTTCTCGCAGATGGCAATCTGTTCTGACACTCCGACTTCTTACTTTGCTTATCAAATTACTCTTTTCAGTATCTGTCAAATGTGTTTTATATAGGAAATTCAGGCTTTCAACATTCCAACAGCACACCTGAAATAGCAGGAAATAGCGTCGTTTGCTCAAGTCGGCAGATCAAAGGTCCCCACGGATGGTTCCTCCACTGTTGGTGTCAGTGAGGTGGCTCGTGTCCTGTTCTCTTCCAGCCACATGGTTTCCATTTTGGACGTCACTGGAATGAGTCCTTGCTTCCAACCGTCTTCAAAAGTCGGATGTAGATTGGGTTGAGTGACGGTTATGAGGAACCTGCAGACTTTGCTCCTTTGGTCTTCCTTGATCAGTTTGAGTAGGTGGAGAGCCAACCGCAAGTGGCGTACACAAGCTGAGGAGTGGAAGTGTTAAAATAAGGTGGCAATTCTTGCTCCTGATACCAGAATGCCCCAGATGGCCAGTTGTTTTCTCTTGCACCTCATCATTGTTCACTTTATCCTGGCTGCTGTTGCGGCCTTGTAAGAAGTGCCGTTGAAGGCGTGGTCCCTTATGTTCCTTGTCCACGTGTAGAAAATACCCTGTTCACAGTGCCACTGTAGTGAAAATGGGTTTCACTATAAAGTTACTCACACGTGGTGAAGGAAGGGGTAAGGTACTTGATATATAGAGATTATTACCCAAGGAAGTGTGTCATATGACGAGTGTAAATGTTTGTAGGGCGGGATCGATATCGCAGTGGTTAGCGCGTTCGGCTTCGGATCAAGAGGGCACACTTGCGAGTGCTATAATTGCTTTATTACACAGTCAATTCCATTTAAATAGCGTAAAAATAGTCAGGAGTCTACCAACTTCTCTTGCGATGGCAAGCTTAAGTGACATCACGAACAATTGTTTTATGACGTCACTGAGGACAAATACGGGAAGTTGCGCTGAAACAATGGTTGCTAGGCAAACATGATATGTGCTCGTATTGAAAATATAAACTCGGTTATTTTTAAGCATATGGGTAATAAATGCGGTTATGCCCTGCGTATACCACTTGCTTAAGGGGTAAACGTCTCTTGAGCCTATATCAGCTCCCTGACTAAGGCGGAGACGGAGTTTAAAAAATAATTCATTCGTTATGATCAGTCAATAAAAACATCTCTTATCACGCCCAAAAAAATACTTCTAAAGTAACATGGTGATAGACTGTAGTCCTTGAGGTCATGACCTGTCCTAAAACCACTATTCGACAACCGTACATGTATTATTCAAGTTCATCGGTTGTTTCTTCATAGTGTTTTCTGCGACTTATTATATCCCCTTTGTTTCTTTATTTTCGCGGTCTTACTTTGGTGAACTATATACATACGCTAATATTTAAAGCTTTTGAAAATTCATACTTTTGTTATTACCCGATCGGTTTAAATGTTTGATGGCTTATTTTAAAGAAAAATGTATTGGGTTTGGCGTATGATATTGAATGATAATATGATGACAACATTCTTAAATATCATTTCAAACGGACATGGGATGTTGACTTCGTTACATCCCTTTACTTATCATATATAAGGACTGGATCGTCGAATTAATATGCTTTCATATCGCTAGTTTTTCGACAATGCAAGCTCCTGTGTGTATGCGAATTCCTAAATCAACGTATACCATTCTTTGTTGCTGCTCTATTCAGTTTCATCAGAAAACCAGTTAGAGGTAGTGTTTCACAGGTTATTGTCAGCGATAATGACGGAAAAGTCCTAAATCATCTCATAGGACTGATTCTCTGGAGGCACTTCAAAGAAATTAATAAATCAAGCATTAGAGATTACAGCATATGTTTTATGACATCGGGAACATGGGTAACCATCGTATATCAAGGAAATGTTTCCAATACGACCATGATTTACTGAATTATTTTAGAGACGATCGATGCAGTGTCTCATATCACGTCAATCGTTGTTAAGAACATTAAATGACGTGCAGTCAGGCTATCGTAAGTCATAAATTTATCAAGATTTGTCATGTTGTGTTGATGTACTGGTGAAAACAAAAACTAAATAACAATTCATGAGAAATCTTTGATAAGCATTTTAGCGCACATCTAGCAAGTTTATCAAAAACAGCCCAAATATTATACGGCTCCATCAGTGTATTTATTTGTATCCGCTACGCTACTTCAATACCCTGATTCCCTGAATCTACATGTAGTAACAGTCTATATAAGATAACAGCCAATGAAGGAGCTTCCTTTCGAGCAAAACAGGAGGCAGTACCCGGATGAGACAAGCGATTATGGACGTTCAAATCAGACATTTCATTGATTGAAGAATTGTATAATGCTTCTAAGAGATGACAAAACAAAGAGTTCGTGAGCTCAAGGATTGGGGTATTGTAGCAGCTTAGCGATTTTACAACAACTTTATTGCAACTTTACAGTAACTACAAGCAAATCTTCGAGCGACCTACGCCATCTTTTAATTTTTAATTGCCTGTAGTAACTATAAAGTTGCAATAAAGTTGTTACGGTAAGATACCACGAACGATTCAAGTATGTCACGTGTATCAGGGATGTAAGTGATCGTAGAAAACTTGTTTCATAATTGATTGATTTTGCTAGGAATGAAATATCGACTTGTATAAGGGATGTAAAGTGATAGTAGAAAACTCTTTTCGAGATTGATTGGTTTTACTAAGAATGAAATATCGACTTTTTCGTCGATTTTTATCGATGTATTTATATGTCCGCTTCATAAATCAGGTGATAAAAGCATCCCGGGAAACTATCGAGGCATCTCCCTCATTAACTCTGTTTGTAAGGTGTTCACCACCTCCATACTCAACTCACGACTTCAGGCTTGGTGTGATGCAATCCACGAGACACAAGCAAGCTTTCGACCAGGATATTCCACGGTTGACCAGATGTTTGTCTTGCAGTCGATCATTCAAAAATATATATAAAAAAGAAATGGAAGGTTTTATTGTTGATTTATTCGATTTTTCGAAAGCCTTCAACTGCGTTTATCACGATGTCCAACTGAATCAATTAAAATCTATGGGTATAAAAGGTAAAATTCTCAGGATATTGTGTGACATGTATGCTTAATTATCAGCCTGTGTGAAAAACAGAAGAGGACTTTCGGATTATTTCACTTTCACTCGCCAAGGATGTGTATTACGTCCAAATTATGTATAATGTTTCTTAATCAACTAACCAACATGCTGGAAGTGAATTCGAATGATGGCCATAGCACATTTATATCAACTGAAATTCCAAATGTGTATGCACTCCTGTGACGTATTACGTATCAACATTAGCTGATACCACTTTTCAACTACAAACAAATCTCACAGTTCTGGAAGACTTGTGTGGGAAAACTGGAATGAAAATTAACTTGAGCTAGAATTGCCACAGGGCAATACTTATGTCTTCAAGACTTCTGCTTGACCTTGAACTCCATGCTGGAATTGCGCTTATTCATCAGTTTCTCTACTTTAAAATGAGCATTTGCGATGTTCAGAGCTTAAATATCAACTTTTTTATGAAAGGGTTCAACAGAAAAGTTGTTCTTGAATTTGTGCATCCGAAGGTGTAAATACAATTTAATTATCTTAATTAGTTATGAACTTTGCTGAAAATGGAGATTTTCGAAAAATGACAATCTTCTATGACTTATCATATGTAAACTATGAGAAAATGAGCTATTAAAAGTCTTTCTATCTGCAGTAGTTTACGATCAATAATTCTCCAAAGGATCCCTCGATAATGGTCAATATTTATTTTTTTACTGCTTTGGAAATGTGCCCAAACTATTAATTTTTATATGATAGCGATATATATTTGAATTTTCTGGCAAGTTATTAAAAGGAAATTGCAATAAGTAACTTTGACATAAGTTCATTTGTAACAGAATGATGTCCCTTGAACATGCATCCGAACATGCATTTTAAAAAGGTCCATATTTAAGGAAACATTACTGAAATTCGAGGCCATAATTCAAAATTAGGACTAGATCCCTTTTTTCTAAATTTATTTAGCTTTCAGACGAGCTATGACACGTAGCTGTATGTATTGCCGTGATTTAGGAGAAGATTTTTGAAGACGCGTACCTTGAAAACCGCGAAAGTTCACAAAATTTTCAGTTTTTTCGAAATAGCAAAAATTTATTATTTTAGTCCTAATCCACTATAGTTTTTTGTGCAAATATCTCGATTAGTTCTCGAGATATTATGGTTAAAAGTTTTGACTTCAAGGTGGGATAACTCGCGAAAAAAGTCGTAAATCCAAAATCAGGCTCGTAGTGCACCAGTTCAGGTAACGACTATACACCCTGCAAATTGTATGTAAGTCGCTTGAGCCGTTACGCGGGAATCCTGCGGACAATATTCGGTTCAAATAATGAATTTAAAAAAAAACATGATAATAACAATACAATGTAGGTATTCCAGAAAGCGGCCCACTAAGAAACTATGAAAGATGGTATTTCAAAGGAGAAGAAATAGAAATTGTAAACCATATACCTCGGAATTATATTCACACCAAAACTTTCGTGGGCTAAAGCACGGAATTGCTCTGCATCCCAAGCGAAAAAAATATATTACCAGTGTAACTTTGGTAAATTCAACTATTATGACCTTTTTTAATTAGACGAAAGTATAGTTGTTCCTATCCTACGTTTTGGGGCTGAACTATGGGGGACATGACATCAGAAAATTGCCTAAACTGTTCTTATCCAATTCTGCAAAAGATTCCTTGGACTAAGTAAAGCTACACCGAATAATATGGCTCTTGGAGAATGTGGTAAAACCTACTTACAACTAACCTATATGACAAAATCCCTGAAATTTCGGTGCAGACTAATCCATCTAGAAACGTCAAGGCTACCATATGAAGCTTTTTATATGATTAAGTCTATCTCCGATACAGGTCGACATACGTGGGTTTCAGAGATAAAGAATATGCTATTCAAAAAGGATACGGACATGTATGGATACACCACCATGTTGGAAACGTCAACCTTTTCCTATAAGAATTTAAGCAACGATTGAAAGATACTTTAACCCAGGAATGGAATTCATCACTACATGACAACTCAAAATGTTGCAGTTATAAGCTCTTTAAATCTCTCCTAGATGTAGAAAAGTACCTAACAGGTGACATCCAACCTTATCTTATCAAGTATTTAGCTAAAATCCGTTGCAATAACTTCGACTTATTAATAGAAACCGGTCGTCATAAAATAAAGCACGCAGCCAACGAATTTGTGAAACGTGTTCGACTGAAAGTGAAAAGTTTGTAGAAGACGAATACCATGTTCTCCTTTGTTGTTCCAAGTATCACACTTTACGGAAAATGTACATCAGCAAATATTACTTGGAAAATCCACCATTACCAAAATCCTCCATACTCATGCAAAACTCTGAAAAACAGACAATCCAATCCACAGCTATGTTCCTGTACAAGATGTTCAACCCGCGTCGTGAAAACTAAAATTAATATATATCTTCGATTTCAATAATGTATTTTGGGCCCGGGGCCTCATACTGTAAAATAAAATCTGTCTATCTGTCTATTTCTGAGACACCATTTTGGCCCATTCGAGTTTGACGAGTAAAACATCGTGTTTCAAGTGTCATAACTTGAGAAATAGTGCACCGATTTTGTTTATGTTTATTTCAATCAAAAGAGAGAGCACTGTGCTTTATTCGCGTTGCATCCCTTTCTTTATTTATCAATATAGGGTTATCGTATCGAAGTATTGGACCTAGGAACTGTTTGTTTTCAGCAATACAAGCCCCTGTGATTAGAGTGGCGAATCTTTATTTGGAAGTTTATTTCTTTGACATTGTATCGTTTCACCGTCGCCTGCCATATTATTGATACGGAAGGGACGTAACTCTCATTTAGCACGGAATCTCCAAAAGCTATTTTTAGCCACCGGAGGTGTCCAAATTGTTATATCAACTTCTCGCGATTCACACGGGTTGACATCGCTTGGTGTCAGTGCTGACATGTAACCTAGTAGACCAATCAGAAAGACGGAAATAAAATAATCCATTCATATAATAAATCCAGATGTTACACGTGCAATTATGTTATTACTTATACAATAACATTGAGGAACGAGTACTTAGGAGGCCTACATGATGTTAACTTTGTCATAATAAGGTGTAATACAAACATGTTCTTGAATGTGAGCATACGTATATGTAAACCATATTGGATAGCCTGTTTAGATACGGGGTTAACTATTTATATGTAAACCATATTGGATAGCCTGTTTAGTTACGGGGTTAATTCTTCATACGTAAACCATATTGGATAGCCTGTCTAGATACGGGGTTAACTCTTTATACGTAAACCATATTGGATAGCCTGTTTAGATACCGGGTTAACTCTTTATATGTAAACCATATTGGATAGCCTGTTTAGTTACGTGGTTAACTCTTTATACGTAAACCATATTGGATAGCCTGTTTAGATACCGGGTTAACTCTTTATATGTAAACCATATTGGATAGCCTGTTTAGTTACGTGGTTAACTCTGTCCATAAGAAGGACGAGATATCACGTCTGAAGGGTCACATCCCTTTCATACGAGTCTATTTTAGTTGCAGGTCATTTACATACGAGGGACCTGATATCATGTTCCCATGTTGCAATAGTTTATATGAACCATTCATGTCATAACATAACATTACATTGTCAAAAAGTGCAGGAAACACAATAGTCGTATAGAGTTAGTATGAATAGATGAGATATCACGTCTCTCCTATGGATAAAACTGTAATAATTCTGATGTGACATCACGTCCCTCGTACTTAGAGGCTACATCTGGGAAACAAATATGCTCGAATGCAAGGGTTGTAGATGCCAGGAGGTGATACACGTCCTTATATATGTGCAGTTGTGAATATTTGAGCTCGTATGGAAAGAGGTTTTTTTTAGCTTTTAACTTTAATATCACATATAAAAGGGGGCGGGATAGCGCAGTGGTTAGCGCGTTCGGCTTCTGATCAAGAGGTCCGGGTTCGAATCCCGCCAGGGGCACGGCAACTTTGTCTGCAGTAGAGAACTGTTCTACACGCAGTAAGGTTTTGGTGCAATGGTACACTGGAATTCAGAGTAGTACCACCCATGGTTCGCTAGTTCCAGTCGCTGCTCGCAGGTTTCACCGCAGTGCATAGCTACATGGCGTTGCGGGCTTTCTCCCTGCCATAATACTAGCAGCCGCGATATAAGTGAAATACTCTTGAAAGCGGCGTTAAACCCCAACTCACTCACTCACTCACATATAAAAGATTCAATGGGTTGTGTTTATATATAAACAGTCGGTAAATAAAACTCTAGTTTCCTTTGATACTATGAAATTAGAATGGACAAGTATATTTTTCATATTCTAAAAATTGTATACATGCTGTAACATATTAGAGCTTTTGTGATTTATCTTCCCCACATCAAGCATATCAAATTAATGGATGTAGGCGTCTTAATGCACACTTGTTAGTTAAATGAGAAATAGAGTATCCTAGGAAAGTTTTACACATGATATATTTCGGTTTGACTGATACATTCTGGAAAACACTATTTGTTGTCTTTCTAAACCTTTGGAAAACACTTTGTTTTCTTTCTAAACCTTTAACAAATGTTCCAGAGCATCTACTGTAGATTCCAGCTTTTAAAATAGCATTGTTTTAAAGTCTGTTCACTTCGTCAACATTATCAAAAATAATTTAAAAAATATAGTCGCAAGCAACGATAAACGAATTTGGCGCATACATGATTCCATTAATATAATCAATCATTACATTTTTCCAATGTTATTGCGCATTTTTCAAAACAAGTTTATTTATGTAGGATTATTGAGACCTTAATTGTAAAGAAAAGTAATATGGCGCCTAAACCACGTTACTTACGAATTCGTCATGATTTTCTGCTCGCATTACCAATGCGTCTCTAAGTGCATTTTTTAATTTTGTTCCAATGTTAAAAATAAAAATTCAGATTCGAACTCCACCTCTAATGGCTGCGGTCGATAAGATCCAAAAGGGTTTCACAGTGTAGTTTGTATCGTATTGTGATTTTAAGATTATTAACTCTTGTAGTTTTGTTCGAACGCTAGTACAAACATATACACAAAGAAATAAAGTTAAGCATCCCTTGATGATGATATCTTTTCGAGAATATTTTAAATAGTTAAACAAGCTTGTGTGTTTACGTTCCAACCAGTGATGCGTGACAGTCGCGCCTACACGTTCGGGGCATGCACTTGCAACATGCTACGCTCGAGGATCACAAAAAGCAGTATGGCCCAACTGTATTTGGTGGAATGTAACATTGCTTTCCATAGCCATTCATGCATATCTATTGAGCATGGCACGAGGACGAGTGTCAATCGATCTCAGAAATCAAATTATTGGTATGCACTCTGCAGGAATGTCATTGAAGGCGAAAGGACGAAATCTGGGCTACCATTACACTGTTGTTTGTCGTTTAGTCCGGAAGCATGCGCAGACAGGAAGTGCAAGGGACCGTCTGGAAGACCTACTGTCACTATATACACCTCGAGCTGACCGGCACCTTCTTCGACATGTACGCCGAGAACCCGTCCTGACAAGTTCTCTGCTAACACGTCTGTGTCTACAAAATCGAAACATCAGCACCAGAACAGTCAGAAATCGCCTCAAATCGGCAGGACTAAAGGCAGGGTATTTAAACGTCCCTTGTTGAGAGACCATCATAAACGTGCACGTTTTGCATGGTGTTTAGGCAGACAACACTGGAATCTCAATCTGAGGACCTGGCGGAAAATCCATTGGTTTGACGAGAGTCGATTCTTGCTCCATGTTACCGATGGACGTGCACGTGTTTGGAGACAGAAGAATACAGCTTATACCCCCAGGAACATCCAGCCAACTGTTGCGTATGGAGGTGGCTCTGTTATGGTATTGGGATGCATGACTGCAAACTGGATTTGGTCACCATCAGGGGCAACTTAACGGGAGCTCAATACATCTGGGACGTGTTAGAGCCGGTCGTTGTTCCTCATTTCGATAACCATGCACTTGCTACACGACCACAGTACATGGACGACAACGCCCGGCCTTACCGATCACGTGCCGTTGTCGATTACAAGTCAAGTCAAGAGTTTATTAGGTCAAAAACCAATACAAATTCACTCTTATATTTGCCTGTGCACATGGCGAGTTACATTTCTAGACAATAAAGACATAATAATAATAATATTGATAGTATTGCCCAAGAGTGAGGATATAAGTAATCAAACTCATAAAAAGTCAACTTTGTTTCTTTCTTTTAAGATATGATAAATACACTTCGCAGCATTAAACACTTCATTATTATTTTCACATTTTAACGATCTAATAAAATTAAACATACTTATACTTAGCAGTAGAACATTACTCAAATAGTGTTTACGTATATCTAAATATTTTTGACGGATCAAGAGTACATGATATTCATCTTCTATTTCTTTACTACAAAAGGGACATAATCTATCAACAAAAGGGATTTTAGGCACGCTCCATCTTCCCTTTTCAACCATAAGCATATGTGAACGGAAGCGTGTAAGTGCAATTCTGAATTTTTTCACATCAATATTAGTTAAATATTGACAACTTTACCCTGGCCAGCAGTAAGCCCAGATCTGAACCATCTGGAGCATGTGTGGGATATTCTAGGGCGGCGACTCCAGGCTCGGAACCCTCCATTACATAATTTACATTGGTTGGAGGCAGCTCTGCACGCTGAGTGGATGTGGATGACACAATAACAGATCCGACGTCTGACTGGAGGCATGAAACGTAGGGTGCAGTTTGTCATCCGGGTACGTGGCGGTCCTAGTCCTACCAGATACTGATCATTCTTATTGAACATGTACAATAGGATCATTGTCAATTTAAAATGGGTTACTAATCGACCAACTTAAAATACCCGTAACTCAGCTATGAATACTATTCTTTTGTCTGTCTGATGAGGTATTAAACAACGTTATATACCTTGTGGTTAACGAGGTATGAAATTACAAAAACACACTAAAAACTCAATTTTGAGAAATTGAATAATTTCAACAATTATTGTGACCAAAAATGACAGTTTGTGATCTATTTTATTATTGATGCATGAAGACAACATTCATGTCTTACAAATCTTGAAAATCGGTGGTTCAGATTTTGAATTATCTCCCCTGGAAGTTTGTGCTTTTTTAAAATTATTTTAAGTAGGCACTGTGGGAAAAGTATCACGAAATTCGTACAAAATTTCGCGTTATTCACCAATGCTTCAGCTGTACAAATATCTAAGTTTTAGCACGTAGATGCAATTAACTTCAGAGGAGAAAATTGCCAAAGGTACAAAATAGCGGCTAACCTGATGACCACGAATTCGTCATGCTTTATTTTTTTGTCTGAATGGTCATTGCGCATCTTTTTTTAAATAGTTTTTTAAAAGGTGCGTTTTGAAATTTAGGTTGGTACTGGACCATTTTCAGCTTGTCAGATTATGCCCAAAAGCTAATTATTTTCGAAACTACACATTAAGTGCTCTCAGCATGTAATGTTTGGCTGCATTTGCTTCAGCCGTTTTGCTACCTGCTAACTTGCTAACAAATAACGGTTGAATAATAATTTTTAAAACACAACAATAACAATAAGGATTCAGCCTTGTGGGTGAATCCTTAATAAAGATGTTGACTTTGCACTGATATATTCTTACATTATTGTGAAAGCTAATTCGTTACAATATTAATATAATCAGATTAAACGCAAAACACGTTCCTCGCTATGTTCCGATCTTATGTTTTCCGTAAAATTAATCAATCACAGGACTGCATTCATAAAGGATCATCCCGACGGTTTCCTAGCCTCATCGCTGATTGACTGGAGTGACAGGTGACTAGATCCCTGCGGAGAAGCAAATCGAAAGGCAGCGTGGTACCAGTGTTATGTTTGATCTGAGAGATTGGGAATGAAGCTACCAAAATACTTCTTTTGTCTCAGACGTTTAAACATTTCCGATGGCAATCCATCATTACATAGGAAGGACTATAAAGACACTTCTAGGATAAAAATACGATTTCCTCACATCTTGATGTTTTATCAATCCGACTGGTGTGATGTTATATTCGTATAGTCTGGCTGAGCTCATTCTTAACACCAATATGGCTGGCATTGCCAGTCATCATCAAGGTAAAGACGTTAACTGTTATTGAAGGGACATTCCGTTCATGATCAAAGGGTTACAGTGGGTCTTTATCAGAGCGAAGTGACTTTCTCTCAGAAGAGGTTTTCCATGAGTGTTTGTCCTTGATTTCATTAAACAAGACACAGTGAAGCTTTTGAAATATTGTAGTAATAACATCGCATTGTATTTTCCCCAAGTACTACAGTTGTACTTAATAACATGTTTATTCGCGAAAACAGGAAATGCAAGTTTATGTCAATGCTGCTCCCTAACAAATATACACTATCATAAAGGGAGACATGTATATTGAATAGTTGCAAAATACATTCACATATGGAAGGAAACAATGGAGATGAAAACATAATGGTTAAAAAAATTACAAATAAACTTTGATTGCTAATAAAATTAGTTTAAAACGTTTATAGATTTAATGATATCAGCGTATATGTGTTTAAAATAACAACACTAACGTGTCATTGACCTTGCGTTGTAATATGTTAATGTCATGTTAAAACCAATATGCATTTGTAGTCATGAAGCACATGGGCATTACATGGATTTACTTATTAAAGGGACAGTAGCACGTTTTTTCGCTTAGATAAGTTGATGAAATGTATTTTTAAAATAATGTCACCAATAGTAAAATACCCTTCTCTCTTCGAAAAATCAAGTGTACATGTTCCGTAAAGCCATGGGAATCATTTTTGTCATCGAAGTAATAAAATGTGTTCACAATAAAATGGTCGCCATGCAAACACCGTTATTCCCACTACGGATAATTGGTTTGTATTATAAAATATTTTACCTCTTAAGTAAATATAAATGACATAAACTATCATTATAAATGGGAAATTTCAAACAATAAAATTTGCACAAAAAAAGTGATACTGCTCCTTTAGGTGCAATGGAAAATCAGGTAGTGTTAATTGATGTCAGCCGAATTGGAGCATTGTCATAGGTGAGTATTTGTAGGTGAATATAAATGGTTTCTTAGAGGATTGGAACTCGAGAGCGGTTGAGCAAGGATTATATTTTGATGAAATATTTCTGTTCATATTTAGTATAGATATGATTCTAAAGTAATGTTTGTTCTAATTCAATAATTATTTTACACACAGCTCTTGTCAGTATTACATGTATGTGTCTTACGTCACAGTATACTGTTAACGTTATTGCCCAGGTAACACACCCGGTGACAGATTGCTCAACTCACCAGGGAGCGCTCATATGACTTCGACCTTACATAATTGTTTTGCAGAAGTGTTATTACCATAGTTGTCCTAAATGTGATGTCTGTACTTGCTCATTTCTCATTGGTACAGTTCTCTGCTGTCGGGTAAATGTAAGTACAGTTTAGAAGCATCTTAACTGGTTTTAAGTCAGTGCTACCGACTATTTTGTTTCATCAATCTACCCTATAAAAAGTTTGCCTGTCTAATATAATGCCCTTGTTGAAGATGTCAGCTATAATAAATCAAGATATCCAATGGCGTGCCACTAGTGGCCCATCCTTGGACCGCTTGTATCTGTTTCTATAGATATGCCCGAGACGCCATTGGAGAAGTTTCCCTCATATGTTATTAAAAGGAGGACACAATAAAGATAATGTAAATTAAAAACGGAAACGTACATGCACATGATATATGCTTTAACTAATAACTTTTACATCCTGTTTCAGTGAATACTTTCAATTTTTCACACATTTAAGAGTTTCAATATGTTAAAATACACACACATCAGATCATTTCAGTTTTAACATGTTTAGCTAAATGTGACTGACAGGTATATTTTTCTCAATTAAAACAACGATAATCAGTCAAGACAAATTTTGCTTTTGCCCCTGATCAAAGATATCACATTTACTGATGGTGGCATCTTGATGTACTCATATTAGTTTGTTAGGATTTAATTAAATCCAATCTGTAGCGAAGTCTGATTAGATGTGACATTTATAATTACAACAGAAACTTTATTACCTTTTCTTATATTATGAATAACTCTTGCCGAGACCGTGTAAAGAAGATAACACGGTTTGAAACATACTGAAAAGAGAATATTACTGAAATCAACTATGTTATGGTATTCAAAGATATCAGACATATGCTATCAATGAACAAATAAAAGACATTATTTTCATGCAAACACAACATGTCAAAACACATCGACTACATTTATTACCTAACACAGATGTTCACGATGGCACAAATATGCAGCAAGTTAATGATAATATTGACTACCTCACCCAACAAATCATTTTCTGACTAAACGGTGTGTTAAGATAACATAACGGAACACTTAATTCATCTATGATGAATTTTGATTAATTAGGCAATACCTAATTGGTGACATAATAAAGGAACATATATAAAGCATAGTGTTTCATTCCCGGCTCCGTCTTCCCGAAGAAGTGTACCCTCGAGTCCTGTAAAGTGGCATTGAAAATGATAACTGATAAAGCAACCTCAGATCAGATCAGATCAGATCAGTGAGAGCCACCGTTAAACAGTCATCCCAAATTGAATGGTTTCAACATCGAGAACGCCGTATACTAGATGCCGAGAAGCACGTTCCCAACGTGGTGAAAACATTAACACGAATCATCACCAAGAAGACGAAACGATCCCAGTAGACGACGTGACATCTATGAAAGTCACTGACCACTCACTATAAAACAAATGAGTGTTATAACAATACTAATAATAAATGGATCATAATATCATTCATAATGCGTTATGGTCCATGCTCAAAGCGCAACATTTACAAATAAATAGTCTGGAGATTGTTCTTAGATTTCAAAGGATCTGAGAGTTTATAACTTGTAGAACGTTCTGAAAAGGTGGGTTTTGAGACTTTAATTGAAGGCTTAACTTTTTATTGGAAGAGGCAGAGTGTTCCGAAGGTGTGGTGCTGCATACTAGTATTTGAATGATCTCTGTCCAATCTGTTAAATATTGGGAAGTGCAAGAAGATCTTGATTCTGGGAGCGGAGAGAACGGGTTGGCACATAAGATGACAGCAACTCTGAGTTTTGTTTTAACGGACATTTGATTGCTGAAGCTATGGGCTTTCGTTGTTTTTGCTTTGTTTTCAATTAAGCATTCGGTTTTGTTACAAGAGTTCTTGAGTTCAAATGTATCAGTGTTCAGAGAGCTTTAACTACTTTCGAGTGCAGTGCTTCATTGTAATACATTGCCGTGCGGTTAGTAATTTGTTACGTCCAATGTAAAGCTTCGCGAAGTTTTTCCTGCGTTGTAAGGTTTATGGTAAACATCTACATGTATTTATACCTTCTTTTACTGATGTAACTATTACTCAAATAAAGATAAACAACACATCATCATGTTTGTGTAAGTAAGCTCCAACTTTTGACAGCAAATAGTTTTAAACATGATTTCATTCAGATGCAAATTTCAATTTGGTCTCATGACAGTCAGAAATTATCATAGGCGTCTAAATCTTGTTATGATCAATTAAATCAGTATCTAATGTATCAACGTTTATTCTACATCAGTTTCCTTTTGATGTGACAGTTTGATCTTATTGGGTATGAAATCCAAAGGTCTTTATTAATTTTTTTGTATCTGGTGGATAGACCTATATCGATCAAATAAAGAAAGTGTAACTTTCTGGAACTGGGGTTAACATTTGTACATGGAAATTGGTTTGGAAAATCTAAGTATTATTCTTTTAAGACATTCTTTACGTCACACCACCATCTTTTACTGGCTAAATGCTTAAAAAGCAAGATACACATTGAGATTTGAAGGGCCTAACATAACGTGTTTCTGATATTCAACGTTTTATTTATACACAGGTTATGACATGCAAAGGCAACCTGGCTACAGCGTCCCGAGGTTCCAGTATTGCAATAGCTTGTTATTTTCGTTGCATTATTGTATCATGTTTGCTCATGTAAATTCATGTGATACTGCGTTAGCGGGATTATTGTGTCTTCTCCGAATCAAACTGTCATAACGAATTAAACGCACGAACGCCCTTGGTGCATTGTTCCATGAAAATACAATCTCATAATCAATGTAGATGGTCATTCAGCAGATAATGTGTGGTTGGAGTTCAATTTATATATTTGAATAATGTTTACTTAATGTCTTTGTTACTATAATTTACATACTTCAAAGTTGGTAGAACTTTGTGAAACTACTTTTGAAATAATTTTGCAAACTATTTTTCTATTTATTGTTATTTACTGATCACTTTATTTTAGTTAGGTTTTAAGAAAATAATTGTGACCATGTTCAGTTTAAAATATTATCTCAAAGATTTCAAACACACTCTTTCTGTTATATTTCAAGTTATATATGATAGTTATTGATCAACACCTGCATCAACTTGGCTCATTATATCTCAATTCATCAATCAACCATTAAACTCTGAACGCAATGCCCTTGAAGACGGTCAACTTTACGGGGACTTTGTTGACAGTGAATCCATTAAACCACGATTCTTTTGATTCTCAATTGCCACGAGTGTGAGCAGCTAATAATGATCGATGGAATGGACGTTTTTTTCAAACATTTGAAATACAAACCAAATTATAAATCATCTTGTTTAAATAATCCAGTTTTAGAAAAGGCTTAGCATGAGTTATTCCTGGTATGACAATGAACAATAAACACAAACAATAGCTTAACACTAATTGAAATGAAATGCATAAATATAGATCGTTTGCTGTATAGTGTGCATATTTATATGAAAAGTTACAACATAATAAAGATTCAACATCGTTTAACTGTGCAATCTGTAGTGTTGTACATGTGTGACACATTCCCCAGCAAAATCAGCTTCGATGGAAGTGCTTGTAATAATAATTTTTTTTATTTAAGACACACATTTTCTAGACACAAGCTAACCGTATTTTTGTTTTATGAATTTAAATACACATGTATCAATATTTAATTTGAAATTCAGGAATTCTTGTGTAACAATGTTTATTGCGTAGAAATATTGAATTTATGATGGGTTGTGTGAGACATTCGACATGAAAGAATGTATTCTTATCGCTGTCCGGGTCTATTTACGTTGCATATCCCTGTGACGATCTTCAGCGGTTCAAACCTACCTTTAATCATCTTCTCTCAGGGATGCTGTAGGTTAATTAAAACGATATCGCGTAGCCCACTCGCAGGGATTACCTTATGCAAAAAGTCATTTTGGATAGGCGGCCACAATATTAGCAATACCGCCATGCCGACGCTTCAAATTGGAGGAATATACTCAAAGTGCACAAATGTGTTACACCATTGTCAAAGATGCATCAGTTGTGCTTCATAATATTGTATTAGGCTTTAATATATGCTAAACTACCGCATGTGCTTATTTCAGTTCAAATACTTTCGCTAAAATTTATATTCATCCTCAATCGTCAAATATATTCATAATTGCTAGTTTCCAATGAAAATCGTGCAACAGCATTATACATGTGCCGAAACTACACGTCCAATTTACATGCACAGTAGTTACATGTATATAACTTGTTAAACATTATCAACCATTCTTTTTTCTCTCTCTCTCATAAGAGGCCAAAATAACGTTTGACTAATTGACTCGCGTGAATGTTTAGTGTGCAGATCATTTGGAGAAACACTTGGGCCACTTCTAATTGGTTATTTGCGGTCAATCTTTCTCAATCAGTTAGGCTAAGTCAGAATCAACCAGGATCACTGGTTTTACATTGCTGAGATTTGGCAAAGGCAAGTTTCTGATATGTGGTCAGTGTTGTTGAAAAGTAGATACTTGGTAGGTGTACTGGACAAGGAGGTTGAAGTTAAGTCATTAATATCTCTTGTAGATATCTGAAGACACAGATTTTCAGGCTGTCCTTCAGGAATTCCACAGCATTGTGCAAAATCATAGTCCGCTGCGATCAGTCATCATGGATGGCATAGGTATCAGACTCAGGAGTTGCATTAACAAACCATACTCTCTGGGCAGTCATATTGTGGCAGGTAGAATGCAATTCAGTAAGATGTAACTCTTTACAACAATACATTCTGTTCTTGTTTGTCTCCTGCACAACGACTACAGCGGTCTTGTAACCATGATGAAATCTCAGGATCAGGATCATACTCTTGGCGGCAAGTATTCAGAAAGTGATCGTTAGATTCACATTTTGGACATCATCTCTTTGGCTTCAGGAGTACCTTGTTGGTATTGTCCAAGTAATTTGAGATCTATGATATCCTTGCTTTGTTGCTTGGTTGTGCGAGGCAATTTTCTGTCCGACTTGTCAGATTTAGGCATCAGTTGGTGAGACAGACTTGAGCAGTAACCACTCACCAAAGTGACAGTGTAGTGGTATTGGAGGCAGAAGTGTACATTCAATTCTTGATGCAATATTCTGTGAAGTTTTCACGCAATCCATCAGGATGTTTGGCAAGGAAAGTTGCAACATGAGACGCACAATTCAGTTCAGACTTGTCAGGCATGTATTCCAACTAAAGACTGTACACGCAAAGCAACATTCTCAAAGGCATCGAAATCACCAAATTTCAAAGGCGGAGTGGTTAACAGCTCGTTAACCTCAAATCTTGATTTGTACATGTCTGAGAGCTCCTGCTTGGCTTTTGTGTAAGGACCTGAATGGAACATGAATGATTGAGCAAGGCGTTTACGTTTGTCACCCAGTTTTAGGTTAGATCGGGACGCACATCAACTAGGTTTTCAAATGCCATTTTCAGCAAATTAAAGTCTCTTTCTCTACCACTCCTTAATTCTGGCAAGGTAGGTTTAGGGATTCCGTACACTGAGGATACCAACATAGCATTTAGGAGCATACTTGTATTGAGAATATCGACAATGTGTTGATGACGTGGCTGGTCTCGAGCATGATAGGGTCGATTAGAAGGTGGTGGTAAGTCGTGATCGGATACCGGTGTGAATATATCTGTATTGGGATTCATTCTTGCATTGTAATCAAAGTCACCACCCTCAAACTTAGGAACATCATGTTTCATTTGTCCTTCAGTATAACGTCTATCACACTGCAAGTTGTACATTTCTTCAAACTCACTCTGTATCCCGATTGCTAGTTTTACCTTTGGGTGTGTCATATTGTGATCAATATTAAGGTCTTCAAGACTACGTCTGGAAGACCTATTGTTATTATCGTGTTTTTAAAAAATTAGTATTTGACCTTTTTTTGTCCGGAGGATTCACGCTTAAACCTCTGACCGATTTTCATGAAATTTTCGACTTCTTTTGCGAGTTATCTCCCCTTGAAGTCAAAACGTTAAACCTTAATATCTCGAGAACTAATCAAGATATTTGCACAAAACTATGTTGGCAACTACATTCCTCTTCGGTTAGGACTTGAGTGGCTTTCGGCCGTAATAAAAGATTTTTTGCTTTTTCGAAAAACACGGAATATTTTTTTAACTTTCGCAGTATTTGGGTTCGCGGCTTTCAAAATCTTCTTCTAAATCAAAGCAAGACATACAGGTATGTGTTATATCTAATTTTAAAGCTGAATAACTGCTCAACAACATGCTCTAGACCGAATCTTGAATTTCGTCCTAAACCTAAAATTATCTGTTCTTGAAAATGTTCATTTTTCGGCTCCTTTTTCAAAGTGACATAACTCTGTCTGGAATAAAGAAATGACAGGTTTTTTTATGGCAATCTCTCTATCATAACCCACTTAACAATTTCGTAGCATATCATTATCATATAAAAGTTGATAGTTTGGACACAATCCCAAAAATGTAAAACAAAAATTGATTTTGAGAATTTTCATAGGGTACTTTCTTTGGAGATTTTTCGATCGTAAACCACAGAAGATATCATTATGTTTAATAGCTCATTTTGCAGTAGAAATGTCATTTATTGAGGACAATAAATTGCGGTTAAAAAGTATTTATCATACACTCAACCGCAAAAGAAACGTCACCACATCTTCAACAGTAAAAAGCGAAATACTACTGCCGGAGAAATCGACTTTGAATGCTTTTTAAAGGGGCATGCTTTGTTAAGAGTTACTAGCTATTTCATACATAAGAGTATAATACTATTATTTTTATGTCTGTTCAAGTAGACTTGGGATGTTAAAATCGCTTTTTCAAAAGGTTTTTTGGTCAGAATGTTTGGGAATTAACCTTTAAAACCCCTAAAATGTATAAATTTAATTAATAAAAGATGTTGTCGACATCTATAACTTGCTTCGGCTTAAATTTGTTGACGCGTCTTTACTGTAAAATGTCATAAAACAAGCGAAAAAAGATATGTTTTACTCGCACATCTCGTCTAGTTAAGGAGATATGAAAACGACTATTTTTAAACGTTTGTTTCTGGGAAATATGAAAACAAATTGCTTTGAAATTTTAAAGTTTGTTTTGTTGGCTCTCTGTTTCAGTAGTGTTTATCACTCGTGGATTGAATTATCATGTATTTTGTATGGTGACGTTTCTTTTCCGGTTGAGTTTAGTTTGCATGTGACAAGTCAAAGAAGATTGTCATTTTTCGAAACTCGCCATTTTCATCAAATGTCAAAGGAACACAACTAATTACATTAATGAAAAGTTATTGCCACCGATGTATACACATTTTCATGAACAACAACTTTTATGTTGAATCTCTTTATTAAAAAGTTTATATTTAACCTTCAAACATCGAAAAAGTCGTTAAGGGTTCCGAATATAAGCATTTTAGTATTATCTTGAATATTCAAAATGAACATAACGCACTTGCTATGTTTGCAATATTAATAATGATTGCATCTACTGAGGTGAAAATTGAAACAAAAGTTAGTTTTTACACCTTATTATGAAAATATTAACCGTTTTGTCATGTGAATGATGAACATAATGTAGGCGTCACATAATAGTTGATATAAGCTTTAAAGACTGCTTGTTCGAAAACTACTGAAGATAGAGACATGATTGATAGCTCATTTTAAAGCAGTAAAAACTGATAAATTAAAGAGCATTCAAGTCAAACAAGGGACTCAAGGTCAAGTATAAGTCTTGAAGACCTAAGTACTGCCTCCAGGCAATCTTAGTTGTGTCGTTTTTGATAGTGTATTAACTATATAAGTGGATATACTAGAAACATCCTCGCACTTAATGTGATGCAGGGAAGTCATGGAGTTTTATTTCTCAATATTTATTTTCTTGGGACCCGTATCTTTGTTATGAAAATTTAAAAAATAGAGCCACTGGCTCTGTAGCTCATCAGGCTTTATACATTAACTAATTCAAAATGTCAACTTGAAGGTGAGAGGTACAACAAATAGGAAGCACTTTAAATGGAGAAGATGGAATAGGTCCTTACCCTTCTGACCTATCTTTGAGGCTAGATACAAAATCCACTGCAAATAAAGACACATTTAATTCATCACTGTTGTTTAACTACCTCCCTTTGAAGAGCACATAATATCTCAAGATGAAAATAGCTTTTCAGGTCATGACCTCTGTGATTTAGAATCCCCATTAGCCAAGGAGTTTGCACACAACTTTTCAGCTCTGTAGATCTTTTGGAACTGGAGAAGAAGATGAAAATAGGTTTTTAAGGTTGTGACCCCTGTGACCCCTGTGACCCCATTTTTCATGAAATATACAATTTAGAATCCTCATTAGCCAAGGAGTCAGCTCCGTAGACCAAGTGGTTCTGGAGAAGAAGACGAAAATGCGAAAGGTTTACAGACGGACGGCGGACACCATGCCATGCCATAAGCCCATCGGGCCTTATTTAAATAACACTGCGATAATTGGACGCGGTATAACTGTCCATATGTACGGCAAAAACAAATCAGTCAAACTACATTTGTCAAATTATCATGGACAAATTCTAATTCTGAGAGTGGAGGGAAGGTCACTCCGACTTGGTATAAAGGTTACAACGACTGACTGTAAGAGATCGAGAAGTTATCTACTTCATCTTCGCGATTACAGGAATGTCAGCTATAATTGTGTTGAGTATATGCTGTAAAGACTATAATACCGCAATATCACACCAGTCACGATTGATGGCCATAATTAAGTGTGAAGTAAAGCACCGTCCCTATATTGTTGTCTACGTAATCAATTGAAACGAGTTACCACTCGAAGCAAGTTGATAACTCCAAAACCAACTTCTTATGCACATACAATGGATATCATGTCATATACATATATATTATGCTGATTATGCTGAACTCCTTATATATATATATATATATATATATATATATATATATATATGATTTGTTTTAGTTCGACATCAGTAGTGTCAATCAGATGAGCAGCTCGTCCTAGTACTGGGGATCATTTCGAGATAGAGACCAGACGGTTAAAGCTTATAATTTCTGATTTTGTGCCTCTATCTGTATGTTTATCAAAGACAGCTCTGTCCCTTAGTTACATTTATTATATATGACAAGTCTCATATTTACATAATCCCAAGTGCTTTATCAATAGATTCGTAATGTATATTCAGTTTTCGAAATTGTATGTTTTTGATGATGAACTCTGTATAAAACAAAACAGTTTTTTTAGTTGCGTCAACAAGTTTAAGTCCAAGAAGGTACATTACGCTGACAGTATCTTATACTAACATAATTAACAGTGTGTCCAGAAAACCCCATTGTAATTGCAATTTAAGCAACATATGCGGTTTGAACATATATACAATATTAAGTATCATAGACATATCCTCACCACAGACATTCAAAATCGACTTTATCTGGCAGAAATGTTTGTGTTTGACGCATTATCACTTTAAAAGCTAAAAAAAGGAAACAGTCGTAAGAATTGTATTGAAACACCCTTTGTCTGAAATACCTTATTTCAATAAGGCAATAAATTGCCAATAATACTTTGCTTTGAAATTATTTGAAACTCGGGATAGCACAGTGGTTAGCGCGTTCTGTTTCGGACCAAGAGGGTGCAATGCTACACTACTTCAGCGTAGTACCACCCATGGTTCGCTAGTTCTAGCCGATGCTCCCAAGTTTCACCGCAAAGCATGGCCACTTGGCGTTGCGGGCTTTTCTCCCTGCCGTAACACTAGTAGCCGTGATATAAGTGAAATACTCTTGAAAGCGGCCTCAAACCACACCTCGCCTCATCTCACCTTATGTTATAAAGACATTGTTTCTGGACAGACGATACAATGAATATCATTCAACATGCTAGTTATCAAACTGGTGAGATGCTATGTTAGTCTTCCAACACAGCAACCCTAAGTATACCGTGACTAATAGAATCTGGGACCATCAAGATAATGAAAATAACCTCTCTAAGTCATAAGCAACATGTATAACTAACCTCTCTAAGTCATAAGCAACATGTATAACTAAGGCTCTAAAACATGACATCTATGCAACAGGAGAGATGGCTTATCCCCCCGGCCCCACATAAGTTGAATAATCAGTTTTACTTGTATATAATTATTACTATAAGTTGGTTTTGCTCCTTCCCAATTCACCTCAACTATTACCTTACTAAAATACAAATGTACAAAAGGTTGCATTGGAAACAGAGAAAAATATAGCCATGGGCTCTGAAGCTCATCAGGCTTTATATACATTAACTAGTTCAAAATGTCAACTTCTAGGTGAGAGATACAACACATAGGAAGCACTTTAAATGGAGAAGATGAAATAGGTCTTAAGGTCCTTACCCCTCTGACCTATCTTTGAGGCCAGAGATAAAATCCCCTACAAGTAGACATACTGGAAGATTTAATTCATTATCTTTGTTTCCTTTAAATTACCTCCATTTTAAGAGCACATAAAATCTCAAGATGAAATAGCATTTCAGATCATGACGTCTGTGACCTTTATTTGGGGTCGCAGGATCACAAAATCTTCAATTTAGAATCCTCATTGGCCACCGAGTCTGCACACGACTTTTCAGCTCTCTAGACCTATTGGAACTGGAGAAGAAGATAACAATTGTTTTTAAGGTTGTGATCCTTGTGACCCTATTTGGGGTCAGGGGGTCACGAAATCTACAAGTTAGAATTCCTATTAGCCAAGGAGTCTGCAAACAACTTTTCAGCTCTCTAGACCATTTGGAACTGGAGAAGAAGATGAAAATAGGCTTTTGGGATTGTGACCGCTGTGACCCCATTTGAGGTCACAGGGTCATGAACTCTACAATTTAGTATCCCCATTAGCCAATGAGTCTGTACACAACTTTTCAGCTCTCTAGACCATTTGGAACTGGAGAAGAAGATGAAAATAGGCTTTTGGGATTGTGCCCGCTGTGACCCCATTTGAGGTCACAGGGTCATGAACTCTACAATTTAGTATCCCCATTAGCCAATGAGTCTGTACACAACTTTTCAGCTCTCTAGACCATTTGGAACTGGAGAAGAAGATGAAAATAGGCTTTTGGGATTGTGACCGCTGTGACCCCATTTGAGGTCACAGGGTCATGAACTCTACAATTTAGTATCCCCATTAGCCAATGAGTCTGTACACAACTTTTCAGCTCTCTAGACCATTTGGAACTCGAGAAGAAGATGAAAATGCGCTTTGAGCATGCACCTTGTGTATGGATATTGGGCTTTATAAATGCCCATTATTATAGGTCTTCAAGACTACGTCTGGAAGACCTATTGTTCTTATCCTGATTTTTTTTTCCTTATTAGGTCTTCAAGACTACGTCTGGAAGACCTATTGTTCTTATCCTGATTTTTTCCTTATTATTTTTAGGTCTTCAGACGAAAGTCTGGAAGACCTACTGTTATTATTATCCTGATTATTATTATTTCCGAGATTTTTGTGACAGCTGTACTGAAAAAACGGGCGACCCGATTTTCATGAAATTTACAGGGATGATAGCCTCTGGGCTGAAATTGATACAGATGAAAAAAAATCCCGACTTCCGGTTCCGGTTTCTGAGTTACGGCCCTTCGAAAATTCGAATTTTAACATGGGAAAAATTTTCAAAATGCATCTAGAGACTTCAAACTTTTTCTAAAAGATGCGCAATAAGATTATGAACAAAAAAGTTAATCATGGCGAAGTCGTGTGTCACGTGACTTAGACGCCATTTTGGTTTTAGTGAATTATCAGCGTTTTCGACCCCACCCATCTTCAAAAATCTTCTCCTCTGAACATTCTGGAACTACCGATCTGAAACTTTCACAGAACGTAGCTGATGCATTGTACTCAAAACGATACGAATCAGAATTTGCGAAATCTTTATACTTTTTTCACAGTGAGCTTTCAAATTTGTCTGAAATTGGAAAAAAGTGAAAAATTGCCAACTTCAAGGGCATATTACTAAAAGACCTAGGACGGGAACGTTATGATTTTTAGCTCATCAGGCCTGAAAGGCCCGATGGGCTTATGGCATGGCATGGCGTCCGGCGTCCGTCCGTCCATCCGTCCGTCCATCCGTCCATCCGTCCGTAAACTTTTCGCTTTTTCGACTTCTTCTCCAGAACCAATAACTCCACAGAGCTGAAATTTTATATGCAGACTCCTTGGCCAATGGGGATTCTAAATTGTAGATTTCGTGACCCTGTGACCCCAAATGGGGTCACAGGGGTCACATCCTTAAAAACCTATTTTCATCTTCTTCTCCAGTTCCAAAAAGTCTAGAGAGCTGAAAAGTTGTGTGCAGACTCCTTGGCAAATGGGGATTCTAAATTGTAGATTTCGTGACCCCATGACCCCAAATGGGGTCACAGGGGTCACATGTTTAAAAACCTATTTTCATCTTCTTCTCCAGTTCCAAAAGGTCTAGAGAGCTGAAAAGTTGTGTGCAGACTCCTTGCCCAATGGGGATTCTAAATTGTAGATTTCGTGACCCCATGACCCCAAATGGGGTCACAGGGGTCACATGTTTTAAAACCTATTTTCATCTTCTTCTCCAGTTCCAAAAGGTCTAGAGAGCTGAAAAGTTGTGTGGAGACTCCTTGGCCAATGGGGATTCTAAATTGTAGATTTCGTGACCCCGTGACCCCAAATGGGGTCACCGGGGTCACATCCTTAAAAACCTATTTTCATCTTCTTCTCCAGTTCCAAAAGGTCTAGAGAGCTGAAAAGTTGTGTGGAGACTCCTTGGCCAATGGGGATTTTGGATTGTAGATTTCGTGACCCCATGACCCCAAATGGGGTCACAGGGGTCACATGTTTAAAAACCTATTTTCATCTTCTTCTCCAGTTCCAAAAGGTCTAGAGAGCTGAAAAGTTGTGTGCAGACTCCTTGCCCAATGGGGATTCTAAATTGTAGATTTCGTGACCCCATGACCCCAAATGGGGTCACAGGTTTCACATGTTTAAAAACCTATTTTCATCTTCTTCTCCAGTTCCAAAAGGTCTAGAGAGCTGAAAAGTTGTGTGCAGACTCCTTGCCCAATGGGGATTCTAAATTGTAGATTTCGTGACCCCATGACCCCAAATGGGGTCACAGGGTTCACATGTTTAAAAACCTATTTTCATCTTCTTCTCCAGTTCCAAAAGGTCTAGAGAGCTGAAAAGTTGTGTGGAGACTCCTTGCCCAATTGGGATTCTAAATTGTAGATTTCGTGACCCCATGACCCCAAATGGGGTCACAGGGGTCACATGTTTTAAAACCTATTTTCATCTTCTTCTCCAGTTCCAAAAGGTCTAGAGAGCTGAAAAGTTGTGTGGAGACTCCTTGGCCAATGGGGATTCTAAATTGTAGATTTCGTGACCCCGTGACCCCAAATGGGGTCACCGGGGTCACATCCTTAAAAACCTATTTTCATCTTCTTCTCCAGTTCCAAAAGGTCTAGAGAGCTGAAAAGTTGTGTGGAGACTCCTTGGCCAATGGGGATTTTGGATTGTAGATTTCATGACCCCATGACCCCAAATGGGGTCACAGGGGTCACATGTTTAAAAACCTATTTTCATCTTCTTCTCCAGTTCCAAAAGGTCTAGAGAGCTGAAAAGTTGTGTGCAGACTCCTTGCCCAATGGGGATTCTAGATTGTAGATTTCGTGACCCCATGACCCCAAATGGGGTCACAGGGGTCACATGTTTTAAAACCTATTTTCATCTTCTTCTCCAGTTCCAAAAGGTCTAGAGAGCTGAAAAGTTGTGTGCAGACTCCTTGGCCAATGGGGATTCTAAATTGTAGATTTCGTGACCCTGTCACCCCAAATGGGGTCACTGGGGTCACATCCTTAAAAACCTATTTTCATCTTCTTCTCCAGTTCCAAAAGGTCTAGAGAGCTGAAAAGTTGTGTGCAGACTCCTTGGCCAATGGGGATTATAAATTGTAGATTTCGTGACCCCGTGACCCCAAATGGGGTCACCGGGGTCACATCCTTAAAAACCTATTTTCATCTTCTTCTCCAGTTCCAAAAGGTCTAGAGAGCTGAAAAGTTGTGTGCAGACTGCTTGGCCAATGGGGATTCTAAATTGTAGATTTTGTGACCCCGTGACCCCAAATGGGGTCACCGTGGTCACATCCTTAAAAACCTATTTTCATCTTCTTCTCCAGTTCCAAAAGGTCTAGAGAGCTGAAAAGTTGTGTGCAGACTCCTTGGCCAATGGGGATTCTGAATTGTAGATTTCGTGACCCTGTCACCCCAAATGGGGTCACAGGGGTCACATCCTTAAAAACCTATTTTCATCTACTCCAGAACAAATGTACCTCAAAGGCTGTAATATTGTGTGCAGACTCTGTCAATGGGGATTCTAAATTTTAGATTTGGAGACCCTGTGGTGCCTCAAATAAGGGACTCAAGCCATGACCTTAAAATCTATTTCTGTCTTCATCATTAAACAATATAAACCCTGATGAGCTACAGAGCCCATGGCTCTATTTTTTCAGGGAAGGAATATACATATGTCGTGTACATGAATCAATAATAAAATGCCGTGCGAACAGTCATTTCCGGTCTGTACGAATTTTGAAAAAAATGACATTTTTCAAAATTTAAATTTTAACATGGGCAAAATTTTCAAAATTGACCTAGAGACTTGCAACTTAATTTAAACGATAGCTTATATCGTTGTGAACAAAATTGTAAATCATGACGACTTCGTAGCTCACGTGGTTTAGCCGCCATTTACATTTTCTGTATTATAATGCTTTTCCATCGGTTCACTTGGAAGCCCTGCCTTTGGCGGCATGCTCCTTGGCAAGAGGTTGTGGGAACCTGGCATCTCATCTCTTTAGTGTAATTTTCATTGTATTATTTCTTAATATCTACTTTCAGACTTGCAACTTGTTTTGAAAGAATCAAAATAACATTTATAACAAATAAATAAAGCTGTTATTTTCGTTGTAGTTTACAAATAATTAAAATTCGATATTTCCTTGATTTTGACGCCTGGTCTGCTTATTGCAGCATGCACCTTGGCAGGAGCTTGTGGGAAAACTGTGATCTTGTCAACCGAATTTCAATTTTGAAAATAGAACAGGAAACTTATAACTTAATTTAAAGATAGCTAATATCACTGTGACCACAAATGTAAATCAGGACGATTTCGATGCTCACATGGTTTAAACTCTATATATTTTTTCTTTATTTTAATGTACTATCATTATTTCACTTCGAAGCCCTGCCTTTGGCGGCATGGCCATTGGCAGGAGGTTGCTGGAACCTGGCATCTCATCTCTTTAGTGTAATTAATAGTATTTCTAAATATCTACTTACAGACTAGAAACTTGTTTTAAAAGAATCACAGTAGTATTTTTGCAAATAAATAAAGCTGATATATTCGTAGTGGTTTACAAATAATTAAAATTTAACGTGTCCTTCCTTTTGACGCCTGGTCTGCTTATGGCGGCATGTACCTTGGCAGATGCTTGTGGAAAACTATTCAACGGAATTTCATTTGTATTGTTTTTTTGATATCCACTTGCAGAATTCCAAGTTGTTATTAAAGAATCATAATAACATTTCTTGCAAATATATAAAGCTGATAATATTCGTAGCAGGGAAAATATTTTTGTAATACGACATTTTCATTGTATGGAAACCTGGTCTGCTTTTGGTGGCATGCACCTTGGCAGGAGCTTGCGGAAATTGTAATCTCTTCTTGGGACACTGCAAGCATCGGTGAAATACTTTTAGTCAAAATTTGTATTTTAAACAAGTTCCAAATGGAACTAGAGATTGTCTTATTGTATAGTATTTTTTTAAAATCCACTTACAGGTTACCAACTTGTTGTAAAAATTGGACAGTATACCGGTTCTGTAAAAACATAAAGCTGATAAATTCTTAGGAAAGAGGAAATTTTAAATTTCAACCTAGAGACTTAATTTTTTCACAGTGCAATAAAAACAAAAAAGTAAATGATGGCGGATATGAAGGTCACCTGGTTTTCTTGATATTATGATTCATAATATAATTTCGGAATTTTCACAGTTTTGTTGGTATGAGAGATACATGTTACATTGGCAGTTTTTGCAGAACAGTATCAGTGACATTCTTCGATCAAACATGGAAGTGAAGGTCAAGCGGAAGTCTGAAGACCTAAGTACTGCCGCGGCAGTCCTAGTTTTTTTTATTATTATTTGTACTTTTCTTGTGCGCCGGGTACAGCAAAATTGACTGCACCGATATCAATGAAACTAGCACAATTGATGGGCATAGGTGTAAGCTCGTGGCGTACGAAGCCCGCTTTTGATTTTTGCCCTCTAAAGGGGGAGGTAACTCAAAGCGTCAACAAAATTCAAATTGCAATATCTCGAAAACTTATTAACTTATTTGCAAACAAATTGCACCAAAACGTAGGCGACAACTTGTTTCATCGAATGATGTCATAGCGAATTTCGGCCGTAATAATAGATTTTTTGCTATTTTTAAAAAACTGCATTTTTTTGAATTTTTTGCAGTTTGAGGGTTCACGTCTTCAACAATCTTCTTCTCCAGATCGGCAATACATAGAAACTCATACAATAGCTCATTTGAAAGCTGAAATACTGCTGTTTATATGAATCTATCAACCTCACCTCTAGATCAAACCGTTTTCTGGTTACAGCATTTTGAAAAATGACCTTTTTGAAAATGCAGATTTCTGGGCAATGAATTTTCAGCGACCTTAATCTGTTTGTGTCTCGTTTAGAACAAAATTAACTACACCTACATCAATGAAATTGGTAGAAGTAATGTGCCTAGGTATAAGCTTGTGGCGTACGTAATCCGATTTTTAATTTTCGGCCTCTAAAAGGGGAGGTAACTCAAAACGTGAAAAAACTTTAAATTGCAATATCTCGAAAACTTATCAAGATAATTGCACAAAACTACCACCAAAATGTAGGCGACAACTTGTTTCATCGAATGATGTCAAAGCGAATTTCGGCCGTAATAATAGATTTTAAGCTATTTTAGAAAAACTGTAAATTTCTCGACGTTTCGGGTTTTGAGGGTACACTTCTTCAAAAATCTTCTTCTCGAGATTGGCAATACATAGAGACTCATACATTAGCTCATTTGGTAGCTGAAAGAATGTTCTTTATATGAATCTATCAACCTCAGCTCTAGATCAAAACCTGTCCATGATACAGCATTTTAAAAATGTAACTTTTAGATCATGTAGGGGTCCATTAATGAGTGAGGGTTTCAGAGGGTTATTGTCTTTGGGGATTTTTTGAAAAAAAACTACTGAAGATAGAGACATGTTTGATAGCTCATTTTAAAGAAGAGAAACTGGTGAATATCCGAGGGTCAAACATGGAGTTCAAGGTCAAGCAGAAGTCTTGAAGACCTAAGTATTGACGCGTCAATCCTAGTTATTATTATTATTATTTGTACTTTTCTTGTTCGCCGTGTACAGCTAAATTGACTGCACCGATTTCGATGAAACTAGCACAATTGATGGGCATAGGTGTAAGCTCGTGGCGTACGAAGCCCGATTTTTTATTTTCGCCCTCTAAAGGGGGAGGTAACTCAAAACGTAAAAAAAATTCAAATTGCAATATCTCGAAAACTTATTAACTTATTTGCAAACAAATTGCACCAAAACGTAGGCGACAACTTGTTTCATCGAATGATGTCATAGCGAATTTCGGCCGTAATAATAGATTTTTCGCTATTTTAGAAAAACTGTAAATTTGTTGACTTTTCGGGTTTTGAAGGTACACTTCTTCAAAAATCTTCTTCTCGAGATTGGCAATACATAGAGACTCATACATTAGCTCATTTGGTAGCTGAAAGAATGTTCTTTATATGAATCTATCAACCTCAGCTCTAGATTAAAACTCGTCCATGTTACAGCATTTTAAAAATGTAACTTTTAGAACATGAGGGTCATTGTCTTTGGAGAATTTTTGTAAAATAACTATTGACGATAGAGACAAGTTTGATAGCTCATTTTAAAGCAGAGAAAGTGGCGAATAACCGAGAGTCAAACATGGAGTTCAAGGTCAAGCAGAAGTCTTGAAGACCTAAGTATTGCCTGTGGCAATCCTAGTTATTATTATTATTAAAATAGGCTTTTGGGATTGTGACCGCTGTGACCACATTTGAGGTCACAGGGTCATGAAATCTGCAATTAAGAATCCTCATTAGCCAAGGAATCGGCACACAACATATCAGATATCTAGACCTTTTGGAGCTGAAGAAGAAGATGAAAATAGCTTTTGGGGGTTGTGACCCCATTTGAGGTCACGGGGTCGTGAAATCTACAATTTAGAATCCCCATTACCCAAGGAGTCTGCAACACAAATATCAGCTCCCTAGACCCACTTGGTCTACATGGTCCCACATAAGTTGAATAATCAGTTTTACTTGTATATAATTATTACTATATTCTGGAGAAGAAGATGAAAATGCGAAAAGTTTACAGACGGACGGACGGACGGATGGAGGGACGGACGCCGGACACCATGCTATGCCATAAGCCCATCGGGCCTGTCAGGCCAGATGAGCTAAAAATAAAGTTCAAACCCCAAAAGGCACATCTACATGATAGAAGGAGGTAGTCTACTAAATTTGATGAGGATTGGTCAATCAGTTTTAAAAATCCGCTACCGAAACGAACCCTACTCTTCAAATAGACAAAGTCCAAATTGTTACCATGGAAAAAAAGTTGAAACCCCCATAAGGCATATCTACATGATATTGGGAGGCAGTATTTTAAATTTGGTTAAGACTGATCAAGTTGTTTCGAGTACTGCTCCGGAAACGATGCGATCACGGACAGACGGAGCCAACGATCGACTATATCCCCTCACATTATATTCCGGGGGACAATAAAACGGTCTTTACTGGAAACTCAGTGTATTTGGACCATCACAAGAATGTATATAGCCTCTCTCACTCATCATAGAAGAGCAAATCAGTTTGAAACGTTAAAGACATTAGCCGGAGTGAATGTTTATTTGTGAGGGAGCTCCAGGGCCTTGATAAAAAGGTTAAGTCCAAATACCAAAGCATAGAGAATCAAATCATGAGCGTGATTACAAACGGATCGTGCAATGCTTCTCCATATTAGTCAAAATCAGTTCCTCTTTTGATGTAAAATTACCACAATCCGTATCTACAAAATATAACGGAGTCAATGATCATTGGGTGATGAAAGCGTTTGTTGTGGTCGTTGAAAATATTTCTTATTCACACGTATGTCATGATTAATTCTCATATATTGAATTATGAAGATTAATGCCTTCACTGGTTATGGTTAGATGTTTTCTGATTGATATTGACGTTTACCAGTTTAGTGGCCACAATATGTCAATGATATTCTAACTTGTCCAAAAGCACGAGTATTCATAAATTAATGATCCAAAATTACCACATCAAGCCCATTATGTTGTCTGATCTTCGCAACAAGACATTCTGACTCAATTATGTGCGATAATGTGTGGCTCTTAATGTAATAAAATGGTCTCAAAGCAAACATCAGTCACGCAGCATGACATGACATTTGAGAACTCACTGAATGATGTATCATGGACAATATTTGTGTAACAGTGATTTCATTTAAGTAAATAATGGATATGTTATGATTTCAAAAATTATCTTTTGTATCTGTAATGTTCGTCTTTGTACAAGAAAATGGTAAAAGTAACCTCCCTTGCAGTGCAATTTTTATAAAATGACTATGTTATCTTTTGCTATTAAAAAATTGTTTGATATTTGCTATTAAAAAATTGTTTGATATTTGAGACTCTGAGTCTGTAAAATACTTTAAAATCTAAAATGACAGAACCGCTTATGCCTATGATAACACCAAACTAGGCTGTCTGTGAACGTTCTAATATCTTCAACATTGTAACTGTGATCAATATGGACACTGATGTCATATTGCATCATAAATATTTCATTTAGGAGATAAACCTACTGTGTTTGAAAAATGTTATACTGGATTGATAGTGAGTAAATTTAAAATTGAAACCGAACGCGTAGCGATAGCAACCAATTGATCCATACCCAAGCCTCCTGTTGGACGACCAGTGCAGCTGTCCCGGATTTTATAAAATAAAACTTAGATGTAAGATATAAATTGGTGATAATGTTCGGTATTCTGTATATGTTATGATGTTCGAACATACTTGTTTTCTAGTGTTCCATCTCTTTGCATGTGACATAGAACCCAGGTATCCCTTTTGAACCAACTCATTTGCAAATGAATTGAATTGATCATTCAAAGTATTTTTCGTTGTTATTACCATACTCCTGATGAATTTACAATAGTTAATTTGTTGTGAGGTTACATTACGAAGTTGCTTATATTCTTAGATCGACACTCTCAAACAGTGTTAAATGACCATTTCCTCCATATATATATGACTACCGTTGTTCTTCAGGGGTCCATAAAAGCAGGATATGTTCAAGTGTCGTTAGTTAATGACAATGACTGTGTTTGATGTGCCTTCGTAGTACCAGCGACTTGAATTGATTTGTTTGGTATACGATGTAATAACTAACCATAAAATAACTATTGGGCACTGCCCATACTGATAGTGATCCTCATGAAACTAGTAGAGCGGAAAGGAGAAATTAGGTTAACAGCACTGGAGGCTAGCATCCACTATAATTGGCGATCCATTGGTAGGACTATATTGTTACAGTATAGCATTACTCCCAGACCTTACTGCATGTAGAACAGTTCTCAACTAAAGAAGCATTTTGTGAGTCCCTGACGGGATTAAAACCCCCAAATCTCTATGATCCGCACCTTAACGTGCTAACCACTGCGCTATACTGTCCCACCATCAAGCCTTTTTAGATAGACCAAACACGATCAATCATGCTATGTTCGTTTCTATGACGTAATTTGTTGTCATTAGTTAAAAATATACAACTACAATCAACCCAAGTCCAAGAAACCCGAGTACATGTTTTACAGCTTTCTTGAGCATTGTGGTCGGAGAAAATACCCGAAGTCGGACTTCTATGTTCCACCTACAATCACAGTGTCGTGCAGCTAGTTATAATCACCACTGGCATATCTACTTTCATATGATGATTGTAACTGTCTTCCGTTATTCTACTCTAGGTTGGTAATTGTCCTTTCGTCATCTGTAACCTTCATTGAGTGTTTAAGTCTAAGATCAACACTACCAACAAAGTCGAGAACAAGAAGACAACTGATGATGCACGAAATTACGGTTAGTCTTTCAGAAATATCACTAAAAATCGATTGAAATGAACAATCAATCTGCTTTCAGTGTATTGTGACAAGGCTAGACACGCGGGGACAATTTTATTTCTTTACTTTACTGTCTTTACTTCTTTATTCTTTGGAGGCGACGCTTGGACATAGAGTCTAATATCGTTGTCAAGGTCGTGGTCACTTGCTTGACAACGGCATTATAATTTTGTCTCCTCCAAAGAATGAAGAAGTTGTTTCTCCTTAAAGTTGTTTCCATTCTTCGTCACCTCAACTTGTAGAATGCCAAACAAAACATAGAAACATATATCTTATAGTTCATTTCACCAAACTCCATGTAGGTCTTTTTATCGCATTGGCAGATCGAGACTTTATTGAATTACAAAACATCCTTGCTTACCATACCAACCTACCATACCACCGCACAAAGAAAACAAGTGTCTAAAATGTTGTTCAAATGTTGTCAACAAACCATAAGATAGTTTCGGTTAATGATTAGATTCTGTTGTTAATTGTACACAACTACTCGTGTTACAAACATAAAATAGAACCATCGGCTCTGTAGCGTCTCAAGCTTCAAAATAAATACACTATAAAAGGGTCACTATTTAAGTTTAGTATTTATCAGTGGGCTGACAAATATTAAGTCATTTTGGTAATCGGATAAGAAGATCAAATATGCTTTAGGTTGTATCTCCTGTGAGAAAATCGACAAATTATAATTTCCATTGGCTAAGGAGTAACACAATATTTCAGCTTATTGGACTCCCCGTAACAGAGAAGAAGATGAAAATATAGTCGCAAGCGACGATAAAAGGATTCAGCGCATAAATGATTCATTATTAGAAATAAAATCAACAAAGCCAGAGTGCCATTAATATTACACATATTCTTAAGAAAGTTGCAAGAATCTAGCATGTCTCTAGGATTATTGAGATCCAAATTCCAATGTTCAAAATTGTATATTTTTATACCCCTGGATAAAAGCCGAAATTGTACTTTTATATGATAATGATCTGAAATGGTATTGTGAGGAACAAATTGCAATAAATAACTTTGACATGCGTATATTTATAATGGAGTTATGTCCCTTTATAAATGAAGCAAAAAACGAACAATTAAAGAATACCATTTTCAAAGACAGATACATGCAGTTCTAGGACGAAATTACATATTTTGACTTGTCACTTTATTAAACATTATTTTAGCTTTAAAGTCAGCTATCATTCTTGTCTTACGTATTACCGTTAGTGGGAGATTTTCAAACACGCACACCCTCAAAATCAATAAATTTTAGTACATATTCAGTTTTTTCGAATTTTGACCGGACATGACTGTTCGCTAGCGATATTATTGATTTATTAAGACCCTATTGTAGCCTTACTCTCCTGAAGAAAACGTTAAATTCAGTGGCTAGGTTTTTTTTAATTATCTTCTGCTTTTTAAACATTTTAAGATAGGCAAGATTTCAAGTAGGCACTGTGAACAAATATTAGAAAAATCTGTACAATATCGAAAATCAAGTTATTCACCAATGCCTCACCTACACAAATATGCAAGATTCAGCCTTTAGATGCAAGTAATTGCAGAGGAGAAGATTGTTAAAGGTTCATGTGGTCTGAACATTTAAAAATGTGCCTAAAATCAAATTGGCGACTAAACCACATGACTTACGAATTCATCATGATTTACTGTTTGTTCGCATGGTTGTTGCGCATGTTTTAAACAAGTTGCAAGTCTTTAGCTGATCTTTGAAAATTTGTCTCATGTTAAAAATCGAAATTTAGAATTGTAATGGACCTTTAATGACTGACCGAATCGGTTCGCAGTTGTATTTCACAGTAAGTGCTATTAGCATGTGAAGATGGCTGCATTTGCTTCAGCCGTTTTGGCTGAATCTTGCTCACAAAAGTATTGAAATAATACAAATATAAAATACAGGATTCAGCCAAATGGCCCACTGGAGCCTGTACACATTTCAACTTTTTGGAGAAGAGCTGATGAGCTAAAACGTACTAACGCTGTATCAAGCACACAGTCCATGATTTAGCCTTGAAAGTATCACCAAGCGTTACAAGAAGGTTATCGTATTGCTATTAGATGTGTTTTGTTGGATATATTATCCTATTTTGAGTTGTTGACATTGTGTTGCTTAAGTCATCTGCTCTATATCAGTCAAACACAAATTAATATGTCTGCTCACATGGTAACCATGATTGTTTGTTATGACAGGGCACTATGATATATGTACCTGAGTTATATGAGATGGAAATGTTGCCGTAAATAACATTGTATCTGACAAGCTAAGCAGTAATTTACAGCTCACTTAAACTTTATACGATAAACCAGAAAACGAAATTCAAATGCAAACAATTTAATAACTTCTATTCATTTTCATTTTTCGCGATGATATATTTATTCTCATGCAGTAATGGTATTGAAGTAAAATCAATGAGACTTTGCAATTCTTTAGGAAGTTAATATAGGAAAGTGTCATGAAAAAAATGTTATTTTTTAATTATTTTTTCAGAAGAAGAATACACAAGTTTTTCAAACGAATACTCAATTTACTTATGTGTGCCATGCAGTCAAATGAAATGATACCTAGGTTATTGGTCTTTCTATTTTCAAATTCAATCCAAATCGTAGTCAGTGTTCCTTCATTAAAAGTTTTGTTGAACTGCTGGCGTGACCCTTGAGCAAAATAAATAACAAATCATAGAACATGAAACACTGCGGGAAGTCAACACACGGTCAATACGTTTTATCTTGAATGATGCTTCAACAAGATATCAGAACGTAGATGATAGACATCTCTTTTGTTAATAGCTAATTACTGGCAATGCATCAACAGTTCAAATGTGTTCATGTAAATTCATACCATCTTGTGTAAGCGGGATTTCAGTACAGCCTGGAAGCCAAACTGTCACAACAAATTACTCGCATGACCGCTTCCTGTGTATTATTCCATGGAAATAGCATGTGTTCATGTTGATATTGTGATATGGTTACAGTTGTCACATCAAGACGTGGTTGGTTCGGTTATGTCCAAAACGTGTTTTACTTTATTATACCCCCGACCTTGGTCGGGGTTTATAGTAATACCAATGATTCCGTCCGTCCGTCCTTCCGTCCGAAGATATTTTTTGTCCGATCGATTACAGAAAAACTATTCATCTCATCCTTTTCAAAGTTGGTACATATCTTCTTTACCAATAGGAGAGGTGCATTGCGAAGTTTAAACCGAATTGGTGAATTTTTAAATATTTGGCGATTTTTTAAATTTTTTAACTTAGTCAAATTCTGAGCATTTTTTGTCCGATCGATAACAGAAAAACTATTCATCTCATCCTTTTCAAAATTGGCACATGTCTTCTTCACCACTAGGAGAGGTGCAGTTCGAAATAAAAACGGAATTGGTGAATTTTTTAATTTTTGGCGAATTTTTAATTTTTTTTCTTAGTCATATTCTGAGCATTTTTTGTCCGATTGATTACAGAAAAGCTATTCATCTTATCCTTTTCAAATGTGGCACATGTCTTCTTCACCACAAGGAGAGGTGCACTGCAAAATCTAACACCATTTGGTGAATTTTTGAATTTTTGGCGATTTATTAAATGTTTTTACTTAGTCATATTCGGAGCTAGAAAGAATGAAGCTACTTCTGTGTTGTGATTTGTTGACTTTATCATTTTCTTTTTCATGTAACTTTCATCAAAAGCTACTTCTTGTTCATTGTACTATTTTATATTTCCCCTGGTTATATTTTGGAAAAAGATAAATTTCCTTTCATTTCAGCCATAAACTGCCGTATATCCCTCACTGTCCCTACATGTACCTGTTGTTTCAAGTCACTCGAGTAAATCATTATGATGGATTAATTTCCAAAATAAAGTTGAAATAGTGTATTATGTTAATCATACCTTTTCAAGTTACTATTATTCCTACTTTTACTTAAACCACCTTTTTTTTACATGAATAGACTTGTCCTACACTTTTCACAAACAGTTTAATCTTAGCAATTGCATTTCATAGCTTATCAATCCTAGATGTGCAGACACCTCTCTGTTTAAGTAAAATAAAAATGTCAAACTTTAACAGTCGGGGGTATTAGTGAGCCACGCTCACATTTTTGCTTGTTGTTCATTACTTTCAAAAATCTACAATGACTATACAGCTGTGTTAATGTCACATAATTACAATGTACAACATTGTTACACAATCAATGTTATTCGGAGCATTTTCTTTTTCAATTGAACTGATAAATCAGATCAGTCTGTAAATTTCCAGTCATGTTCCGCGCCATGATATTTATAGCATATCTAACGAGCTTACCTCTCATCAAGGGAGTAACCTCTTTAGGAAGAGAATGACCTTTCATATAAAGTTTTTTTAATAAAATAAATAGTTCAGCATGTCAGTTTCGAATTTAAGAGACAGGAAAGGTAGTAATAGTTGGTAATGTTTTCATTTGTATTGTCAATGAACTAATAGCAATGGTTGGATTAAAATGAGAATTTAGATAGAACTAGGGTGCTATCCTTCAATGCATATATTCATACTTATTTGATGGCGGTATGAAACATATTACCTGTATAAACTTGCAAGACAGCATGTCACCATCCATAAACAGCTAGCATCCCCTATGGCAGGACGATGTGCAAAACTGGAAATATGAACTGAAGGACAAAATTGTACTCTTACAAATTGTATGGCTTCCACTTGACTCTTTCTATGTATCCGACTAGTGACACCAATATATCGTAAGATTGGATGATTACATATTTCACTCGGCGTTATTTACGTTAGTATTCCTGCTACCTATCCAATGGTGGAATATCAAACATAATGAACCTATTGATAGTATAAGAGATACTTAAAATAGTAAAGGATCGTTCTGGTTATTCTTTTTTTTTATAAAGAGTGCTTCTGATTATATGGTTCATCAACATCAAATCACCAAAGGACGATAAAATATTTTCTAAAACCCTAGTTAAGTAGCATCTAGATTCACATATAAACCAAGCCTGACCGTAGATCGATATCCTTGTCTAGCTACTAGGATAACAAAGAATTCTTTATTCCGGGTTCTTAGTGTTTCTGTACCCAATACCCTACCGTGGTAAGTTTATTTCGAACAAAACTCAGTAAGTGTGATTGAAGGTGTTCATAAGTGTCGCGGGTCTTAGACAAAGAAACATTATTCCTGGACAGTGAGTTTAGATAGCAAGACGATAAGTTTGGCGTAAAATAAACTCTTCTTTTCTTTCGGTTACTTGTCCAATTTACGTGAATTCCCAGTGTCTGGTTTTAGACAGTTAGCAACACAAAGCAAAGCATACAAAGTAATAAATATTTAACATTGACCTGTGTGCGTTGTCGTAAGAAAAACAATCACTAATAACTACATGTAATTTCACATATTTTCAAAAGGAAATAGAAAACAAAGCAGTATCTCCCCTTTAAGTTTCGGTATTTCAACCTATTGAAGTATTAATGTACAAAAATAACATAATGCTGAGAAAAGCCGAAAACAGAATACTATTCAAGGATTTTCTTAACTGCACCCCGATGTCCATTGTGTAGTCGAGGTACATGAACTTGTGACGTTACCCTCTTACACTTTACTCAAACTTACACCTTAACTCTGAGTAGGGAAAAGTACTAGTTACTACTTCAAGTATGAAAATCAGCTGAACTTGCAAGCGATTATCAATCTCATCATAAGTGTTGTCTTGTGGGGTTATAAACGTGTCATAGCAGATACGTTAACCAAAAATTACAAATCCAAACATAAAAAACTTCAGTACAATTACAAGTTGACAGTAAGCTCAGATCTGTCAGTGGCATTTGGTATTGGTTAAAAACAACCGTATCACATAAAAGCAAGTTACAATGTACGTCCACTTTTTATTCGTTAATCTATGTGCGTTGGTTGCGTCCAATCAATAGTAATGCGTCTATGGGACAGTGTCTAGTTCTAGGATATATCAGTAGAGTCTAAGTGACTGTGATTAGCGTTTTTTATTCTTCTAAGATCACCGTCTACTAATGACCTTTCATATTATTTATTATCAAATCAAGTTTATTAAACGTATATACAATTCAAAACAAAAGCAAGCCTTTGTTTTGGCAAGAACATTTATATACTTTGACAATATGATCTTATACACTCTGAGCACTACAATGAAACCAAGGCAATGCATGACACGGTGACAATGTATATAACTATAGCTAGTTATGGATTTGTACATTTGCTTTTTCTCCTAGTACATCTACACACTCATATTGTAGAATAAAACACTTACTACATCTATCCAACACTGTTCATTACATGGGTTGGAACACCATTTCTGCATGTACAAATAAACGCATGGTCTCATTTTCAGTCTATTTTCAGCGTCAATTCTAGTATTGATGTGGCAGTATTTTGTTTTCTTGGGTGGAAGTTGCTACCCTGCGCCATACTGACAGAGTTTGATTTCGTTCAGTTTCTCCTCACTCCTCAGAAGTTATAGCATCTCAAACACGTTTGAATGAGATTTGGCGAAGACCTTTTTTAGACGTCTATGCCAACCTTCAAGATAGTTGTCGGTCCTTGGGCTGGTGCTCTGGTTATGATTTCAGGCGGCTATGGGTAGCTGGGCAGCTGATAACGTTGACCAGGGAACTAGAGAGAGCACAAAGAGCACAGATAGAGTTTTCACGTCGAGTTTTTGAATAGGTTTCACCTGAACTATTACGTTTCACCTGAACTATTACTTCAAGTTTAGACTATATTTGAAGAGTCAGATAAGTGTATTTGTCAAATCATGGACAGGGGAATATCACGACATACATGTAGCACATAAAATAGACTTAACTCAAATAGCTCTTTCTTGTATATATTGAACTAACGTCCTTATGGCAAATTAAACATACAGCAAAGGCTTCATTCTGCTCTCGTTATCATCCGTTTAGCTCCATTAACAAGCACATGATGGTAATATGGTACAGAATTCAAATCTGACTAATTCCGACTAAACAAGACATGTTCAAATTAAATATTATATAAGAACCAAGGTAAACGACAGCTTGACAAGGGTTAAAACTGTTCAAGGTATATAACGTGATGTTTGAAAAACATTTCTATTCCTACTATCAGGTGCGAGGAATTTACACCACTGTAAGTCCCTCAAGGAAAACTAACAATGATTAATATGAAATTAAAGGTCTGAAGAAACAATATTGGACTAATTTTGAAAAGTTTGTCAAATACATATACATGTATACATTATTAACTACAAATGTTTTGACGAAAGTGGGCCCCGATCTCGTATCCACTATTATCTAGTGTTACGTCCGCTAACTCTTTAGCCTAATGCGCCACCGAGACACATCAATGTTGACTAGTAAAGGTGGCAGCAAACTGTCGTAAAAATGTCATACAATGAGTGACTATTTTCCAGGGATCTTCACAATGACGTGTTTTTTAAGCAAAATGTCTTAAAACTGGTTGACAATATAGAGAAACAATTAAACCTCGGATGTGGTAAGATTTTAAACCATGATAGCCAGTTTTCACATTCTATTGGGGTTTATATCCTTACCATGTCCTCAAGTTAAAGGTTTCTCCTTAAAGTGATGTCGGAACAAAATCATCATTACTATTCACATAAAACCTGATATACCAGACAATGTCAGAATGCTTTGACCTTTAGGTATGACAAGGCCAATTCGACATAACCGAGGAACATTCCAAATGTCAATATATGTCAAAATATGCCTTGAAATGTTCACAGGAACTTCTCGTTAAACATGCAGATAATGATCATCAATGTAATCAGTATTACAATAATATTCAAGAGGAGGGATACATAAAGTCACTTTCAAAAGAATGTTATCAATATATAGAGGTTATATAAGTAAATCCCCTCACCACAATCAACAATGCTTCAAATATCACACAATATGTTCAGCGCTCCTCAATACGCATCTCTTGTGGTCCTCAAGCACACCCTGCACATATTATTGCATTAAATACTCTCTGGGGAAAATATGAGCAGGAGGATGTGATCGTTCAGGCTCTATTGTTATCTAAGATCAGTGGAGCATCTGATCGATCACCCATCACGTTCAGCTTGGTGGCAGTTTCCTGCTTGTTATCCTGAAGTGTTTTGAACTCCTGGGAAAAGGTTATCGGGAAATCTGGACGTTTTCTTTTGTCAGTCAGGCGAGTCATACAATATACAACAGATGTAGCGTTATTTTACAAAGCAGAAATCATTCTCAGTTTTTCAGGGGGCCCCACCTTTCACACCATCTTTTGAGAAAAATATATCACATTTTCGCGCCCTATAGGGGCCTGTATTGTCAAAAATAGGTGACTAGTAAAGTAGAAAGCACATGAAATTGATGATCAAGCCATTTATACTATAAACAAAGCAGTAAAGAGATGAAACAAAGTCAACACCCAACACCACTCAGTTTGAGATATAATTTCAGAAAATTGTCATCATATTGTCCCTCAATATCATTTACCACATCACGGCAAATACATTTTCCTTCAAGATAAGCCATAAATCATAAAACCCCAACGCGTATTTACAAAGATAAGAATTTTCAAAGCTTTAAATATTGACATACTACCGAAATGAGCCACCAGCATAGCCCAACAAAATCGCTTAAAATATCCCGTCAGCTAAAAGTATCCCAGTTACAAAGCCCAGAAGGTGCATCAGATCACGCAACATGTTTCTCTCAAAGTGGTGTTAAAGACCAAATTTTAGAAATTTAGGGGTCATCGAGGTGTAAAAAACAGGGTTTTCATAGAGCTACACAATACTTTCTGTTGTTTACACACTGGATAAGAATAACGTTCTGATTTGAAACGAATATACTCATCATGTTTGCTATGGCCACTATATAATCCAGACAGTGAGAACCCCCCACCGCTCACAAAAAGTCAAATTTAGACCCCTCACCCAGCCTTTGAAAATACAGTAGTTGAGCAGGATGGGCAATATACATACTACCTCATGCAAACTGCTCTGTATTTGAATGAGAACATCTGAGGCAATAATTTATAGATTAGCGATTCGAAATCTAAAATCTACACGTCGAGTATAGAGTTAATTGTTCAGATCGTTTTCACATTGAATACATGAATAGTTTTGCACATCTTGAACCTCAATTAATACCTAAAGTTTATACTTATTTTGAAGATTCGAGTTATATAATTATATTTGTCAAAGCATGGACAGGTGAATATCAAGACATACATGTAGCACACAACATAGAGGCAAATAAATAAATACTCAAATAACGGTTGCCTATCGCGTGGTAACATCTTATGAATAAATTGAACAAAGCCCCAAAGTACATGTACAATGTATACTATTGCTGTCTACCCCACCCTTTGATCTTCATTAACATGAACATATTGGTAATATGGTATTGAATTAAAATCTGCGTAATTTATACTAAACAGGATACATGTGAATTAATGAGATACGAAAGAAAGGTCACAGACAGTTTGATAATGGATAATTTCGAAACAAAGGAACCATTGGTATTTCTATTTAACATGATATTGACCATATGCTTACCAGACAATGTCAGAATGTCTTGACCTTTAGATATGACAAGGACAATTTGACATAACCGACGAACATTCCAAATGTCAATTATTAAGAAGAAATTGAAGTGTTCACACGAAACTGCTATTTAACTCTAAGTGTTCGTCTTTATCAACATTTTAACCGAAAGTAAGCTTACCCACTTAATACATGCCTTTAAGCACAACGTTTATAAAACGCTACTTCTTTTCATCCCTTTCTTCACATAGACAAGATCACCTTGTCTCTAAAGTTGGGCATTTCTATACCAGTGTTAGCTGTTCATTTCTGATTCAGTTAGATCTGTCAAAAGCGATGAATCACTGTAACATTTGTAACATAATCATCAGGACATAGTGCCTAACAATGAAGGAATCAATTGCACAGCTCAAACGTCAGAAGGGATTTCTGCCTTTTGATCATAATAGGGAGATTTGCTGAATTGTTAGAAGAGGCGTTGAACATAGCAAATTATGCTGTGGAAATAGATCTCGGTCTGAGCAGTTTGTGATCATTACTGTTCGCTGCCCATTTCTATTCTGTTTGATTTGACCAATGAACATTGTGTAGTAAGGACAGAAACTCAATTTTACGTCTTGAAGCGAAGTCGGCGTTGAAAGTGACGAACATGTAATCACATCTTAATAATTAAGCGATACGATAGTGGTTAGATATTCACATCGTCTCTGTTTTCAATATCTTGTAGTCGATAAAGAAGAGCTACCATGGTGTAAAGCGGCAGTTGAATGTTTGTAATCATTGTATTGTCCTATTATTAAACAAACATACACAATCACGAATTCAGATTTGTAATCGACGAGAATCCATGGGCCTTTGATTAGAATATGAACATGGATTTAATAATGAAGAAGACAAAAATGAGCATGACCTTTATAGTCTTAGGTCGCTGAAATTTTAGCTGTCGCGACTTCTTAATAAATCAAGCTAGACTCAATATGGGATTGTAGCGAGTATTATCTAGGCTAGGTTTACTTAGCTTGTATGTATAAATACACATTTAAACATAATTTTTAAATAACATTTCGAAACTGGCTTTTGAAAACGACTTTCATTGTAATATTAATTATACTACCACAGCGGTATTCGTACCAATTTTAATTTCAGATTAAAGAGCAATAATTCTGTTATTCTTTTGTAATTGGCATTCAAACTCGATCAAGAGGACTCACAACCATAATTTCTTTGATTCAGTTGTAACAGTTTCCGGGAAATCTTGCCCCCAATGGAGCATCATAGCGGTCACGTTGATCAAGCAGACGGAGCCAAGCGGGAAATAATTAAAGGTTGTCACAGAAAATCACACACAGACAAATACAAAAATTTATCCATTGGCTGTGTAGCTCATCGGGCTTTAAAGAATAAACTAAATATCAATTCAAAATGTAAATTTCCGAGAAATACTTATCAGAGGTATAACATATTTCAAGTACGCGATGAAGAAGGAGATGAAGATATGTCTCTAGGTCGTGGCCCCTGTGACCCATATTTGGGGTGACAGGGTCATTAAATATATACTTACATGTAGCTAAAGATTCCTCTTTGGCAAAGGCAAAAGAGAAGATGAAAAAAGGTGTTTAGATCGTGACAGCAGACCCCCGTGACCCATATTTGGGACCATAGGCTTACCAAATCTACAATTTGAGTATGTACACACAGAATTTTGCTTATACTTTCATATGTAATTGATGTATTGAATTAGTTGTTAATGTTCTGGAAGCTGGAGTTGCCTTGCACATTATTACCGTTTGGGCTATAATTTGCGTTGTTCTTGGAGAGTGGCCTCCCTTTCCCCGCCTTTGCCAGCTTATCACAATGGCGTAACGCATGGTATGCTGCAAGTTTTGCTTTAAAATATAGTTAATGAAGATTTCTTTAAAAATTGGCTATAATGTCGGATCGTCCTAAACGTAGATCCTTGGGTGCATACTTGAGTCCACAGGGTCAACAATTCTATAATAATTTAGAATCCCAAGTGGCCAACTTCTCAGCTTTCTAGAGCTTTATGTACTGGGGAAGAAGATGGAAATAGTTTTTTTTAGGTCGTGACCCCTGTGACCCATATTCAGGGTCACATGGTCACCAAATGTACAATTTAGAATATTCATTGGTCAAGGACACTTCAGCTTTCTGGATCTGAAAAAGAAAAATATGTTTTTGAAGTCGTGTCCCATATGTGGGGTCACAGGGTCATCAAAACTACAATTAACAATTTTAAAAACCCATTTGAGAAGGTGCAAGATTTCAACTCCCTATAGCCAACAAAACATAGTTTCCAGAACACAGACCCAACATCTCAATACAGATGCTGACCTAGTCCAATACGTAGTTAAATGAAATGGAAGAGAGTTGGTTTCTTTAGCGATAGTGTTCTATTATCGTAGTAATTGCTTTGTTGAGTTGTTCGTTTTGTAAATGAAGAAAGAACAGAGAAACGTGTAGACAGACGGGTAGTTGCACGCGGAAAATATCTGTTCAGTCTTGTTTGTGGCCAATTGCGACCGCCTGAAGTATGCTTTGTAATTATGTTAATACATGGACATCCCTTTTAATGTAAGAATATATGTTTCTCATTTGATTTTGAAATAACATATGTCATACATCCTCTCAATAATATAAATCATATTGTCTGCTTTAAATCAGAGCTATTATCGTTCAATCTCTATTCACATATACATGTACACTCGTTCTTATCAGGATGCAGACGTTTTAACTTCAGTAAATCAATGCCAAATGAAAACATGATTCTGTTAATTTTGTTAAATTTATATCAGGTTGATTCATATTGTCAATAAAGTTGCCAGTATTACATTACAACGCGTTAATACATGAAGTCACTATTTATGGGGCGTACAGAAGTATCATTGTACAACTACACTACTAACTTTACGAATTGAAATGTTGAAGCGAACCAAACGTGGCAGAGTCAACACCAGATCACACATATACTGAAACAATAATACCATGGACTTGTCTATGTTAATATGTTACATAATACGGCCGCTGAATTAAGTCAAAATTCAATATTAGATATACTTAGTATAAACAATGTAGCAACATTTACATCCAGAACTCTAAAGTTCATATCACGCTTTAGGGAAGAGATAATTGTATGTAAATGCCCCTGCTCAATCAGCGTACTAGTAATCTGATTAAAAATCGATCTAATTCGGAGGAATACAAATAATGCAACTATCGCGATACGAACAAGTTCTGTATATTCCTCTCCACAAGGTTTGAGAACACTCCGAATGCGTTCGTGTTATGTACCCGTTTATTGCAGACAAAACCCAGTCGTTTTGAAAGAACGGCTATTCGGAATCATTCGGTAACACATTCCTCATGTTACGGAAACCGGAAGTATGGCTGCCGGGAGTTACTTGCCCCTAGCTTAAATTCTCTTGCTTTGTTATTGGTTACCTGAATAGCGTCAGTATATACAAGCCTACCGTCTGTTATCAGGTTTGACGAGGAAACCTACGAATGATTTGAGTTCGTAATCTGGTAGATGCACTATTTTGCAACATATTCCTCTGAAAACGGTCGATTTTAATCAGACTGAGTAATCGCTGCGCTACTTCAAGAATCTAATCATCTTTGAAATTTAACTGAGGATTTTCTTGCAAATTCAAAGGTTATTTTGAAAATTCAACCTTGATTATTCTTGAAAAGTCAACTTAGCACCTTGAATATTCAATGTATTTTTGGTTGAATATTCAACTTAATTTTATTGATTCAAGTTAGTATATTTATCCTGAATATTTAAATTATTTCACTTGTAAAACTTAAATACATTACATTAAGAACTTGTGATTAACAAGTTCTTATTTCAATTTTAAAACTTGAATGTATACACCATTCAAAAGTTTTATCATTCATTTGGCATTGTACCCTGGGAAGATTTGAGATAATAAGTCGCATTTTCAATATGCCAAGTTGAATTTGTAGATACTGATTTGAATGTTCATATTATCATGTCGAATTTTCAAGATAATGCTTTTAAATATTAGCGTAAGCATCCGTAGCGTCTTTTGCTCGAAAGGAAGTTCTTTCATTAACTGATTATTTATATCCATATACGAGTTACTTTGCTCAGGGAATAGTAGAAGCGTAGCGGATACACACATGCCGATTTTTATATTTTAGGACAGTTTCTGTGATCTTTCCAATGGTAACATCACGGTAATTACGGTCATATGCAGGGGGGTTCATTTATCATGGAGAAAATGCTGCAATTAAATTTCTGAATTGATATGCTTGAAAACAAACTTTGTTGAAATTGACCAATTCAAAACAAGTATCGCCTATCATTTGCAATACTAGGTGATATTCAAATTTTGTGAGGTGCATGATATGAGGTCGACGACACATTCAGTCACTTATCTTTAATATTATATCAGCAATGACTACATAAACAACTCTTCGCAATGCATATGTATGTTTGAAATAAATATTATAATAGTAATTCTGTTCATCCTATTCAGCATATATAAGCGATTATTCATGACCTCGATACGCTCAAGGGTAAAGTTTAATGACAAAAGCAAAAAGCATATGCACATCATCGATGTATATCCAAAGCATGTGTCAAGTTTAAGAAAGATTGAATAAAGACTGTGGGAGGAGTTGAATCAGAACACAGGTACTGTCAGAGCGGAATCGGAAAGCTGAGCTCAACAAATCAAGGGCCATAACTCTGATACTGTTTATACGTATCACCTAGGCATATCCATATCAACGTTTCGAAACGTATTGTTTTCTCTTTCAACAGTTTGATTCATTCATTGATTTTATCGAGGAAAATCTTGAATTTCAAGTGTATTCAACTTTTAAATTGCCTTTATATACCAAAAACAGTCTATTATCTGATTGTTGTGTGCACTTACTCTTACTTCAATTTTACAGTCTGTACTTTACATAAATTTCCAGTGGCGGATTTGGTCGATAAATTTGTACTGTTTGAAACTACGTACTCACCATCATGCCTTTATGCATATCGATATCGTATTACGACAAGCTTCCCTGAACTTGGTACTTTGTAAGAGTAATTTGGTGTAAAAAAATCAAACTGATGTCCGTTAACCCATGTGTCGCCTCCACATGACATAACAAGATAACCAAAGTTTACAGGGTGTTGATAAGAATATATTGTGGCATGTATGGGACCAGTCGACTGCAGTGACACATACACTCACATGTACGGAGAGATTCAGCTTACTGATTTGTCTGGACCACAAACTCCAAATAATTTGATATTACCGTTTTAACATCTTTATTTGCTTGTTGATTTTCTTAAACACTATTTATGGGTGTTTTGAGGCTAAGGGGAAATCGTGTGTTTCAATAAACATTCTAATAGGATTGGGGGTTGGTCTCACTTGAGATGTACATGTAAAGTTAATTATCTGTACTTGAATAGACAAAGGTTGCATCTAAACAAATCTGGGATACCTATATCTAGTTAAAGGTCACAACATAAAATCCATCACTTGCTTCTTTCAAATGATAATAGTTTTCGTTAATATTTCATTGTTCGACTAAATCATTCATGAACATGTTATCCTCGCGGTCTCCTACCATCGACTGGAGTCAATGAAGAATGTTGTTTAACGTCATCATCTTCCGACACGTTCAGTAATTGGTGATCAATTCCTTGATCTTACTTGAATCCCCTGCATGTCAAGATACACAATCTCAAATAAGCTTAATGTGCTTACCATCTATATTTTTCAACACATCGTCAGTCACGAATACGGCACTTCCCCTTACACATGATTAGATAAGGAATTGTCAGTGTTACTATTGTTTCAATAATCCAAATATTGGAATGCTTGGAGATTGTATCATGTGACGATATGTGAACACTAAATAGTACAACATTCTTATAAACTGCAAGGCAAAAGAAAGTACTCACGTTAGTTGGTTTCCATTGACCATGACACTACAATAATACAGTAGTAGTTTGTATGGATTAATTGGTGACTGTGGTTAATATTTAGTTAAACTATCTTTTGTTTAATGAAGACAGTGGTAAGAAATGAAATTTACACCAACATGTCACCTACCATGGTTAAAATGTGTCACATATAATTAGGAGATAAACATGTCTCTGATTTTTAAACATATCTGGTTTATCTCCATTCTACCATGACCGTTTTACCATGGAACTCTTTTTGTCGGATGCTGACAAGTGCGTACAAAAATCCACAACAACAGCGATTTCGTACAAAAACTTCTTTTCTTTAAGATCTCCTTAACTATTTACACAAATTTCATATATGTGTCATTTATTACGGGAGTTTTAATTCTGTTTCCCCAACATTTACGTTCATACAATCAGGATTCGTTTTGCTTGAATTCCGAATGTTTGGATAACCCGCATAAACATATCTCGCGACATTCAAAATGGCTACCGTTTACCAGTCGCTATGAATGACGAGCTTGAGGACTTGTATTTATTCAAATGAAGTGTTCCAGATGAGGGTTATTGTCTCATTCGGGTAAGGAATGCACATTCTAGTTATCGACGTAGGTGTGCAGATGATATGACATGTATGTATTTCTTATTTTGCATCAAAAGATTACGCTCGGTTTTTAGAACCGGCTGACCATTGCGTCATTGACATTGCGTTTGCTCTCCTACTTAACTGCATTAAGTGTCGCCATTTGGATATTTCTTGATACTGACGAATTTTTTCATGCTAATCTATCATTTAATGTAGCTCTAAAACACGCTACAAGAACGATTGATTTGATTAGTATCAGTTATTTTGATTTCCACAAGTAAGGCACACTTTAGAATCGGCCGTTTGTTCGGATAGATTGTGACGTCACAAAGTAGATGCGTCAATACGCGGTGAAGCGGCTCTAAAATCAGAGGAGGTTCAATCCAGAATTGATCACGTTTGATCTTTCTTGAGAACCAATCAGAATCGAGTATGCAGCAATGTCATGGTTGAATGTGTAATACATGTCGATGAACAGTTGTGTATCATTATAAATAAAATTTAGAAAATTTAAAATTTCGTTTTTCAAATTAAAAAACATGCAGCTAGTATTCTTTTTTTTTAAATTTTAAACAGATAATAACAGATTAAATGTGGGATGTCAGTGACTCATGCCAATAACCAGATTATCTGCAAAAACGGCGAAATATTAATAGATAGCTTCTTTGCAGAAAGTTTGAGTGTTGAGTCAAAGTTTCTGTGATTTCACGAAAGTCAATTAGTTTCTTGAATATCATTTATTTAATATGAAATTGAATCCACCAACTGACGTGGTGTAATTAACTATCCAAGGACAAGACATAATTGAATTACGTTTCTATATGTACTATTAGCTATAGACTCTGGTAAAACCGAATTGCCGTTTCATACTAGCATGATTACATTTCTTCATAATTTCATAAAGGGAAAAGCGAATCTGCTAAGTTCCCATCTCCATTGAATTTGTTTTCTGCTGACCTTTGTAAAGAATTAATACATTACTAAAAGAAGTGATTTTGTTGACACTGCACGATTATGTTACTAAATTGAGGTGCAAAAGAAAGTATATCACTCAGTTGTATTTATCATTATAATATGTATAATTTTCAAAGTCACATATCTCGAGTTTTCGACGTCATATTCAAAAACTGACTAGTGAAAATTAGTCCAAAACATAAAATCAGTCAAAGAATACCTCTACGCGTTTTTAAATTTTGAAATACCCCCAAATTAATTTTGACAAAACACAACTGTTCATCGACATATAAGATATACTCTGTGTGAAAATCAATACACGTGCCTCGTCCTGCACATATCTACAACATTTTGAACATGGTAGGGGTCATGTTGGTGTAAATTTCATTTCTTACCCCAGTCTAAAAAAAAAAACAGTCACTAATTAAGTCATTCAAACTACTGCCGAAAGGTGTTATTGTATCGTGCCATAATCAAAATTCATCTAATGTCTTTACAATATTGAATTAATGGAAAACAACTGAGTGATATACTTTCTTTTACACCTCAGTTTATCAATATATTCAGTGACACTAAAGATGATATATCACTGTTGACTAGAACTGATCCTCACGGACAACCGATATGGACAGAATGGTGACTTTTTCATTTTGACGTCAAATGGATGATTAAGAAGGCATATAACGGATTAAGTGTTATCTTGCACATCGTTATTATACCCCCGCTACGAAGCGGGGCTACATAAAGGTAGGACCGGTCAATGTTTTTTTTCAAAAAACCGGAAGGCGTACCACAACCAAGTTTAGCAAAGTTGTTAACCATGTCCTTCCCATCATGCGTGGCTCATTTTCAGTTTTCTTGGATTTAAATTTTATCTCGTTTCCTTTGAAACACCACTTTTAGTTTTCAATAATGTTATTGACTAGAATCACAGTTTTTCCACGATTTCAATGGACTCTCATATCAATTTGTTTTCAGCATAACGTGGAGACCACCATTGATTATTTTTCAGCAATTATTTCATCTTTCATTTTAAGGAAAATCAAGTAGGCGTTTCTTTTGGCCGACAGTGTACAAGCCACTCCAATCTCGCTTCGTTAAGGCTATTTCTAAACGACGAAACAGATTATGCACATACAGTTTGGTTAACTTTAAGTGACATGGTGTAACTATTTTTCACTCTTAGTTATCCCTCATTGATTAAAATATCTTACATTTTTGTTGGTATCATTTCTCTTGCCCCTAGGTGTATAAGGACAACTGAGAAATGAAGGGACATCCTATAAACGACCAAGGCTATTGATCACGTTTACTATACATGAGCTGACGTTCCATAAATCAATGAAACCTTGACCCAACACATATTTCGTTATGTATCTGTAGTCTGTGAGAAACTATTCAATTCTATCACATGGACCTTGCTAATTAGCTGCCCATCCTATACTCACAGCTGCCAGTGTCGGAGATTGTCTGACAGACAATATCAACTCACACGTTAAGCTTCTTATCAATGTACTTAATATTAGCCATAGTTACTGACAATATCATACATGTACATATGATTGGTGGGATACTACTGTTTGAGTCTAGGTTAGAGTTAGGATAGAGTTGACAAGTATCGTGTATTTGTGTATTATAACATACGTGTTCCGAATGTCTTTATGAGATAATCTTGCTTATTTCAAACAAGTGTTGTGTAACCAGTTGAAAGTTATTCAACGAGTGTTGTATAACCAAAACAAGTTATTCAACGATAGTGACGTCATAATGCCGTACTACTTTCGCCATCCGCTGATCGAGTACAGTCGAATGCTCTCGCCAATGCGGTTTTTCAGTTCATCATTTCTTTTTACTGTACATATAATTTGCTACTAATAAACTTGCATCATAGCAAAAATGGATGTGCAAAATTAAAAAATTGAAAATTCGTGTTTCGATCTTTATAATTAAATCACAATGATAGTTGCTTCAATTTAATCTTGGAAGAGTTACCTCCCTTTTGTTTACAACGGCCGTGTTTCTGTTAACACGAATTCCGATTTTTAGGAGTAAAAGCAGATAGTTTATACATGATTGTGTTTGCAATCGCCATGCTTAATGAATTTTTGATAAGATCAACGTCCAGATATCCGTTCAAAATAAGAAGCTTGCATTTAGAAACGTTCAGCAAGGACCATTGTATGAACGCCAGCCGGTCAAGGAATGAGGACCTCTGTCGACGTCAACAGCGTCAGTGTTTACTGTGCTTCCTGATATCTTGATTTAGGACATTGATGACGACAAACATTGTAGTAATAATTGTCTAAATGTGATATTTTATGTAGATGTGAACGAGAGCGTAACACCGGACTATATTTTACTGCTTTACGGCTTGACTCCACCTAGATTAATTACCCAATATTTGTATTATTACGCGGTGATGTCCCGCTATAGTTTGATGCTTGTCTCAAATGAACATCGAGTTTCTTATGTTATAAATATTTTGTCAATATTTTTAAATGTTGGGATTTATTCATTCGCTTTCACAAATATCTCGTTGGAATAGTTTCGATTTTCAACACTCACTCTTTATGTAATCTCTATAAATATTCCCAATTAAAATCTTCACCACATGCTCTGATGATGGTAATGATGACACGCAGAAACGTGTTCTGAAATATAGTCAGTTTCACGTGAGGTAGAAAAGTGTATATTTCACTTGTGGCTGCGCCATTTGTGATCTATCTACTTGTCTCACCCAAAGAGACATACATGGTATTTGTCAAGGATATCCTCCATATATTGGTTTGACTGGAACCAGATGTGATAATTGTGCACAGCTAATCTAAATTAAAAAGCCCAAACAATAACTTGATTTTATCTCACAACAATATAAACATAGGGTATAGGTTATGTACAAGAGAAGTTTGAGTATACGTTAAGAGTTGGCTGACTAATTCTGTACAAATTTGAAAATATTATTTTTCACGAGTAGAGAGACTTGCATTGTCATATACAATAAGATTATTATGAAGTTTACTTGAAATATACTAACCGGAAGACATAGTGAGTCACATTTACCAGTTAATATTAAACATACATGAAATACTCGCTCTCAAAACGATCAATGCACATCTTAACATAACATAACCATATTTATTCATAGCAAGTCTAATCAATGAATTTGACCGCAGCACTTTCAAACATGTAAACAGTCGTGATCTTTTCAAGCCTTTTAAGCATAGCTTACGTGTGCTCAACTGTTTCATATTTGTTTCATTGACATATTGAGAATTAGCCTTCTTCGTTGTATATCCATCCCGATGTGATGTTTGACAACCTTGATTGTCAAATCAATATGCTTCTATTCAAATATTTGAAATATCGATCCTAATGAGATCGAACGTGTTACGTTTTAGTCTACCAGACTGTAGGTGCATGGTAGATTGCATACAGTCTTACGATAATTAGGATGATGATTAGGACATATCCGTCACTGGTAGCAGGACTATTGTTTCTTTCAAATATCCAGCTGATCGTATGTGTTTCATGTAATTCAAGGACCGAAAGTAAGTAATTTCCTTAGTTCTTATGTGATATACTTATGGTAAAAATGGTTGACACCCCCTAATGGTTATAGGAATGAAATGTTATATAAACAACGTAACGTGTCATTTTCGATTATTTTTTTGGTAACGCATGTAACTACATAATGTCTTTTTGTGAATAGTGTCCTTGAGCATTGCAATTCTCCACTTGTACCTTAAAACACCAAAGAAAGGGAAATATCAGAAAAATGAAATTTAGTCAAAAGAGTTTATTCCTTGTGTCTTGAGATCTTGGCAGTGGTACATTGTTACAGTGTTTGAGTGTTCTCATTTCGGTTATAATAAATAAGTAAAAGATGCATCCGAAAAAAATGTTCTACTGAATCCAAATATACCCAAAATCAGACAAAAACAGAAAATGGACTTTTAGCAAATTAAATGCATGGACAATTAAGATTGTTCTATATTATGATATTCATATATAAGTAAATTGCACAAACACATGATGTAAATTATAGAATACTTGCCATGTATGTATTGTTTGCGAATGAGACACCATGTACGATTTTGGGTATAATTGAATTCAGTAGAATTTTGTTTTCAAATTCAACTTTCACTTATTTCTTATATCCGAAATGAGAATATTCAAACAATGTAACAATGTACCACTGCCAAGATCTCAAGACACAAGGAATGAACTTTTTTGACTAAATTTCATTTTTATGATATTTCCCTTTCTTTGGTGATTTAAAGTACAAGTGGAGAAATAGCAAATGCTCAAGGACACTATTCACAAAAAGACATCCAGTAGTTACACGTTTTACCAAAAACACAATCGATACTGATACGTTACGTTGTTTATATAACATTTCATTTCTATAACTATTAGGGGATGTCAACCATTTTTACCATGAGTATATATAGATATCTTATAAATTGTATATTTATGATACTATTATCCTGTAACAATGTAATATTTAGGATCAACATTTCTGCAATAGCACACATTCTTGTTCCTGATTTTTGGGTCTGATACTATAGTTTTAGATACTGTGAAACTGTATTGCATTATTTTGCATAGTTTTGGATTTTTTTGGTGAAAAATTACTGAATCCATATTTGACAATTTCTTCAATCATCGCCTTCTCCATTAAAACTTATTAGTTATTAGTGTTGCTCTATATATTTTGATGGAATATAGCCTATGAGTACAATGTTATGTTTGAAAAAAAATAATAACTTGAAAGAATATTTCAAACTATGTTTGGAGTAAATTGTTATTATCATAACAGTGCACATACATTGTGCAATGCATGCAGAAATATGTTTAGTATAATATATTCTGTGTAGGTTCACGGGTAAACCAAAAGAATAGGGATGTAACTCCAATTGCGACAACTATATGCGACTCGAAGAGAATTTGCACATACATGAGGAAAACATCACAGAATTGGAAAGATCTCTCTGTTTATGACGAAGACAATGAAAAAGGCATTGGAGCAAGATTAGAAATTGCACAAAAGGTTATACAACATGAGAAATGGGAACATGTTCACATCTTACTGAAAGGTACGTTGATAAAAGTTTGTTTTCATAGATAGGATAGTAATTACATGACAAATTGCACCATCGAATATGTTGATTTTCATGACACTTAACTTTTGGGCTATTTGTTCTGTCCACAATGATAGGGTCTTGTGTTTCCTTTCCTTATATTTATGCAAGAGCAAATGAAGTTGAACTGCTGTTCACAGTGCCAGGCAATGACTAAATTTCAGAAATTATCATTATCATGACCATTAAGTGTGTATGTCATGTTGTACTTTTTTATGATATTTCACAATATTTTCCAGGAAAATATCTTACTGAATTCAAGCATGGGTTGACAATCGATGATTGCATTGTTCATTATATGGATAATGACGATATAGAAGTGACCATACAGAAAGTTTTGAACACGGCCCAAGTCCAACAGATAGACGAACAAAGAAGAATCCTAAATTTTGTCGTGATTGACTACGCAACACGGCTTAATGAGACGATACATAATGTAGGAAGAGTATTCTCTTTATCTGTTATATACATTTTTCATAAAATTATATATTTTATGAAAAGATATAATACATATCATGAAGTCTGAGCTAAAGACATAAACATTTATAATATCTATTGATCACAAACTTCATATTTATGTTTCTTCCAAATATCCAACTATTTTTATATTTTATTGATCTTTCCTTTACTACTAGTTAGTGTCTGTATTTGTATACTTCATAGACAAACTTTGATTTTTTAATATGTTCCTTTGTATACATGTAAACTGAGGTTCAAAAGAAACTTTACACCTCAGTTGGTTTCATCATATGTTTGATTTTCAATTACAAATATCTTATGTTTCCGAAGTCGTACCCTCAAACTGAACTTTACAGGCGTTTGATCATCAGCCAAGGAATAATTCTTTGTGGTTTTAATTTTTTTTGGAAAAAATTAAATTTTAAATTCATAAATTTTTCCTGTTCATCGACATATAAGACATCTGCTAAGTGAACATCAATAAATGTGCCTCATTCTGCACACATTTACAACATTATCAACATGGTAGGGGTCATGTTGGTGTAAACATGAGTTTATACCCCTTGGTCCTTTAAGTGACTCTAACTCTGCATGTTTGAAAAACCGAGTATGATTGGTCACCATTTAACATTAAATAATATCCCGGTTCTATCATATCAATTTGTTTTGTTATTTTTACTGTAAGAGTGAAACAATAGGGTGTAAAGTTTATTTTGTACCTCAGTATATTTCAAGGTATCATTTTTACTTTACAGTTAAAAGAACTTGACGAGAGCCAATATAGTTCCATACTGAGACACTTTTCAAAGTGGATCTTGCTGCCACTCAATGATGAAGATGTTAAGCCAAATGGATTTGACAACGTTGCTATGATTCGATGCAGTCATGTTCAGAAATCGTCACATTTGATAAAGGTAAGTGAACGAACTATATAAATTGTCTTGAACATTAAATATCAAATGAAGAATAAATATATTATTATTAATATTTATTTTAAACTTTTTTAACATTAAATAAGGCCTATTTCGTACAGCTCGTCAAATATACTGCTTCCTTACAAATAAGGTACCTGTATCGCAAGGAATAAGAAATCAAAAGGTGTTTGATGACAACACTCTGATCATCTTACAAAAACAATACATTATCAATGCTTGCTGGAAAAAAGTACTTTATCTACTATGTGGTTCATACAAATATTGCTACAATTATATGCGCTACAAATGCGTTTTTTTCCTACATATACCAAACAGTGAAAGTACAATTTTATTTTCATTAATCCTATGACCAAATTTGAATTTGTTCCATGCTGTTGTCATATTATGAATCACACACAGTTAGTTATGTTTCAGGGAGGGAGCAAGTACTTTGATAAATGCACTTTATATACCTCGGAATGGAAAACTAAAGGGCCAGTGTTTAGCATGCTTGCGGATGTGAAGATCTATTCAAACAGTACGACATGCTGGGAGCTGTTTCCTAATGTGAAATATGGACTGAATGGCAGACAGCTTCGATTGACTATCACGCAGGTAGAACGATAAAAACTATTTTAAAGATTTCTATTTGTTTTACAAAAGTTTATAATATACATGATGATAAGGAGAATGACATTTTGACAAAGTATAAAACGGGTTAAATGTAAACTGTATAAATCCGATAATCAGAACTTGGTTAATGAAAACAAACGAACTGATTTATACATGTCATCATGTGAATTGAAAACTTGTCTTTTAGAAACTTCTTATATCTTATATAATTTCGGAGGTTATGGAATCTGGTGGATGATTAAGTGTAATGATCTCGTTTGTTACAGTGGATTCCCTATGCGGTAAAGGTCACAACTGGAAATATCACAACATTCACTGGTGTTTGTCCACGAATTATACAAATGCTGGCCAGAACTTTCAATTTTACGTAAGAGTATATACGTACACTTGGTATATCATACATACTGGTTTTATCTATTAAAATTATATATCGAATTATATTTATATTTATACACAGTTAATGAGTTAATATGTTTGGGTTTATAAGCAGTTTAAAGGTTCACCACACACATTTTGAGAGCATAATCGTTCCAATTTATAAATTAATTTAATTAACATGTATTTCTATGCTCTCTCAATAGAGCAAAACTGCTTTAACATTTGAAACTACGCTGATACATTAATTATATTTTAGCCCTCTACATTGTTATATAGATACTATTTCAAGGAACCACCAGACGGCCAGTGGGGGCAGGTAGAGAATGGAAGTTGGACAGGACAGATAGGGGATGTCCATAGGAAGGTATACCAACTTAGCGTTTCCAGTTAGTGTTGTTTATCATCCCCGGCCCCGTTTATCTATCCGTCCATCCGTTATAAATGGGACAGCTTTTCTCAGAAATTGGGATAATCAAATTTAATGTGGCATGAGGGCGTCAATACCTTGATGGAGTTCAAAAGGAGAAGTGCGCCATTATTGTTTCTGGAGTTATTACCCTTGTTCATTTGTTTAAACTCCGTTCATGGTGTCTCCAATGGGGTCAACTTTTCTCAGAAACTGTTTAAGATAGTATAACCAAATTTAATGTGTTGCTAGACGGCATAAATACCTTGATGGACTTATATGAAGCATTATTTTTTCTTGAGTTATTGCCCTTGTTCTTTTTTAAACTCTGTTCGTGGTATCTTCAAAGGGTAATTTGTTTTCTAGGAAACTGTTTCAGATAGGATAACCAAATTTGGTGAATGGCTAGACGACATAAATACCTTGAATGCGTTCTAAAATGAAATTGAAGAATCTTCTGTTTTTCAGTTCTGTCATGTTTCTCTAGTGTACTAGATGATTGACTTTCAGGAGACAGTGGTGCAAACGCTATTGGTATGACAATAAATGACTTAAAGGCTTCCTTACTTGTGTTGTAATATCAATGTTTTAAGTCTTTATTTTTTAATAATGTCCCTCTTTTTCTGCAGTCTAACACTTTAGGATTATGACTGATGACAATAGTCTTTTGTTTGTCTAAAAAAAAGTACTAGCAGAAGTCAAATTATTTTTATAACCAGTGATCAGGACCGTGTAGACACATTTTAAATGGTTACATATACCACTGAACCTTAACAAAAAATAATTAATCGTTATAAATTTATATACATGTGTATATAAATATTTTTCAATATATAGTGTATGTATCTGGTGTAAGCATACTTTTTCAGTTAATATAGATCAACAGAAAGTCGATGTCTATTAGAAACAGTTCCCGTGCTAGTAAGATATAATGACCGGTAGTCGAAAGGACTGTTAAACAAACCTTTTTCCAATGCTTGAGTGTCCCTTCTCACATCAACAAATAGTTTTCCCACTTACCCTTTACCGTCTGAAGATTTTACACACATAGTAATGTATTTACATACTCCCTAAATTGCGATCGGCCATTTGGGCTTCAGTCCCCATTTTTGGAGTAGGTAACTTCAGAACTTGACCCTTCTCAGTATAGTAGTGGTGACTAAAGATACTCTTTCATTGCAGGTAGCGGACATGACAGGATCATGGTTAGGAAAGGATTTACACAGAATTAAAGTCGCTGATTTTGCAGTGACTCTTCGTTTTAGCCCTTATGCGATAGTTTATTTACGTCGTTTAAAGGAGAAACCTCTTATTGCTCTTGTGAGACAGTTCAAAACTGAAGTGTATATTTATGGGCTCTGTGTGTTCTTTGGGATATTCGTCTTGTTCCTTCTTCATGATCTGTCTTGGCAACAGAGACGAAGAAGAAAGTTCGGCAATCTCGCAAATGGTCTGCAAACTATGGGGGAAATTTTACTCTTGATGACGACAGTTGCCTTGCGTCAAGGCAAGTTATATAATTAAAATGTCATTTATTACCGTAATGTTAAAACTTATTAATGATCAAAACCAGTGTCATATGTAACATATTTGCCAAGTGCTCGTTTAATAGTTTGTATATTGGCAACTTACGAAGTAATCATTGTAATCAAATAGGCCAGGGCTTCCTTTCACAAAATATTTAGATTAAACAATGTGAGTTAAGGTTAACCTTAGCAAAGGAGGCCCATGTTAAGTCGGTATACATGTGTTTGCACCTTTGGTTGTGATATGCACCTACACGTACAGTTAAATCTGATTAAACATTGCTATCCGTGTTCATGTTCTGTGATAAATACACATATGACATAATGAACCACGTTCCTGTTGCATTGTGTTATATACTCGTCATTATGATGTAATTCTGCAGGAATCACAAAGTTCACTCACAACTGGTCCGACAGAATACTACTTTCTACTTTGTGGATCTTCACGATAATCATCTCAGCTATATACTGTGGAAATCTCATTGCGTTCAGGGCGGTTCCTAACGAGGCACATAGGTTCAAGACCTTATCTGAAATAGTGAACAACAAAGATATGGTCATCGGATTGGATGGGAAATCAATGCTTGAAAACCTATTGAAGGTAACGTAACTTTTAGTCTATTCATGGCAGCTGAACATTTTAAATGGCTCAGAATTAAGTGATTTGTTACTTCATGAGCGTCATGGAAATCATGTGATTCATGTTATACAAGATCATTAATTTAGTTACATTATGTACACAGAGACTCATTAAAAAATATATGGTGTGTCTGCCGAACGGAAACTGACTATGACGATTGTCGATGTATCTTTATAACAGCAGGACTGGACTGGACTGGACTGGACTTAACAGCGGTACCTACCAGGATATACTCATATACCTTATGTTTGACAAATACTGTTAAAAGTCGTATCCACAGCCAAATGTTAAAATTTCAGGGGGCGGCCGGCCAATACTCTCTTTATATGTCTTCATGTTTACACAACATCATTGCAATCAAGTTGACACTTTCATGTTTACGTTTCATGTATTAGGTACAAAACACTGCTATTTATATCCTACATAATTATGTATTATACATGTAGCAAACAGAGGACAAAGAATTGGCGTTGCTCTGGCAACGTGTCACTGAGGCAAAAGCAACAGACCCGTCAGTAACTAGCACCGGTCAATCAGAGCATGTGATGAGAGTGAAAGCAGATGGAAACTACGCCTATATAACACAGCTCATGATCCTCCCATCCATCACTGCGTATGACTGCAGAATCCTGACGCTCGACCAAACCTTCCTCTCATCCCCATACTCATTTGCCTTTCCAAGAAATTCACCCCTCGCCAAGCTGTTCGATAAGAAGTAAGTGGCATGCAAGTTGCATGTTTTAATTGCATAATAAATTGTAGAAATATCCTAAAGAGTGATTTAATATATCATTCTACACTACTTGTTACTTTTGTATCCATGGAATCCCGTTACGGATTTAGCTAAATATGCAAAACATCATTTAATGGCGTTATGAAATATAGTCATTTGCAGTTTTCTGTGTCATATATCAGACCTCTAGATATCTCTGCACCCAAAAGGCACTCACAATCAGTTTTAGTGTGGTTGACACCTTATAATTCCCACATTTGTACATAGGCTGCTGGACCTGTTTGAGACTGGTATACTGGACAAAATCATAGAAGAGTCATTTCCCAGGAAACAATGTCAAGATGAAACGAATGAGGCCAAACCAATGTTCCTTGTCGACTACCTAAGCGTGTTCATTGCTGTTGGAGTGGGTGTTGCATTTGCTACTGTTTTCTTGGTTTTTGAGATTCTTCTTACTTCCGGTGTCTTTAGACATCATTGATGTTTGAATCCACAGAAGGAAAATTAAATCATATAATTTAAATCCAGTGTTGATAATACCATTACATTTATACACAATCGTGTCTCTGTCTTTCACCGTTAATATATTACTATTTATTTCAAACGTTGTTCCCTATTGCATTCGTAAATTAAGGTAAGACTCATCAAAACCATTTGCGTCCTAAATGGAAAATATATTTACAAAACCATCGTATTGTCAGAATCCATTTCTTATAATGGTATCCTCTGAAGTTCTGAAGTTTTGCATTGCCTCTTATTCTTTTTGGTGTCATTAATACGGTAAAATTATTGTATCAACTGGAATGTATCAAGCGTAGGAGATTATATCATTTATTACATTATTACTGTATGTGCTGTTTTAACTGTAAGGTAAGTATTCATTTGTGAAATGTGTATTAAAATATTTTTGAATTCTTTCATATTATTGTGTTTCTTTGTTGGGGGCAGGAATGTTCCAAATCGTTTGTACTATCATGTTTTCGTATTCTTAAAAAGCCCTTAACAGTTTAATCCTAATGCGTGTTTTCTCCTTTGTTAACATTGAAAATTTTCTGTTTTAAGTAGAAATATAACTATTTTTAATAAAATCGTTTTTACTTCTACTACTTTTATCAATCTTAATACCATCTTTATATTTTCTGGTTTATGTATATGTCATAAGGTTTTTGTATTTTATTTTTAGAAACATGGTTATTCATAAATACTTCTGTTGTTATTTATTTTACCATTGTACTTTTTAAATGCTGGGTAATGTTTTAATATTTTGTGTATATCACTTACTCTAGTAAATATTCCTGAGCTCACATGAATGTAATCAACATTTCCCTCGTGGATAATAAAGTTCTATCTTAATGAGCACATTGCAACATTCCAGGCTCTTGAAGTTAAATTCACATTGTAAGTGAAAATTACTAATTTAGTTATCAGTTAAACTATTTCGGAAGTATTCCAGATTTGTGTGTTTTACTAATTACAGTAACAGTTTATAATGTATGTGGACAGTAGATTAAATCAGTGTTTAATAATAAATGTAAAAAACAACAGCTTTGATTTCGTCCTTGTCCAAAATTAAAAATATTTTCTCTGGCTTTTAACAATAGCAACCACTTGTCACTAAGGTGACATGATCCCTGTTTGCAAATTAATACTTCAAAATTAAAATAATACAAAAATTAAAAATAATGTCAAGGTAAGTGAAATTGACTGGCCTGTGAATCTTCCCCCCAAAAACCATTGGTGTAAGATAATGACGAAAATCCAATGAACAGTTCTTGTGATATCCCGCTGACAAGCTTACATTTCTAAACACTTAGAAGTTCCGCCCTGACCTTGAAAATAATGTCAAAGTCACCAAGGTAACCAAGGGTAAACTGACAAAGTTTCTTTGTGACTTGCATGAAGGTTAAGAACACAAAACACTGTAGAAACATTAATCTCCCAATGATGAACCTATATGCAAAATATAATAACACTGAATAATACTTGTCAATGAGTTATTTCATTTCGCACATACAGACGGGCTGACGCAGCCATATACTATATGCCCCGCTTCGTGGGGGATAATAACTTTGTTAATTTTACATGTTTTAAAATTTCCCTTGCCTGAGTTTATATAGTATTTAGTATGATACATTAAAGTTCCTTTGATTCAAGTTTTTGTGAAAGACGTAATAAGTTTACATCTGTACCGATCTATGTTAGGCAAACTGACCGAGGTTCGGACAGTGACCCCATTCAAAAAAATATGAAAGACTGTCTAATGTCAATTTCAGCAAATCAAAAAATTGAATATAAAGTATTTTACTGGATTTTGAAATAAACATGCTGAATTGCTTTCGAATAACTGAAAAATAAAGGTTTCAGGTTTGGACAGTTTTGACCTAACTTCGGACAGTACCACCGAATGTTCCATCATGCGTAAATGGTTTATACTATTTATAAAATAGATTCTTTATGTCAAACGAATGTTGAATAGTCCTTGAACAAGAATATATCGTCAAAATCACAAAATTCACAGGATTTGACGCAAAAAGGGTTTTGAGCACTAAACTTCTCACTTTCTAACTTCATGTTGTTGTCATGTTTCTGTATATTTTTTGTTTGCCCTATATGATATTGGATATTCCAAATTAAACAGCAAGCGCTTCCGAAGCGTGAAGGCTCGTCTCTAGCGCAAGTCGCCATAACATCCCATATGCTGCACGTGCTTCACGTGTCTCTCTTGCAAGTTACCCTTGTCACACATTACTTGTGACGATTGCTTTACAAACAATGTTTCTAAATGTCCTGAGAATATACAAATTATTTCCTGTTTAATGTTCTTTTTATTGAGATAAGACCAGCAAATTATGACCAATTTTTACTCTCATTAAGTATAAAATTCAAGAACAATACCTAGTTGGGTAAAACAATTATTCCAATATCTGTAGCAAATACATAATTAAATGAAATTGTAAATAAATCACCGCCAAAAAAAAAAAAAATTTCGATTAATCTTTCATTGCTCATATTTTTTGTTATTCTTTCGTTTCTTTGTTTACTGTGTTTGAGCTAGGCCATAATGCTTTGCGCTTGAAAATAATAGACTGGATCTATATTTAGACTGGAAAACACCTTTACTAATTAATGCAATTTCTCGGCTTATTTTAAGTTGGAAAAATTAAGTGTATTTATTTCACGAAGATGGATTTTTGGATTTTGTTTTATATTTTCATCAACATCCGTGATGGCTCTTTAATGAGACATAAAAATAGAAGCAATTTTGTTAATCATCAATCTTAGAAATTCATGATATCGTTGAAAGTAATTGATTTGTATTATCCTCTCTGCCCGAAATGCACTTTCCATAGCTTATAGAGTTTTTTTCAGACCAACAATAAATCCCTTTCGGGTTCTCCAGCAGGGTAAATATGCCTAGGGTTGTGAGTATATGGTGTTATGTTTTAACAAGACTACAGTCATTCTTGTCACGAACTTCATCTTAGATTTGCAAACCTACTTAGATCCAAAGCAGTGATCCGTGAGTTTTTAAATCAAAGCCATTCGCTGAAATAATATTTAGTGTGTTTTCAGTACAGAATTATTTTTCTAATTTTCTGTAGAAAACACGTTTATCTGGATAACAACCTCTTCATTGTGAATATTAATGACCTTTCGGAGTATATGTTTACTCCCTCATCAGGGTAAATATGGTTTATGTATTCCACTGTCCCTCACAGACTGTCTTTCTGTAGAGTTTTAAAATGCATCCATTGTACATGAAGAACCATTCGGAACATCACAAACATCTAATCTAGATCTAGATTTTTTTTTAAAAATGAATAACATGAATGTGGTTCTTGCTTTAAAATGTTTAATTCATGTATATCCCATTATCTACCTAATAACGAAAGCATTCAGGAAGACAGGATTCCATGTCCAAGAATTTGATTGTGATGAATAACACTGTCGAACAGGACTCAGTAATAAACCAGTTTCTGCAAGTTAAACATCGGTACAATCTTTACAAGCTCGCCTTTAGTAATGGTTGGAACGTTTAATCAGTATGCGTTTATATTAAACAATACAATTATGAACTTCTAATAAAGTATGTGACCATCACATAAATCCTTCGTTCCCAAGTGAATGAAACACGTCTCAAGGAGTTCATAGGAGCCACATGATATTCTAGTTGATTCAAAGGAAATATGTCTAACATGCAAAACTAGGCAGATCTATTATGTTATATAAATGCATTTCTTCCTTAAGAAATGGACATTCACGAAATGAAGCTTAATTGTGAGGATATCTTCAACGCTAGTTTAATGAATACGTTAACTTTAGATTTAGTCATGCTATACGGGGTTCAATGTCACCAGATTCACATGAAGGAAATGGTTTGTAATAAATAGCATTTCTCACATACCACCACAGTCTTACTGTCATTATATTCACGAAAACATTAGGTCACTACGTTTTCATGTTCTTGATGACTTTTTCTATCTTTTTAGAAATACAAAGAGTTTTAACATCTCTTTGAAATACACACCATGTAGTTAAACCTTCCATTTGCCATCATAAATGTGTCATAAAGGTACTTGTAAATATCATGCATGTACTTCTGATTTGCTTGCAGGCACAACACTTCCATTCCATCTTGAATTCAATGTTTATTGGAAAAGAATGTTTACTAGAATGTAATAATCAATGCGTAATATTCATTGTTAAGAATTCATGATGTATTTAACAGACGTTTATAAGAAAAGATGACTTGAATGCCGTTTCAAGCCTGCTTCATGCTTATTGTATAATTCTTTTTATTTGGTTTTCAGTTAATGCGGACAATTTCCAGATCATGCTGTAACTGTTTCAAATATCCTCAACCATGACTTAAAAACTATATTTATTTTAACTGATGATATCGACAATACTTCAAAGCACCCCCTTTATTGAAAATTAAATACAATGAAGAAACTATAAATTATTTAATTTTAACTTCAAGATTGTCCTAAAAATATTATCCCAACTGACATTGTTTTACTTTCTAAAACAAGTTGTTATTTATAGACAGTAATTCTCCCTTTTTTGTGAATCGACAATTTTAAAAGAATGTAGCCTTAATTGAAAACATTATAGAAACCGTGTAAGCAATTTGTGTGAAAACATTGTTCAAAATCATTATTAATTCTAAAGTGAAGCTAGTAAGAGCACGACTAGTGTTTAAAGGTCATCATCAGTGATGCTTTAGAGTTAATCATTCATGTTGTAAAACATTCAGAAATATCCTTAAACAGGATCAATCAGTCACGCCATGTCATTATTGTCGGCTTTGAGACCTCTAATTGTATTGAGGAACGTTACTGGTAATGATTTAATCCACTTACTGTTCCCTTGTGTACGCCTTGATGGCGAAAATAGACGCCATTATATATTTGATGTTATAATGTCGGCTCATGAAAGTGGAATTTGTGGATGTTAATTTGATTGCTTAAAACCCTTAAATGTCATGTCACAATAAAAAGTAAGTGAATTTTAAAGGCACCTCATGAATAGACGTACTGTAGATATTTCACACTATTAAAATACTTCAGAGTTTGTCTACAAACGTCCTCTCAATTGCATACATCACACAAGGATGCTTTTATTTTTATGTTAATTCAAATACACTTGGGGGAGCTTTTCGCATTTTCAACAATTGTGTTTGGCCAGGAACTTACGTATTTAAGTCATACAATTATATAACGTAGAAATGTAAATAGTAAAATATGTTTCCAACATAAGAACACTTATTAGACTTCTATTTTTGTTATGCAACAATAGCGTAGGACGTCATAAAACAAACCAAAAAGCCCTGTTTGACTCTCCCATCTCGTCCAGATAAGGAGATTCAATTTCGATTTCTTTAAACGTATATCTTTAAGAAATATGAATAAATAATGTTTTAACATTTCAAAGTTAGTTCAACTTCCATCTGAAGCCATGGCATAACTCTGTTTCAGTTCTAGTTATTACTTGTGGATTGAACTATCTTGTCTTTTGCATGGTGACTCTTCTTTTGCGGTTGAGTGTTTCTCATTTTCCAGAAACAGAAACCTGTTACTATTACATTGTGGAATTACATTTATGAACCATTTGAACATTCTTATTTACACTAGCAATGTAATCTAGTAAATGATAATAACATGTAATGAATACGAAGCTGAAGTATGGCATACAATATTATATATCAACCAATCAGTGCTTGTCAACATCATGATTGTTTATTTTCAGAAACATCTGTATAACCAGAAGAAAGAATTCCAATACAAATCTAATTTTGAATAAATAATGTTCATTCTTACACGTGTTCCTTATATGATAGCATGTGATATCAATGTAGTAGTTATGGCAATGACCTCTGATATTTTCCATTTTCATCTCATATTTCATTGACCATGGATTATATCTTTTGACTTTATGCTGCCTAGAAGAGTATCCAACTCATAATCAATTGAAAATGCCACACAAGTGTTAACCAAACACTTAATTCTCAAACCACGTAATGCACAAGTCGTCAGTCAACTCGATGAAGATCATACATCCGTAGGGGGGCTATCATGTTCTGCAGACATACTGTTGGAATGAGTACAACATTTACTATGGCCCAAAGGACATGATCAAATGACGTTAATCCCGTTTGATCCCTTTGTTCAACACGAACCTCAGACAGTTCAGAACTTCTCTTTGCCTGAAGTGTTAGTCTTTCACAAGGGCACCATTGCAAGGATATCACACTTGTCTCTGAATTTAAAGGAAATGAGTTCTGTTTCTGGTAATTTTCATCAGCATTTGTCTGTTGCTGATATACGTTGAAACTGTCAAACCCGTCCGTGGATATTGACAAAGATGTGACACAAAAATGTATTGTCAGTTGATGCTCTCAACGGTATATTATAATTGAAAGTCAAACTCTCTAGAAATAACTTCTGATTTAAAAGGAAAATGTTTGCTTGTTGCTTGCTTTGAATTAGGTTTAAATATTTTAGAATAAATTGGATCAATCGGACTTTGTATTTAGAATATCATGTTTCTATTGAAAATGAAATTAAAAGACACAAACAAATGTAAAGTATCTGTAGAAACTATAGTGCACATTTTCTATGATTGCCCGAAAGTGACTAACATCTGGGATAGACTAAAGACATGGATAGAGCAGAAAACAGATTCAATATTAAACCTATCAAAACGAAACATATGCCTAGGATATCCGGAAAGACGCAATATGATTATAAATCTTATTATAACATCAGTCAAATATAATATATACATATCAAAGTTTAAGGAAACTGAACCGCAATTTAACATTACAAAACAAGATTTAAACAATGTCTATGAAATTGATAAACGCATCTGTTTCTCAGATTGCAATTATTCGAAGTTCACAAAATTCTGGTCTGTATGCGATAATCTTTTTAAAGATTGACACTCTGCAACTTCGGTGAATGTATTGAAATGCCAGATCCATTAACACTTGAACAAAACCATCACCTCTACGTTTTATTCAATTGAATGTGCAATGTTAGCTTGCAGTTGCTCTGTTTCAATATGTGTACCTATTTATATTGTAAAATGCTGCTTTATGAACATGTCATATATGTCTATGTATCTGAAAAAGAAATAAAATTATTTAAAAAAAAGAATATAATGTTTATTTTGTAAGGTGTAAAATATTGTGAACTATTTTATTTCGTGTCAATATGGAGTCTGCGGCTGTTACAGGGTGAGGTATTATTAAAGTTGTGGCATTAATCTTACCAATTTTCCAATTGTTGTCAACGCTCACAGTCTGCATTTTACAATATATTAGAAGTTAGAATTATGAATATAAATAAACATTTTGCGAATACCTTACATTCACATATTTTCTACTAACGTGGTAATAATTTCACTGAAATCTGAAACAAATATGTGAAGAAATACAGTTAACGGTTTTTATTGACCCAAGTGTATAAAGTCATCCAAATTATTTCGTCAGATGTTCTCATGTTAACAAAGACATAGAATGATAAGAACCAATCATCCTGAACACATTTAAACAACCAAAGGAACATATTCTTAAATGAAGACACTGTTTGATAGTTTTTTCTCATCCCCTGTCACAACAGACAACACCTTGTCATTCCCCTTTTATTTGTAAACAACAGCCAGGTCTCTGATATCTAGCACGATAAGCACCAAATCGTTCCTCACTGAAGAAGGCTCGGGAAAATGATCACTCTGGCGGTGTGAACATATTCAAAAGTGACTATGAACTTATAAATTAATTTTACTTCATTATGCTAAGAACGCAACAATTGACTGGTTAATTCGGGCATTGTACACATTGCCTGATTTTAGACTTTGACCGTATTGCCATCAATTATCGTGAGTTTCACGTGACAGGTTTCAATGCAACGCATAGTAAGAATGGCATGTTGCATATTTGGTAGGTGGACCGGCGAAAAATGACCTATCAGACCATGTTATCAGTCACTGTATGACGTCATGTTGTTGCATTCATTGCATTGCAATCAGAAAATTGTTCTTCTTTGTTGAACTCATGTTATGAGGTAGAACAGTTAATTATTATCACCACTCGTGGCTGAGCCACAATATAAATTCCAATATGAATACAATATTGGGTAATTTCAGTGACCCCGAAATAACATCTTTCGGTTTCAGTAGTTAAATACTTCTATGATTAAAACTATGTTTTCAAAGCAGTGGAATCTCATTGAAGCAGTCAACATGTGGTTCGAACTCGTTGGCACTGTGAGCGTTTCGTTTTGTATTCATATCACAAGAAAGGTCATGATTAGCAACAATGGTGCCAATTTCCCTTGCATAAAAGTGGTGTTAGAGCAGTACTGTCGCAAGCCTCAATCAATGATGAATAAAGCTGGGTGAAAGCTACAATTAATGGAAGATATAATGACATTGCCAACAATGTCAATCCACCATGAATAACTATGAATGACAACTCGACCATGCACATTGCTCCGTCAGTTAGTAATCGGTATCTTATGAAGCAACTCATTAACGCATTTTTATTGTGCAATACTGAATCTGATGTGACTACAAGATTTGAATGATGAAATTCCTCAATTATGATATTCACACAACACGTTAATGTGATACTAAAACGAAATTTGAGGGCTGAACATCAAACACTTTCCTTTCGAAAAACACAAATGAAGTCAATAACAATGCAATGATTAGGTCATCTATATATTGTCTGGAAGCACAAATTGTTAGTCAATATGATGTTTATCATTCGTCAAGAGGCATTGGGAGGCATGCATGTATTTGTATTTGTGTGAATTTACTATCAACATTCACTAGAAATCTGAATTTACTATCAACATTCACTAGAAATCTGAATTTACTATCAACATTCACTAGAAATCTGAATTTGATCTAATTGATTTTTCTTGCATCTGCAAACTGAAATCAAAATAACTGTTTGTATTCAAGTTAAGTCTCAGGCGTTGCATACCAATATCTCATTATGTTTCGAAAGAATATTGATATTGATATCAAAGACAAAATAACTTACAAAATGTACTTAATAAGGTAGTTATTGAAACAAAAAGTTTCTCATCACACAATTTACAATCCATTAGACGTCATTGTGGGATATGACATTTATATCTATGTCCATCTCCAGCTATAGATTTTGAACTTGGTTCTAACACCAGGGATCAATGAGCAAGGGTAGAATATTAACGTTTTTTTGCATTTCAGTGATTTATGTTTGATGGTGCCCCTTTCAATATCTTTTTAACATTTCTGAAAAGGTTTTCTTTTGTTAGTTATGTTTTTATTGTCCGATCTTATAAGAAAAACTAATAAACAAAGGAAAGTAATAAAGTCGAATAACAAAGGCAAGATGTGGAAGGCGAAGGCGATTGCCAGATCACCAGAAGATCGTATTTCACACTCCTATGTCGTTTGGTTAAGGATATTTCTGAAACAACGAATTTTTAAAAGCCGTGGTTTTCAGAGATATGAAAAGGTAATGTTGGATTTGAGAGACATGGTGTTTCAGTCGTGTTCACCAGTCGCTGATTAGAATATCATGCATTGTTGTACATATACTTTTATATATTTTGCCCTTGTGTGTACTTTGTTCTGTTGATTCATTTTATTGGAATTAATATCATGTAATCTCTTTAGAATTTGTGTAGGTTTCATATTTGCCGGTTGAAGGTAATAGGTTGATCAAATTCACGGATATACAAGTATCTGACATTTTATGTATTTACTTTATTTTTCAGTCCTCCAATCTGTGAGATCAATGCCGTATGCAGCATAACTCATGTACAATCACTCAAATAAAGTTTGGGATCAGATTTACTATAAGTTAAAATCAGTATCCTTGATTTCCAAGATCAGCCTCATCGTTTGCAAATTCAAAGATGATCTCATCACCCGAAAACCTTCGATATTACAGCACAGACCAATAATGCGGTCAAATGATGTCCAAAATAGGTTTCGAATCTGACACATAGTCAAATACATCTAATGAATTATCCAATTCCACAGGTGCATTATAATATTCTAATAACATTGAAAACACTTTGAAAAAGACATCAATCATAATTACCTTAATTGACAGAGGAACAGTATTCTGAGCATGCTTTCCAAACCACAGACATTGATCAGCAAGTATTGAACGTCATATAACACCTTTTGGCCCGACTGTGTATCCATAGTTATTCAAGTGTTGCTATTAATTTTCGTGTCATAGAACAACGCCTTAACTGGCGCTGCACTGTATTATAATTAGTATTCATGTTAAAATTAACATATATAGTTGAGTTAAGGTTCCGAATAAATTAATAACATTTATATATTGTTGATGTTAAATATGCTTCTTATAAAACAAAGTGTCTCTTAACAAAGGAAATAACTTCTTCGACATGTGATATTTAACTATAAAGGTACAATGGCACAGAAGCTTGTTGACGATTATTAAACACGAAATTTATTCATTCATTGTTGGTAGTTTTCTTTCTTATTAACAATTATATTTATGATGTCAACATTACAGTGATACTGTGGTGTCTTAGTGGTCAAATATTTGGTCATGTTTATCTAACACTGATTAAGATTTTGTTCTCAACATTTTCCACTGAGTAAACAGCTTAGGGACTAAGGTTATAATACACATAAACCGTTCTGTAGTTTATGAGATTTGCGTCCATGCGTTCAATAATACATTATTTTGTCAAAGCGAAATTATTAAATTATTTAAATCAATATGGAAAGGTCGTTACGAGACGTCGTCTATTATCAAAATGTGTCCAGCAAAGACAGGCTGTTTTGCAAATTGTTTTATGGTTATCGAAATATGATCACACGTTGTGCTTTATTGGTGTGATGCATGTATTTCATACACGATTCGATTATAAAGTTACAATAGTTCATGTAACTCGGATGTTTTCAGCATAATGGAAACAAATATCTGACGACCCAGGAAACAGGAATTACACGTGAACGTGTTCCCAAACGCAACGATCAAGGCCCGTTAGCTTGGTGAGAAATACCATGGTTAGTTAAATATAATGCCCACTGGAGAGTGCAAAAAAGGTTATTAGTTAATTTCATTCTATGATTTAATTACGAATTACGATTATGTTTGCTTGTGTAATTCTCGTTCAAACTTTTCCCGAATGTTCAAAGACCAAGAGATCCAAGTGAACTGTAAAATAAGCCATTAACCTGTTAAAACCTCTTAAAAGGTCATTAAGCATAATAAAAACTGTTTTTGTTGATGCATGTGCAAGAAACATGTACACAAACTGTGAATGCTGTGTAAAGGGAATATTTTGCTTTGTCTCTGTTACAGAAATTTAATATAATAAGAATGACTAACAAAAATCATTTTAACATACTGTAAAAACATTTACTAAGATCAAGCACTACCATAGTGCAATGTCTTCGCATTTGTATCTACATTTTGATAAAAAAAAATATTATTTTGATTATTTTTGTATATACTACAATGACTATTGCAGCTGACACTACATCGGGTGACACTTTGAAGTTTCTACAGTAGTGTTTTTACCTGTGCGTGATGTATATTTTCTTGATAGTAACTGTTGTTAATGAAATTAAGCTTAATCTAAAAACACAACTGTCTGCAATACATGGTTTTGTATTTCTTCAAAGAAATTACCATGAGTTTCAAGATATGCTTTATTTATCAAGGGGTGTCCAGAATACCTTTCAACGGTGTTGACAAAAAACGTTTCAAAATTGATTACTCGTCAATGGACGACTTAACTTTTTTCTATGTCCTGTTTTTGCTTTATCTGAAACACGAGAGAGTTGAAAACGGAAAAACTTTCTTCAACTTGTTCATTTCATCAGGACCTTGTAATCGAAAGTCAACAAAATACAAAGAAGTCATTCCCCCTATATGCAACAACACGGGGACGCTTTAATATGCTAGACGTGCATAAGGGTAGTATTTTCTGTATTCGTGGAACTATAAAGATATATGAGATATATGCAGATATCTGCCATAATCAAATGCTATAGGTAATTGTTTTAAGTTTATGCCTTCAAATGATTAATCTGCTGCAGTAAATATTCGATCCCTGGCTATTCTATGGATTTTGGTAACATTAAATATATAATAATTTTAGTTAGATATGTCAAAACTTTATTGATTGAGTTGGTAACGACTGATCTAAACAGTGCAGCATTTATTAGTTTTGACAGTATATGTTATACACTCTTTGTAGAAAATACAACAACAATGTTCATAAAGACTTAATAATGAAAATAATTGTATTTCCCAACGGACATATACTCTTTGAAATTACAAAGCTAACTGATCATTTCAATATCTTTATAATTTTAACAATGAATATCTGAAGCATTTTGTCTATCAAACATGTATACATCGTTACAGTGGAACCACGTCGTACGCTTATAATCTCCCAATCATTTCTTTTGCGAGTCTCCAGTGTTCGTATCAGGTCACTTAAAGAGTAAATTACTCCAAAAGGCATCAACTGAAAACCCTGTGCGGTTTTCTATTAAGGGTATTGCACTTCAGACACATTTATTTATAGGATCGAGATGTGAATGATCCTAAAGATTGAGTTTCATCAAACGAAAGTTGGAAAGTAGACAAAACGGAAATCAAACCTCTTGGGGATGACCCCTTTCAGGGCAAACAGATATATCACAGACGGAATTCAGTTTAACCTACTGTATGGTGTCAATGTGTGTAAATTGCAGTTGGAGACTGGTTATTAAAAGGAAAAGTCAAGGATGCCTACCAAGTATTTATTTACCTACAGTTTGTCAGGAGCGTTAGGGTTATATTGAAATAGATTAACTGTTTCTCATTTTAGGCTGGTACATGTAGGTAACTTCCATTTAGTTTATGTGTCAGAAGTTGTTCTACAGAACAAGACAAAACACTTAAAGGTACATCCATTGTGTTTCATAAAATTTTATTTGGCTTTAATACGCTCCAACCCACCACATGTGCTGTCTACAGTACAAATACATTCACTCAGCTTGCATATTTATCCCCAATCACCAAATATATCATAATTACTAGTTTCCAATTAAAATTGAGTAACATCATTATTCATGTGTAGAAACCGAAACTGCACGTCCCATTGACATGCACAGTAGTTATATGACTCATTAAACATTATCTCACCAAATTTGTCACTCTGTCTGTTATAAATAAGATTCCAAAATTACGTTTGACTCATTGACGCGCGCCACACGCTCTGCATTGTCCGGTTTTCGGTCAGAAATCACTACTTTTACCTTCATATCGTCAATATGCTAAGTCTACTATCATTAAAATGGTGGTTTTCGGTAAGAATCGGTACATCTCGATAAAGTAACACCATTTATAACATTTGGCACATGTGACCCCAAACAACACAATGGATGTACCTTTAAAACCTGCGGACATCTGATCAACATATTATTCTATAACATTGAAATATGTTATTCGATATGTTATTACATGAGAAAACTATGTTATTATATTCAAATGATTTTGTGGACAAAATCGCCATCTGTATTTATCTTTGAACGTTTGATTTCAGCTAATACAGACCATGAAAACATATATTGGATGACATTTCTCTTGTTTCATAAGTTGTACATTTGTCATAAATATCGCTGGCGTCTTCACTATTTCTCCCTGCAAGGCTCAGTTAGCCAGTGTTGAAGTTGTGACTTGCGGATAAAAGGTGGCTTCTGCATGCAACAATGTTTGATGATAAAGCCTCCGCTAAACGAATTGAATATGTGTTTATTTACTAAAGGGACCACAGGCCCATGATATAGATATAGTAAAGGGACCACAGGCCCATGATATAGATATAGTGCAGACATGTGTTGTATTGTAGTGAACGATGGTAGCATGAAATAGAAATTATATAAGAGGGAAATCTTTAAAGAACGTAAGTCTTGTCTTTTCTGCTTAGGAGAGAACTTTAGAAAGATTCTTTCAAATTATGCCTTATGACAGGCATCTTGTCTAAAGTTCCCAGTAATATTTTGGAATGAGTGAACTTCTTAAATTATGATCAAATGGACACACTAAATAAAAATGGTACTCAGTATACAATGGACACAACCTCTCCGATCTGGGGATAGTCCAGCTCCTGTCGATTCAATGAGTAAAACATAATTTGAACAGCAAAGTCAGATGAAATTAGTAATATAAACTTAAACGATAGTTTCGAGGAAATATAAATAACTGAACTGGTCCTAAAGAAATCTAGCTTTGTGAAAGACTTTATATCTACGCTCCAACCTTGCTTCGCAATGTCAATACACCTTTCTTTAAATTGAGAAATAAATAAAAGGAGAAGTGCTAATGGTTAATACAAAAAATAGCGCAGGAAATGTATGCAGTTTTCACATCCTGAATAAAACCAATACAAAAGAAGATTGATGATTGAATGGTAAATCTACCATATTAAATTTCGATAGTCAAAATAAAAAAGCAAAACCATATTCTATATGTCTTTAAAGATATATTATTCTGTAAATGATAATCTATATTAGTTTTACAATAATACTTTTTTATGATTTACTTTTAATTGCCCAGTATAATACCATTTATACGTATCTCTCTCATTGATTCGTGGATATAACAATAGTGAATTTCTGCGCTTTGTTTCAGTGGTCAGCTTCAGCCAACATGCCAACAAACTCGTCAATGTGTGCCCTGAAACTGATAATGTTTGGTATTTTGATTATTCTGATAGGTTAGGTAATATAGATTATTACCCGAGAAAGTGTGTCATATGACTTTTACGAAACGAGTGTGAATGTTTGTATTGGCCGAGCGAGGGTTATACATAAATTGCACGAGTTTAGTAAAAGTAATATGACACACTTCCTCGGGTAATAATTTCTTTATTACCGAATCTATTCCCATTTGAATCGTGTAGATATAGCCAGGAAACGACACACATCTCTTGCGGCGGCAAGCTACAGTGACGTCACGAACCATTGTTTTATGACGTCACAGACGGGAAGTCGCGATGAAACAATGGTTGCTATGCAAAGGTGATATGTGCACATGTGCTCGTATTGAAAATACCATATGGGTAATAATTCAGATTGTCAAATCACCTTTATTTTTTTTGCATGTTTTAGATTAGAAATTTAAGGACACGTCACAACAGTGTCTATTCATACCAAGTTTGGATACATCCTCCCAACTTCGTCAGGGGAAGTAACAACAGAATGAAATAAAACAACGTCCTGATACATTAGAAGTTCAAACTTCATGAACTAGCGTCTTGCTACAGATGACAGAATATTACGATCGTGAATTTGAGATAGAAATAAAGTATATACTGTTTCGGTATTTACATTATTTATGTGTGTACATGTACATGAATGATTTATATTTTATCTATAACGTTTATACTCTTTTCTTGTTTTCAATGAAACAATGTGCATGTGTGAACCCATGACTGAAGCTTGCATGTGATTATTTGTACATGTATGTTGATTGTCTAATATTTGAATGGCAATATGCCTGTGTGGAATTTTTGTGTGATTTGTAGTGACTTTAAGATACAAATATAACATCAATATAAAATGAGACAACCATCACACATATTTAAATGACTTACTTATCAACAGTCAATGAACAATAATCAGACAAAATAAAGCTGGAGTATGATTTCATAGGTCAAAGTGAACTAACATCATAAACAACATTGAACATTTGTTGCACCTTGTGGATTGGAATTTCATATAAAAGGATGTGTCATTTTTCAGCTACCCTACTTCAATATTTCAGTTTGTTATGAAGGCCAGATATTAGTGAATCACGATTAATGAAAATGTGGCTTTGACAGATATATACGTGTGGTGTTTACAGTACCTGATTGCCTGCCACCAGAGCCCACACACTGAATGAACTGTTCAAACATATCATCAAATGTGTTTTTGGTAACACGTCTCTGTTACTCTGGATCACGTATCAATAACATTCAACATGTCAGTTGTATACGTCACAAGAGCTGTGAAGTGAAGTAAACCTGAACGTTATTCATATTTTAAAAACTGTTACTTTAGAAATATCTGACATGAAAGGTTCACTAATGTTAATCCTTAAATATAAATCAATGCTATATAAATCAATACTTATTCATGATATTTTACGCAAATTATCATACATTCATATTCATATATCATACCCCTTTTTAACTGTGTACTTGGATCTCTTAAGATCTCATCATATTTAGTCTGAAAATGGATCGTTATTGTTAAAATTGGCTGCCCTCAAAGTATTGGTTATAGTGAATTATGGTAAGATTTGTGATGAATCCTACCAACATAGACATTAAGAACACATGGAGTAACGTAAAACATATTGGTTGACAACCTTATGGGATACAGTCAACACTTAAATATGATATTGTTTTGTACTGGGGATCATACTATTTAAGCAGATTAAATGCACAATACTGCAATACTTATTGTTTCTTTCTGGTGCAAAAATTTAAGATTTTCTATTGGAACAACTTTCGAAGACTAATCATTATATGAAGAAATATAATCTTCATAATTAGTCATCAAACTATACCAAATGGTTTCAATTAGTCTGACAATGTTTTTCCAACTCTATGATCCTTCATAGTTGAATACAATATGAACTGTTATATGCTGAAGTGTGTCATCTGTGTCAACTCGTTCTTGTTCAGATTTTTAAAAATTCAAATGTTCACGCTTTCAAAATTTCACAAGCATTATGTAAGTGGTTATTAAGCAACGAGGAATCTTTGAGTGAGTGAGTCATAGCTTAACGCCCCTTCGGCAAAATTGCAGCCATTAGCAGTCAATAGCGGCGACGGATCATGCTCGTCAGGACACATGTCTTTTATACAGGAATCTCATAATAGTTATATTTAGAGTATAAGTAAACGTTAACAGCAGCTTATGCACATTGTTTATTACAGATATTGAATGATTTATATACAATTTATATTGTTTCAATGTACCATCGGCGTCACGCATAAATGTTTCAATTTACATCGATATATTTTTAAAAAATAATAAAGTAGGGCAAACTTTGTAACGCTCCATTCCTTAAATTTGATGGTCCTCGGCCATCATGGTTGTATACATGTATAGAGAAAAAAGAAAAGGGTTCATTACAAGCTAAGCAATTCAACATTATTAACAGACGCAATTTTGCAAGCACCCTCTGATCAAGGTTATACTTAATACAGTGATAAATAGGCAAGTATTGACATACATACCGGATACAACGAATCATAATTAACGTTGTCCTTCCCGCATTGTCTGACAATGAATGTATATAGACGACACACCTGCTCAACACATCATTAGGGCTAACATACAGAAGTTGAAAGAGAACCACACTTCTCTCATGATGGTTAAAGGAATAGTATGACATGTGCAGGAAGCCGATACAGTTGAAACCAAAACTTTTAAAGTTCTAGGTATATATCGTTAAGAAGGTCAATCATATATTCATATGCTAAATAAGAATAACCTTAAGAGTGGATATTAGCGATCTATTTAAGTCCAGACAATTGATGATGACACGACTGTGGTAACCTTTTCAAAGGCTCAACTGTTACTAATAGGCCAGGACCATTAGTCAAAAGATATGGACAACCCGGAAAAAAATAGTAGAAAGCTGATTTTTTCTGAAGACCTTAAAAATATCTTACTTATATCAATGGCACAAAGTTCTGCAAATTCTAGCTGGTGGCTTTTTCAAAATGGCCACCATTTCCAAGATGGCCGCCGGCGTTTCGGTAAATTGTTAAATAATTTTTATTTTTAAGTTTATCATGTCATTTCATATATCAAATGAAAGCCCTCTTCAAATGGAATCCAAAAAATGCATAGTTTAATAGGGTAATTAGTGTATCCATTATTGGGTTTTGAAAATTGCACACTCAACAGTTGCTTCATTGGTTCAAGAGGAACATCCTTGAAGTTTTGTCGCAACTCCCTACTGCTCACAACAACCTGGGTACGTCGAACTGAGGTGCTTGCTAACTCGCAAAAGCTTGACTCGAGGACGAGTCACTTTGTGGAGGGGGTGTATGTGGCAAGGTGAGATGAAAGTGTTCCTACTGGCTTCCTACGGGGCTACTGGTCCCGGCTTCGATTCCCACTGGAGGTGATCTCACAATCACTTCTGTTACAGCTTAATGTAGTGTGCAGTCCAAGTTGACAATCATGAGAAGAGTAAAATCGCTAGTTTGCCTTTTGTAAATGAAGATCATTACCGGCCCGACACCATCCACTCTGACCTGTGTTTTGCACTACAATTGGCCGAAAAACATGCATTTGTCATTTGATCTACTTCTGTATTTCAGAGCAGTTGAAATTGTGAAATCTTCAAAGCTGAACAAGATTATTATTCACCTTGGAACTATTCATTTACTGATGTCATATATGGGATCGATTAGATATGTGGTGGGAGGCAGTGGGTTGGAAGATTTATGGGCAACTTTCTTTGCTCCAAACAGTGTAATTCATCTGATAAGTGGTAATGCATATGCCTGAACCCAACGTGCCCATTTCTTTCTTCATGTCATCATGCCTACTCTGTTAGAAACACCTGGTTGTATGGATGTCACTCTGCTCAGAAATGTCCACCAATCCCTGCTGAATGGAGAACGTTCTACTGATGCAGTCATAAATGAAGAATGTGTTCAAAATCTGCTGCCAATGCGAGTAGGACAGGCAAAACTCTGGACTGCATATGTTAAGCAAGTATCAATTCTACTTTAAATCCGAGCTGAACGCACAAGAACTTGGAATTTGCATCTTGATGCAATCACAGAAATGATCCCACTGTTTCATGTTGCAGGTCATCTTGCTCATGCAAAGTCTGCTCGCCTCTATGTTGACCAAATGGTCTTATGACCAATCCTACAAGTACAGACACATTCTTGAGTGGGAAATTAGTGATCAAACACAATTTAGAAGAATCTAATGAGATTGTTGAAAGTATCTGGAGATATGACACTTGGCCATGGCACCAATGATAGCACTTTTTATCCCACCGGTATGTAATACCGTGGGATATAGTCGTCGCCCTGTCCGTCTGTCCGTCCGTAATCATTTCGTTTCCGGAGCAGAACTCGAAAACGGTTCATGATATCCTGTTGAAACTTTCCATGTGCATTACCCACCAACTGAAGTGGTGCCTTTTGATATTTTGAGATTTCTGAATATTTTATTATTTTTCGTTTCCATAGAAACGTGTTGGATTTGGGCTTTGTTCAGAGAGTCGTAGGTTCGTTTCCGGAGCACAGTTCCAAAACTATTCATCATATCTTCCTGTAACTTTGCATGTGTATTACCCAGTAACTGAAGTGGTGCATTTTGATATTTTCAAATTTCAGAATTTGTTTTTGTTTCGTTTCCAAACACGTTGGATTTGGACTTTGTTCAGGGATAGGTCTGCTTCTGTTGTAGAACTCCAAAACCCTTTATCATGCCTCAAACTCACCATGCGTATTACCCCCTAACTGAAGTAATTTATATACAATTATCTGTCAAATATGTGTTTTATTGATTATGTGGGACCGGTGGGATATGTCATCTTCTGATGACTCTTGTCTTAAAATGAGTCCATTCCATGCCACGCTGCATTCCAATATGTGATGCTCTGAAAAAGTTCAAAGATGCACACACACACACTTGCGCTTGAGTAGCATGTCTAGAGGTGCGAGAAACTATGAAACACATGTTCTTCAACTGACTGAAAATGCACAAGGTTATTGCTAGAAAATCGGCAAATACAGATCCAGCAATTTCAGTTGGAAGCAAAGCAGAATTAGCTATAACTGATCAAATATGTGTAAACGTAGCCAAATCACAGTGAGTGGGGTTGAATTGGAAGTAAATTCAACCATGCTATTCATGAGAGTCACATGTGTGAAATGAAATCATATCTCCTCCACGAGTTTGCAAAGCAACCACCCTCGTATTTCAAAACTTCTCTGATAAAGGAAAACACAAACGGTATAATGGCAAATCTTCTCATATCACTGTGATTTCTGACGATGAACTCCCGGGAGATGCACTCTTTGTCTATGATGGTGGTCACCTTCTCCGTTGTCTTTCCTGACCTGTTGATGTTACATATGGTCAGATCTGTGACCGTTATATATTGCACATAATCATTATGTGGTTCAGAACCCATAGTAGTGTTTGATGGATATGATTATAACATCTAATGTTTGCACATGCAGCTTCTGGGTGTGACACTATCTCAACTCTCTATAATCAAGGAAAGAAGAAAGATGTAGCCCTCCTGTTGGACAATGCTCAAAACTGGGATTCTTTGGATATGTTCGATCAGCATGGAAGTTCCCAGGATGACATAACTTGTGTTTCAGAAACATTCCTTTTGCAATTCTATGTCTCTGGACAACCATTGATGCAACAAGTATTTCAAATCAGTCCATAGAGCTAGATTATCATCCACTTTCAAATTGTAATCACTCCCTCCAACATCTTCAGAACATACCTCAAATAGACAGACATGTAGCAAAAGCAATGAAGTTGTAAAAGTTATGAAGATTTTTTCTTTTGGATGTAAGACACGAATTGTGGTAACTAATGAACTTGTTTTAAAGCTAGGTTCAAGCCTGTTTACTGGATGTCATGGAAACTGCACCAGTCTTTGATTTAAGTGACTTACTATGAATACATGATATATGTATTTGACAACGATTATAGTCATTATTACACTACATTTCCTTTCCACAATAATGAGTTGCACATTTCTGAAAAGATTTATAGCCTTTCTTTTACACTACATGCCATGATTGGCACAAATGTATTATACAAGTCGACGATCCAGCAAATCCCCGTCCAAAAGGGCTGCCATTTGGAAAATGCCACCAGCTGGAATATGCAAGTCAACTTTATAACTGAAACCTCCAAATGCACAAATGTATTTCTAATTGTTTTAATCATCAATACACGTAATATGATTTTTATGTATCATCATTAATCATGATAAGCATGGTTTGGGTTTGGAAATTATGTTTTAAAATAGTAAATCGAAAAAAGGTATTGAAGACATTTTCAAAACCCAATAATGGATAAACTAATCACCCCATGTGGAAAAACTATTTGGTTTCGGAATGCACTTGAAGAAAGCTTTCATTTGAAAAACGCTGGCGGCCATCTTGGAAATGGCGGCCATTTTGAAAAAACCACCAGCTAGAATTTGCAGAACTTTGTGCCATTGATATAAGGACAATATTTTAAAGGTATTCAGAGAAAATCAGCTTTCTACTATTTTTTTCCACCTCATGTCTAATGGTCCTGGCCCATAAGAGAGGAACAGAAACATCAAACAGGACTCAACTATAGATATTATGGATAGGGGATTTACATAAACTGTTTATTGATTGGAGGTAATGCATTTTAATAGTGTTGTTATCAAATCTAACTTGAAGAACTATAAAGATTATTCGGCTAGTTGCTAGGAAATTCTACATCTTTAAAACTCTTCAACATAACATTATCGACCACCCCTTTTTGGTATTAACAATTATAAAATCTACAATAAATTGTCAAAGTGTTAGGAAAATTATTTATCAATGAAGGATTGGTATTTTCTATTCATAAAAAATAATGGTAATAATAAATATATAATGGATGATAATGAGTTTCGTAGACATTGACATGCACAAATAATGAAGTCTAACTGGGAGTTCAATGTTACGGAAGAGACAGGTTAGTGTCTTCTTTAATATGATGAAATGTCATCATGATAATTACTGTGCTAAGCTGCTCTGCCTTGTAAACGAAAATGGAGAGGAATACACAGACAGCATAGTTATTACTATGCAGGAAACAGTTATTAATAAGACGATTGCCTTGTTTTTACAAGGAAACTTGGGGGTTATAGCTTCTCATAATTCTTTATTATTTATTTAAACAATTTAAAAAAAAAAATTAGTTTCACTGTGTACATATGATACCAAATCACACTGTCAAACCGTCCAAAATATTCCTTAAGTAAATGTGGTCATAAATAAGAGAATATTATGAAATAAACAAGTGGAGGACACTCTTTATTAAGATTTACTAATTATTCCGCGTCGCGGTGTCCTGTTTTGCTCTGTGGACATTGATACTGATTTAGGGATATCACATGTGAAAGACAAACGCGAGCGTGGATACATGGCCTTCAAAGAAACATTACTCAATTAGCAGCAGCTGAAGTACAGTTCATCTAAACTGACATCCCTTTAATCCAATAATTCCTATCACACATGCAAAACATACCATATCGTTGATAGATATATGATAAATCTATTTATCATATATCTATCAATGATATGGGATGTTTTGCATATATGATAGATGTCAGGAAACCGCAACCATATCGCTGCCCGGTCCGAAAATCCATATCAATATCAGCCCGGGTGACGTTTGGTAAGAGTGATCTCCCTTTGCTAACTCAGGGTAACGTAGTAACACCACAAGTGAAGCACTGCCAGAGTGGTTCGTTTCAGAGTAGTCCCCTATCAAGGGTGTCGTTAACGCTTTTAACTTATTTTGTTCAACATATAATCAAATATTCTATTAATTGAAAAATTGAGGCACGGCTTACACATTTTTTTAACAAACTGTATATAGTGGAGGTTTTGTTTATTTTATAGTAAATTTTCGAATGGAAACTACATCATATTCTATATATTTCTTTAAACTTTTTGTATTGCTTTAGAAAAAGTATGATATATGATAAAAGGGTTACAACATGTAATTTTTCATATCATAACCCCATATCAGCCCTCTATCCATATCAGCCCTCTGGCCTACGGCTCTCATTTTCCGAATGTACTTGGACAGTCAGGCGTATTGCATGTCTTGTCTCTTTCAACAGGACTACTAGTTTTGGATTCTTTCCTGATACACAGTTCGCAGTAAAGTGTGCAAAGTAGTTTAATGTGGTATAAATCCAATTTGAGATGTCAACTTGTCCATATGTTAAGAAACGTAGTCAGATAACTGAAGTGTATGCATGTTAGGAGACGTTCATGAAGAATATGTTTATGTTTGTTGATGATTAACTGCTGTGAATCACAATGTATCAAACTTAATGGATTCAATGAAATATCATTTTACTTTCGTAAGTGACTTTGTCCAATCCAAAGTGAGTTAGATTTGAAGCACATGTTTATATTCAGTGGACCCTTGACAAGGGGGTAACATGCTTTGGATATTCGAAACATATCCTAGATAATTCTTGTTGGTCTAAACACACAAAACATATTTCCATATATCTTGCTAACACTTTTAGTAGACGAAAGCTTGCTAAACTCTACTGGTGATGGACAATAAAAAATCTATTGAAAAACGATATCAAATTTATGCATTGTGTATAGATTTTGATGTATATTGTATATTGCAATTCCTGCTCTTACATGATACTGTTAAGGTTTCTTCATCTACAGTCGTTGTGTTTCCAGCGGCGAAATAACTATTGTTTCAAGGACGATGATATGAAATTTAAAATCAAGTTACATATATGTTTGACATCAAGGAAATTAATATATCGGAAATTGCTGATGCTGCTTAAGATACAGAGGTATATAATGCAAATGAGATGTAGCTCAGTTGGTAGAGTGTCCGCTCATCACCCGGAAGACCGGGGTTCGATTCTCGGTCGCGTCATACCAAAAGACGTTAAAAGATGGGAGTTGTTGCTGCCTTGCTAGACACTCAGCATTATAAGGACAGAACAATGCATGAACTGGCGCTGCACTGTGGCTGCCGGGTGCTATTTGCACACAAAGAATTTCCTATGTACATTGTATTACGGACAATAAAGAGTTATTATATTATATATTCATTCCTAGCATTGCATGCACATATGCAATTTTCCATAGGGCTTTCTTTGATGTAAATCTTCAGCTACGAAATGGCGTTTTTCTTAGGGCGAAATAATCATGTGTTCAAGGACGATGGTATATATTTCGATATCAACTGAGAGAGTTACATACATTTTTTACTTCAATACAATGAATATCTCTAATATTGATGAAGCTGATTAAGATACAATAAGGTATAATGTATTTATCCGAATTTATTTTGGTATATAAAGGAGCTCAACAATTGTCGGGATCAGAAAACAAGATACTTTTTTAATGTTTCTGCTGAATAGTTGATCTGTTTTTGGCAATTGAAAATATTTAGGATTAACAGTATGTTCCAAAATTCTTTCATTCTTATGGAAAATAGATTCTCATAAAGTAGTAGTCATAACTCGGTCAGCTCTTCACAAACAACTTGACTAGGTTGAATGACTTCATCCATGTTTCCTTATGCTTTTAAACTAAATTCATTTACATTTTAATTGTTCTTACCGTATTTGTATCACCACGCATATTCTAAGCATATTTTATTAGTGTATAATTATCAACACAAATGAAATTATTTACAACTTGATTTAAATCGGATTTTAACTAAAATGAAATAAAATAAAAATGTCATTCTGATTTATTTCCCCTGGTATTTTTTCTTCCTCCTTTACAGAACAGCGTCGGCAAGAACATCGATGCAGTATTGTACCCGTTCACCTTACTAAAAGCCGTTGTTATGCACATCCCAAGTACATTGTTCATGCTCGTTGCAATATTACATGAATCCAATTTAAAGGATATTTTTAAAATGGAATCCACGTTCAGGAATTCCTGTTTCCTTTACGATAATCTCAATTATTTCAACAATACGTGCTGACAGCTAGCTTGATATAATGGATATCTTTTCGGGTCATTGGATTCTGTTTACACTAGAAGAAGACCATTTGTAACTAAGACCACATAGTTAACCTGATTCATTGCCTTCATGAGGACTTTAAAATTAAAACTTATGGCTTTTGTAAAGTATAATTTTAGTTAAATATTCTATAATAAAAGGTGTTCATCAAATTATGGACAGACAATATTAATGCTATACATGTTTGTTAATAAACTAGTCAAGTATGCACCACCTATATGTGTATAATTGCTTTTCCAACTAGATATAATGATCGTAGCGCATGGACTAATTGGTTCGTGAAGAAGACAAGGAATTAATGAATGATCAACTTCTTTATTAAACAATGGTGACGTTTCTGTATGGACCATTTCACCATTATCAGTCAGATTAGGATCTATACAGAAACGTATATACCGAAATGCTGTCATTGTTAAATAAAAGTTGATCATCCATAAAGTTTGTGTTGTTTTCATCACAACAAAGTCTAGCTTCCCTCTCAAACAGTTGTTAGTTGGTAAGTCTTGACAACGTTGTCATGTGTGATCCGTTAAATTCATCTCCCAATATGAACAGTTTATCCACAGTTAAAAGGGGACTAATTACTTAAAAACGAATATTGTATTTTGCCTATCGCGAAGCCAAAGTCTCTTAACTCATGCCTTAGTACTGTACAAGTAATAACAAAGTTTTATCCTAAATCTTTCTTTACAAAATGATGTATCTTACTTTCAAAGGTCAAAGAGTTATGTAAAATATAGTTTAATAACGTTTCATAATTATAGACGTCAAAGGTATATTTCTTATGTGCTTCTTATTACAAACTTCGTTGTTTAATAATACATTCATAATTTAAATTTCTTGCACACAGGACAAAAAGTTGTGGAATCCATTTTTCAAACTCTTGTTAACGCGATATCTCATATATTTTTCCAAAGTCTTCAAATTTGATGTCAGCCTACATTGTGGGAAGACGCAGACACCAGTCGGTTTTGGTGACCTTGACCTTATTTTCAAGGTCACCGCGACACTTTGACCACTTTTCGAACTCTTGTTAACGCGATATCTCATGACCGGTTAGATATAATGTCTTAATATTTTCTGACAGCCTATATTGGCGATTTACGCAGACACCTGTCGATTTTGATTACCTTTAGCTTATTTTCAAGGTCACCTCAATGCTTCGACCACTTTTCAAACTCTTGTTAACGCAATATCTCATGAAACCAAGCACCCAAAGTTGTCAAAGTTGGTGTCAGTCTACATTGGGGGATGACGCAGACACCAGTTGATTTTGGTGACCTTGGCCTTATTTTCAAGGTGACTAAGACACTTGACCAAATGATGTGTCTTGCTAAACTCAATGTTAACGGCGGGGGACATTGCCATGTTAGTGGCAAACACTTGTTAATCTTAAAACAATACTAAAAGTAGTAACTCAGTTTTAAATGCTTCTTGTAATCAACTTTCACAAACCGTGTGATCTTCAAGGTACGTTTCTGTCTACTTTAAGCACAAAGTTCGTGCCATCATTATTTTCTAGACAGAGTTCAATCTCGATTATCTAGGAATAATATAACATCGCATGGCAATAGTGATAATTGTTATTTATGTCTTTAAAGAGAACATTTCAACTTGCCATATCAGTCATCTATTACAGAAGAAATTCTTAACTAAACAGTCGTTGGCAGTGTAACTGCACTTCTACATGTCAATGTACTGAAACCATTTGATTTGACTTTTTGCTGTAGCTGTATGTTATACATTATTAATCAGTTTATATAGTTTCTTTATAGTTTGTATTACAAAGAAGATACAACCAAATTATGTTTATAGTCACATGACAAAGACACGTGTGCATCTGCATACTTTACACAGGAAATTAGGTATTTAAATTATTTACTCACGCGATATAAGATATAAGTCGAACCTATTTAATTATTTTTTATCTAGAATATATGAAAGAAATGAGCATGTGGCCATGGTTGTGAACGTGTCTTTCATTACTTCCTTGAAAACCTCTGGTATAACATTCAAAGAGAAAAAAATGTTTAGAACTATTGTTCAGAGAACTAAGTGATATTATTATTATCTTATATAGCAAAGAAGGCCTTGCTATTTCTTTAAATAAAAATAGTTTCTAATGTGTATATACATGTACATGTATTGAGATCTGTCAAATTTAATCTTCTGTAACTTTTCTTGTACATATTCCAACTCCCTGTTCGTCTTTGCTGTACGCCTTTGTGATATGAATTATGAAGCTATCTGGATATGGCTATTGCGTGTTTGAACAATTGTTCCCAGTCCCGTTTATTATGTATTTGATTTGACATACAGTACATTTACTCGCACGTATTTAAAACACATTCAGACATTCCCTTAAACAGGATTAATCAGCCTTTAAATACAAATCACAAACTGTGTACTTGTGTCTGTTTCGAGACCCACAATTGCATTTAGAGACATCCAGGTAATATTCTAATCTACTTAGTATGAGTGTATTCTGATGGTAAAAGCAGACGCCATCACATGTGTGTTTTGACACATGATAGTGCTATTTGTAAAGTGTTTTTGTTGTTTAGAAAAGTTAGATGGCATGACTTAAGTTGCAATTAAGAAAGAGGAGCTACATTAATAATTTATAGATGTAAAGGTAATAAAGTTTGGTCACAATTTAAATTACTTCTGATATTAAGATGTCTACAGTTACGTACAACGTTTTTGAACAAGGGCACTCGGAGACAACCTCTATGCTGAAGTTAAATTTGATCAGTTAAATCACCAGATGTGTTCAAATATTAATACTGCAATGATTTCATGAAATCTTGTTGAGTCAAAACATATTTTATAGGGCAGCATAGCACGTTTTTCGTTCAAATAAGTCGATGAAATGTATTTGAAAAATAATGTCACCAATAGTAAAACACCTTTCTCTCTTTGGAAAATCAAGTTAATTAAGTTGGGTAAAACAATGGGAATCAAATAATAAAATGTGTTTACATTAAAATGGCCGCCACGCAATGTTTGCTTTATCCAACAAATCGTTATTACCACTACGGATAAATGATTTGTGTAATAAGATTTTTTACCTTCTAAAGTAAACTTAAAGGACATAAATAAATCATTATAAATAGGAAATTTGAAAACACAAAATTTGAAAAAAAACGTGCTACAGCCCCTTTAAGTCAAGAAGTAATTTGATTTGATTTGATTTGATATGAAAAGCATTCATAAAATCCAGAGACATGATAATGAGGGAAAGTGTTTAAATATCGCAAAAATAATGTTCATGATATGCCATTATAACCATTTCTGGTGCATTATACTAAAAACAAATTTGTTAATGTACTGCATCATCATGAATTTTCCAAGATAACTGTAGTATATATATTGTTTTTTTAATTACTGAAATTAATATATACAAAGTGTTATTGTTATCTTAGCAAGTTATCCTTTATAACATGCGTTCTTGATATGGAAGCCTGTGATATCAGTGTAGTTTTCAGGCAATCACCTCTTAAATTTAGTTTTGTCCGCATTTATCCCTTACCTTCATGTTTTATGCTGTCTTGAAAACTATAAATGTTATTATAAATTACATATTTGTTTACCAAAGTATTAATTCGCAAACCACATAATGCTCAAGTCATAAGTCAACTCGACAGAGATCAGACGTCCACAGGAAACAAATACTATCATGTTCTGTAAACACAATGTCTGCATGTCTGTAACATTACACCTTGGCCAGAAGGACATGCTCGAATGACGTCAAATCTCTTTTGATCCCTTAGCCGACAGTTAAGAGGTTCTCCCAAGATCCCATTTAGTGTCAATCATTCTAAGGGTACACTTCTCTTCGACATGAATGAAATAGATTCTCAACTTTGCAATACTATTATTGTTGTCAAACGTTTAAAATCACTAACTGCTTTGTGACATAGATAGTGTTTACAATAAACTACTTGGCCATTAGTTCTAGAAAGTAAAGAACTCCCTCAATACAGACTCTGATATAAAGTGGTAAGTCTGTTTTGTATGATGGCCGAGAGGGGACATCGCTCTTTCGCCCTCTGGTATCAACACGACAAAGCGATAAAGCGATATAGTCACACGACAAAGCGATAAGGCTGCACGACAAAGCGATAGAGCAACACGACAAAGCGATAACGCCGCACGACAAAGCGATAACGCCGCACGACAAAGCGATAACGCCGCACGACAAAGCGATAGTGTCGCACGACAAAGCGATAGTGTCTCACGACAAAGCGATAACGCTGCATGACAAAGCGATATAACAACGCGCTAAAGCGATAATAACAGCACGATAAAGCGAAAGAGCGATAAAGCGAAAGAGCGATAAAGCGAAAGAGCGATAAAGCAAAAGAGCGATAAAGCGAAAGAGCGATAAAGCGAAAGAGCGATAAAGCGATAATAACAGCGCGATAAAGCGAAAGAGCGATAAAGCGAAAGAGCGATAAAGCGAAAGAGCGATAAAGCGAAAGAGCGATAAAGCGAAAGAGCGATAAAGCGAAAGAGCGATAAAGCGAAAGAGCGATAAAGCGATAATAACAGCGCGATAAAGCGAAAGAGCGATAAAGCGAAAGAGCGATAAAGCGAAAGAGCGATAAAGCGATAATAACAGCGCGATAAAGCGAAAGAGCGAAAGAGCGAAAGAGCGATAAAGCGAAAGAGCGATAAAGCGAAAGAGCGATAAAGCGATAAAGCGAAAGAGCGATAAAGCGAAAGAGCGATAAAGCGAAAGAGCGATAAAGCGATAAAGCGAAAGAGCGATAAAGCGAAAGAGCGATAAAGCGATAATAACAGCGCGATAAAGCGAAAGAGCGAAAGAGCGATAAAGCGATAGAGCCATAAAGCGATAAAGCGAAAGAGCGATAAAGCGAAAGAGCGATAAAGCGATAGAGCGATAAAGCGATAGAGCGATAAAGCGATAGAGCGATAAAGCGATAGAGCGATAAAGCGATAGAGCGATAAAGCGATAGAGCGAAAGAGCGATAAAGCGAAAGAGCGATAAAGCGAAAGAGCGATAAAGCGATAAAGCGAAAGAGCGATAAAGCGAAAGAGCGATAAAGCGAAAGAACGATAAAGCGAAAGAGCGATAGAGCGAAAGAGCGATAGAGCGAAAGAGCGAAAGAGCGAAAGAGCGATATTGACATGTCGACCTTCATCTTTTACATAACAATAGAATACTGGTTTCATTCAATTTCTTTTCATTTCACTTGATATTTGATTCACTTAACATAAGAACGATTTTGATAAATGATTCCACTTTAAATCCCCAAAGGTCGCTATTATATAAATATAATTAATACAAGTTTATTTTGTATTAAGAATTTGAATAAACATCTATAAAACAACTTACGGTGAATAATTGAGAAATCCATGCTAATTAAAACAGACATCTGCAACTCTAATAGATTAATTCAAAACGCTGACATGGTGTGTGTAAACCTGTACATAAATACTTTCTTAGACATACTTTATGTGACTGGTTATTATTGATTTAATTGAGCAAAACAAAGTTTATATAAATTTAAATCGGCGCACTCTGATTTCTTCTACTTACTCTATATTTTTACTGAAAAAGCTGTCAAATATAGCTTAAAATCATTAAATATGTCTGACACTCGGCATCCCAAAAAATGTTATATATGATGTTAAAAGGTATAGAAAATAATAAAGTTAATTGGGCTTCGAAGTTTCCAGATTTATTGTACAGTTTGGGCTTCATCTTCCCACGCAAGGCCTAACTAGCGCCAGTCTCCAAACTGGCTAATTAGCTAATTGGCTAATTGGGCTTTGGTTTTGATTGGGACCAACAATTTGTTTATCTTCCTACTTCGTGTTTCTCAAAATTTCTGTGTCGACTTAAATGTATTCATGAACTGAATTGGTATAGTTCACTTCAAAACGGCACCAACTCCATATCTTACTCTTATTTTAAAGCTTCACTGTCTAAAAAATTATATTTGAATGTGGTTGTTGTTAAAATGTTTAGAGTATTCGGGCAATTTACGTGTTTTTCATTTAAGAATTGAAACGGGTCGGTTTTATAATATAGATAGAAATGATAGATTATGTTTACAATGCGACGACGGCTATAATTGAGGATGAAAACCATTTCCTTCTTGTGTGTTCCAAATTTAAAGAGCTCCGCCTGAATCATTTGCCGGAAACTGTTTGTACAAATCCAAATAAAACTAAATTTAAAATCCTCATGTCAATATCGAATTGTAAACTTGTAATTTAGCAAGCTTTATTTTTCATGCCATGTACCAAAAATGTTAATTGAATGACTGTTGCTGTACACATCATGTCTTGTCATATATACGATATGTAGTTACGGGCCGATGGCCTACACTTCAGAAATAAAGAATTGAAATTGATAACTTCTGATATATATTCATCAACATAATGTAAGAAACAAGTTTGGAAATATATTGTAATAACACTGGTATATTATTTAGACATTCACTAACAAATCAAAGGAAAGGATAAAATAATCTATATCATTATCAAAATAAAATATGTAAATTTGTTTACTGGGTTACATTGTGCACATCATGACGTATAAGACACTATTAGGCTATATCACAGTAGAATATTTGTGTGACATTGTGTATTAATATGTGCGACAGGAATAATTCTAAAGGGTCTGATTCATGAAAAAGCACGTTTTGGGTAAATTTATTGAAAATGCGAACTCCGCGCATCGCCATGAATCATTAGTATGATGGTAATAGGTTGTACGCCTTCAGTGCATGGAGCTCAGCGACATTCGAATGCGTATTTGAGGTTACAAAATCGTCTCTTTCACACTTGAATGGCTTCATTCTGCTCACATAAAGAGATAGTTTTAATCAGAAAGGAGGCCCATGGCATTATACAGTGCATAGTAATAAAATACATTTTCCTGACTGTTGAGGACATCCTAGTTGTTTACATCTATTTCGCTAAAGAGTTAAACAATTGAATATATTTTTCATAACCAGGAATTCAATGTAATATATGGGTAAAGTCTTTCTTAAAACATTGAGAAATGGATAAATAATACAAAAGGGTATTCTGACTCAGTGAAAAGTATATGTTCTTGATAAAAATGAGACGTTTTGACCCTGTCGGTAGTGCTTGTAAACACATAAATTTGCAAACTGATTAATACGGAACAACCAAAGAGTCAGCTTCTATTTTTTGTTAACTTTTCTGTCAAACGTGTTTCAATTCCCATGTACTTTGGGTTTTATCCGAGCGTGGGTAATTTTCCCGTTTCATCATAATTCAACAATTATTCTTGTCGTGAAAAGGGATTTTATTATATGTTTGGTGTGACGTTCATCACAATGATAATTGCGGACATTGAACGTCAATCATTATAACAAAATAATTCTCTTTATTAATATCATTTAGTGATTGGCGCTTAAGGGTTAATTTTCAATAACAGTCAATACTTCTTGATAAAATACTACAATGCAACACTGAGTGTTCCTTTTAAAACCCATTGAGTATGTTGTTGGAGTCACATTATGTCAAACGTAATAAATGAAGTTATTTTATCGAAAAGTACTGATTGCTGATGAACATTATCAATTTTAGGCTAGTTCATTTAGTAGTGATATTATAAAGGTGAAAGTCACGATTTATTATTGAAAACTTGACAAAGATGCGGGTTAATTGGTTAAATGTAAGTTTGGAAACTTACCTTTAATAGACAGTCAGATGTGGGTTGGTAATATGTAATTGGTCATATAACTACTGTGCACATATAGGAAACGTATAAATTCGGCTTCTTCACGTACAAAATGCTGTTGCTCGACTTTATTTGATTAGCATACATTTGGCGTTAGGGAATGAATATGCAAGTCAAGTGAAATTATTTGTACTTCAGAATAAATCAGAATATCTGGTCTGTCGGCATGCATGAAGGCAAAGTAAATATTCCTATAAATTTTTAATGGCTCTTTAAAACATACAGTAAATGTTTTATCCATATGCATTATTTTTACATTTTATCTGTAAATAAGTTTTTTGGATATAAGATTATTCAACCAAAAGCGTATATATTTCAGCATTTAGTGGATTCACATATCGTTATCAAGTAATGAATAACTAAATACCGGAAACCATTTTATTTTAATTCGTGTGAGTAACTTAGTTTTGATGGTTAAATCACCATATCACCAAAAATACCAGTATTGACCTGTATTAAGAACATGACACACTATAAAGTAATTAAGTATGTGAAATAAATATTCAAATTTCATACTACGTATCTATAATATATTGATTATAGTTTCTGTTTGCATATAAACCTATGGTTTTTCATATCATTAGTAAATGTCAGAGAACATGTGGAGCTATTGATACTGTAGAGTATAGTTGGTTACCATTGCAAAGTCAAATGGTATCAGTTCGCGAAATTGCACGTCACATGTTGTCATAGTAACATGATCTGCATGAGCCTGGGAAAAAATCAATTATTCGTGCTGTAATCCGAGATTTGCTCTTTGAAAAGACTCAAAATTGTGACTCTTGCCTCAATGTTTAAGAAGTAAATGCTTTGCAAAATAAAAGTGAATGTTTTTCGGAAACTGGGATATTGGCTAACTGCATGCTGTACAGTTTGCAATTACTATAAATGTGCTCGTGGAACACCTTGGAATACAATACCTTGAAGTTTTACCAAAATGAGACCAATAGAACCATTCTGAATGAAATTCATAAATGACGCCATAACGTCAAATCAACATCAGCAAAGACAGGGGTTTTGCATCAAACAACTTCACGGGAGTGTTTGCACATGTTCTAATTGCATTTAAAAGCTCATTTTGCCCTTCATCATCTGAACAGAAATGTGGCTATTTTCCTAGAGATTGATTATGGCACAATATAATGTTATCCAGAAGTTCTATACAAGTATTGACTTATCGTTACGTCTGCATGTGTTCAACACGTTATTATTATGATGTCATCAAAATTGGAATGCTGTGATGTTATAAATTTTCTCATTACAGCGTTATCAGTAATTACGAAATTGTTTAGTGGACTGGCGTTATTTTGCTGTTCAGTAGATATCCAAGTTTGTACGTCACCTTGTTGAGATTACTATTCATCTACATAGTAAAGCTTGCACAAGAAACTTACACATTGACTTTCAGAGCGATAAAGCGATAATAACAGCGCGATAAAGCGAAAGAGCGATAAAGCGAAAGAGCGATAAAGCGAAAGAGCGATAAAGCGAAAGAGCGATAAAGCGATAATAACAGCGCGATAAAGCGAAAGAGCGAAAGAGCGATAAAGCGAAAGAGCGATAAAGCGAAAGAGCGATAAAGCGAAAGAGCGATAAAGCGATAAAGCGAAAGAGCGATAAAGCGAAAGAGCGATAAAGCAAAAGAGCGATAAAGCGATAAAGCGAAAGAGCGATAAAGCGAAAGAGCGATAAAGCGATAATAACAGCGCGATAAAGCGAAAGAGCGAAAGAGCGATAAAGCGATAGAGCGATAAAGCGATAAAGCGAAAGAGCGATAAAGCGAAAGAGCGATAAAGCGATAGAGCGATAAAGCGATAGAGCGAAAGAGCGATAAAGCGAAAGAGCGATAAAGCGAAAGAGCGATAAAGCGATAAAGCGAAAGAGCGATAAAGCGAAAGAACGATAAAGCGAAAGAACGATAAAGCGAAAGAGCGATAGAGCGAAAGAGCGATAGAGCGAAAGAGCGATAGAGCGAAAGAGCGATAGAGCGATAGAGCGATAGAGCGAAAGAGCGAAAGAGCGATATTGACATGTCGACCTTCATCTTTTACATAACAATAGAATACTGGTTTCATTCAATTTCTTTTCATTTCACTTGATATTTGATTCACTTAACATAAGAACGATTTTGATAAATGATTCCACTTTAAATCCCCAAAGGTCGCTATTATATAAATATAATTAATACAAGTTTATTTTGTATTAAGAATTTGAATAAACATCTATAAAAACAACTTACGGTGAATAATTGAGAAATCCATGCTAATTAAAACAGACATCTGCAACTCTAATAGATTAATTCAAAACGCTGACATGGTGTGTGTAAACCTGTACATAAATACTTTCTTAGACATACTTTATGTGACTGGTTATTATTGATTTAATTGAGCAAAACAAAGTTTATATAAATTTAAATCGGCGCACTCTGATTTCTTCTACTTACTCTATATTTTTACTGAAAAAGCTGTCAAATATAGCTTAAAATCATTAAATATGTCTGACACTCGGCATCCCAAAAAATGTTATATATGATGTTAAAAGGTATAGAAAATAATAAAGTTAATTGGGCTTCGAAGTTTCCAGATTTATTGTACAGTTTGGGCTTCATCTTCCCACGCAAGGCCTAACTAGCGCCAGTCTCCAAACTGGCTAATTAGCTAATTGGCTAATTGGGCTTTGGTTTTGATTGGGACCAACAATTTGTTTATCTTCCTACTTCGTGTTTCTCAAAATTTCTGTGTCGACTAAAATGTATTCATGAACTGAATTGGTATAGTTCACTTCAAAACGGCACCAACTCCATATCTTACTCTTATTTTAAAGCTTCACTGTCTAAAAAATTATATTTGAATGCGGTTGTTGTTAAAATGTTTAGAGTATTCGGGCAATTTACGTGTTTTTCATTTAAGAATTGAAACGGGTCGGTTTTATAATATAGATAGAAATGATAGATTATGTTTACAATGCGACGACGGCTATAATTGAGGATGAAAACCATTTCCTTCTTGTGTGTTCCAAATTTAAAGAGCTCCGCCTGAATCATTTGCCGGAAACTGTTTGTACAAATCCAAATAAAACTAAATTTAAAATCCTCATGTCAATATCGAATTGTAAACTTGTAATTTAGCAAGCTTTATTTTTCATGCCATGTACCAAAAATGTTAATTGAATGACTGTTGCTGTACACATCATGTCTTGTCATATATACGATATGTAGTTACGGGCCGATGGCCTACACTTCAGAAATAAAGAATTGAAATTGATAACTTCTGATATATATTCATCAACATAATGTAAGAAACAAGTTTGGAAATATATTGTAATAACACTGGTATATTATTTAGACATTCACTAACAAATCAAAGGAAAGGATAAAATAATCTATATCATTATCAAAATAAAATATGTAAATTTGTTTACTGGGTTACATTGTGCACATCATGACGTATAAGACACTATTAGGCTATATCACAGTAGAATATTTGTGTGACATTGTGTATTAATATGTGCGACAGGAATAATTCTAAAGGGTCTGATTCATGAAAAAGCACGTTTTGGGTAAATTTATTGAAAATGCGAACTCCGCGCATCGCCATGAATCATTAGTATGATGGTAATAGGTTGTACGCCTTCAGTGCATGGAGCTCAGCGACATTCGAATGCGTATTTGAGGTTACAAAATCGTCTCTTTCACACTTGAATGGCTTCATTCTGCTCACATAAAGAGATAGTTTTAATCAGAAAGGAGGCCCATGGCATTATACAGTGCATAGTAATAAAATACATTTTCCTGACTGTTGAGGACATCCTAGTTGTTTACATCTATTTCGCTAAAGAGTTAAACAATTGAATATATTTTTCATAACCAGGAATTCAATGTAATATATGGGTAAAGTCTTTCTTAAAACATTGAGAAATGGATAAATAATACAAAAGGGTATTCTGACTCAGTGAAAAGTATATGTTCTTGATAAAAATGAGACGTTTTGACCCTGTCGGTAGTGCTTGTAAACACATAAATTTGCAAACTGATTAATACGGAACAACCAAAGAGTCAGCTTCTATTTTTTGTTAACTTTTCTGTCAAACGTGTTTCAATTCCCATGTACTTTGGGTTTTATCCGAGCGTGGGTAATTTTCCCGTTTCATCATAATTCAACAATTATTCTTGTCGTGAAAAGGGATTTTATTATATTTTTGGTGTGACGTTCATCACAATGATAATTGCGGACATTGAACGTCAATCATTATAACAAAATAATTCTCTTTATTAATATCATTTAGTGATTGGCGCTTAAGGGTTAATTTTCAATAACAGTCAATACTTCTTGATAAAATACTACAATGCAACACTGAGTGTTCCTTTTAAAACCCATTGAGTATGTTGTTGGAGTCACATTATGTCAAACGTAATAAATGAAGTTATTTTATCGAAAAGTACTGATTGCTGATGAACATTATCAATTTAAGGCTAGTTCATTTAGTAGTGATATTATAAAGGTGAAAGTCACGATTTATTATTGAAAACTTGACAAAGATGCGGGTTAATTGGTTAAATGTAAGTTTGGAAACTTACCTTTAATAGACAGTCAGATGTGGGTTGGTAATATGTAATTGGTCATATAACTACTGTGCACATATAGGAAACGTATAAATTCGGCTTCTTCACGTACAAAATGCTGTTGCTCGACTTTATTTGATTAGCATACATTTGGCGTTAGGGAATGAATATGCAAGTCAAGTGAAATTATTTGTACTTCAGAATAAATCAGAATATCTGGTCTGTCGGCATGCATGAAGGCAAAGTAAATATTCCTATAAATTTTTAATGGCTCTTTAAAACATACATCCATATGCATTATTTTTACATTTTATCTGTAAATAAGTTTTTTGGATATAAGATTATTCAACCAAAAGCGTATATATTTCAGCATTTAGTGGATTCACATATCGTTATCAAGTAATGAATAACTAAATACCGGAAACCATTTTATTTTAATTCGTGTGAGTAACTTAGTTTTGATGGTTAAATCACCATATCACCAAAAATACCAGTATTGACCTGTATTAAGAACATGACACACTATAAAGTAATTAAGTATGTGAAATAAATATTCAAATTTCATACTACGTATCTATAATATATTGATTATAGTTTCTGTTTGCATATAAACCTATGGTTTTTCATATCATTAGTAAATGTCAGAGAACATGTGGAGCTATTGATACTGTAGAGTATAGTTGGTTACCATTGCAAAGTCAAATGGTATCAGTTCGCGAAATTGCACGTCACATGTTGTCATAGTAACATGATCTGCATGAGCCTGGGAAAAAATCAATTATTCGTGCTGTAATCCGAGATTTGCTCTTTGAAAAGACTCAAAATTGTGACTCTTGCCTCAATGTTTAAGAAGTAAATGCTTTGCAAAATAAAAGTGAATGTTTTTCGGAAACTGGGATATTGGCTAACTGCATGCTGTACAGTTTGCAATTACTATAAATGTGCTCGTGGAACACCTTGGTACCGACAAGGAATACAATACCTTGAAGTTTTACCAAAATGAGACCAATAGAACCATTCTGAATGAAATTCATAAATGACGCCATAACGTCAAATCAACATCAGCAAAGACAGGGGTTTTGCATCAAACAACTTCACGGGAGTGTTTGCACATGTTCTAATTGCATTTAAAAGCTCATTTTGCCCTTCATCATCTGAACAGAAATGTGGCTATTTTCCCAGAGATTGATTATGGCACAATATAATGTTATCCAGAAGTTCTATACAAGTATTGACTTATCGTTACGTCTGCATGTGTTCAACACGTTATTATTATGATGTCATCAAAATTGGAATGCTGTGATGTTATAAATTTTCTCATTACAGCGTTATCAGTATTTACGAAATTGTTTAGTGGACTGGCGTTATTTTGCTGTTCAGTAGATATCCAAGTTTGTACGTCACCTTGTTGAGAGTACTATTCATCTACATAGTAAAGCTTGCACAAGAAACTTACACATTGACTTTCAAGGTGTAAACTCTACATAAATGCTCATAATAATGCAAATGTTGAGTGTACTTCAACCGTCTATATAATCTCGGAATATAGTGTCAATATTTAAGCATTGTACGTGTAATCTTGGTTTTCATTCTTGACATGGTTTCTATGATTATTAACATAAAGTTAATGAATTGAGTTTGGCTATTCGAAAGGTTGTCTGCTCGGGAAAACCACACTAGAAAACTACAAATGTCGCGAGGACCACACGACATGTAAACTCCTCGTTGCCGAGAAAGCCACACTAGAAAACTACAGAATGTCGCGAGGGCCACACGACATGTACACTCCTCGTTGCCGCGAAAGCCACACTAGAAAACTACAGAATGTCGCGAGGGCCACACGACATGTAAACTCCTCGTTGCCGAGAAAGCCAACTACAGAATGTCGCGAGGGCCACACGACATGTACACTCCTCGTTGCCGCGAAAGCCACACTAGAAAACTACAAAATGTCGCGAGGGCCACACGTCGTGTAAACTCCTGGTTGCCGCGAAGCCCACGATTGATTTCGGGATGATACCGTTTATCAAATTAGCGCCACCCATTGATAGATAATGAGCTTATTATAAAGTGAATATGGAGTTAATCTTGTTTGTTTAGTTTTAATAAAGTGTTGTAGTAGTTTTTCTTTAGGTCACGACTTTTCAACTGTATATCTGTCACTATTCTGAAGTGGTTAGCATTAAAATGATGATTTTCAGCAACGTTCAGTATTCGATAAAATTACATCTGACCAAATAACATATAAAACATGACACACATACGTGTACATTACATAAAATAAGATATGTTGCTATGGGGTGAAAACATCAATGAAATATGAAACTCCCCTGTCATGTGCCTTCCTACAATATGATAATACAAAGTAAAAAGACTGCAAGACACATCATAGTTTATTATATACCGTAACATGGACCAGCACTCCCAACCATTGCCGGGAGAGTCACATTCATACGATCACAAAAACCGGGAGCGCCAAGTTGTATGTAACCTTATTTTCTTACATGTGGCTCTGCCGGATTGCAACCCTTATAAAGGTGTGCATTGTGCGCAGTACGATTGAGTGGTTTAACATCTTGACCTGAGAAAACCAAAAGAGAAGACGGCCGTTATCCAAAGTTATACTAAGATTCGTATGTTTATTGCAAAATAGTTTTACACACCACCAGTTGATAACAGTTGTGAATCACATTTTCCTTCTCTGTTTTACAAAATTCCTCGTTACCATTATTTATTAACTGCATAGATAATACTTCCTTCTATGGTATATATAATGAGTGTTAGAACGATAATGGTCTACATACATATGAAGCAAATGATGCTACTTGATATGTAAAACAGTTTAAAGAAATGGCTGTTTTATTTATGCGGAAATGTATCAGAAAACTGTAATACATGTCGAGCAATTTGAATCCTGAAGTACATGTACTGTTGTTGAAAATTACAATGTTAATGCTTATCGGTTCATTAACGTAACAATGTAATTATGTGAAGTTAAAAGACGTGACAATGCACCGCGATTGACGCCCGTCATTCAGTCAAATGTCATTTTGGAAACTTATTTACAACAGACAATAGGACAAAGTTTGGTTGAGAATGTTTACTGGGTCATCTGTGCATGTAAATGCGACGTGAAATTTCGGTTTCAGATGTTGCTCGACTTTCATTTGAAACAAGAGAATTAGTGAGCAAAGCTCACTCATGATACCCCCGCTTTTACATTAACATTGGTGAAAGAGAAATGTTTGAAAATAGCAAAAGGGTATCAATGTTTAAACTTTTGTATGAAAAGACCATAACATATATTATTAAAGCAGAGTAAGTATTACACCTCTAAGCATGTTTTAGAAGTAAAAGTCAAAGTGGTTTCGACATTTGAACAACTAGAAGAGCGTTTGCGGGACACCGCAAAAGCAGAGCAGCTCCGAAACTTTGGGTCCCGCCTTTCCCTGTTCCGCCTTCTCCTCAGCATAAATAAAATGGGATTTTTTTGGACCAAAATTTGTTCATTATTCAAGTTATTCTAACAAGTTGAATCATCACTGGGGTCACTTTTCACAAGTTTGTTCTTAAAACCTATTTCTCATTTCAAAATTGGATCAAAGGATTAACATGGCCTGAACCAATATCTCATGACCTTGACCTTGACCTTAGACCTTCAAGGTCACACCATAAACGATTACTTTTCATTGTGTATAACAATCATGCAATGACTCAAAGTGTTCATTGTTGACATAAGGCATATTCACAATAGCATGCTTAAGTTGTGACCTTGCTGTGACCTTGACCTTTGACAGATTTTAGCGAAAACTTTTTCAAATCTTTGTCTATCTCCATAGTTGATATATACCAAATAAGAGCCTGACAGCACAAAAACGTTTGAAGTTATCATGTTTACAAGGATTATTGTAGTAATTAAATCACTCATGACCTTGACCTTTGACCTTGAATGTGAACATGTCAAAATCATTTACCAGATTTATAAGAAAGAAGCTAGGTGTTAATACCTTCTTGGAAACAAGTAGTATTTGAGTTATGAGCGGAACCAAAAGTGTGACCATAGACGCGCACACAAAGACGCTTAAAAGTGGAAAATCTGAAAAAATAATCATGGAATCTGAGGGAAACATAGAAAAGGCACATCTAGGGACCATAAAGTGTACATGTATAAAGTTTCATAACAATTGAACAAGTAGTATTTGAGTTATGAGCGGAACCAAAAGTGTGACCATAGACGCGCACACAAAGACGCTTAAAAGTGGAAAATCTGAAAAAATAATCATGGAATCTGAGGGAAACATAGAAAAGGCACATCTAGGGACCATAAAGTGTACATGTATAAAGTTTCATAACAATTGAACAAGTAGTATTTGAGTTATGAGCGGAACCAAAAGTGTGACCATAGACGCGCACACAAAGACGCTTAAAAGTGGAAAATCTGAAAAAATAATCATGGAATCTGAGGGAAACATAGAAAAGGCACATCTAGGGACCATAAAGTGTACATGTATAAAGTTTCATAACAATTGAACAAGTAGTATTTGAGTTATGAGCGGAACCAAACGTGTTCCGGACGGACGGACGGACGGACGGACGGACGGACGGACGGACGCGCTGAGCGCTATATACCCCCGACTACTTCGTAGCGGGGGTATAACTAGTAATCATATATATTGGGCGATATGGGTTTATTTGCAAGTTAAGTGAAATTAATTGAACTGAAATCAGCATATATCGTATTCAGCACGTGCACGTATTTAAGCCAAATAAAGTATCTTGAAACAAAATGGGTGTCTCAACATACATGTAGTGACATATTATTTGAACAAGTAATCTTACAGTTTCATAAATGTAAGCAGAATGGAGTCATTTAAGTGCTTAAGAAAAGATTTCTTAACCTCCGTTTACTTATCCTATTGTAAACTACGTAAACTGAAGGCGAACATATAATTATCATGACACTAATAATTTATGGTGACTCACACTCTATTAGTACATATGCAAATACATGTTTATTTTCATTAAGCATGGCATTCAGAACCATTTTCAAGGCATATTTCGATAAACAATGTCACACAAATATGCCACTATGATATAGTTGTTTATATACAGTCAAACAGCGATAGTCCGGCCACCAATAATACGAATCTTGCGGTGTCCGAACGGTAGCAAGCTGTAACCAAACTAATCTCTATATAAACTCATTAAATGTTGATTCATTAATCCGTTGAATCCGTTTCCGAATCCGAACGCCAATTAGCCGTAACGGATTAGTTAATAACAACTATTTCTGCTTCATTAATCCGGTGACAAGCGATCATCACACTGATTGGATCGGTAAACTTCAATGACAGTGGATTGACACGGGAGTTGAGCGTGTCAGTAGTTTGTGATTTTAATAGATTGTAATGTTTTACATTGTGTGTCAGTACTTTGTGATTGTAATATATTGAATTTCTCATTTTGTGCGATAGTTATAAATATCCAGCGTGTCAAATTCATTTAATATTTTAAATACGTTCTCGTCTGTCTGTAGATTCAAAGGTTATCAACTCCATCTTGTTTAATTCATTTCAGTAGTCCGAACAATTCACTATCCGAACTTTTTTGATGAAAAACGGAAGCGTTCGGATTATCGAGGCCTGACTGTACTCCAAAAACTGAATCAATTTCATTCACATAAGTTAAACATGTAAGACAAATATATATTATATTGATGATAATACATTGTTAAAATAGTGAATGGGTAAATATATTATACCAATGTTGATACAATAGTGACCGCACTTGCACTTTAACATTGCTTATTCTGATTAACATATGTTGATTAAGAGTAGTCAGATATTCTGATTTTTGCATAGACCGTTATTTTATTTAAACTGCATTGAACTTTGCGCAATAAAACTTATAACTCATTTAATAATAATTATAATAAGTGTTTACCACGAATGAATTCATTTCACGACAACCTCGTTTACAATAAAGAAAATAGAAGTCACATACATTGTATACAGAGAACAATCACACTTGATCAACTTCAACATCATTTAAAGGACGAATACTGGAGGAATAGGTGTATTTTGAATTTATTGGTTTTTAAACGCGGTAGTGAGAAGAAAGTTTGACGTATTCATCTGGATCAACAGAAATCTTCAGGGATAATTTTAAAACTATTTTGTCGTAAACGAAACTGCTATTTTACTGGCGTTAGAAGAACTTCTTCTAAGCGAAATACTTATTTACTAGAGACAAAGAACCATGCCGCCATTGGAAATAAAAAATTAATATGCTTTCAATGAAACAATGGTAAAAGAGAGCTGACACAAGTATGTCTATGGGAGGATCTACGTGTACGGGTATAAACACACCGGGTCAACGTTGTCAATTATCGATAATATTTGCAGATCTCTCTTGTAAGTGACATGACCCGTTGTGCGGCGTCCGTCCGTCATCCGTCGTCAAACCATAAACTTTTCACATTTTCGACTCCTCCTCATGAACCGCAGCACACCCAAAGCTGAGGTACCTTGCACACAGGGGATCAAAGTTTGTTCATTTGAACTTCGCCACCCATCAAATATTGGCGTGGCAGGCATTATTAACAGAACCTTTAAACGACTTCTTCTCCGGAACCAGTTGACATAGGAAGATGACATTTTCAGATTTTACATATAAAATTTTATTTGTTCATTTGGTCCTGACCCCTCACCAAATATGGATGTGACAGGGGGTCCAACCTAAAATCTTTAAAAGACTTCTTCTTCAAAACGATTTGATACAGAGAATTAAAATTTTCACATTTTAACAATCTGGGTCTACTCATGCTGCTCTCATATCTTAACATGTATGTTTTAGCAAATTTGCGAGTGAGTGATTAGCAGAGTGTGTAAAAACTCAAATGCAGAAAGGTTAATGTTAATTCTTTTAGTTATTCCCCTTTTGTATTATTCCCTCAATCAGATCCTATTATTCACCATTGGAAGTCTGTTGGCTATCCGTGTGCTGAGAAGGGTACAATTATACCAAATCATACCATGCCATGCATAATGGTTTGCGGTTTCAAAAGTTAAAACAAGATGATATCGAAATATATAATAGGCTATGACGGCAAATGGAAACTAACTAATTTCCCAGACTCAATAGATGGAACACATATAATGATGATTGAACACATTCTCACAGTAAGGGAATCCTATCGAATGCAAATGGGGAAGGCATATTCTCAAATCATGAGACAAACAGTGAAAAAAGACATTTACTACTAAACTAAACCAAGTAAAGCTCCCTTCCTCTTTCGCCCTCACACCCAAACCTTTAGGCTTGAAGAGCTAAAATATGTTAATTAATTTCATCAGTGGTAAATTGTTGCTAAACTACGTTTACACAGTGATATTATTAATAAACTAATAAGATGTACATACATGTATCTATAATAATCTACAATAATTACTTTTCAAATTTAATAAATATGAGCAAAACCATTCAAGTCTTAAAGGGAAGATTGTGTAAGTCCCATTAACTTATCCGAATGTAAGCTAAGCTCCATACACTGAAGGCGTTAATCCTATTATAGTCATACTAATGATTCATGACATTGCGCTGAGTTCACTATTAGTAAATTTTCCCAAAACGTCTTTTCTCCCTTTAGAACTATTTCCGTGTCATACAAATATTCTACTGTGATATTTTTATATAGTATACTCTTCGCACACTGCTTCAAGTTGATGTGTACATTAAAACCAAGTAAAACAAGTTTTTTTTATTATGATTTTATTCTTTCCTTTAATTTTTTATTGAATGGCTAAATAATATACAAGTGTTGATACCATAGACTTCCTACTAACCTGCATCCTTATTATGTTGATGAATATATATCAAAAGTAATCAAAGTGCGCCGATTTATATAAACTTTACTTTGCTCGATTAAATCTATCATATTCAGTCACATAAGTATGTCTAAGGAAGTATCTATGTACAGGTTTACACACACGATGTCAACTTTTTGAATTAATCTATTATAGTTTTAATTGTCATGGATTTCTCAATTATTCACCGTAAGTTGTTTTAAAGAGAAATCTCATTATATGTTTATTCAAATTCTTCATAAAAAAATAAACTTGTATTAATTATATTTATATAATAGCGACCTTTGGGGATTTAAAGTGGAATCATTTATCAAAATCATTCTTATGTTATGTGAATCAAATATCAAGTGAAATGAAAAGAAATTGAATGAAACCAGTATTCTATTGTTATGTAAAAGATTACGGTCGACATGTCAATATCGCTCTTTCGCTCTTTCGCTCTATCGCTCTTTCGCTTTATCGCTCTTTCGCTTTATCGCTCTTTCGCTTTATCGCTCTTTCGCTTTATCGCTCTTTCGCTTTATCGCTCTTTCGCTTTATCGCTTTTTCACTCTTTCGCTCTATCGCTCTTTCGCTCTATCGCTTTATCGCTCTTTCGCTTTATCGCTCTTTCGCTTTATCGCTCTTTCGCTTTATCGCTCTTTCGCTTTATCGCTCTTTCGCTTTATCGCTCTTTCGCTTTATCGCTCTTTCGCTTTATCGCTCTTTCGCTTTATCGCTCTTTCGCTTTATCGCTCTTTCGCTCTTTCGCTTTATCGCGCTGTTATTATCGCTTTATCGCTCTTTCGCTTTATCGCTCTTTCGCTTTATCGCGCTGTTATTATCGCTTTATCGCTCTTTCGCTTTATCGCTCTTTCGCTCTATCGCTCTTTCGCTTTATCGCTCTTTCGCTTTATCGCTCTTTCGCTTTATCGTGCTGTTATTATCGCTTTAGCGCGTTGTTATATCGCTTTGTCGTGCGGCGTTATCGCTTTGTCGTGCGACACTATCGCTTTGTCGTGCGACACTATCGCTTTGTCGTGCGGCGTTATCGCTTTGTCGTGCGGCGTTATCGCTTTGTCGTGCGGCGTTATCGCTTTGTCGTGTTGCTCTATCGCTTTGTCGTGCAGCCTTATTGCTTTGTCGTGTGACTATATCGCTTTATCGCTTTGTCGTGTTGATACCAGAGGGCGAAAGAGCGATGTCCCCTCTCGGCCATCATAGTTTTGTATTAGGATAATATCATATAAGATTGTCTTGAATTAGTTCCATTTTAATGTTTCTCTTTGTATTTGGAACAAAGCCTTTACCTTAAAGAGATATTACGACAAAACGACTTTGTCACAATTCATCCATTGTACATGTATGTCAATATGGGGTTCTGAGTGAAGTATTTTGGTGCGTTTATCAAACAGATTTTTTCATCGATGCTCCCATTCACAGTTTGCATTAGTCACCTGCAGCTGTGCAGCTGTGTAAGTTTCAGGTCACTTGACCAGGTTCCAGTGGTAAAAAACGTCTACCTAGGCAAAATGAACATCTACATTAAAATACCTAATGTTCATTCGTTCTTTAAAAGTTTTTCGGACACTATGCTAAGGTACATGTACTCCACATAAATCCTATCCAATGCAAATGGATTCCAAGAATATTCGAAGTAGGTGATCACCTTATCGAAACAAAAGTACTTTATTAGACAATAGGTATAGTTTTTGATGACATAACAAATGAATGACGTTTAGCTGTTCAACACTCCCCCACCGGAATCATTGTGTCACGGTAACGAGGTTCCCCCATCTATCATATTTGGAAAATAAGGGTATTCTTTGATAGGCAGTACCAATTAGCTTGAATGCTTGGTCGTATTCGACAAACATATTCTCATTTGCTAATGCCATTTGGACAATGCAGGAGTTTAACATCAATAATAGCACATGAGCCAGAGGCATAGAACAGTATAATAGTGTCACAGAAAGGATATCTGCGTCTGGAAGTTTAGGAAACAAAATGAGCTTACCAAAGATGACAAGCGACTCATACAAATTGTACATGGTGCTATTTTCTGGCACTTAGCATTCTTGGAAGCTATATATTGAGTGTGCTACCTGCAGAGCAAACTGCACATACATACATACATACCTACAATCAGTACGTACATTTGTTCGTGAACAACTGGACTCGTGGATTCATTTCATTTCACATTTTTGCAATCTTTTCAGTTGAAATCTGCTTGTAAGAGATGTAATGCATGTAAATTTTACTTTATCTGTGCAACTTTTTGTCTCACTTAAGCTTATATTAAGTCATTTCTACTTATAAGCATTCTGGATACTCCTTGTTTAAGATACCATAAATGTTTAGAAGATATATTGTGTAATTGTCCTAAACAAATGGCTGCTATTGAGATAGGAAAACAACAAAGCGATCGTAAATGGACATATAAGTTTCAAGATATATGTTCAAAGATCGTGTTTGAAAAAAAAGTATAATGTATAAAATACCCAAATTACCTCTAAAATTAAGATCCTGCATCCGATTTTAAATAACTCCAAAGATTGGAATGTCATTGGCAAATACTTTAATGAAGTTTACTTTCCGTTTTCTACAGATTTTGTTCATATTTCTCAGAGTAGTATCGAAAATGTTTAGTTCTCTGATTCTAGTTTGCACCAAGATACACAGCGGATATATGGGGTTTTCTTTCTGAAATATGACTAACCGCCATTAGTTTAATGATACACTCGAGAAAGAGGTATTCAGTCAAACACTGATACTATAAATTCTTACTTTAATGGCCGATTCAATGTATTGTTTGAACATTAAATTCAATGATACATAGCCCATTTAATATTGACATTGTCTATATATATATATATATATATATATATATATATATATATGACAGTGTAATATTTCAGTGGAGACCGATACCTTTTACACGTCAATGAACACTTCGAAAGAATGGACGGTGTTTTACGCTTGTTATATTCTCAATTGATTGTTCTCACTTTGTGTAAAAACATATATACACACAAGACGTGGTAGATAATAAAGGCACTGAACCAAAATGACACAGTAACTTTAATACGGACCTTTCAATCTAGCATGTTTCCTGGGGATGCATTTGTGTTCAAGAAAATTAAAGTAGAGGGAACACTTTTCATTGTGCGTACTGTTTATGTTAGTTAAGATAGGATGATGTTAGATATTGTTGAGCTCATATCAGTTTATATTCATAGCAAATTACACGTATATCTTCATATCTTAATCTTCAGCACCCCGTATTCTTGAATAAACTTATATATTATTTTTATGTACATTTAACCATTTAACTGGAAAATGATATTGAACTAGAAGAGCGTTTGCGGGACACCGCAAAGGCAGAGCAGCTCCGAAACTTTGGGTCTCGCCTTTCCCTCTTCCGCCTTTTCCTCAGCATACATAAAATGGGAATTTATTTTGCCAAATTTTTTTTCATTATTCAAGTTATTCTAACAAGTTGAATCATCACTGGGGTCACTTTTCACAACTTTGTTCTTAAAACCTATTTCTGATTTAAAAATTGGATCAAAAGATTAACAATGCCTTATGATATATATCAGTACCTTGAACTTTGACCTTCAAAGTCACACCATCAATGATTTCATTTCATTGTGTATAACAATCATGCAATGACTCAAAGTTATTTAGTGATTTCAGAACTGGTGACCTTGGCCCTATCTCTTGACCTTGACCTTTAACATTCAATGTCACACAATTAGTGATCACTTTTCATTGTGTATAACAATCATTTAATGATTCAAAGTGTTAATAGTTGAAATAAGACATTTTCAAAGTGTTAATAGTTGAAATAAGACATTTTCGCAAAAGCATGCTTAAGTTGTGACCTCACTATGACCTTGACCTTTGACGGATATTAGCGAAAACCTTTTCAAATTTTGGCCTTTCTCCATAGTTGATATACACCAAATAAGAGCCTGATAGCACAAATATTTTTCAAGTTATCGTGTTTACAAGGATTTTTTTAGTGATTTCAGAACTAGTGACCTTGACCTTTGACCTTGAATGTGAACATGTCAAAAAAATTCCCCAGGGGTATAAGTAAGAAGTTATGTATATGAGTTCTCAAAACCTAATAGGAAAAAAGTTATAGCGAATACAAAACGCGGCGGCGGCGGCGGCGGCGGCGGCGATGGAAACTGCACAAAAACTGATAGCAGCTCCGACTTAGTCGGAGCTGCTAATGATTGTGAAACTATTCTATCATTTTAATTGTTGATATTTTAAGCTATTCATTCACACTGTAATAAGTGTTCCACATACCAAGAAGTTTGATTGACCTATGTCTTTCAGTTTGTAAGTTATGGTCTGGAAAGTTGTTTCCATGGAAACAGACAAAAATAAAAGTTCGAAGAAGTTGAAAACCTCAAAAGGCACAATGGGACATGATGTTTCATTGTTTGTCTCACATACCCAGTTTGATTGAGCTACGCCTAACAGTTTTCGAGTTATGGTCCGGAAACCAAATTCTAAGTTGCGTTTCCATGGAAACCCCCAAAAATAAAAGTCCGAAGAAGTTGAAAACCTCAAAAGGCACAATGGGACATGCTGTTTGTTTCACATACCAAGTTTGATTGAGCTACGCCTGACTGTTTTCGAGTTATGGTCCGGAAATCAAATTCTAAGTTGTGTTTCCATGGAAACCGCCAAAAAATAAAAGTCCGAAGAAGTTGAAAACCCTAAAAGTCACAATGGGACATGACGTTTGTTCCACATTCCAAGTTTGATTGATCAAGCCTTACAATTTTCGAGTAATGGTCCGGAAACGAATCCGGGACGGACAGACGGAAGGAGCTCATTTCTATATCCCCTGCCAACTTCGTTTCGGCGGGGGATAACTATTTAATTACCACTCGGAACAAAGGTTTGAAAGGTTAAATAGATGATTAAATTTCACTTTAAATTTCATAATTTTCACAGACAATGGAGCTAAGCAGATTAAATTGAATCGTTAAATGCAGATTTAAGTTTTCAAATGCAGGTTTAAGTTTTCACATGTTATTAGAAGTCATACACATCAACAGGTCAGACAGAAATTAGCAAATCATTTAGTTTGTAGTTGCAAACGTGTCGAACCCAAAGTGTATGGGAAAATACTAAAAAAGTGCTAGGAGGGGGCCGTCGAATAACCAAACAAACGAGAGGATGGATAACAAAATTATGTTAAACCTTCTTTAGAGTGTTTTAACTTGGAAGCAAATGTATCCGGCCCTCAATTCACCTGGAAACATCAAAAGAAAAATAACTGCTTATAAAACCAAAATTCACATTTACATGATTTGGACTTCCAACATACCAAACTGGGTGGAGATCGGTCTTGTTATCAAGTTTCAAAGTTAGGTTCTAGAAAAAAATGCCCTTCAAAACGACCAAGTCAAGATTGTTGCCATAGAAATTGAAAAACAAGATGTGTTTGTGAAACACGAATGCCCCCGGATGCATTCTGACCCAAGGTCAAGGTCACAAGGTCAAATATCATGGGGTGCGTTGCATATGCTCATCGCTCAATCATAGCGCTTGGCTGTGCTGAGCAGCGCCGTGTTGGGAGCTTGCAACGGAACCAAGCGACACTGTCACGAGCCAAGATGGCGACCAACAGTTCGCTAATATCCCGTTTTCTCCTACTCGAAACAATGAACGATTTATGTAATGACGAATGTCCCAATTTCGATACAGATATCTTAGTTGAAGAGTTGAAAAGTCAACAAAGAAAACGAGCAGGACTGTTTGCCTCTCTTCCGACTAGGGAATCGGCTTCAGGCTCAAGAGTTAGAATAGACAGCTATGTGCCCGAAGTCGTCAACTACTACACAGACACCGACTTCAAATCGCATTTTCGGATGTCACGATCTTCAGCAGAAGTAAGTAGACACACTGTAGTCTAGTAAATGCAAGGATTTTCTTATCATTTCTGTAAAGATATTATACAGTTACGTCAGTTATATCTTCTGTACACTTTGCGGCGCAGACGACAAAAATATAAACAAAGCAAGGGAGGTAACTTATTACCAAACAAATTTGTTGTCAAATCTAAACTAGAAAATTCGTTTGAAGGTGAACTATAACCCACATTTTTCAGTTTAGCTTGAATAATATTTCTTGGGAAATTTCAGTTAGGCCTTATGTTTTAAGTATTTAAAGCATTGTAATATCATTTCCATATATTTATATGTGCAGCATGAATATAAAACAATGTATGGTTTCTTTCTGGTTATTGAATGTTCCCATATATTGTAGTAGGGGAGAGCAGGGCACATTGGGACAGAATTTTCTTTCTGCAACATATCTTCTATTCTAATAAATAAAATGCACATTTTCTGGTCAACAGTTTAATGATGAACACCTTACACAACATCAACTGAGCTAAAGAGATTTTTTTTTTAAATATTTGGGGGGGGGGGGGGGGGGGGGGCTACCGGAAAAGGGACCACATGGTCGATCCTAGTTTAGGAGATATAGGCCATTAATCACCCTTGTGCATAAAATTTGAGAACAAATGTTACGTAGATTTTTGTGCTATAACTGTTCATCAATATCACTTTTTCATGTAAGAAATGTTCATTTGCCATTCGCTAGCCTATTAAGTTCACAAAAATATTGATATTTAAAGACACTGAAATGGTACCACATAGTCGAAGCAACTGTTCAAGCTGCATATAATCTTTTTTGGAAGCCGTGCAGGGTTTTGATCTAGCAGATATTTAACATTTGCCTTTTTCAGCACGTTTTATAAAGCTGACAGCGTAACAAACTACTCACAGCATTCCTAATGACCGCGACTTGACGGTTATCTACTTCCGGGTAGTGTAGTTACATTAGTCAACATTTATACATCACCACTCCAATAAAGTTATTATATTGCTATTGCAAATTTGCTTTGTATTTGTCAGTAAGAATACATATTAAGTTGTGCACGTGTCATCAGCATCTAACTTGATTTATAATTCATTATTTCAGGTTAATACTTTTACACGTGCTGTTTACGACCAAGTGGTCCCTTTTTGATACAAGATGAATTCGCTTTATTCTTTGTGTTGCATCTTAAAAACTTAAAAAATTATTTTTGTTTTGTAAATATTATATAATATATATTGTGGTTTCGTTTAATAATTAATGACGATTGTAAATATAATGGTGTATGGATTGTTATAGTACTACAGGAAGGCATAAATCACATACATTGTATATATACATGTACATAAATAGATTGAAAATCAACATTTGACTTTTTGATAGGATAGATTCAATATAGTTGCAGTGTGAGACCTGTATTAACCAATCTGACTATAATATAGAGAAACGCAACTTTATTTTAAATAAATTTGGTTGAGTTTGACTTTCTGATAGTCTTTGAATAAATAAATATGTCTGTCTGTCCTGATGTCTATTGGACATCAATGACAGAAGTGCAATATAATCATTATTATAAAATCCTTACTGTATAAATGTGAAACAAAATTATAAAATCAGAAAGCCATTTTCACTTTTTACTTTGACTCCATTGATTAAAGTCGTGCACGTGTGCGTAATTAAAAATAATTCAATGATTATAACAATTTTTATGGCAATTTGATGATTATTTTTTTTATTTGAAAGGGCTAAGGTCGCTATATATGAATCTGTGCCTAACTCAATACCGACCAGGTGGTCCCTTTTCCGGTAGCCTTCCCCATATGATTTCATTTCTAATGTGCATCATAGGCATACCTAATAAACCACCTTAATTGTATTTTGTAGACAAATATTTCAAATATATATCGAAGAGAAGGATTTAAATATTCCTTGTTTTATTTCAGATACTTATGACCAAGGTTGGCCCATACCTGACGACACGCACTGTGCCAATAGAATCCAAATGTCTTGCTTCCATTTGGACTCTAGCTAATCAAGAGTCATTTAGAGGTATTGGTGACAGGTTTGGTGTTGAGAGAGGACAAATGCAACGAATTTTTTTTGTCATTTTGTCAAGGTGTGCAGAATTTAAAAGGAGAATACATAATGTGGCCATCAGCAGATGTTTGTAAAACAAATTCCAGAGAATTTGAGAATAGATGGGGATTTCCAGGTGTAATTGGAGCAATTGATGGCACTGATATTAGTATCAAACCTCCCATGTTGACAAGAGATAGTTACATCAACAGAAAGGGCATTGCGTCTATAAAATCACAAGCTGTATGTGATCATAATATGAGATTCATTGATGTTTACAGTGGATGGGCAGGTTCAGTGCATGATGCACGTATGTACAGGAATAGCCCCTTGTGTGAACTTTTGAATGACACTAATAACATGTCGTCCACTCTGCATATTCTGTGAGACAGCGCCTATCCCCTCCAGATGCACCTCATGACCCCTTTCCGGGATAATGGTCACTTGACACAGATACAAAAGGGATACAATGTTGTGCATAGTTCTGCTAGAACAGTTGTTGAAAGGGCGTTTGCATTGTTAAAAGGGAAATGGAGGAGGTTGAAATATATAGACATGGATTTGCTTGATCAAATTCCCATTGTCATTATGACAGCATGTGTGTTGCATAATCTCCTGATAGACAATGAAAAGTGTGATGATGTTGAAATTCACGAGGAACTGCAAGCTCATGATGACCATGCCATGGACACCCGTAACTTTGATCAGCAGAGGAAAGCTGCAAATGCTAAGAGGATGTACATCGCAAACAACCTGTGAATATGTTGATTCTGTGTCGGATAATTTGAATTTTCACAAAAAACTAGACATGTGATACTACTCACCAATAACAATTCATTGAGATTATATTTATAACAATATCTGCTTCCAACAATTGTTTGTGATGTTTTTAGCTCACCTTTACGAAGTAAATGTGAGCTTATGTCATGGCGCTTCGTCCGTCGTCCGTCTGTCTGTGTCCGTCCGTCCGTCCGTAAACTTTCACGAAAAAGACTACTTCTAAACGAATCCAGATATCATTCTGAAATTGTAGTATGTTATACCCATGGTGATTCCTCACAGAAAGGTAGATGTTTCAGTTTGGAGAATCCAAGATGGCCGCCATGGCAGCCATATTGAATTTTCAATTAGATTTCACGAAAAAGACTACTCCTCCTAAACGAATCCAGATATCATTGTGAAATTGTAGTATGTTATACCTGTGGTGATTCCTCACAGAAAGGTAGACGTTTCAGTTTTGAGAATCCAAGATGGCCGGCATGGCAGCCATCTTGAATTTTCAATCAGATTTCACGAAAAAGACTACTCCTCCTAAATGAATCCAGATATTCTGAAATTGTAGTATGTTATACCCATGTAAGCTTTCATTTAGTGATCACTCGCACCATATAAATTCTCTAATTTGAACTTGCTAATCGTAATATTATCTTGAATATTGAATATTTAAGATTTTCATGCAAGTTGTTCTATATTTTTAAGTGTTTCTAAAAAAAATAAGATGAAAGACAAACATAATTAATTAATTTGTTTAAAATCGTTATGGCAACTAGGTGCAAAAAAGCACATTAAACATCATGTTAAATTTTAAACAATGGTATCTCCCTTATATTCCTTTAAATACCACACATTATTTACATGTTCATAAGGTTAATTATACAATGTACACAGGAAGATTGGAAGAGATGAATTATGATGTGTAAGAAATGGACATAATATTATTAAAGGAGTTTTTGGACTTTTAAATAACAATAAAAATAATCTTGTTAGAACCATCTGTGTAATAATCATCTCTGTTAAAAAGGTATAGTGATCTCAAACGTTAAACTTCTTAAAGGTAAAAATACTGACTTTTAAATATATTTTATATAAAAAAACAAACATTTTAACATTATTGCAATCTTATGCCTGAATGAAAAGAAAAAAACAGTTTCTTTTTACATTACCTGTAAATATATTTGATTGGCCTGGGAATGACTATAATTATTTATAATTTAACTGGCTTTCACACTAGATATCGCTTGTGTAAAATGCAATATACATTGTCGATATCACAACAATCAAATTGTCATAAAGGTATTACATTATCACAATGTTATGATGTCATAATGCTAAAACCTTTGTTAACAAGACCAAAAATGGCACTTGTGTACTGAAAGTGAAACTTGTTAGTTCTTTTCCAAATATCTATTTAAAAATTACTTAGATGATAATACACAAATCAATGTCAATTTATAAAAAAGAACAAAGGTGACTTTCTCAAACAGTTAATTGTGAAAAAATTACCAGGTAAGTGGAAAATCTCAAAGATAATGAAGGCGCCCGACAGAAATATACAAATGGCATATCTTAGGTGCAATTGTGAAATATTAGGAAGTTTCATAACAATTGATCAAAATGTATGTATTTCTCCAAAATCTAGTTCTCATCAAGAGATTGTCTAAGCAGCTCCCCCAAGTCCTTCAATAACTGATTTCTCTCTCTTTGAATGGCATTAGACCAGGCCGGTGCCTCGGGGGGCGTGCTTCTCTTCCTTTTTCTGGATGGTGTGTTGTCAGTGTCGGAAGTTGGAGTTGTTGGAGAAGTGGTGGTTGATGCTGATGAAGAAACTGGAAGTGATGAGTTTGATGAATTTGATGCATCAGACACTGAAGGGAGTGGAAGAGAACTTGACAGATTTCTTGGTTCGAGGGATGGATCAGAATCCAAGAGCTGTCTCATCTCTTCATAATATGGCCAAGTTATCCGTCCACTTCCAGATTTCTTCATCCGGTCTCTAATTTCCCTTGTGGTCAGAACAAGTCCCTCTCTCACTAACTTTCAGTCAAACCTTAAAACCTTCCTGTTTAGGAAGTACCATGAACAGTGAACTGTGCACCAGTGCTTTGTTTTCATGTTGCGCCTTGAGCAATCACTTGCTGATTGGATATTTGGCGCCTTACAAGAGGACTTATTATTATTATTACTTTCATGTTCCTAAATGTTTTGTCACATACTTCTCCTGATACATTATGCCCCCTTTCCTTCATTTTCTTTGAGATGTCACGCCAAACAGATTGCTTTGACCGGTCAGCTCTTCTGAACAAAGCCTTGTGGTCCTCATACTCTGCCAGAAGTAGCTTGGTGGAATTAGCATTCCACTCAAAATCTGAAATTCAATACAATGAGTGAAATAGTGAATAACGTAGCTTGGGCAATATTTCAGGCATTAGCGACGTGAAATTGAATACAAATAAATTATTTGTTTATACATATTGAGCAAATAAATATTGAAATTTTTCACCGGAAAAAAACTGACTATCAAGCTAGAATGAAAATATAATAATGATTAACAGACATCATCAAGTTTGATTCGATTCTTAACACCATATTCCATGAAACATCTGTCACATGGCAACAAACTGAAATATACTTCTACAAAGATCACATGGGGATAACATTGTGATATGTTTCACATACATATTTCCAAGATTTTGTACTTGGGAAGTTAAAAACACATCTGCAGTGTTCAATCCAGGAGGGGGATAATACTTCTCACAGATTACAAAACGATCAGTTTCATGAAATAATAACTTTGTGTTTCTCAGGGATTCAACAACTTGAAATATACTTACTTGATGTACTTGCTGTTTGGGCAGGCAGAGCTGAGAGTGGCACCGATGCTGTGAAAAAATAACACACGAAATGTTTACATTCTATATCAAATGCAGATTTTTCATGTTGGAATTCTCAACAAAGATCACATGATTGGGGATAACATTGTGATACTGTTTCACATACATATTTCCAAGATTCGCATTTGGGAATTGATAAACACATCTGTATAATACTTCTCACAGATTACAAAACGATCAGTTTCATGAAATAATAACTTTGTGTTTCTCAGGGATTCAACAACTTGAAATATACTTACTTGATGTACTTGCTGTTTGGGCAGGCAGAGCTGAGAGTGGCACCGATGCTGTGAAAACAAAACACACGAAATGTTTACATTCTATATCAAATGCAGATTTTTCATGTCGGAATTCTCAACAAATATCACATGATTGGGGATAACATTGTGATACTGTTTCACATACATATTTCTAAGATTCGCATTTGAGATTGATAAACACATCTGTATAATACTTCTCACAGATTACAAAACGATCAGTTTCATGAACTAATAACTTTGTGTTTCTCAGGGATTCAACAACTTGAAATATACTTACTTGATGTACTTGCTGTTTGGGCAGGCAGAGCTGAGAGTGGCACCGATGCTGTGAAAAAATAACACAAAATGGAATTCTTCTAAAAGGATCTGTTTGTGCAGGCAGACAAAGGCAAGCATTTGTTTCAGACATAGGAGTTTGATTTTCTGTTAATGAATGACCTATAAATTGCGTCCACTTCAGGTGGTTGTATATTTTGGCATTTATAAAAAAACTGCATTAACTTATACACACACCTGAGACATTAGCATTTATTGTTTCAAGAAACCGGACCTTTTCACTGTTCGTCAGGGTTCTGGGAACTCTTTTCAACAGTTGGAACATGGTGTTATATGACAGCGTACTTTCTCCATTTGCTGCCAGTACCTCATCAACAATTGTTGTATTTTGCCCACCTCGCGTTGATATGGTAACACCATGTCCAACTGCAGCTCTGGCCTCAGGCAGCACGAGTCCAAGAGCTGCCACCACCTCCAATGATTCATCTGTGGCTGCAAAATAGAAATGAATCCAATTAATTATACTATTTTCTATTTTTATGCCAATTAAAACTTTGTGATATCTGTCGAAGAAATGCCCTGTTAAAAATTTATGTTAATGTATGTGAAATTTGATGTTGACTACTGTAATGGACCTAAATTCAAATTTTAAAAAATACATATAATTAAATCAACAATCATTATTTTATCAGTTAAATTACACCAACTGACACTTTCCATTAATCATTCAATCATCTTTATCATAATTGTGATTAATCAAGTTTATTAATATGTATATTATGGCTAAACTGATTTGACCAACACTACTTTCTGACTCTGAGAGGGAGTTTGGTGGGCATTCAACAGGTATCTGACAGTCTATGCGTGGGACTACTTTCAGAATGAAGGAGTGAGCAGTGTTCATAAAACCCCTGTCTAACACTGGACAATACAGATAAAGATCAGTACTGTTATATAGATCATCTGTAGTTACCTGTATATTTATATAGGTACTGAAGTCATCTTGATTTAATGTTAAGTGTCAAGGGTGAGGGAGAAAAGATGAAAAAAAATTACAAAGCATTGAAAGCAAAGCAAAGTTATGAGTGCAGAAACCACATCACAATAACCATAGATAAGAGACAACACAGCTCTACTATATATACTGGTTTAACACATATGTACATACCTGCTAAAGACTTGTCTGTAAGGGGAAACATAAGAGCATAGTAAAATTCTATTTACTGGTACAGCTAAACAACACTTGAATAATGAGAAGGTAATCTGCAGAAGTTATATAAGGTAGCTTGGATTCTGACTAAAAAATACCCAGTTTTGGTAGAACATATTATTCAGCGACAGTGAAAACAAAACAATTTCAAACACTTTAAGGGTGCCATTTAACCGGGTTTTAATTTAAACCTATGATCAATTATAAATCTTCATCCGATTTAAAAAACTAAAGTGCATTATACAAAAACTTTTGGATTACTTACTCAGTAACTTCACTCCTCCGGGGAACCTGAACATTTGTTGCAAAACCTCAAACATTCGTGAGGCGAGGGCTGTGTCTAAAACATAATTTTTTATATTAGTTATAGCTTTGATTCTAGATCTACAGTCAGCAGTCACAGGAAAACAAAGAATGAGTATTTTCAGCAGTACTTCAGAATTCATAAAAATTCTGGTTTGTCACAGGGGGCCCTCAATCATAAATTTGAGGGGTCAATTCCTAGTGCAGGGACTGAAGGAAAGTAAAACAAGCCTAAATTGTCCGGTTTACTGAGATGAATTTTTGGTTATAAATAAATGTTGCATTATTTTACAATTGTTTTATAAACGTATATACCGATTAAGACATATATTTTCCTTTTTTCTCCGTTAAAACATTTAGTAGCATGTAGTCTATCTTAGAATTCAGATATTGGCGTGCAGTAGGACCCCTGTATGAATTCTATGTCTACGTAGCTTTACCAGACAGAACTGTCACTGTAATGACCTAACAAATCGCGGATTATTCGGTACAATACACTGTTATCACATCAATTCCATCACAAAAAAAATCATTCTTACCTTGCATGCATTGTTGGTGGATTTCCGGATGGACGGCTAAACCGTAGGCAACGCTACCATCCTCGGTTTGCAGGTACAGATCTTTGTATTGTATTACATACGCCATTTTGAATTTCCCGCCCAGCACCTATTTCTGTCGCTGACGTCTGCTAACAAGCGCTGGGTCAGCGCTCCGCACAGCGAAGTGTTGTCAGAGAATGCGCCGCACAGCGATGAGCCTATGCAACGCACCCATGGTGTCATCTGAAAGGTCTCGTCACAAGGTATGCACATGTGAAGTATCAAAGACCTAGCTCTGACCAATCAAAAGTTATAGCCAAGCTTAAAGTTTTTGTGGACAAACAGACAGGTGAAAAACAATATACCCCCGGAATCTCAGATTCGGGGGCATAAAAAGAATTGAAAACAACAGACCCTGAAAAAACTACAGAATGTTATTACCAGTGTTCCTTCTCGTTGTGCCTGAAATGAAAAATGTAGTAATGCGTCATTTTCTTCTTTTCATACTGTTTGTAGCGGGTTTCAGCTTCTTCTTCTCCAACATATTCAAGTAAAAATTCTCCAGAGGAGAAATCTGTCGTAGCAAAAATGCCAAAACCTGAAAAAATAAAACAAGATGAATTTTGGTCAACACTGATGCCGCATATGATCAAAGTATACGAATAAAACTAATTATAGGAACTTTAACCTGTTTGAAGGAAATAGGAAACTTCTTTCTTTATAAATCTCTTTGTAATCCAGACTGGTCAAAGGGTAGAGGCCAGACAAATAGCACTCGTTCCAAATTCTGCCTCCTCTATATTACTATATAGCTTTCTTTCCGTCTTTTCCTTTTCTCGCTTTCCTCCCTTTGCTTGTCTGTAGACGCTTTTGGATGGCAACCCATGTGCTTAATAAGTGAAATATTCTTCAGAGCATGTTAAACCCCAATTCACTCACTCACAAATTAAAGTCTCCATGTATTATTATACCCCCGCTAGGAAGTAGTCGGGGGTATATAGCGGTCAGCACGTCCGTCCGTCCGTCCGTCCGTCCGTCCGGTTTTTGTTCCACTCAGAACTCAAATACTACTTGTTCAAATTTTACGAAACTTGATATGTACAATAACCATGATGTGTACATCTGCCTTTTGTATGTTTCATACCCTCATTTGCATAATTTATGCAAATTTTCTCCGTTTTCGACTTTGTCATTCACAGTTTTTGTTCCACTCATAACTCAAATACAAACTGTTCAAATGTCTTGTAACTTGATACATATAATCATCACAATGTGTACATCTGCCTTTTGTATGTTTCATACCCTCATTTGCATAATTTATGAAAATTTTCTCGGTTTTTCGACTTTGCCATTCACAGTTTTTGTTCCACTCATAACTCAAATACTAATTGTTCAAATGTCTTGTAACTTGATACATATAATCATCACGATGTGTACATCTGCCTTTTGTATGTTTCATACCCTCATTTGCATAATTTATGCAAATTTTCTCCGTTTTTCATCTTCGCCATTCACACCTTTTGTTCTCATTACTCAGACACTAATTGCTCAAATGTTACGAAACCACTGATGTGTACATCTGTCATTTTTATATTTCATACCCTCATTTGCATATTTGTATGTTTCATACCCTCATTTGCATATTTAATGCCATTTTTCAAATTTTTCAACTTTTACTTCTAAAACATGCTTACAAGTGTAATACTTACTCTGCTATAATAATACTTATATATAATGGTCTGTTCATACAAAAGTTTAAACATTGAAGCCCTTTTGCTATTTTCAAACATTTCTCTTTGACCAATGTTAAAAGCGGGGGTATCATGAGTGAGCTGTGCTCACTAATTCTCTTTTTCTGACTATTCTAACTTCCTATGTCAACTGTTTTCGGAGACACGGGGGCTTGTATTGCTGACCAACAGGGTTCCTAGTGTGTATACTTCAAACAGAAAAGAGGCTTCTGTTTAGTGTAAGTGATTATTGTTCAGAGAAGAATAAGCTCATTTTAAAGAAAGACTTTAAGAAGTTGCAACGCCCATACTGTTGGGCATGGGAGATGGAGGATAAGGACAAAATGTCCAAACTATGACATATCTATATTATAATTTACCTATGGTCTTCGACACTTTATTTTTCTCAAATCCGTTTTTGTCCAATCCAGTCTCACACCAAAAATGTGCATCATTTTCTGGAGTTAATCTTTTTTGTCGCTGTAAATAAAAGAAAAAACAAAACAAATTAATAGAAATTTTAGAGGTTTTATGTTGATTGATGTTGAAGATTTAAATCTATTATTAATTTATTATCCAGAGAATTTAATGTTGTTGAATAATAAAAGTACTACAGGGAGAAACCAAGATACCGAGGATATGGTAAGGTTGTAGACCCTGATAGGAAGGAAAACCTGAGAATGCGAAGCATCTAAAGGTTATCTTGACTATCAGGGTCTACAACCTTACCATATCCCAGGTACAATGGTTTTTTTTTATATTATCAACCGTTTGTACATGTGTAGGTCCAAATTGGCTTAGAATATACTGTAGGATATGAAGAGAAATCCAATAAACAGATCTTGAGATATCCCTCTGACAAGCTTATCATGCATGTTCATCAAACTATCAATATATCGCAATGGTGAGGATGGCAATAGTACACTATTTTTTTAATTTTTTTTTTAAATTGTTATTTTGTTGCATTTCAGACATGAGACGGTTACATCAATGATAATGTATACATAATGTATCTGGCTTTGTTCTGAGTGTCAGGTCTAATGAGCCACACATTCTTTTTAAAGTATAACCCTTAAAAGACACTACCTGAATCCAAGTGTCATAGCTTGAAATATTTGAGGATTGCTCAGGACAAATATTTGTGACAGACGAAGCGAGCCAAGCGACAATTACAATAAACTCTATAAAGAATTACCTTTGATTTGGATACACTGCAGCGTAACTGAAAAAAAAAAGATTACAAATTTCAACTTATTAATAAAAATACTAGGAAGGTAATACTAAAAATGCAGACAATATGACATTCCAAAGTTTACTAGAAGAGCGTTTGCGGGACACCGCAAAAGCAGAGCAGCTCCGAAACTTTGGGTCTCGCCTTTCCCTGTTCCGCCTTCTCCTCAGCATAAATAAAATGGGAATTTTTTTTGACAAAATTTTGTTCATTATTCAAGTTATTCTAACAAGTTGAATCATCATTGGCGTCACTTTTCACAACTTTGTTCTTAAAACCTATTTCTGATTTCAAAATTGGATCAAAAGATTAACATGGCCTTAACCAATATCTCATGACCTTGATCTTTGACCTTCAAGGTCACACCATCAACGATTACTTTTCATTGTGTATAACAATCATGAAATGACTCCAAGTGTTCATTGTAAACATAAGGCATATTCACAATAGCACGCTTAAGTTGTGACCTTGACCTTTGACAGATTTTAGCGAAAACGTTTTCAAATCTTGGTCTTTCTCCATAGTTGATATATACCAAGCAAGGGCCTGATAGCACAGAAGTTGTTGAAGTTATCGTGTTTACAAGGATTTTTGTAGAGATTTCAGAACTCATGACCTTGACCTTGAATGTGAGCATGTCAAAATATTTCCCCAGGTGTACAAGAAAGAAGCTTATTATATGAGGTGTTGATACCTTCATGGAAAAAAGTTATTTAGTGATTTCAGAACTGGTGACCTTGACCTTTAAAATTCAAGGTCACACAATCAGTGATCACTTTTCATTGTGTATAACAATCGTTTAATGATTCAAAGTGTTAATATTTGAAATAAGACATTTTCGCAAAGGCATGCTTAAGTCGTGCCCTCGCTGTGACCTTGACCTTTGACGGATCTTAGCGAAAACTCGTGACCTTGAATGTGAACATGTCAAAATCATCCACCAGGTTTATAAGAAAGAATCTATGTATAGGAGGTGTTAATACCTTCTTGGGAAAAGGTTATTTAGTGATTTAAGAACTGGTGACCTTGACCATATTTCGTGACCTTGACCTTTTAAATTCAAGGTCACACAATCAGTGATCACTTTTCTTTGAACCGTACACAAAGTGTTAATAGTTCAAAAAAGACATTTTCGCAAAAGCATGCTTAAGTCGTGCCCTCGCTGTGACCTTGACCTTTCACGGATGTTAGCGAAAACCTTTTCAAATCTTGGCCTTTCTCCATAGTTGATGTACATTCTCAAAACCTTCTAGGAAAAAAGTTATAGTGAATACAAAACGCGCAGGCGGCGGCGGCGAAAACTGCACAAAAACTGATAGCAGCTCCGACTAAGTCGGAGCTGCTAAATAGTCATATAAAAGAAAAAAATCAATCCAAGATCTCAAAGAGCACCATCTGGACAACTAGACGTTAACACATGGTTGAATTGTTTGTTCTTGGGTCTGGATAAGAAACTAAGATACAATTCAAATAAGACAATTGCAATCTTTTACAATTCGTTAAAAAGTTGCCACAAGGACAATGCTTCAGTCCTTTAAATTCATCAAGACCAAATATAACGTAAGTTTTAACACTTAGGCAGAATTTATAATCAAGCAATGCCATGCCAAAACCTTAGATAAATATCGCAGTTGTCAAAGAATGAGTGTCGTTGATCAGCCTTTATTCATTTCAATATCCCTAATTAGACGAAACGATATCCGTATCTCGAACTAGCTATCAGCACACATTTGCTGCTATCGGTCTAACAATTACAAAGGAAACAGGAATTCATGAACGTGTTTCTGATTCTGAAGATGCGTCAATTATTGCAAATTGGATCTGATGACCACGGACACGTGATTTCATAAGGGACCACATCAGTTAGCAAGAAACCGGTTGGCCCATAGAAAACTTCAAAGTATACTTAGAATTTTCAGTATGATAATAAAGCAAAGCTATGAGAAACATAATGACACAATGTCAGCATCTTTTTTTATTGTATTGACCATGTACATTGTTTATTGATGCCTAAATGTCATAGGAGAGCTGCTGTATATTCACGTGCTGAGTAAAACGGATGGTTGAATTCAGTGAGAGCAAAAAAAAATCACAATGATTTTATAATATATTGTTTTTCGAATTAGCTTTTACCGATTACTGTTAATATTATACAATTATAGACTGGTGATGAGGTCAAAAGCTGTTTTATTGACCCGAAAGATGGACGACGTCTGCTTTCAATATTGTTTACATGGGTCCATAAAAACAGGTATCGATAGTATCACCAGTCCATAATTGTTTTATCATGCATTTAATACAGAAACGAAAGAAATACAATGAAATACAGTCAAACATGTAATTATAAATTTGTTTTGAACAGCTGGAACTATGGTCTAATGACGTTATGATAACAATGGCATGATGTCATGCAACAATCGTTTGACTTCATGCAACAATCGTTTGACATCACTCAATTCAATACGCCTTTCGGTCAGACTTGGGCTGAAGTCAATACGCTTTTTTGTTGATGGCCACGTGATCGTCTCTCGACCAATCATTTGAAGTTTTAAAAATTGTCACTTTGATGCAGGATAGGTATACCTACATATATTCCTTTAAAATACTAGTGCTTAAACAATAGTTAAGATCTATGATTGACCCCCGCATTGGCATGATTAATTACTTATAATTGTGTATGATACAAGGTATATTCACTCTCTGATTTTGTGTACCTAGGTTCTAGTTTCATTAATATTGTAGCAGCCCTAGCCCACTTTTGTAATTAGCCAATTCAACTTTCATATAAAACACAACTTTGGATTTTTAATAATAACACCTTTTATTCCTAAGGCACAAATAATAAGTATTTGTACAAGTGTTTAGAAATAAATAAATCCCTTCTCAAACTATGCTAATTTGGGCTCAATTCAGTTTCACCAGAATAATATGTCTCAACACAGGCTAAGTAGTGAATTAATTATAAGATAAATAGTTGCGTTTGTAAAATTTCCGGGATTCATTGCGATTCAACACCCGCAAATTTAGTTTAAAACCGACGGCGTTAGCCGGAGGTTTTAAACGCTGAAGCCGTCGGTTTTAAACTAATTTTGCGGGTGTTGAATAACAATGAATCCCGAAAATTTTACAAACGCAACTATTTATCAATATTGTAACATGACCGTTAGTTATCAGGCGTTTTGAAGCGAACTCTTTTTTTGCGTACCTATCACTGAGTGGAAAGGACTGTTCCATTTTTGTAAGAGGTGTGGTCAGGTCAAAACAAATGTAAATACTCGGCGTAATATGTACATTAGCAACTATTTACACATAAGCTCAAACAGTGTCACCTCAACTATGTTCACTTCACAATATTCACGTATCCTTTTAGATGGCGATAAACATTTATCTACGACATCAACACAGTAAAAGACCTAGGAATAAAAATCTTAATCTTGCCCTAACCCATTGTGACAATGACGCTAGCATTGTGACGTCAAAACGGTTGATCACTATGACGTCATGCCATGGCAACGGCATTCGGTAATCAGAGCCGCATGAAAGAAGGCGTCAAACTTGGACAAATCTTACTAGTTAAACACATTTTAGTTACTTGAAACTAATTAATTTTGAGAGTTATTTGTGACCTATACTACTATACACAAGTTAGAAAATGACAATGCCACCTGTCAAATTTGAGTAAGGGCACATATTAAGAGAAATAGAAATAATAAATTTTGAGTCGGGCCGAATCTTGTGAACACGATGTATATGTTCGCGGTGATTCGCCCCAAGTAATTTGCGGGTATTCATTGTCATTCAACATAGGCAAATCAACAAATCAGAATCAAGGATACACCGAAATCATGTTACAATTATAAATAATTAATTCTAACTTTAATTATGTTAAATTTCTTTATTCTTATCAGATTCAGAATAATATTTCTTAAAGTTATTAATTTAATTCAGTTCCAAAATACCAATCAAGTTATACGCAACTGTAAGTTAACAGTTCTTATGTAATTTCTAAAGTTATGGCCGAAAGAGTTATCTCCCTTACGTTCCTTACCAATGGCAAGTCAAACATAGGCAAATCAACAAATCAGAATCAAGGATACACCGAAATCATGTTACAATTATAAATAATTAATTCTAACTTTAATTATGTTAAATTTCTTTATTCTTATCAGATTCAGAATAATATTTCTTAAAGTTATTAATTTAATTCAGTTCCAAAATACCAATCAAGTTATACGCAACTGTAAGTTAACAGTTCTTATGTAATTTCTAAAGTTATGGCCGAAAGAGTTATCTCCCTTACGTTCCTTACCAATGGCAAGTCAAAAAAGAATAATGACGTTTGACGGCCGCTTGCTTATATAGACGTCAAAAGTAGTCACGTGACCGACATCAACCAATCAGCAAGAGGCCGCTGGCGGGTCTCAACGTCAAGAAATTGAGAAGGGATCTACTTTCACAATGTAATTTATCTGAAAAGCAACACATAAAACAATCTTCCAGGAACCATTCAACGTGGATATTTCATCATTTACTATTTAAGAGCATTTCACGTCGAAAGAAGTTAACTTTACATAGTAGAATGTATTATTTAATGATGCGGGTCAGCCGTGCGGGTTCCATGCGGCCTCAATGCGGGCTCCATAAGGCGTAATGCTGGTCTCCAAGGTCAGTAAAACATAAACATGATAATAAAATATATTAACGTAATAATCTCGGAGGCAGTTTGACATAGATATAAACTCTCATCATCCAAGAATGAAACCCTGATTTGGAAATACATGATAGTAATACGAATATTATTATAATTACATAATCAATCTTGAGGCGATGATATAATTCTTCGGCGCATGAATACGAAACAGTGTACACAGCGCATAGCACATAGTTCATGACAAAATCTTAACAAGCGATATTCCCGACACTATGAAGTATTGTAAATACAAGAACTGACATCAATGAGCTACTGGGATTTGAAATAGGACTATGAAATACTTCAGGAATAAAATAACAGGTACATGTTATCTACTTCGAGAGTGTCTGACATCGACAGAAAAGTAAAATGGCGCTGCACTACAGTCTGCTGAATACGGGATGAAATTAGCAAATAAATGGATGGATACTGATCTAAAAGTTATTCGATTACGGCCAAAGTGAAACTAAGGTATGTGAGATAATAAGTAATGGGATATATGTCATACGGTCAATTATTTACGAATACAAACGATCTTACAATTAAAGCTGACCGATGTTGTTTACATTTGATAATGATAGACAACTATTCTAGGATGCAAGAAAATTACGATACGACTTTCGTTACGATTTTTGCATAACATGAATTATAAAGCATCTTATTCTTAGTGGATTTTACAAATGCTATAAATTTACAGATATTTATAAATGAGCTATAAATAAATGAAAAACCTGACAAGTTAAAATATATAATTAATCAGGGATTTCCTCTGAAGAAAATACAATTTACAAATGGTAAAGATTGAGAAATTACAGTCACAAGTTATGAACAACAGAGCTATGAACACAGTGATAGCCGGCTGGCCATCACAATATAATTGAATTAAGTTTAACTCTAGTTTGTTTAAGTTTGATTCCATAATTATATGGATTCTTTCGCCAAAACAGGACAAAGAGTTTGCCTTATATACACACAAGATGTGTTCAAGAAACCAAATATCTTCATACAAATAGGTCTGACCACCCTGTATCCCCAGTATTTGAAATGTCATACCAATAACCTCTATTAAAGGTCGATTTGATGAAATATGTGGATTGGGTATATGTTGTATGTTTGAAGAGGTACATTGTCATTCTGCTCCCTCAGAGAAGTTTAATTCTTGACACTATTTACTATAAAGAAGTGTTACGGATTAAACTACATCAAGGGAGCAGGACGGTACATTGTATTCCCTATCGCCTATCTAGTATAATACAACTTCACTTACTTTTCTTTTAAAATATTGAAATTAAATTGGATTGTTCATCTTCTCAAGAGGTGGAAGTAAAGCATCAACACTATAAACTAAATTTTCATTACAAAATTCAAGAATTCAAGCGATACTTTACACACATGATGAATTACAAAATTCAATGATTCTTTCAGACAGCAGACATCCCAATTTTCTTTCATTTTTCACAACTATACCTTGGTGATACTTTTTTTTATTTTCATACCAGATACTGCATCATATCTTTTTCTGTATGTCAGATGAAGCCTTATGGGGAAATTCTTACAACTTGTAAATTCCCATATCTCTTGTCTTGGCCATCAGATGCCTCTTCTATGTGATAGATTTGGCCAAAAGACTTCGACTCCAGGGAGTCATTATAGTAAAAAAAGGGACTTCGATCAACATCTAATGAATTGGTTTGGTGTTCAAATCTCGCCATGGACTCGGTAACTGCATGTTTCAGGGAGTGGGTTATGTGTCACCATTGTGTAACATTCGATACAAAGTCATAGTCATATTTTGCAAGCTATATGTACCGTTTTACTTACTTGTCACTGAAATTATGAGAGACACCCTCTTCAAGTCATTGTCCACTTAGAAATAATTATCCTTTCCTCTCGACACACATTTGTCAAATGAATGACTGATTACAATATTGTCAGCAATATTATAGATGATCCATAACAAATTACCTTACAGTTTAGGCAGACAAATCTATATCCTTTACTGGGACTGTCAAATCAATTGTGTTACTATATCACAGGTATATATACATTATTCCATACCTTGGTGCTTTATGTACTAGAGAATTATCTTTACATTGATGTAAAAACATATTAAACTCTACTATAGTTAATTAACAGCAGACTTTTGACAAATACCAAATACCAAATACCTTTATGAAAATACCAAAGATATTCATAAATATTTTACAAATAATTTTGCAGGCAAAAGAAAGTGAACACCTCTTTTTAAATCACTATAATTAAAAAAACTAAATATGGAAGAAATTTGAGATAAGGTACATTGGATAGTTCATTCATTTCGAAAAAACAATACAATAATAGACTTTAACGTTTAATTAGCCAGTTTTTCACTCAAAAATCCAAAAGATGTAGGGGTAAAAAATACTACAAAAATTATGTTAATTGTAATTCTTTCTAGTCCCTTAAATCTTTCAATTTGTAAAATGTGCCACATGGGTGCTAAATTCACTGTCTGATCGGAAATTAAAAATGTATAATGACGTCACCTGACAGCTGGTTCTATATTCATGCAGAACTTGTATCGACGCTTGTTCATTAACTGGAGGGTGTGGTTTGATTCTAACACGCCATTGTGGACCGTCTGACAGTTGTCAAATCAGCGACAAGTCTTGAGAAAATAGAAATCATTGTAAAGTTGTAATGTTGCATGCCAAACCGACGTTGTCACAGCCATAATGACATTAGCCATACATCAAAGTTCAGCGGTCAGTACCTGTCTATTGAGCAGTCGAAAAACTTCGACTCTACCAATGACACGCCAATCTATGGTAGTCGCCGTCAATGACGTCATTCAGAAATAGCGTTGGCGGTGGTCTAACGCAAGCAGATATCAGCCTTCATGGGGCAAAAAGTCCGTTGTGTTCTTGGAGTGTCAAATGTCTCCCCAACTCGTCTGTAATGTGACAACACATTGACATCTGAAATGCAGCAACAAGAGCGATTCTTGTAGCTTTGGTATCCTTTGCCCAGCTTTTGTCAATTTTTTAAAAGTTATCCACGTTTACCTCGTGTTTCCTTTGAAGGGTTTTAGGTGTTTTTTCACAGATGGGATGGCCAACATTAATAATGTGTAGCAATTTTACCAATGTGTCATGTGACTTATGTACCAGTATGGAGGTCACATGATTATCAGTATTTTCCAGTTTTCTCCAAAATGAGTTAATATGGTTTTAGTTCAACTTAAAAAAACAAACGTTAATGCAGAGGCCCTGTGTATCTGATGCTTATTGTCAACATCAATAATATCAACTTTCCATAATTTCATTTTACAAAGTGTATACTTATTTTGCCTTCTTTTGAGTTTTTATATTGTTACACAAATGTTTTAAACATGTTCAGATATTACATATTTACTAGTTTTTATATACTTTCGTCACTAGTTGATTCTTCGTATATTGATTGAATTGCGGAAAAATAAAACTATATATATAGTTGTAGCGACAATGACTGTGTGTTCTGTCACAGATGTGAAGACCAAGCACGGCTCCTATAAAATATTGACACACAAGAGTCGGAATAGTGGTGTCTGAGTGTATTCCCCCATTTAGACTGTCATGTTTGAAGATACAAGGGTTTATATGATATCGTGTTATAAGGAACTTGAAAAGTGGTCAAAGACTACAGTCTATACAGAATACAGTTCGTCTAGTGTTTCTCAGACCTAATGTCAGCTCCCTCACGCCTGTATTGAAAGGCCTCCAGTGGCTCCCTGCCTAGCAACAATTCAATTTCAAACTTCACTGTTTCGCCAAGTGCCACTCTCTCACTACTTCTTCCTACATTGTATGTGGCCGAGATTCTTCTACGTACATTATAGGCTCCACCAAGATCACTAGTACTCCAATCAGTCCCAACTCTGTACCCCTTGAGTAAATCTTGTGACATATGGTCAAAGAACCTTTTCGTATGCTGCCACATACCTATGGAACAACCTTCCCTTGAAGTTCGTGCTTCATAAACCTAATTGGCCTTCAGAAATGCTCCTTTCTTTCCTTTTTCCGCACTTTTCCAAGTGCACTTTGAGCAACATATACATCACCGAAAGGCGCCATACAAATAGACTTGCTTACTACTTGCTAAATGGTGTTGAAAGGACACCACGGTTATTTAGGTTCACTGGTGTCTGAAATCTCAAATGTAGACTGTCACAAGGTTGAACACATACACATGTACAATTAAACACTTAATAAGATATGGTGTTTGAAACTGTTTGAGGTAGTCAAAGTGAGTGCTTCCCTGAACAACAGCGACCGGAAATTTGGCTTTGGGAAATTAGGCAATGTGTAGTGGTGATATTAAAAATAATGCCAAGGTCACTGATAATATGGGTGTCCAAATCGGCAGTAATAAAATTTTAAGATATTTGGTGCAATGGTTTATGGATAAAACCAAAGAACGTTCGATATGTTCTGTTCAATCTTTATTTAATATACACCTGATCAGCTGGCTGGGTTAATGTAGCAGATTGATTTCTAAACTCTTCGTCTTTTCCTTTTCTATAATCAGAATATCACTAGTGTGTGACTGCAAATTAAAATGAAGAATTGGAAAACCACATACTTTTTGTTCAGTCTCCAATGCTAAAACGTACACATTTAGTTATGAATATCAAAAGTTCATACGTTCAAAAAGCTTGTCTTCATTGTCCTCATTATCTTAAATCTGCACTCATTACATCTCCACATATATTAACTGACTATATATAATCGTTGTATGGGTTTTGTTTTTAACAAATGCAGACATAAAACATATAAATAATATGTAAACCCCCACAGACGTACCCAGCGAAAATATGTATACTATTATAATTTCGTTTATTTATAATACAAATTCAGAGAGGTTATGAAATGTCAGACTGTTTGCATAACTGTCATGTGCGAAAATCCTCATGTCTCAACAGATTATTGTAATATGCGATGTTGAATCCGAACTCTGTCGGAGCAGCAATTTTATTATGAATGATCTAACATTTTCTAATCATAACTCACTTCATCAATCAAACATGAATAACCATGAAAGACAGCTAAGTCGTGTCAATTTCTCCGTCATTTAGCCATTAATATTTGATAATTACAAAATGGTTTTGTATAACATCGCTCCGCTACGCTATGCGATGTTATACAATTTGTTGCTGTTATACTTCGATAGAGACACAAAACATGTAAAACAATTCTTAACTGAAGTAACATATCTGCACATTGCACAATAATGAGTCAATGGGAGATTAGAATGTGACACCAAATTAAAATGTTTTGGGTCGAAATTAAGAAATCCTTATCTTCATGACTACAATGTAGACATGTATGCATTGGTAATATTTTGATTTTTTATAATAATTTGTAAGCATGATAATTTAAAATTTTAAATCGGTATCAAAATGTACAAATAATATGTACCGAATATATACAAACAGACGTTTAAATGTTTAAACTTGCATCAATCACGCATTGTTTTCCTTGTCAAATGATATTCTTAAATGTATATGTTACATGCTATGTATCATAAGTACAATAAGGTGTGTTACTATATATCCTTCAGTATTGCTCTACAGAGACCTCTATTCACACAGCGTTCATTATCATCTATGCTTGCAGTTTTTTATTATCTTAATATGATAGAAAATCAAATCCACATATATTTGCGATTCCCTTTGTAAATGAAATCTCATAAATATTGAAATAATAACTTCATAAAGTCAGTGAACATTGTGACATCAAGACAGACAGTTGATATTATTTCCTTGTCAGTGACATACTCTGTATTTGAAGTGCCGAACTGTCTATCAGTACTAATATTTGACAGTATTTAGTACGTATTTCTTACAGATCGGAAAGTGGAATTGTCACAATAATGAGTCAATGGGAGATTAGAATGTGACACCAAATTAAAATGTTTTGGGTCGAAATTAAGAAATCCTTATCTTCATGACTACAATGTAGACATGTATGCATTGGTAATATTTTGATTTTTTATAATAATTTGTAAGCATGATAATTTAAAATTTTAAATCGGTATCAAAATGTACAAATAATATGTACCGAATATATACAAACAGACGTTTAAATGTTTAAACTTGCATCAATCACGCATTGTTTTCCTTGTCAAATGATATTCTTAAATGTATATGTTACATGCTATGTATCATAAGTACAATAAGGTGTGTTACTATATATCCTTCAGTATTGCTCTACAGAGACCTCTATTCACACAGCGTTCATTATCATCTATGCTTGCAGTTTTTTATTATCTTAATATGATAGAAAATCAAATCCACATATATTTGCGATTCCCTTTGTAAATGAAATCTCATAAATATTGAAATAATAACTTCATAAAGTCAGTGAACATTGTGACATCAAGACAGACAGTTGATATTATTTCCTTGTCAGTGACATACTCTGTATTTGAAGTGCCGAACTGTCTATCAGTACTAATATTTGACAGTATTTAGTACGTATTTCTTACAGATCGGAAAGTGGAATTGTTTTAGTCTATTTTAAAAGACTTATATGGTTACATATCGTTGTATTTATCATTGAATGGTTGAATAGTTTATTGTTTTCAAGGCCATTTGACCCACAATTCGATTCATTCATGAAAATACACAAATGCGTATCAGAGGATTTCTCCACGTATATATGCTCGAAAAATGTATTAATAATAACAGGAAAGTATACTCATTTGAATTCAGTAAATATTTCAAACCGTTGATATTTCTGCTGAACATTAGTGGTACATCTTCACGAAGAGTTTGATACATTGGACAGTCATCTATAATATGGATATATGTATATAAGTAAATTTAAATAATACACTGAATACGTATATCAACTTTCATAATCAATACTTTATATTCCAATATGCATATTTCTGCTTCTTGTTTCGAAGCTTCATCAGGAAACAATTGTTTGAAGCATAGCGGTAGTCTTATAGTCTATGTACAAACGGTCTGCCTTGGCAACACAGGTTGCTAATAACGTCAAAGCAATCAACAAACGTCTTTGAGAGTTATCCCCACTATAATCTGATTGGTCTTAATTGGCCGTGATAGGATTAGGGATTATGATGTTATACTGCTGTTTAATGAAGGGGAACATTTTGAAATGAAATACTGTTCTTTTGTTACTATTTGTGTCGTAATGTCACCTCCATTATTGTATATTTCGTAAAAAGGAAATATTTTGAATGTACCTTTACTACACTGAGATATATGTTTGCTAACTTTTAAGTGTCTTAAACTTTCATCTCTTATTTGCTGTTTGTGCACTGTAACTCTTTTTTAAAGGTTATTAGTTTGTCCGATGTATGTGACATCACAATTTTCACAAGAAATGACATAAATCACGTTTTTCGATTTGCATGACATGTTACTCTTAACATGGAAGTATTTGGCCTTTTCAAAAGTAACTGATGAACCCTCCTTGAGATAGGGACACGTTTCACATATTTTATGAAAGTTGATATACGTCTTTAGTGTATTATTTAAATTTACTTATACACTTCTCCACGTTTGATACCACATACCTATTTCAATATATATATATATATATAAAGATAGAAGAATATCTTCTTCATCATTCCATAACATGACAGACATTTCAACATCTAAAATATCAATTATATTGTTAAAAAGCACCTCCCTTTCATTACAGTTGATTTTACAATAAAGTATGACATGTTTGATGATATCGTGGGCAAAAGTGCCGCACACACATTCTCTGGAATGCAATGATTGTGCGCCTACACGTACAAGTGTGGCAATGTCAAAAAACTTATGTTTATAGTCTTGAGCTAGTTTCCACAGGCGGTGTTCTCTACCTGATCTTTGATCTTACGTTTTACAATATCAGACCATTGATGTTTTGGCATAAGCTGAGATGTACATATATATTTATCTATCTCGTCATACAGATCATATTTGTGAGTAAGATTAAGCATATGGAATATGGGGGACTTGGTGTCCCATTTGCATGTTTGAATCAGCGATAAACTGCTTTTGTATTGCCCAATCCTTGTTAAGAAAAGTTGCTTAAAGATAAACTTGGGGCTTGCGTTACATAATTTGCCTAAAAAGACAAGGGCTTGTTGTTCTACATGTTTTTCAATGGAGATAAGGCTAAGTGTGTCTTTAACAATAACATTGGGGGTGGTTTTTGAAAAACCCTGTATTTTCTTGCAGAAGTATCGCTGACTCATTTCTAGCATATCATACTCTTTGAGGGACAGTTTCCCCCATACATGACATCCATACAGACCACAAGGTATAATTACTCTGTTCCATATTCTTACAGCCGCTAAAGGGTTAAGGCCGCCAAAGTGTAGTCCGAACTCATGATTAACATTGTACAAACGTCTAACCTTATCACATGCTCTTTGGGTACGCTCAAGACTGGACTTAGCTGTTGATAATAATACACCAGCATAAACAATAGATGATTTGACTGGAAGTTGTGCATTACCCAGATACAATTCAGGGTTTACATGATGTTTCGATGTACATACAAATGATAAAACTGCACTTTTACCTGCATTGTATCTAAGCTGCCATTTGTTAGCATAACCCTCGGTAGTATGGAGCAAATTCTGTAGGTCAGATGGGCTACTACTAAGTAAACTTGTATCATCTGCTAGAAGAATACCGGGACAGTTACTCCAGGGAAGACACAAACCACTGTTTGTTGCATTAAGGTCATACAATAAATCATTAATATATAATGAGAACAACCATGCAGATATAACTCTCCCCTGGCCGACGCCCTGTCTAACATGGAAAACATCTGACTGAAGTCCAGCAAATATAACACAAGAATGCATAGACATGTACGACTTACGCAGTATTCTCCATAATTTACCTCTTATACCGATATTGTGGAGCTTATAGAAAAGTCCATCAAGCCATACACGATCAAATGCTTTCTCATTATCAAGGAATGCACAATAAACATTTGATCTTCTTTCATTGTAATAAGCTACACTTTCACACAATGTTCAGACAGCTGTATCTGCACCTGCACCCTTTCTAAACCCAAGCTGGAATGGATGTGGGAAATTAGCATATAAATCTGCCCAATCTTCAATTCTGTCCAGCAATAATCTTTCAGACAATTTACTCAAAACCGATGTTAAAGTAATTCCTCTGTAGCTGGACGGGTCACTTTTACACTTTCCATGACCTTTAAAGACAGGTAGAATGTGGCCAATAGTGTAGCTGCTTGGTATATATTCATACTCTAGAATGGCATTAAACAATGAAACGAGATGTTTTATAAGAGATCTCCCAGCATATTTACAATGTTCATTGCTCAAAGTATCAGGCCCAGGGGCTTTACCGGTCTTAAGCCGTTTAACTTTAAATAGAACTTCATCAAATGTAAATGATCTAATAAGAGGTAACATAGTAGAATCTACATTATATACATCACATACTCACAAATGATACATGTATAGTATATGTGCTAGATGTGGACAGGTAGACTTTTGCGACATTGACCTTCAATTCAAGGCCAAAACGAGACATTGCCACTTTACCGTCGTCAGAGGGATATATACGTTCATGTCGACCAAAACCTTTTTGGGAATAACAAATGATACATATTAGTGATTTAAATTAAGAATAATTCTTGAAAAGCATCATATTGACAAACAAAGTTTGTGCTTCCAGATAACAGGTAGCAATGGCTTGACATAATTCATGTTAATAATTATTGACCTTATTTGGGTGTTTATAAAGGAAACACTTTAATTTTCACTCCTCAAAATGTAAAAGATGGTCATATTCACATGCTATGTCAATATCAGAGTACAATTTATATATATTTATATAATTTACAAATACAGCGCTAGTTGCTGTGTAGCTCATCAGGCTTCAATAAACAGGACCTTTCATTAATCTCGAAAGTGTTTGGAGAAGCAATGTTGTCCAGAATAAGGTTGATATTTACAGAAAATATAAAGAATTGAAAGACCACAACATAAGCAATTAAACAAAACATTTATTTTCACACATAAAAACCATTTGATTCATTGACATTTCATCAATATCAGTTTTTAAATCATACATTTTATAGTAAAATAAAACTAAATTTGTTTTAAATAATATCCTGCTTGAAAACAACACAATACTATGTCTATATGTCACAAATTATGAATACATCCATCTATTTCTTTTTAATTCTGTAATTCCCAATTTTAAATGCCTTTTAAGGTTAGATATACAGTTTCTTATACAACATATAAATATTTCATTATTACAAGAACCCGACATATGAGAAGCTGATATGTTTCCATCAACCCACCAAAGAGAAATATGTGCAGCAGCATGAAAACTATACCTCCAGTTTTCTAATGGCGAATGATAGGGTTTTAAAGGTCAATAACGGAAACTATATAAGATCTTTGACGTCAATGCAAAGGATCATCTCGGGCATGGACAATAATAAGATACAGAATATTGGATGTATGTATTTAATTCTTTAATCAATTCCTCGAAATTAAAATCTACATTGTTGTTGACTTTCTGATAAAATTTTCAGAAACGGGAAGGTATATTTATAGCTATGTTGTTCAAAACATGAGATTAACGTGGATGTTCTACCTCAGGCTTGTGTTCACATTTATTAACAAGAGAATTAGTGAGCACAGCTCACTCATGATACCCCCGCTTTTAACATTAGTAAAAAATAAATGTTTGAAAACAGCAAAAGGGCATCAATGTTTAAACTTATATATAAGTATTATTAAAGCAGAGTAAGTATTACACTTGTTAGCATGTTTTAGAAGTAAAAGTCGAAGAATTTGAAAAATGTCATTAAATATGCAAATGAGGGTATGAAACATACAAATATGCAAATGAGGGTATGAAATAGAAAAATGACAGATGTACACATCAGTGGTTTCGTAACATTTGAACAATTAGTGTCGGAGTTATGAGTGGAACAAAAAGTGTGAATGGCGAGGATGAAAAACGGAGAATATTTGCATAAATTATGCAAATGAGGGTATGCAACATACAAAAGGCAGATGTACACATCATGGTGATTGTACATATCAAGTTTCTTAACATTTGGACAACTGCTTTCAGAGTTATGAGTGGAACAAAAAGTGTGAATGGTTAAGTCGAAAACGGAGAATATTTGCATAAATTATGCAAATGAGGGTATGAAACATACAAAAGGCAGATGTACACATCGTGATGATTATATGTATCAAGTTTCGTAAAATTTGAGCAACTGGTTTCAGAGTTATGAGCGGAACAAAAAGTGTGAATGGTTATCAGTCGAAAACGGAGAAAATTTGCATAAATTATGCAAATGAGGGTATGAAACATACAAAAGGCAGATGTACACATCGTGATGATTATATGTATGAAGTAATAATACATTTGAACAATTAGTACTTGAGTTATGAGTGGAACAAAAACTGTGAATGGCAAAGTCGAAAAACGGAGAAAATTTGCATGAATTATGCATATGAGGGTACGAAACATACAAAAGGCAGATGTACACATCATGGTGATTGTACATATCAAGTTTCGTAAAATTTGAGCAACTGGTTTCAGAATTATGAGCGGAACAAAAACCGGACGGACGCACGGACGGACGGACGGAGTGAGTGAGTGAGTGAGTTAGGGTTTAACGCCGCTTTCAAGATTATTTCACTTATATCGCGGCTGCTAGTATTATGGCAGGGAGAAAGCCCGCAACGCCATGTGGCTATGCATTGCGGTGAAACCTGCGAGCAACGGCTGGAACTAGCGAACCATGGGTGGTACTACGCTGAAATTCAGTGAAGCATTGCACCCAAACCTGACCGCGTGTAGAACAGTTCTCTACTGCAGACAAAGTTGCCGTGCCCCTGGCGGGATTCGAACCCCGGACCTCTTGATCCGAAGCCGAACGCGCTAACCACTGCGCTATCCCGCCCCCGGACGGACGGACGTGCTGACCGCTATATACCCCGACTACTTCGTAGCGGGGGTATAATTATCATGTTATTGCTAGAATGTTTATGAGAAATGTATTCCATTGTTGACAACAATGGTATGGTCAACACCTTGATGTTATATTGCTGTAATTACAGTGGTGTAAAAAGATATTCTAATATTTCCTTGATGATAAGCATATCTATCTCATCGAGTATACGTCTAAAACAGTTTATAGTCACGTATGGCCATGCTTAATAATGATTAACTTGTCTACCCCATTACATGACATAAACATAGTATTTACAAACGAAAGAAAATTCGCTATGATCAAATGATTGCATTATGAACGGTTGCAGTTACGTTGACTGAGTTTCAAAAGGGGGCAGCATTTTGGCAACAACATGATCTCATAAAATGACTGATAACATTTCGATTGTTATTTTCACTCGTACTGATACCACAGTTTGATAGTTTCCGGTTGTTCAACAACCTGTATGTACCAAATATGCATTCTACCCCATTGCTATTCTACACTGAAACCTGTGCAAGTCAAGTGAAATTCGCAAGTCCAGGATTAGATCCTAAAGGCTGCAAGCATTTGCGGCCACTTTATGTCAACAAAAAAGTCAGAGTACTGCGATGAAATCAGTCACCCAGACGAGCCATTGATGCTATTAGGCAAGGCAAGGGAAGACAGTAGCTGTGGGGATTATCATAGTGCCAGCACTCTCCCATAGTGCTACAACTGGCACGAATAGACATCTTTGATCTGTCAATCTTGTTCAAAGAGTTAAAGCTTATCATAAGAGTAACAGTTTTGTTAAAAATTGGAAAGAAATTGGAATGTCTGCTGTCAGACAGACAGAAGCTTTATTCAGTGATTGCTGTCAGATTGTATCAAGGAATGATTTGTTTCACTGCAATACCAAGTTTTAATATATATATTAAGTTGAATGTGTGTTTATTTCTGTATGGGGGCCACCGGCCCATTATACATTCCATATTGAAGCATGATAATAATGACATGGAGCGCCACATGAAATAGAGAAATACTCAATATACAATGGTTGAATTACAAATTTCATCAAATCTTATTCTAGAGAAGTCTGTAAAAAATTATTCCGTTTCTTCATTCCCAAAAAAACATATATGGCTAGACGTTTAATTACATCCTCATTCTTAGAAGTTAAGAGTTGAATGAATTTTACAAATGAAGGGTGATCTACATAATATGCTGGAAGAATGGATTTCCTCAAACTGTGATAAAAAGGACAGGTAATACCGAAGTGATATTCAGACTCTACACAAGTAATAATGCAAAATGGACATAACCGCTCGTGTCGTGGTAAATTAAGCTTACGACCTTGTTCAAGTAAAAGACAATGGTTTGAACAGCGGAACAGTTTTGTTAAAAATTGGAAAGAAATTGGAATGTCTGCTGTCAGACAGACAGAAGCTTTATTCAGTGATTGCTGTCAGATTACATCAAGGAATGATTTGTTTCACTACAATACCAAGTTTTAATATATATTATGTAAATGAGCCAATACTGGCAATATTGTCTTCACTTCGACATGATAGTTTGTGATATATATGAAAAATCCAAAATATGATTATATATCGTGTTTGTATTATTTGTCATATTGTTACCAAAGTCGGGATGATTCGTAAACATTATTTAGGTTATTAGTAATTTTTCATTTGTAAAATATGTGCATAATCTCTTTCAAATATATTTTAGGTTATCATCAGTACTCTTCTAGAGCAAGTATTATTCTTCAATGAAAAACAAATGAGAGACATTAAATACAACGATCTTGGAAAACTCTCTTTAAGACAATCAAAACAAAAATATGTTTCTGTACTTTTGATGTCAAAGCTAAACAGGACTGATTCACGAATTGTGATCTCTAAATTATTGATGAAGCAATTTAATGTTAAAATGTATATCACATAACAGTTGATACATATAAATTCCTAGTTAAAATACGATTTGACAAAGCTTTTTTGTCGAGTAATGATTTAATATATATTAACTGTGGCGCAATTTATATTTCTTTTTCAGAAAGAGATTATGTGCTTTGAATTAATTGTTTGAATCCATTGGCAGGGCATATGCCATTCGTTCGTAGCAGCTTATAATAATGAGTGATGCAAAGTGTGAGTTTTCTCAACAATTAGAAAATCAGTAAGATTAATGCCTCAACAATAATACTTCCTCACTCTCCTTGCACTTGTAGGTTTCATATTGACAAGAAATGAAAGATTTCAACAAAGTCGTTTTATCACATTTGTAGTATACCTTACAAAGAAAACATGAGATTCTAAACACAAAATCCAATTGATCCCATTATTTTAAAATATGTTAATCCTAAACAAAGCAAACAATGAGCAAACATTTTCCATTTAGATTAGAACTTTGTTTAGTGAGATTTACTTTTACTTTACTCAAACCTTGGCCAATACATTATTAAAGTGTCACATCTTTGACACTATCTACGGAGGGGTTTGACAGTTTAACATTTACCGGCAACAGACAAGTGCTGATGAAAATTACTAGAAACAGAACTCATTTCCTTTAAATTCAAAGACAAGTGTGGTTTCCTGGGAATGGTGCTCTTGTGAAAGATTAACACTTCATGACCAGGCAAGGAGAAGCTCTTAACTGTCTGAGGATCGTGTTGAACAAAGTGATCAAACGGGTTTTACGTCATTTGATCATGTCCTTCGGATGTTGTACTCATTCCAACAGTGTCTACAGAACATGATAGTCCCCCTACGGATATATGATCCCCGTCGAGTTGACTGATGACTTGCACATTATGTGATTTGAGAATTAAGCTTTGGTTAAAACCTGGGTAGTATTTTTCAATTGATCATGAGCTGTATAATCTTCAAGGCAGCATTACGTCAAAGGACAATATCCACATTCGATGATCATTGTCAGAACTACTCTTTGAAAATTACATTGACATCACATGCTATCATATAAAGAACATCTGTAAGAACAAACAATATTATTCAAAATTATAATTGTATTGGAATTCTTTCTTCTGGTTATGCATATGTACTGTTTCTGAAAAAGAACAAATAAACCATCATGATATTGACAAGCACTGATCGGGTTATATATAAAAATGTATACCATGCTTCAGCTTCTTCTTCATTATATTAAATATTTACCAGATTACATTGCTAGTTTAAATAAGATTGCTCAAATGCATCATAAAAGTAATTCCACAAAATAATAGTATCGATCAATGTTTCAGGAAAAAGAAATCATATGCACAGAATATTCTCAAATATTTCAATTATACTGGCTTTGTCTTTTGGTTCTTGGAACAGAACGCTGTTACCAGTGACATTTAACTTAACAAAAAGTGAACACAAATGCGAAATATTTCAGAACATTCATATATAAAACGTAAGGTTCCTTATTGACATGTGATGAAAGATTCGTAACAATTTGTAGAATTATGAAATATTTTATAATGAAAAGGTGTTATATCTGGAGGATATTTTGAGGGATATATCAGTGAACAAGTCTTTAAAGAAGTTCTAAGATAACCAATGATGAATTGTTGCATGTGTTGCATTTTTTAACATATATATTATGATCGTTTTATGATTGTAATTATGTAAGTGTTACTAGAGACACGAACGAAATAAACCCACAGTGATTAGGACAATGAGGAGTATATCAAAATCTGAACTCTTTTATAACGTAGAATGCGGTATATTTAACCACTTCACTATGTTGTGCTTTGACATTCAGGGATATTCACATCCACAAATTCCACTTTCATGAGCCGACAGTATAACATCAAGTATATAATGGCGTCTATTTTTCGCCATCAAGACGTACACAAGGGAACAGTAAGTGGATTAAATAATTACCAGTAATGTTCCTCAATACAATTAGAGGTCTCAAGCCGACAGTAATAACATGGCGTAACTGATTGATCCTGTTCAAGGATATTTTTGAATGTTTTCCAACACGAATGATTAACTCTAAAGTATCACCGATGATAACCTTTAAAGACTAGTCTCGCTCTTATTAGCTTCACTTCAGAATTAATAGTTTAATGATTTTGAACAATGTTTTCACACAAATGGCTTAAACGGATGCTATAATATTTCCATTACGGGAATTCTTTTGAAATTGTTAAATCCATCAATAGAATAGATTACTGTCTCTAAATGATAAACTGTTTTAGGAAGCAGAGCAAAGTTAGTCGAGCCAATTATTCTTATAGTTTAGAAAATACAAATTCATGTATTATAACATTGACAAATGGAGATTTGCTTTGAATATAGGCGTCCCGAAGTACTGTCAATATAATCAATTCAAAACATATAGATTTAAAGTCACAGTTTAGAAGTATAACCTTTGTAACAGTTACAGCATTATTTTGAAAGTGTCCGTAATAAAGACCATTTAAAGCATCCCTTCTTGTTACGTCTTTGCAACTGTTGTGCATATATAATGAATTCATTTATAATACGTATTGATTACAATGCAACATCATTAAGATTAAAATAAAGCGCTGATGTGAAGTTATAATAGCAATAGAATGCAAATGAAGTCACTTACATTTTGAATGAACTAGATATGTAAAAACATCTTAACCTCCGTTAAATACTCTAAATTACTCTAATTTAAAATTGATAAGCTAATCACGATGTGTATCCTTTTATAGAATGGGGCCAAATTAATTTATATGCTCTTAAATGTCGATGTTCTGTTAATTGAAAGTGAAATTCTGTACATTTCAATTGTAAACTGTGCCATTATTGTAATGAGCGTAAAGTATATACAATGTAATACACTTCAGATTCATGTACGTTACAGAGACTCTCCACGATACTGATACAAATAATACGATTAATAAGATTGATGAATCACAAAATCAAATTTTATCTTTCTATCTTATATATGTTGTCGGAAGTCGAGAACGTTGTTTTACTCATAACTAAATTAGGAATTTTCACATACATGTATAATGTGAATTTAGCTTCAGTAACCAGGAATGTTACAATATGCTCATTAGCCAGACTGTGTGTACAGGACAATCCTGTCCAATCAAGAAAGAAAAAATAAGAAAGAATTTGGAAATCTTGTACTACACTTTACTAATGATTCACGCTTAAGATCCTGCCTGCTGTAGGCCACAATAGTGGCCCAGAGGGTTTTCCTTTATTGACACGTCACTGACGTTTGACCCTTTGACATACATACAACAAAAGTGTGTGACAAAGTTCTGCGATTCATGAAAAAGTTCACATTTTCCGAATCAGAATTCAATGGGCTTTCACATGATGTAATTAGTATCTCTGTTAATTTGTATTTTATTGAGAAATGACGAATTAAAACTCTTGAACGTATTTTCAATCACAAAATTACCTGCAGGTGCGTGTTTGACGTCGTTATGAAATTATTACCTATTCGATTCAAAGGGTTAAATTATTTAGTAAGTGCATGCCAAATGCATAAATTTTACATCATTATGTTCAGAATATCGTCACCTAGCTTATTAAAAAATGTAGACATTGAATATAATCTTGTTAAAAAATAATGACAAATTTGCGAAAATATCGGCAAATGAAAACGTCAATCGATTACTTTTTGTAAAATCCATGAAAATAAATACAGAATTTCACTAACACTTTTTGAATCTCACAATCTTCCACAAATAAATAAAATGTAACTGTGCATTGTTTGTCAATTCTTGTTTCCAAATATAGTAATATATCCAACGTGTCATCAATAGCAGTGCCAAATCGGCCATTTCTTCAATGCACCGCATGAAATGTACCCGCGACTTTCTAATGTTACGCGACTCAAAGTGAAAGTCAAGCAAGCGGTAGCTGTATCTATTTTTAGAAATGGTCGTCGATCTAACCATAGAATATTATTAATTGTTAAAATCAAACAAATTGACACCCAAAACGATGTTGTTTTATAAAAATCGATCTAAAAACAAAAAATGAGGTTGTAATAATTATTTCATCAGTTCGTAGAGTCAGTGTCCTTGACCCGATACATTTGCATAAGTGAACCCAGCCCCCCGGATGTAACATTGTTTTTACGATAAAATCACTGTAGGTAAATTTGAATTTTGATTATAATTTATACATTTATGAAAAATAAATGTCATATCCTAACATTATCACAAATTATGATCATGCATGAGTTAACATTTGAAGTACGAAATGTGTTTGACATGACATGGACCGACTTTCTGATCTGCGATTTTCACAAGTTGAAATGCAGCCGTGAAACAGTAGCAGTAACCCTATCTCGCTAAAAAGTAAATTACTAATTAAAAAAGTCTCGTATATGTGAAATAAGTGTATGCATACAATTGCTAAATGATTCATGTTTATTATTTTAAAGTTTTCATTTGGAATTTGATAGAAATTATACCCGTTTTCAAACGAAATCCTAGATAGACATGTCAGTTCGAATGTTATTGCAAATGGAGGCCATTGTGTCGTCTCGGCTTGTCACAATATTTTGCTCTGATACGAATTAAATGATTGCACATGTTATAACATCCATGAAATTAACAAGAACGACATACACATACATTTCAAACAATAAATGTGAACAACTAGTGTTTGATTCGGCGAATGTACAGTGTAGTGACAAGCGAAACATTATTGGTCACATGATCCGTTTGTACCACCGAGCTCGTCACGTGACATTGTTTACAAATACGACAACGCTACCCGAACGAAATTTTTGACTGTATTTTTCAAATTTTCAAGACCATGTTTACATTAAATATTCAACAGACATTTGGAATAATGTGTTCTAACTTGGGTTTTAAATGGAATATTTACAAAATGATTTAGATTATTAGATTTGTTGATTTGAACAAATCTGTAATTAGCGAAGGAAAATGCATAACAATGGCGAGCACCGAGTGTTTGTTGACTGTCATGTTTCGCGATATCGATGAATGATGACGTTGGAATATATAAAAACTGTAATGTCATATGCTTACATTTGAAACACAGACAAGTGAATAGATGTGTTAACCTTTTGTGTAATTTTTATTACGATTGATCCATTATTTTACAAATATTTCTCACGGAAGTAAATGCATTGGTCATTGAAGAATATCCATTGTTACAAATTACGTCGAAATTTTATAAATACTACGGAGATCGTTTATGACAGGCTCTTGGTTTCTGAAAGAAAAACACATATCATCAACATAAATTTTTTTCTGGTATAAAATTTAATTCTGAACAAAATGGTGTAGAAATTGGGCTGCATAATTAATTATTGACAAAATAATTCGAGTTTGAAAATGTAGTACAATTTTAGAACTAAGGCGACCCGATTTTATTATGGAAACCCGAGATTCCATAATTGACCAACGTAAATAACATAAGTGAGAAGTTCAAATTCTATCAAAAACCTATTTTTATACTTTAACTAAGATATTGACGAAAATTCAAACTTTCTACCCCGCACCGTACGTGAGATACAGACCCCCTTGCCCATGGGTATGCCCATGGGAAAGTTCGCCCATGGGCGAGAGGTTGTTAAAATTTGAGTTACACAGAAATTATTTTCTAATTTTTAATAATGGGTCTAGCAGTAACATATTTTAGGTATTTGTGAACTCCCCCCATGCAAAGGAAATTATTTTTCCCATGGGCGAGATTTCCCATGGGCGAGATTTCGCCAATGGGCGAGACTTCGCCCATGGGCCAGGTTGCCCATGGGCGGATTTCCCATGGGCCAATGTTGACTTTGGCAAACATATAATGTTTGTGAAATGTTGACTTTGAAAAAAAAATGTTTGTGAAATGTTGACTTTGAAAAAAAATGTTTGTGAAATGTTGACTTTGGAAAAAATAGAATGTTTGTGAACTGTTGACTTTGGAAATATTGACTTTTAAAATATTTATTGATTTTGGTGGAAGTGTTACTTTGATAAAATATGGACTTGTTGATTTTAATACATATTTTGAGTTATATGAATGGTTGACTTATGAAATATTCATTTTAGTGAAATGTTGTGTAGTTTAAGTTTAACTTCTATAAAATGTTAACTTTGGTGACATATTGACTTTGAAAAAGATATTTTGAATTTAGTGAAATGTTGACTTTAATCACATATTTACATCTTGACTTTTATCACATATGTTGACCTCGACCATGGGCCGGATTTCCCATTGGCTTTATTTCCAATGGGCGAAACCTCGCCCATGGGCCAATGTTGACTATGGAAACATATAATGTTTGTGAATGTTGACTTTGGGGGGAAAATAATGTTTTTTGAAATGTTTACTTTGGAAATATTTATTGACATTGGTGAAAGTGTTACTTTGATAAAATGTTAACTTGGGTGACATGTTGACTTTGAAAAAGATATTTTGAATTTTATGAAATATTGACTTTGATCACACATTGATTTTGATGAAATGTTGACTTATAAAAGATAGCTTGAGTTAAGCGAATTGTTGACTTACATTAATTATGTTATGTTAATTCATTGACTTTGGTGAAGTATGCTTATATCATGAAATATTAATTCCATATATATTCCATTTTATTCACTTTGGTGAAGTTTGAAATGTTGACTCTGATTATATATATTGAGCTTGGTGAAATGGTGATTTTGGAATTGATGCCACTTTGGTGAAATGTTGACTTTGAAAATATTATAATGATGGTGAAATGTTGACTACGGAAATATTGGTTGACTTTTGTGGAAGTTTTACTTTAATAAAATATTGACTTTGGTGAAATGTTGACTTTGAAAAGATATATCGAGTTTGATGACATGTTGACTTTGGAACTATTGGTTGACTTAAAGTTTATCTTTAATTATATGTTAACGTGGTGACTTATTGACTTTGAGAAGATATTTTGAGTTTAGTGAATTGTTGACTTCTAAACGATTGACTTTAGTGACATAGTTTTACTTTGAAATATTTATTGGCGATGTTGAAGTTTTAGTTTAATAAGATTTTGAAAACACTATGGTCTGGCTTAAGGAGCGCGTTTCAAACAGTAAGTATTAGATTTTTTGACTACGCTGTTGCCCACAATACAGACAGACAGACAGATAGTTTATTCAGTCTCACCCCATATATACACATACATAAAATAATATCAATAAAATATAAATACATCTGGGCCACCCTAAAACTAGGGTTTTGAGAGACTATCTATACATATAAAAAATGCAATGACTACAAATAAAAGTTATGAATGTAAGAGTAAACGTGGTTATAAATCAGATACTAAAACTTTGGTTAAATATAGAATAATACATATATTTGTATAAATATAGGTATACATATAAACTGTGCATAAAAGGACATAAAATAATATATTATAAAAAATTCAATTTTTAAACAATACATTTCGACGTTTTTCCAGCAGTAGTTTGCAGCTTCTGGCACTTTCTTTTAAAATAGTTGGGCTTGCTAGGATAAATGATAGACGTTCCGGGTCGGTGGCAGTATTAAAATTGTTCCATTTGGCTTGACAGGTTCTAAGCAGTGGTTCTCTGATTGTTTTGTAGAGTGGGCAGTGTCATCGAGACTGATGATTTATACACAACCAAGTGCAGGTTACAGATATATGATATATTAGACCTGTGCATTTGTGTGTATCAGAACACCATGTCCATGTAACGAGCGTGCCGTGGTATTGCGTAACATGTCTATTCGATCAACTAACCCATTGTTGTAAATTACGAAAATAAAACAGTCCATTACTTACCTCACTTGTTTGATTCTATTTCGAGCGGTTTTAATCATTGAATAGCACAGAACATACATACGTATATACATTCTTGCATGTATGGTAGTGCTCAGTTGTTCCTAGCGTCAACATACTTCATTGCCTCTTTTGAACAAGGGAATACTTGGCAAATATTATGAACACTGATCTAATATATTCATTATTCGTTTGTATCAATACTCAGCGAAACGTTTTACTTTTAGAAATGTAATGATGTAATGAATTCAGAATGTTCTCATTTTTGGCGTTTTCAAATTCGCCAGTACCCTACAAATTTTAATTAATTCGAACTCTTGCAATTAGTCTCCAATTTAGATATTGAGAGGACCCACTCACTGTTAGTCTGTTGACAGCAGTGAAGGGGGTACATGAAAAGTCTATATTAAGTTCTTAATAATTTCATTTGTTTACAATTTCGGCCGCTTTCTCAATACGATACAGGGATTATCAAAGACATCTTACGATTTTGACGGGTATTATGTATGATAAGCCTTTTCACACAAGTGTCCTTCCCCTAAAAAAATATATATTAAGTTTATATATATGTAGTCAGTTTATAACCAGACGTTTCCACAATATACTCTCCGGTTTGCATTCAAATGAAAATAATCCAAAATGAATATACCACTCTTTTCTAAAATCTCAGACAATTCCTGAGTGTTTAACCATCAAGTCAGTGAACCGTATCTCCTGAACATCCCAGTGACCACGTGTGTGTATCTCTGAGTCAACTACACACGTGTCAAAACACTCCGATTGAAATAACAGTATTGGCGACAATACGAATATATACGTATTTTTTAATACCCAAACAAACTGCCCCTTTGCAATACACACTTATCCCAGTATACCCAGTATATCATATTCCATTTAGCTCGTTAAGAGCGCGACTTGGCTCCTCATAGGATGACTAGTGATGGTAATTAGATACTATAGTACTGTACAGCATACATACTGGTTCATTTCATATTTTATTTGAGAGCTTAATGAACAATTTACATGTTTTTTGTTTTCAATTTTAAGTTGACAATGTTGCATAATGTAAGCGTTTATACAGCGTGGTAATAGTTTAATAGGTGGTCAAATATGACAAACGTTATAAATTATCTTATTTTATCGAGAAGTACCAACTGTTACTGAAAACTACCATTTTGATGATACTCGACTTAGTATATTGACAATATGAAGGTAAAAGTATCGATTTCTGATCGAAAACCGGACAATGCACCTCGTCTGGCTCGCGCCAATGAGTCAAACGTAGTTCTGGAATCTTATTTAAACCAGACAAAATAACAAACTTGGGTTGATAAAACATGTTCGACAAGTCATATAACTACTGCATGTGCATGTAAATAGGACGTGTAGTTTCTGCACATGCATAATGATGTTGCTTTTAATTATTGGAAACTAGTAATTATGTTTGGCGACTGGGGATGAATATGCAAGCTGAGTGAATTTGTATTAAAGCCAAATACAAATTTATGAAACACAATTGATGCACCTTTAAATGACATCATCAAAACAGCCTTACATTTGGAGCTTCTAAATAACTTTTTCCAACAGCCTATGCATGTGTTTTCTGTGTTGATTTATACAGAACACAATACGATAATCATATATGATTGTTATTATTATTATTACTGCCTTTCTAATATCGCATGTTATATAATACTGTGCGTTAGATCTATAAGAACATTTGAACGAATGTTGGCCACCCCTAATAGTCTGGTGGGAGATACACAAATAATTAAGTGAGGGTGGGTACATGATTATTAGTTAATGTTCATTCCCGCCAGCTGTAATTACATCAACTAGCGAATTCCCATGGCCAGTGAAGGGTGACGTCCTCTCATGCACATTATGTAAGACCAGGGACCTTCTAATATACAGCACACTTAAAGACCGTTAAAATCATTAGATTATCGCATTAAATTAATTTTGTTACTTCATTTGTCAAAATCACTCCATGTCTTTTGCTTGGAATATGTATAATGATATGTGATGTTTATTCAATATTTCAGTATGCATCTGATACACATGAGAGGTCTATAACTAGTTCATAACTGTCAAAGCTGTGACGATGTTGTGGGTCTCACATATAATGCACCACCATCAGCCTAGTTGTGATATCCATGGGTTTGCACATAATTGATACAATCAGCCTTTGATGTCCAGTTGAAAGTGTTAAACCTATGAGAAAGGCAAAGACGTCACACATTAAGATGGATTTAGAAACATGTTTCCTTCATTATATAAGTACATAAGCCAATAAATAGTTTCCAGTCACCAAAGTCAATCTCTTAAAAGTCAGCAATTCCTACATGATAATCTTAGGCATATTATAACTGTTGTAACAAAATAAATACATTATCTCAAAGTTACATAATTTACATTTGTTACATTTACATTCTCAATAACTAGCGCTATTAGTTCCTGGTCGAGAATGCCATCTGATCGGAGATGAATTTGCAGTGTAATGCACACAGATCGGAAACATATAAGTGCTAATGTGGTCACTCTATCGAAATCTTACTACATTTGTATATATATTGGCGTTCTCGTCACACAGGGGTCAGAGGCATTGTACCGGTAATTAATTACCTGTCGGCCTTAATGAGTTGACCGAATACTCATGTTACGTAATACCGAGTGGACGCTTGTTCAACAGTAGGGTATTCTGAGAGTCAAAACAAAAGTCTGATATATCACTTAAACCGCATTTGCATGGCTATATTGCAATTGTTCTATATCTTTATATAGCTGTAACCTGCACTCAGTTGTGTATAAATAATCAGTCATGGTGACGATGTATTGTGGACAATAGCACTTACACTTACCGGAACTATTTGAAACACTCGCCTTTAGCCAGACATTAGTGTTCAACTTAAAAAAGTCATAATATTTCAAGAGTCAACGTTTCATTAAAGTGAATATTTTATAGAAGAGAATACTGTTGAAACGTCTATTTGGGCTAAGTAAAGGAAGCAGAGAGTGCCTGCAATAATAATAGTTGATGATGATGAGTACGGAGATTTAACGAGCGATTTCAGCGGACAGACAGACAGACAGACAAATTTTTATTCAATTCTCGCCTCAACATGATACATAGATATAATACAAAAAACATAAAATTACATAGTAAAACGTTGAGCCATTCCCTTCGGAGCGGAGCGGAGCTGTTCTCTCACTCGGGTCGCAAGGACCATTAATAAAGTTTCGAATGATTCCAAAGGAGGATAATTTTGATGCCACGGTCGAAAAGGGTGGAGGCAAATTTTGAAATTTTGAATAGTACCTAGGCAAGATTAAATAATAAAAGTCTCTCATAACTCTTTATATAGAGTGGCTCATTGCATTTTAAAACATATTTTATGTGTGTGTACATTGTCTGTAATTTTGTGAGTCTTAAATAAACTATCTGTCTGTCTGTCTGCAATTATATTAGTAGCCGTACCGCCTCATTCTTTTAATTAACAAACCGTGTCATTCCAACATCATTGATAATGATAAATGCAACGTTGACACCAGAACAGAACACATATCATCTCTGCCACTCTCTGATTCAACCAGGACCACAAACTCACTCAAGCGTGAGTCTACTGGTCAGCACAGTCAAGTTTTGAACATTTAACGGATTCCGGCCAAATTCGACTTCACAAATCAGAAGCCGCTGTGTGTATTGCATTTGCAGTAGTAATTTCCACTTCAACTCCCCAACCCCGACCTCTTTCAATGGGTGATTATAAAACTGCAAACATTATCATTGGTGTAATTTTAACTACTGACCATTTCTCAAAGTACCATTTTAAGAGTCATTGTGATAATGTCACAATGGGATTCATCGGTACGTAAACAGTTCCCATTACTATCACTACACAACACGAACATATTTGATATATGATACTGATTTAACTGCATAGATTTAGGTCTTTGAAGGACATTTAGAAGTGGTATACATAAGAACAGGAATATTTTCTGGATAACAACTTCTTTAATGTGAAAATGCACGAAGTTTCGGACTACATACTCATTCCTTCATCAGGTACATTCCACCTGAACATTGGAATATTGGAACAATAAACAGGAAATGGATTCTCAAGGCACTAGACCATATGATTACGTGTTGACGACATCTGTGGTAGACATACTGGGTGTGTATTCATTCGGATCAACACTAATTAACGGATGGGCGAGCTATTACACAACTAACCGGTCACTGCGATTACGCAAGAGAGAGAGAGAGAGAGAGAGAGAGAGAGAGAGAGAGAGAGAGAGAGAGAGAGAGAGAGAGAGAGAGAGAGAGAGAGAGAGAGAGAGAGAGAGAGAGAGAGAGAGAGAGAGAGAGAGAGAGAGAGAGAGAGAGAGAGAGAGAGATAATATAACAGTCAACATTTCAAACTAAACCAAAGTCAATAAAATAGAAATATTAATATTTCATGATATATGCAAACTTCGTCAAAGTCAATACATATTTCCAAAGTCAACATAAGTCAACAATTCGCTTAACTCAAAATATCTTTTAAAAGTCAACATTTCATAGTAAATATGTGATTAAAGTCAACATTTCACTAAATTCAAAATATCTTTTTCAAAGTCACCAAAGTTAACATTTTATCTAAGTTAAACTTAAACTACACAACATTTCACTAAAATGAATATTTCATAAGTCAACCATTCATATAACTCAAAATATGTATTAAAATCAACAAGTCCATATTTTATCAAAGTAACACCTCCACCAAAATCAATAAATATTTTAAAAGTCAATATTTCCAAAGTCAACATTTCACAAACATTCTATTTTTTCCAAAGTCAACATTTCACAAACATTTTATTTTCAAAGTCAACATTTCACAAACATTATATGTTTGCCAAAGTCAACATTGGCCCATGGGAAATCCGCCCATGGGCAACCTGGCCCATGGGCGAAGTCTCGCCCATTGGCGAAATCTCGCCCATGGGAAATCTCGCCCATGGGAAAAATAATTTCCTTTGCATGGGGGGAGTTCACAAATACCTAAAATATGTTACTGCTAGACCCATCATTAAAAATTAGAAAATAATTTCTGTGTAACTCAAATTTTAACAACCTCTCGCCCATGGGCCGGCCCATGGGCCGGCCCATGGGCGAGCTTTCCCATGGGCATACCCATGGGCAAGGGGGTCTGTATCTCACGTACGGTGCGGGGTAGAAAGTTTGAATTTTCGTCAATATCTTAGTTAAAGTATAAAAATAGGTTTTTGATAGAATTTGAACTTCTCACTTATGTTATTTACGTTGGTCAATTATGGAATCTCGGGTTTCCATAATAAAATCGGGTCGCCTTAACTACTGTATTTTTTCATTTTCCCCATAGACAAGTGTAAAAATAATTAATATTTGAAATAAATTACATAAATTAATAATTTTTCATGACAATAATAAGTAAGAAAAAAATGTGACTCAGATATTTATTTTAATTATTTTAAGATTATGTTAATCACTTAGGCGAGAAAAACTTTAAATGAAGGATACCCATGTGACGTAATTGTTACAAATTTACAAATCTGACGCTCTCTGCTAAAATCTGAAAACAATCCAGCAGGCTAAAGGTTAATGAATAGAAGAGAGTACATGCTCACCTTACAGTAAACCATCACATGCAATAATAATGTAATAAATCACATAATCTCATACGATTGTTACATTCCAGTTGACACAATACATATGATGGTAAATGAAATGTCACTGTCACAGTATCAGTTTACAAGGTATTGTAAGAACACAGGAACTTTGAATAAAAAAAGCTATTATATACCAGTAATAAGGTATTAGAAATAAGAAAATGCAAAACACATTACCTGTTACGTTACTTGTGTAGTAGTGATGGACATCAATAACAGACAATGCAAGAATTAACAACATTTCAGATTTATAACATTATAAACATTGGGTTCTCATAATGCAATTGTTTTGTAAATATATTTTTCTTTTTCTTTCGTATTGATAGTCTATTATTTTCGTTTACAATGCGCTGGGGTACAACATTAGAAATAAAAGTCAACAGTGAAGTACAGTCACACAATTGTTCATAAACATAATGGTATTATAAACAGTTTAGATTTCAACTATATGATTTAATTTTTCCGTCTGTGGATTCAAACACCAATGGTGTCTTGAGACACACAGGAGGCATACATAATTTCAAAAACCAAAATAACAGTGGCAAACACAACAACCACCCCAACAGCTATGATCACGCTGAGGTAGTCGACAAGGAACATTGGTTTGGCCTCATTCGTTTCATCTGGACATTGCTTCCTCGGAAACGACTCTTCTATAATCTTGTCCAGCATACCAGTGTCAAACAGGTCAAGCAACCTATGGAGAAATGTGTGAATTAAATGTCCAACACACTAAATATTTAAATATATATGTAGATTGTGAGTGTCTTATGGGTGCAGAGATATCTAGAGGTTATTATATATGACACAGAAAACTGCAACTGACCATGTTTTCCTGAGGTCATAACATGATTATTTGCATATTTAACTAAACCCATAACGATAGAGACTTTCAATTGACACAAAGGTAACATATAGTGTAGAATGATCACCTTTAATCAGTCTTGATAATATTTCTAAGAATGTATTATGGAATGAAGACATGCATTAAACTTACTTCTTATCAAACAGCTTGGCAAGGGGTGAATTTTGTGGAAAGGCAAATGAGTATGGGGATGAAAGGAACGTTTCGTCGAGCATGAGGATTCTGCAGTCATGCGCAGTGATGGATGGAAGGACCATGAGCTGTGTTATATAGGCATAGTTTCCATCTGTTTTCACTCTCTTCACGTGCTCTGATTGGTTGGTGCTAGTCACTGAAGAATCTTTAGCTCTTGCCTCAGTGACACGTTGCCACAGCAACACCAATTCTTTGTCCTCCGTTTGCTTTAATAAATTATAACGCAGGATAGAAATATACACAAAGAAAAAAGTTAAGCACCACCTGATATTTTCATATAATTGAATGTCAGAAACAAGTAAGCTCTGCTATGACCCTAAATTAGTCTGAGATTTTTTTTTCAGATAGAACAGCCATCTGGCAAGACAGAAACGCACAAATATGTTGCTGTTATCATTATTTAATAGGGATGACGTCATGTTTACACTCGTACTGTTTTTACCATGAAACAATGTCCATAAAAGTATGAAGTTGCAAGTGAAACAAGACACATTCGCACCGGTATTGTCATTTCTAAATGTTCTTTGTAGACCGGGGGCAGGATAGCGCAGTGGTTAGCGCGTTCGGCTTTGGAGAGGTCCAGGGTTCGAATCCCGCCAGGGTCACGGCAACTTTGTCTGCAGTAGAGAACTGTTCTACACGCAGTAAGGTTTGGGTGCAATGCTACACTGAATTTCAGTGCAGTACCACCCATGGTTCGCTAGTTCCAGCCGTTGCTCGCAGATTTCACCGCAATGCATAGCTACATGGCGTTGTGGGCTTTCTCCCTGCACTAATACTAGCAGCCGTGATATAAGTGAAATACTCTTGAAAGCGGCGTAAAACCCCAACTCACTCACTCACTCACTCTTTGTAGACCATAGTGTACATGTTCAATAAGAATGATCAGTATCTGGTAGGATCGCCACGTACCCGGAGGACACACTGCACCCTACATCTCATGCCTCTAATCAGACGTCGGATCTGTTCTTGTGTCAATAACATCCACTCAGCGTGCAGAGCTGCCTCAAACTCATGTAATTCTGTACTGGAGGGTTCCGAGCCTGGAGTCGCCGACCTAGAATATCACACACATGCTCCAGAGGGTTCAGATCTAGGCTTCCTGCTGGCCAGGGTAAAGGCTCGCATGTAATCGACAACGGCACATGATGGGTGAGGCCGGGCGTTGTCGTCAATGTACTGTGGTCGTGCATGGATATCGAAATGAGGAAGAAGGACAGGCTGTAGCACGTCCCTGATGTATTGAGCTCCTGTTAAGTTGCCCATAATGGTGACCAAATCCTGCTTGCAGTTATGAGACAGGCATTCCCATACCATAACAGAGCCACCCCCATACGCAACAGTTGGCTGGATGTTCCTGGGAGTATAAGCTGTATTTTTTTCCAAACACTCGCACGTCCATCAGTGACATGGAGCAAGAATCGGGTCTCGTCAGACCAATGGATCTTCCGCCAGGTCCTAAGATTCCAGTGTTCTCTGTCCAAACACCATGCCAAACGTTCATGTTTATGATGGTCTCTCAACAAGGGACGTTTAATTATCCTTCTTGGCTTTTGTCCTGAGGCCATTTCTGACTGTTCTGGTGCTGATGTTTCGATTTTGTAACCACAGACGGATCAGCTGAGGTCTTGTCAGGAAGGGTTCTCGGCGTACATGTCGAAGAAGGTGCCGGTCCTCTCGAGGTGTAGTGACAGTCTTCCAGACCTTGGACGGTCCATTGCACTTACTTTCTGCGCATGCTACCGGAGTAAACGACTAACAACAGTGAGAGTGCTTAACAATAATTTGATTTCTGAGATCCATTGACAATTGTCTTCGTGCCGTGTTCAATAGATATGCTTGAATGGTTAACGAAAGCAACGTTACATACCACCAAATGCAGTTGGGCCATACTGCTTTTTGTGATCCACGAACGTGTAGGCGCGACTGTCACGCATCACTGGTTGGAACGTATCGCACAAACACTACTCTTCTCATAAATGAACCTTGTTTAATTATTTAAAATATTTTCGAAAAGATATCATCACAAATATCAGGGGGTGCTTAAATTTTTTCTTTGTGTATACTTTTACTTGTTTTATCTCTAATAAATGAAACATGCATATGAAAGTTATCAGACGATTACAATGAATGTTACGTAAACATGAAGACATTTAAAGCAAGTACGCGTCAATATTCCACGATTTTCTTATTTCTTTGATTAAAATAATCTAATTTCAAAATTTTCTGTGAATACGAGTCAAACATAATGTTTATGAGTACATATTTCCAAATACCGATGTTATAAGAATTAAGAAGTAACCTATTGCTTCATAGATTCATTGACAATCGCCATTGACACACAATTCATTTCGACCTACACACCATATGATTTGAAATAATTTGAAAAAAGATAACATATTCAGAGTTCTTTTGTACATATATAACTATTACATTAATCATATTATCTTCATGTTAAATCATCCAGTAAATCGCTTAAATATTTTCCATTTCAAAATGTTCAGCTACATGAATAAACAACGTTCTAATGATATGTTACCTTCAGTAGGTTTTCAAGCATTGATTTTCCTTCGAATCCGATGATCATCTCTTTGTGGTTCAACATTTCAGACAAGGTCCTGAACCTACGTATGTCATTTGGTGCCGCCCTGAACGCAAATAGGTTTCCACAGTATACAGCTATGATGATTATCGTGAAGATCCACAAAGTAGCCATAAGTATTCTGTCGGACCAATTGTGAGTGAACTTGGTGATTCCTGCCAAAATACATCACAATTATACAACACAATGCAACAGGGACGTGGTTCATTATGTCATGTATGTTATTTATCACAGAACATGAACACTTAATTAATGTTGTTTATTAGGTTTGATTGTAGATGGAGATGCATATTACAAAGAGGTGTGTACATACATGTATATCGACTAAAGAATTAACACCTTACATTACTGGAACCCTTTCAAACAGTTGTTTGCTGAGGTTAACCTTTAAATCATGTTTTAACCTAAATGCTTTGTGAAAGGAGGCCCTGACCTAATTATTTAAACGGCTATGATATGCTTTTATGAGCTGTTAAACGAGCAGTTTTCACCTACGTTTCTTATGACACTGGATTTCAATTAACATAACACTTACAAAAGACATATTGATTTAATAACTTGCCTTGACGCAACGTTACTGACGTCAACATGAGTACAATTTCCCCCATGGATTGCAGGCCATTTGCAAAATTGGAGAACTTTCTTCTTCGTCTCTGTTGCCAAGACAGATCATGAAGAAGGAACAAGCAGAATATCCCAAAGAATGCACCGAGCCCATAAAGGTACACTTCACTTTTGAACTGTCTCACAAGAGCGATAAGAGGTTTTTCTTCTAAACGACGTAAATAAACTATCGCATACGGGCTAAAACGAAGGGTAACTGCAAAATCGACAGCTTTATCTCTGTGAAAATCCTTTCCTAGCCATGATCCTGACATGTCTGCAACCTGCAATGAAAGTGTATATATAGTGAACTATAGTACAAGTGGTAGAGACACCAGTCGATTTTAAGCTGGCAAGAGAATGTGTTTCATTGAATTTTAAGATTACAAGATTTAAAATGACTTGTGATAATATAATAGACATGTTGATAAACATTTACAAAATAATATGAACATACACCATGTGCTAATTTCACTAATGATTAATGGGATGAAGGAGGTAATATATATATATATATACAACATGCAGTAAATATCATTTTCGGTGTAGTTTTGGTAACATTTAGGTTTGTTGACGATGGTGGTCACATTTATGAATCATTTGAGCTCAGTGATCACAACTATAGTGACAACTCTTAATCCTAACAGTGAAACTATAGATAGGATGGAAATTGTAACGATTCCAAGAATTTGAACATTGAGATTACAACATAGATAAATCGTGTTTGTATATCTTTAATTTTGTTGATGACAATGAAGTAGAGTAGAGTGAAGAAGCCTTTAAACAGTTGTAGCTGTATTTTCATAACAGTTGTAGCTGTATTTTCATAACAGTAGAGTTTGCACGACTGAATATTATGTGACAATGTTCATCTAAACAGAATACTTCAAGAGATGCATGTGAATGAAAAGAATGAACATGCCATGTGATAAGCATCAATACAACGTTCTGTGCAATGAAATACTCTCTGGTCTAACCATGTGTTTGGGAAGATTAATTAAGAAATAGAAGACGAGTTGGCGTGCTTATCGTAAAAAAAACATAGCAGGAAGCATTAAAAAGAAAGGCGCTGTCCTGAGTGTTTATTATAAAGCACAACAACGAGTCATCTATTTATTATATGATATATGACGTCATTTGCTAAGCATTGCTCTAACTGACGTCCGAAATCACGAGCATGTTTTATTGTGTCATGAAGCACGCTGTTGGTCCCATTGACCGCCTGTATTTTATACCATGGATATCTTATACTACCAAATAAACAACTCATGAGTGGAAACGCTAAGTGGTATTATCGTGTTTGTATACCTTCCTATGGACATCCCCGATCTGTCCTGTCCATCTTCCATTCTCTACCTGCCCCCACTGTCCGTCTGGTGGTTCCTTGAAATAGTATCTATATAACAAATGTAAAGAGCTTCAAATCCAGTTGATTTATATTTTTTTTTAAATATAGAAATGTATTATGATATATAGAAATATACGTCACTTAAAGAAGACAAGGGATTTATGGATGATCAACTTCTTTATTTAACAATAGCAACGTTTCGGTATAGATCCTTATACCATTGTCAAGCATATGGGAGAGATGCAGAAGGTTATATACATGATACATGTTGGTATGATAATAAGATAACAAAGACAACAGGATGAGATAGCAATGACATTAAGGATAGAAACAAGTGAAGTTGTGTTAACATGGATACCAGTGGAGGTAAGTTAATTAACTCAATAAACTCGGGATGGGATAACAAAGCAGGGGTGAGTTTAACCAATTAGTAGGCGGGATGATGATGGAAGCTAGAGTGAGTATATGATCGACAACGATATAAGGATCTATACCGAAACGTCGCTATTGTTAAATATAGAAGTTGATCATGCATAAATCCCTGTCTTCTTCATCATACCAACTTCTAGAATGCCTCTCAAACAGTTGATACGTCACTTAAAGTCAATTAACTTATACCCAAATCAAAGGTAATACCCTAATAAACTATTTCACTGTATTCAACCATATTATCTCATTAAATATGCATAAATATAACTCTTCATCACAATTGATAAAACCAATTGTTATTTATTAATTTTTTACAACTATTATTTTTATGATATACAAAGTACATGCAAAAGTGTATACACTTACGTAAAATTGAATGTTTCGGCCAACATTTGTATTATTCGTGGACACACACCAGTGAATGTTGTGACATTTCCAGTTGTGACCTTTACCGCATAGGGAATCCACTGTGACAAAACCAGATATGATTAATATATAAATATTTCTACAAAGCATAGAAATACAAACTATAACAGTATATTTCACTATCGAAATAATAAGTATAAGAATTTCTAAAAGTCAAAGTAAATATTTCAAATGACATGCCATATGAATGTGTTTAAGTGTTTTAATTGATATGTGTTTCCAATGATACAGATATTATGAAGACATGTGATGTATTACAAACAGCGATAATGATATACGATATATATTATATAAGAGGGACAGCTTTAGGGAAATTTACAAAGATTCCTTAAAAGTATGCCTTTTGACAGAAATACTGTTTGCATCTTCTCTGAAGTTGGAATTTCAGAGTAAAAGTTTGGAAGGAGTGAACTCCTTAAATTATGATAAAATGGAAATATCAAGCAAAAATGGTACTCAGATTCAAAGTTTGGGATTATACAAAATGGACACAATCTCTCTGGTCTAGGAATAATCCACTTTCTGTCCGATTCAATTAATAAATCATGATAGGAACAGAAAAATCAAATGAAATTAATAACATAAACTTTAACCGTTACTGTTTCAAGTAAATCTATATAAGTGAACTGGTTATTTAGAGTCTTAAAGACATCTATCTTTCTGAAAGCCTCTAAGTCCACACTTATTTTCAATAATAAAAATTATAATGATTCTGAATTTTTTCTCATCAGGAAACTTTAAGTAAAACAACAACAAAAGTTTTTAAATGTGACTTATTCGATTTGACATACATTTACATGTTCATTTATAATTTGTAATCACACAAATTTCATGCTTTATCATTCTACCTGCGTGATAGTTAATCGAAGCTGTCTGCCATTCAGTCCATATTTCACATTAGGAAACAGCTCTGTCGCACTGCTTGTATAGGTCTTCACATCCGCAAGCATGCTAAACACTGGACCAGTACTTTTCCATTCAGAGGTGTATATAGTGTAGCTATCACAGTATTTGGTCTCAATCTGTGAAAGGTGAACAATGTCAGCAGGAAAAAGTTTAAATTTGGTCATTAGAATAATGACAATAAAATTTGACTTTTACTTTTACACATTGCATACCTTCTATAATTTGCAAATGTTCACCAAATTAATAACGTTATATACACAAACACACAGGAATGAACCTATATAGAATTCAATTGGTCATATTTCCATTTGAAAATAATTGTAACCACACATGCAGCTGTAAGCACAATATGCACATAACACATGGGACAGTCTCGGAATTACGGAATTACGTGAATTATTATGTCCAACTCCTCGCTTAAGCTCGGAGGTGATCACAATAACTAACTCAGACAATCGGCAGTTCCTCCCAACTCGTGAATATCTATTTATTTATTTAAAATAGGGAGTCTGTTCAAGTGTACAGTTACTATATATTATCTTCAAATAGAAGATACAGGAATAACTATCATTAGAATATATATATATATATATATATAATGTGTGAGTGTGTCTGAATGTGTCTGTGTGTTTTAGTTTATGGACATCTATAGTCGTTTAGGTACCTTATTAACTGATTGAGGAGGGTTGTTTGCAATTGGTAACATTTGTTTTCAATTTTGTGAAATCTCTTATCTCCAAAAGAAAACGTGCTACAGTCCCTGAAATAAATGAAGATATGTACGAAATAGGCATTGAATAAAACAATTGTAAGTAAATATTGATTACATTATACGATTTTCGTTCTTTCATTTTATATTTAATGTTCATGATAATTAATATAGTTCATTCACTTACCTTAAGGAAATGGGACGATTTTTTAACATGATTGCATCGAATCACAGCAACGTTGTCAAATCCATTAGGCCAAACATCTTCATCATTGAGTGGCAGCAAAAGCCACCGTGAAAAGTGTCTCAGTATTCCACTATATTGACTCTCGTCAATTTGTTTTATCTGCAAAATAAAAAAATTATTTAGTTATTTGAATAATCAATAGCATGTGAATGAATGCTAAACTTTAACATGTTTTATTGTGACATATATGTATACAAAGAATACGTTATGAAGTATTTAGAGTATAAATGAGTTGCAACCTTTTTTTCTATCAAAGAAACTGTGTTAAGACACAATATCCAAACTTTTGCACTCAAAAACATTTTGTGAAGTTTATGATCATAAGATATCATCAAATTCTTTTTCTAAGAGTTCATTATTTAATTTTATTATTTAATGAAATAAATAAATTAAAGTCCATAACAGATACAGATGAGAAGTTTCATACATTATTCAGTGTTTCATTAAGTCGTTCTGCGTAGTCTATCACGACGAAATTTAGGGTTCTTCGTTGCTCATCTATCTGTTTGAATCGAGCCTTGTTCAAAATTTCGAGTATCTTCACTTCTATATCGTCGTTATCAATATAACGAAGGATACAGTCATCGATTGTCAACCCATGCTTGAATTCCATAAGATATTTGCCTGGAAAATAATGTGAAAAACGTAAAAGAGAGCCATTTGCTCTGTAGCTCATCATAATTTTATATAATGAACTAAATATGTTTTTACTAGAATTTTTCCAGAAGTATTTATCAGAGGTATAACAAAGTTCAAGTACTTATCGTCATGGACAGAAAGAAAAATATGAAGAACAAAAAAAACAGAGTTACAATTTGGAATCCCTATAGTCACAATATTTCAGCTTCCTATGGCTTTACGTCCTGGAGAAGAACATGTAAATAGGTTTTAGGTGATGACCCAAGTGACCTATATATGGGACCATGTGCACAGGGTCACGAACACTAGAATTTAAAATCCAAATTCGCAAAGGAGTCTGTACATAACATTCAAGCTTTCTTGGGCTGTTTCCCTATCATTGTGTAGACAGAACAAATATTCAATAATGTAAGTATCATGAATAATTACGATATCGGACCGATGCAAGTTGTCATATACTAACTGTCATATCTCCGTCAATAAAACTTGAAAAATCTTCTCATCCTTATTTCAACGTACCTTTTATTAAGATTTGAACATGCTCCCATTTCTCACGAATTATGACGTTTTGTGCAATTTCTAATCTTGCTCCAATGCCTATTTCACTGTCTTCGTCGTAAACGGATAGATGTTTCCCATTCCGTGATATCTTCTTCATGCAATTGCAGATTCTCTTCCAGTCGCATGTCATTGTCGCATTTGGAGTTACATCCCTTTCTGGTTGGTTTACAGGTGAATCTACACAGAATAATTAGTTTAATAATGAAGAAGCTGATAATTGAAGCAGTTTCCAGATTCAGTTATCATTTTACATAAAATCTCAAACTTTGTAAAAGAGTGCATTACATTTTCACAGTATCTCAAACGAGTATAGTGTTATTAAAAATCCGAAACTTTGCAAAAGAATGCATTTCATTTTCACAGTACCTAAAACGAATATATTATTAGACCCGAAAAACAGGAACGTGAAGTTTTGCTATTGCAGATGTTGTGATCCCAAATGTTGCATTCTTACACGAGTATAGTATCTTAAATATATAAGATGTGTATATATCACGTAAGAACTAAGGATGTACTTACTTTTGGTCCAAGAATTATATGAAAAACATACGAAGAGATGGATATTTGAAAGAAACATTAGTCCTACGACCAATGACGGATATGTCCTAATCATCTTAACGCTGCAGGCCGAGGATCTCTCCTTACCGTCCAAATACAGTCTGATAAACTAAAACGTTGCAGGAAAATTAGATGTTGTGTCAACAAGGAAATATGATATAATCTCATAAGGATCAATAATTCAACTATTTGAACAGAAGGATATTGATTTGACGATCAAGGTTGTCAAACATTAGGAATGAAATAGAGATGGATAGGCAATGCGGAAGTGTACATTCTCTATATGTCAATGAAACAAATATGAAAATGTAAGGCATACTAATATGTGTTTATGTAAATATCATGACGGTTTACATTGTGATAGTGCTGCGAACAAATTAATTGATAAGACTTGTACCGTTGTGCATGTCCTGAAATGATGAATAAATATGGTTATTTTAATGACGAACATATGATCGTTTATAGAGCGGGTGCTTGATGTATGTTTAATATTATCTGGTAAATGTGATTCATTTTGGCCTCCAATTAAAAAACTGTTCATTTCAAGTAGACTTGTATAATGATATAGAATGTCAATAGTACGATCGTGGGTTCATTAGCAATCGCCTCATCCTTTTTAAACATATAATGCTGCAGACAATACGTGATATATTTAGGCTTACACTTTGTTAAATAAATATTTCCAGTTAAAAACCAAACACATGAGAGTCCATAACATATATTGATCTTATTTTACATGGCATTGCAAGTCCCTCTACTGGAGAAAATCAAATTATTTTCAAACTGGTACATATATTTCTAAAATAAGACTAAATGTCAGAATAAAAGTTTTCTCTAACTTATGTCCTGCTCTTGTTTAACATTGGCGTGAGATCAATCATGTAATTATCTGGAGAGGGCTTAAATAACTAATCTGGAGAGGACCAATCGTTTCTTGAATGAAATATATTTCAATTCAAACACATACATTGGTTTGCACCGAGATTTAATTTTTTTTTTAAAACCTCTCCCACAATGGCCAGTAAAATCCAGTTTCGTGCCACTTTGCATTTTCAAAGTCAAATCTATAACAGAATATTATAGAAAAAATTGAGCTTATTCCATAGGTAACTATTTCAGGTAAGCATGATCATGTTGGCCAAACGGATCTTTAGAATTACGTCCCGAAGCAGGAATTGAGGTCCTAATTATTGCATGACATAATGTTGACATTGCTAAGCCTTACTTTTATATGCTTATTATACCTATTCTGTTGTTCCAAATCGTCTTATCTCTATGTAACCTTTATAAATTTAGTACTGTTCCTTAAATACGCGCCAGATGGGTCTAACGGTATTTTTTAAAGTGTTAAATTCCCAACAGGTCAATACAGGATCATACTTCTAAGGTCATAAAGATCACGAAAATACCTCATCACTGACAGCTAGGACTAGCAACTAATTAGCAGTGTCCAGTGCTGTCCTGCACTACATCGTAGAACATTTGATAGAATGAATAGTTTCCTATAGACTACCGCTGAAGAACGAGATATGCGTTGGGTCTAGGTTTCATTGATTTCTGCAACGTCAGCTCATGTATCATGTTGGTCAGTAACCTTGATCAGTTCTTCAAAATCCATTCATTTCTCACTTGTCCTTCATTTTATCTGCCATTTATTAATCATCAGTTTGATAGCTTAATAATTAACACTGAAAAGGTTTAAGAAAATGATAACTATCTTTCATTCCGGAAAGTAATAGTAGTAGTATATGAGAAACAGTGTGCTATATTAAACACATCAATGGATCAATATATGATGATATAATCGCTTAACTGGAATACTGGCTTAATTAATCAAGTACTTTCCAGGACTCAATACATTGTATTACCTGTAACTTGCGATGAGTTTATTATGATGAATTAATAAACTAGGTTGAAGGATATGATTGGGTCGAACTGCTGCATTGCTGATTTGACATAAGCAAATATGACTGTGTTCAGGACAAGACCACACTAATTGCTACATGTACATTTAGTATCTATAAGAAATACTCCGCTGATCTTCTCAGTAATTCATTTGCATAGATAAATACTTAGATATATTTAGACATTGACATATTTAGAGGGTTTCTTATTTTCATATGCGCTGCCAACTGTGCAGAGAATTTCTTATTTTACGGGAGTATTTATGTCGATCGTTTCATAAGAATATTTAATATTATTCGTCCTTTACACTGAAATTGATCAATAGTTTTTCAATAGTTCTGGTTGTTAATGAACCATGTTCATGTCACGCTTGAACCAAATCGTTTACACTGAATACATTTAACATCATGTTCGCACTTACATTCCATGGTAGTATACTGGTTAAAAAGATCAATCTTTATTTCTGTAAGACACCCTATTATTCATTGATTATTCCCATCTTCTATTTGCACGTATTGATCCTTGTATTCCAAGTGTCTAACAAGTTTGCTTTTGATTGATTGGAGTTAGAACTGCTGCTTCCATGACAAATGCGTAGGATTAATAGTTTAGAATTCTCATATGTAACTATGGAAACTATATATTGTTACGCAATATATTTTCGCGACCATAGGGTATTTTCAGCTTGTAATACAAATCCAAATCTATCATTGTCCAAAATATATAAGACTAAGATAACCTGCGATATACCCTAGTAGTCCTTAAGGCACTGACTTCATGTCCCAGACAAAACAGGTAAACAAAATCAAATAAATAATCAAGACACAGAATGGACATGTTATAAAAACCTACTTGAAATTTCGAACCCTTTAAGTGTTTGAAAATGCATAATTAAGAGGAAATTCTATTCTAATAAATGGAAATGAAAATCGTTTCAATGAACACACACATACACATTTAAGCTACGAATACTAAACCAAACAAACGTACACTGTTCTATGTTATAATTCCGGCCCTTCATTTTTGGCCACTTCTGAACAAATCATGGATAAAAGTTAACCACTGCATACAAATCGCCGACATATGGATTTCTTTCGGCAGAAGTGCTGGCTGTTAAAGTGGACCACGACGATGGTCAGCCAAAGTCCCTGGTTCGAATCCCCCTGCAGGCACTTACATGTACCTGGTTCTCTTTCTGTGTTCTTGAGAAGCCACTTTATCAACCTAGCTGTACCTGAAATAACGGATGCACATTAGTGCAGAGCTTTCAATGCAATTCCATCAGGATAATGATGTACATATGAACAGAGCTCCAGTTATTGAGATTTAGCACTATAAAAGGACAGTTCATTATTTTTAGCATCATAACATGTTTCAAGGATTTACCAATAGAAGCTTATATTTTTAAAAAAAACACATATTCATATTGTCCTTGTTTCTTCATATTACATATGAAAGGAATATGTTAAAGGATGTTCACATATACCATTTTAACTCGTAAGAGACAACTTGAGACCGGAACTCGTTTGAAAATTGTAAAGTATTTTAAAAAAATTAATTGCATGTAGAATTGTAGGTTTTTATATTATTAAAATTGAGTTATTTCGTATATGTTAAAGTAAAACTTTACCGTAAATATTGACATGACTTTATTATGTTTATCATTATGATATGTTAGTATTTATAATTGAGAGGCGGAATAAAACAAACTTCCGTCAAAGTTAACACTGGGAAACATTTCAAAATCTGAGTTTTTTTAAATGTGAAATGTATACATTATAAATATTATAATATTTTTAAAAAAGTGGATTGAAATTGTCACATTGCTTCATTTTATTAGGATACAGTTTGTACAGAGATGGAAACAATAGTGGATTTCATTATTAGACACCTGTAGCTCATCTGAATCAGGAATTGAGAGGTCTGCAAGGTGAAAATCTGGAGAAAATTGATAACCAACGGTCATTTAAAATGTTCGAACACCGATGAGTGTCATTGAAATTCTATGGGGGTTTGCAGCAATTGAAATAAGTACATACTGACAATATATTGAGTATTGCACTTTTATTTAAGTTTTTTTAAATTGTTTAAGAGTATACTTAATAGATATTCTATATAGTTATATATATAATAATGACGATATTTCGAATGTTGGGACTTGTTATATTTTATTTATTCTATAGTACACATTTTTATTGTACCCAAAGGCAATTCTGTTGTATTACTATTTATATGAGTCATGTCTTTGAATTCACTGTCTGGTTACAGGTTCCAGGAATTTGTTTCCTTGCCTTTTAATCGACGTGCACTAGATGTTGCTGATATAATAATATGGACACGCACCTGTTCATAAATCAGTCTATATTCTGGTAATCAACGGGCTTATGCCTATAGTGCATTACATGAACATCTGCTTATTGATAATCATTCACTACTCGTAATGGTTTCTATGTACACATGGGTAGAAAATATGCATGTACATGTTTTAAATTTGTTTCAATATTTGAACTGTTTAATGAAACAGGTTTTTGAAGGGCATTTAGAAGTGACATACATGTACATGTACATAAGAGCAGGTATATTTTCTGGATAACTGCTTTTTAAAGTGAAATACACGACGTACCCGAGCATATACTCACTCCTTCATCAGGTGGAATGTAAGGAAATAACAAAATGTGATAATTCATATATATTAAACAAAACAATGGTGAGGAAACTCAATCAGGTAGAGTAACATGCATGAGAATGGTATACAATTGGGATTTGTAATACAAACATGAGGGGGTATTTCACATTTAAGAAGTTGTTATCCAGAACATCTTCCTGTTCTGTTAAACGAACGTTATCGTAGCTATTTGGAAGGACATAATACATTTCCCTTATTTATTAATTTGGAATATTACAGTCATTGTGCATACCAGACATTCGTCTTACATTGCATAATGATTTGAATGACATATTTTACTAATTCTTAGCTTTCTATTTATATAAACATATCTACTTGTTCATATAATGGTTCATGGCATGAGCATCGGAATCGTGTAAGATGTTTTCGATATCTTTTTAAATTTATAAACAGGTAAGATAGAACTCGGAATGGATAATACTTTTAAAGGTTAGAATAAGTGTCAGAATAGATGCGTTTTATGCCAATTTTGAAAAAGGCTCCCGCAGAAGAATTTCAGGTATACTTCCAGTTTCCTAGTGGTGCCAAATATTACTATTTCCAAGTCAAGGTGACAAAAATAGTTTCTTACATCTGTTACCTCGTTTGTATGTCCATTTCTGTCATATATACCATCATGTATGACCTGTAGCGTGTTACCTTGAATGAAATATAACGGTAACATAGTTATTCGGGCGGAGTGAACCTGTTTAATCACGGGGTACGACTCGATATAGACAACAACCTTGTCTGTTTGTCCATTTCTATCATATAACATCATGTATGACCTGTGGCGTGTTACCTTGAATGAAATATAACGGTAACATAGTTATTCGGGCGGAGGTGAACCTGTTTAATCACGGGGTACGGCTCGATATAGACAACAACCTTGTCTGTATGTCCATTTCTGTCATATATACCATCATGTATGACCTGTGGCGTGTTACCTTGAATGAAATATAACGGTAACATAGTTATTCGGGCGGAGTGAACCTGTTTAATCACGGGGTACGGCTCGATATAGACAACAACCTTGTCTGTATGTCCATTTCTGTCATATATACCATCATGTATGACCTGTGGCGTGTTACCTTGAATGAAATATAACGGTAACATAGTTATTCGGGCGGAGGTGAACCTGTTTAATCACGGGGTGCGGCTCGATATAGACAACAACCTTGTCTGTATGTCCATTTCTGTCATATATACCATCATGTATGACCTGTGGCGTGTTACCTTGAATGAAATATAACGGTAACATAGTTATTCGGGCGGTGGTGAACCTGTTTAATCACGGGGTACGGCTCGATATAGACAACAACCTTGTCTGTATGTCCATTTCTGTCATATATACCATCATGTATGACCTGTGGCGTGTTACCTTGAATGAAATATAACGGTAACATAGTTATTCGGGCGGAAGTGAACCTGTTTAATCACGGGGTACGGCTCGATATAGACAACACGATCGAGGTTAATTGATCACAGGATGACATCATTCTAAATATACCACATAACCTGGTAACTCGGTAAGGGATAGGACGGCCTGTAAAATAAGAGAGAAATGATAGAAGAGGGAAATTACCCTCAATTTACATACATATCTCATCAATTCAAATGGGGTTTTTTGTATATATTTTATGAACAAACTATTTTATCAAAATGACTGCCATTGTTTTAATATTGAAACTTTACAATTTAATGTAGTTTATCATGATTTGTTATTATTTATTTCAACACTGTTTAACTCTCTCGTACCAGTGGTACCAATTGTCGAACTAAACTGCACCATGTAATTTTTCAAGCATTTAGCTGTCGCAAAGAATCGTTGAAGAGTTGGTTAAGACAATATGTTTCGTTTACCCTGACATTGAACATGTGGGCTTCAACTAATTAATCTTGTCTTTTTACAAGGCAATTAATGGAATGTTAAAACTTCATTGCAATTGAATTTCTATTCAAAATATGTGACTCTCAAGACTTTGCCAGCAGTTTAATTTGAGATGATTTCCTGTGAAAATATCAATATCAAATAAATTTCATATTTACGAGCTTGTGGATTTTGGTAAAAAACATATGTTCATATACGTTTTCTGTTTTCAAGATAATTCTTAAGGATCAAGAAGTCCGGGGTTCGAATCCCGCCAGAGGCATTGCAAATTTGTCTGCTGTAGAGAACTATTCTACACACAGTAAGGTTTGGTTGTAATGTTACACTGAATTTCAGTGCAGTATACGTACCACCCATGATTCGCTAGTTCCAGCCGATGCTCGCAGGTTCCACGCAATGCATAGCCATTTGGCGTTGCGGGCTTTCTCCCTGCCATTACGAGCAGCCGTGATATAGGTACAGTTCATACGAGAAACACTTTGACCCATCAACACAAAGATCAATGAATACCAAACCTCCGTCAACAAGCTCGACCAGAATTCCGCCTTATTAGAGCATACCCTCAAGAATAAGGAACATACCATAAATTGGAGGACTGCCAGTAGTCTTTTTTGGCAACAACAATAACTGACGCCAAAGAAAGCTTCAGGCAGCGATGAACATTCATAGTAAAATATTCTGATATAAACCGCTATCAAATGCAAGGGATTTACTTAGGTAGCGGGTGCTTGGGAGTAACAAACTTCATTTTGCAACTTACGCATGTAATTTAATTTTTTAAACTATGTTTCTCGCAATATTGTTATATTTTGCTCCTACCTCGTAATATATCCATTCGACCTGAAGCGGGAGTGAGCATATACTGTGTATCTTCACAATAAAGAAGTTGTTATCCAGAATATACTGTTTTCTTATGTTCATGTATATACCCTTCATTTTAACTTTATTTGATTATCGCTGCCATCTTTCGGACAACTTACAAACGAACAGTCCCTGTCACTAGAACATTATCGTTTAGAAACCTTAAGCACACAATAGGTAAGTTTACGTGTTATGGATATAGTCATGCGAAATTTTATGTTGAGACAAATCCTACTTCTTTAGAGAATATTTTCAAACTCACGTAATGTTATACAATGGCAACCCATACGATTTAAGACTATCGTTGTGATGTTATTCAAAGAAATGTCTCTAACAATAATAATTACTGCCTCAGAAATAACTGCATTTCTCAGATTATAAGAAAACAATAGTAATTATGTAAATTAGTTCTTAGCCGGTACAATAAAATTGTGGTGTAATCGTCCTTTTAATGTTAATCCCTCCACTGCTGGACACTTCAACTATATAATCACGTTACAATCTGACACACACAATGTTCAATACAAATGTCGGTAATCGATTCTGTCAAATAACACACTATTGCCTGAGATTGAGATGCAATGACTTAAACAGTGATAAACACAATCTTTTTTTATGCTTCTTGTTTCAGTTCATATGATTATGAGGATACCCACCATTATATTTACATATGTCCTAAAATTAATATCCTTCCACACAACTCATATTGCATCAAAACGATTTGATTCATATATATTTCTTTTTCCATTATGTGTTTCAACTGTATCAAATGACGACGAAACAAACCTAGGTTGATTTCATAATAACTGTTATAATGTAAGTGTAAACATTATGTATAACTGTGAGCAATACATGAACTGTGGAGAGGCATTGATATAAGACATTTAAGATTTACGGTTTAGCCAGATGGCCATCCTGATCATCGGGATACTATTTAAATAAGGACAGATGGCAAGGACAGATGGACTTAAAAAGTAACTACTTAAGATTCTCCGTTTAGTACGGATTGTAAGCTTCACTGTCTGGTTATAAACAAGAAATTAATAAATGAATTTCTTTATCGATGTCAGCCTAGTTCATTTCAGTTGACATTTCAATTGACTGACTTATTATTTCAAGCCAGAGGTATATCATTTTTGATCCATTTCGATTGTCTAGGAAAAAGATGTTATTTAATGTAATACTTCAACCATGTCAGTCATATATAACAGAATAAATCCTTAATTCTTAAGCAGTTCACAAAGGCTCGCCAAAGGCCCGCATAATACAATGGAATACGGAATTGATGCGGGAAACCATTTGCTTAATAATCTCTATAGATCACTAGGAGCACTTACGAATGTGTATTAGTTTTGAAATCCATCATTGTGAATTTGTACAATATGAGAGGGGAATCAACATCGCCATCGCCAAGAAAAAAATTAACATTAATCAATTTATGTTTATATTAAAGACACATGTGTATCTGTATACTTTTCGCAGTGAATGATGGAATGGAATGTTATACACACACGATTAACACATATGAAGAACTCACATTACTATTTGGAATAAATGACAACACATGAACAAATGATGCTTGTTGTCAATGTGACCATACATGTAGTTGTGAACATGTCTTTTATTTCTGCCTGAAATGTGTCATTCAATGAGAATTTGTTTTAATCTTTAATCTTAATATTGCTAAACACAATATTAATATTTGTTTAAAAGGTCTATGGCTTTTCTATTTGTGAAAATCAGACTGTTTTCTAATTTAGTATATCTGTCAAATTAAAAACATTTTGTAACTATTTCTGTACATATCCTGACTTCCTGTTCGTATATGTACTCTTTTGTGATCTGAATGATGAAACTATCTAGAGAGGTATTATCTAGTTTGACCAATTGTTCCCAATTTTCTTTATTGAATGCAGAATATATTTATTCAATCAATATATATCATAAGAGAAAAAGGAGCTATATTGATAAATGTATTATACTTTTAAAAAGCGATCGAAATAATTCACCTTATGTTGTATTACTTCTGATGTTAACATGTCTTCAATCTCACAGCTTTTGTGCACAAAATAATCATAATTCAAAACAACTGTATGTACTTCGTAATAATGCACTGTTGATCATGAGTTTTGTAAGAACGCTGTAATATTTTCTTTTTCCATCACTAAAATTGATATTTACGAGGTGTTTATGTATTCTGAGGAAGTTGTACCTAATAGCAGCCGTTCTTGATATGCACGCAAAACGTTTTATCCGGATTCACTCCTCACGGATATCAATAATATCCTGTGACTTTATGCTGTCTGAAACATCATCAATTATATGATTAATTTCCTACGTATCAACCAAAAGCTTAATTCTCAAACCATGTAATGTTCAAATGGAGAGTCAACTTGTCAGCGATGAGATGTCTACAATACTATCAGGTTCTGTAGACATACATTAAAGTTATAGCCAGAAGAACTGGCCACATGGCGTCAACTCTCGGTTGATCCCTTTGTTCAAAAAGATTAGTCGACAGTTAAGAGGTTCTCCCCCAAAATAGATTCTCGAAATAGTTTGAAATCTGTTACTTATAAATGACAATATCACCATTGCTGGTAAACGTTTGAAATCACTACATGATCCTTTCTGTGACATATATATTGTTTATGATAAAGTACTTGACACAACATTTTCAGATTTCTTTCTCATTTGGTGCTTTCAGAACTATATTTGACCCTCACTTCCCAAACCTATAAAAAAAAAAGGAACAGCTCAAAACGTATTTCTGATCTGAAGTGATAAAGTATGCTTGTTAGTCGTTAGTTTTGTTGTTTTGTATTATGATTATATCATTTCAGATAGTCTTGAACCAGTTGGATATCCCTTCAATGTTTCTGTTTGAATTCACGGCAGCATCTTTACTGTGTGAGTGTGAGATAAACCAGATTAGCGTTAGCGGGACACGCAAAAGATGAGCAGCCCCGACATTGAAGGTCTCGCCTCCCCCTGTTCCGCCTTCTCCACAGCCACAATAAGCTCTAAAAAAACCTTCTTGGAAAAAAGTTTTAGAGCCAAAACGAAACGCGAGACTGCACAAAAACTGATAACAGCTAGATACGAGAAAATGACTTTGTTTTAAAGGTTTGAAATTTGACATTGGTTCAATACTCACAGATAAACAATAGATCATCAAATGATCAGTTCAACATGGTTTAGTTTTATTGTTCAAATGCCCTGAAATGAAAATAACAAAATCTAATGAGCCACATAATAGAAACTGACATTTTGCAACGTACATTGACATGTCTCTTTTTATTTCTGAACGTTGACAGCTTTCATACTATAATATTTCGGATTTGTGTATTCTGTGATAGAGAGTACCAATTATGTTGTATGCATGGTCGTATCCTACAAACAAAGTCATATTTGTTAATGCTGTTTGAACAATGCAGGAGATTAACATCAATAATAGCATATGAGCCAGAACCATAGAGCAGTATAATAGTGTCAAAGACAGCCTTCGGTACCTGAAAGTTTAGGGAAAACTAAGCATTTACCAGAGCAGACAAGTGACTCATAAAAACGTATACATGGTGCTTTTTTTGGCACCTACCATTCTTTGAAACTGTTTATTACTGGGGGTGCTAGATAATTTAGATAAAGATGCCAAGATATTGAAATTCAAAATTGGCATTCCAGATTCACAACATTATCTTTTCTAAAAGCTTATGGAGCAATCAAGTCTGAACTTGAACCAGAAAATACATCTTGAGACTTAATAACAATAAAGATAATTTACGCATTTTTTTAAAATATCGCTGTTTAAGCCACAAATTGAAATTCAACAACAACGATATAATGTTGATATACCTAGAAATGTACTCATTTGTGACAAGTGTAATTTAAATGTTATACAGGATGCATTTCATTGTTTACTCGTATGTCCATACTATTCAGTACATAGAAAACTGTAAATACCTCGTTATTACCATACTTTTCCATCAGAATTGAAATACACACAACCTTTAGCAACAAGAAATGTACAAATATTGAAATCTGTTGCAATCTTTCTGGAACTCAACCTGCCTGTATGAAATGTAATACTATAATTGTACAAACATCTGTCCATCCGCAAAATGTTTTGTACTTGTAATTGTACTCTTGGCCATGAGGCCTTAAATACTGAATAAACTACTACTACTACTGCTGCTACCACGAGGGTACTGAATGAATATTAATTATGTGCAGTTGAGTTTGTTAATTTACATTTAGTATCAAAAATATATTTATAAATTTCCGAATAATCCTTTTTAGACCATACATTGTTTAGAAGATTTGTTATGTAAATGCCCCAGACAAATTACTAATGTAAAAGAAAACGATGACTTGTTCGTAAATGCGCATACGAAGTTTGATAGTTCAAACTTATCCCCTCAGAATAAATATAATCGTGATAAAACGTATATACATGTATAGTATATAATACAAAATTATCATCTAAAATGACAAACAAATCCAGAATCCGATCTTAAATAACTCTTAATCCAACCAAAAAATACAGTATGTCGAGGTGGTCCTTTCTCAGCATCGGATTTGAGGTATGCAATAAAGAAACGTAGCATTAATAAAACATTAGCAAACATCAGCTTATTGCAGTTCATTATTGACAGCATATGTACTAAATTTATTCTATTTAAGGGGTTTCAACCAGTGGATGTTATGATATATGTAAATATGAGTTATCAGGCCGTGTATCTTTAGCCCTGTTTTTACTGCGAACTTTGCACATATGCAATATTGCTTAGAGAAATTATTAAAACATAAATTCCAATAAATATGTATTAGGTGAAAACTAAATATATGACATTAATTTATACCTGTCAATAATATTTTGACTATATCGCCTTAGTTATAATGAAAATCGGATAGTCAGATGGATTTCGAATGTCATCCCGTGCGAGAATGAGATTATCCTATATAGAGAATTTGAAAAAACAATATTAAGAGTTTCTAAAGTTCTCTTAAATATTTTCTCAACCTGTGTGAAGTCACCTTGTCTGTATACGACGAACTGTTACTAGAATAGTGAAAATACCAAAGTTACTCACGGTAGTAAACATTTGCACCTGCCCCTGACTAGGTAGTAAAATATACATAAGTGCAAATGCGTCCATACCGCGAATATTGCTCATACATGTATGAGAAAATTTGCATATGTGTAATGATTTACTCATATGCAAACGCACGCCGTATAAACAGGACCGGGCTTAAGACATATTGCAATTAAAGATAAAATATCATGTCCAAATATGAGGTTCAATTCCCAAAGTATTTTCATGAAGTTATATTTCCGTTTTGCACAATCTTTCTACATATTTCGCAGCGCTGTAGGGGCTTGTTTCCTGAATATGGCTGAGCACCATGGTTTTAGTGACATATTCGAGAAAGCGGTGTTAAATAAAACCACACATACTATATTTCCTTTATTTTATACAATATCAGGGGTGGGATAGCGCAGTGGTTAGCGCGTTCGGCTTCGGATCAAGAGGTCCGGGGTTCGAATTCCGCCTGAATTCCAGTGCAGTACCACTCATGGTTCGCTAGTTCCAGTCGTTGCTCGCAGGTTTCACCGCGATTCACAGCCACATGGCGTTACGGGCTTTCTCCGCTTTAGCCGTGATATAAGTGAAATACTCTTGAAAGCAGCGTTAAACCCTAACTCACCTCACCTCACCTTTTATACAATAATTTTACTTCTTACTGGTTGATCACATTGTGTCGTTGGCGCATTCGATTCAATTAATCAACCAGTTTAAAAAGACACATCTAATGATGATGACTAAGAATAAGGCCTTTCAAACTTTACTTGGAATAAAGGATGGTGTTTAATGCTTGTTATGTTCTCATTTAGGTGTTGAAGTTTTCTATACAAAATTAATTATCTTTCTTATGTAGACAATTACGTCATTAATCTATTGTGTCTAGACGTGGTAGACAATTAAGGTACTGAGACTAGACGACACAGTAGTTTGAATAAGGGTCTTTCAATCTTGCATGTTCCCTGACGATGCCGAGACGCTTCTATGTCTTCAGATAATTACGGATAAGTAAAGGGACAACCTTTAACAAGTATTTCGCTTTGCGCAATCTTCATGGACGTTTAGGTTGATAATGTTGGATGTTGTCAAGGTCAGTATGTAGTGAGAGCACTTTTCACATTTATCTTCATATCTGAACCTTTATGTAACACCCCATATATAGAATAAAATTACATATCATTTCAGACCTTCATCTAAAAAGACCCCCTTAAAAATATATTGAACTAGTCTTGTTTAAAGATTTACTATTATATAGAAGAAAAAATACACCCCAGAGACCAAGAGCAGAGGCAATCTAGACTAAACTTCTCTCAACAAATATCTGACCCTTAATTGTTGCTCTAGTGTCAGGTAGAGATACAATGAGGAACGCATAATGAACCTTTTTGTCTGTGTACTTTGCTACTGTATCATTCCTAGTTTGTCAGTTCTAACTCAACTGTAATGTAAGCCACAGTGGTATTTTAAGGCTTTCTGACACTTTTGTACTCGTTGACAAGACTAAAAACACACATAAAGCAAAAAAGCTTTCTTCAATGAGTAATGATCATCGCCAGTCATGACTCCAACTTCAAGAATAGGTTTGCTCAGGGTCAGATCTTAACTTCATACAACCGTTTTTTATGTTCTTATCATCTTACAAAGGACGAATCTGTTTATTAGGTACCACACTAATACTTGTACACAAATATCAGCTCTGAGTTCATCACCATCATTGTTAAATGATGATTTTTCAATAACGTGGGAATTTTGCATTAATAACTTTATAGAGTGACATGGAATATGTCTTCTTCCTCTGTAAAATTGACGAGGTTACCATTGAGATTTGTTTTAGCTCAGGCTCTTGACAATTAAAAACACCACAAGGATAATGCATCGGTCTTTTAAATTTATAAAGACAAGTATGTGACAAGTTTTAAAATTAAGGCAGAATTTATATTCAAGCAATGGCAAAACCTTTGACAAATGGCTAGGTTGTCAAAGATTGTCATTAATAGTGGCCAGTATCACGCTTAATGATTTGCTCTCACTTGAAACGACAGAGTATTGTTGATCAACCTTTATTGATGTCAATATGCCTAATGAGACGAAACGATATCTTTATCTCAAACTAGCTGTCAGCACGTATTTGCTTCTTCTACTGCTACTTCTAACAATTACAAAGCTGAGGAAGCAGGAATTCCTGTACGTGTTTCTGATTCTGGAGATTTGTCAATTATTGCAAATTGGCTCTGATAATGACTGACACATAATTTTAGAACACACTAGTCAGCGAGAAACAGGTGGTCCCATAGAAAACTCCCTTGCTTCAAAGTCTACTTAGAATTTTCAGAATGATAATAATGAAAAGCGCAGCTATGAGATACATAATGACACAATGTCAGCATCTCTGTAATTGTAGTTTACACTGTACATTCGTTATCAATGCCTAAATATCTAAATATCCTCGTAGAACTGAGTTAGATTTACATCCTAAGTAACCTGTATAGTTAAATTCAGCGAGAGCTTTACTTTCATAACTTGTTTCAAATATTGCTTTTTGAATGAACTTTGACAAATTACTATTAGTATTAGTATATTAGTATATTTATCGTTCACACACACACACACACATATAACTATGACCAAGCAATTCATTTGTAGCCAATACCAAAAGGTATCTGATAATTTGATGTATGATAATAAACATGATGATATTATATACTTATGAATGATATGTTTTTACTTATCCAAGTGAACATTTCATAAGCCTGAGACAAGGCATATGTTGCATCTACATAAGTTTTAAGAATTGAAACTTTGGTGAAGGATATTTACAACACTGGTACTTATACCTTGGATATATTCCTTTAAATGGCTTAAATCAAAGTCAAGGTTAATGAATGACCCCTAAATGGCATGGTTAATTAATTATTAGAATTAGGCACTAAGAATATTCCCTCTCTGAATTTGTTTTCCTAGGCTCGAATTTCATAAACATATATTTTACCTTAGCCATGTCTTTCGCTGAAACAGGACCAACAAGTTGCCACATATGTTGTTCAAGAAACCAAATTTCTTCTGCAAATGTGTCGAACCTGCTGTATCGACAGGATCAGAAATGACATATCAATAAGCTCAACCCTCAAGATGGACTTGATGAATTAAGTATATTTGAGGAGTTACGCTGTATTCCATCTATTCTATCACCCATCTAGTATGTTACGAAATCACTTATTTTATATATGTAATATAATCTAATAATGTTTATATTGTAACTTAAACAAATGTAATAAAAAATAAACATACATATATCGATTTATGGTTAATTCTAATTAAATTGAGTTTATTTTATATATTGGCTTTTTCATGTTTTCTAGTCATAGACATAGGAAATATAGCATCAAAATGAAACAACTTTCTCACCACAATATCCAAGTTTTCAACTTATCTTTTACACACATGATGAATCACACAATTTCATGATTCTACCAGACAGTAGACATCCCATTCCCCTCCAGTTTACACAGCCATTACTTCTTTGATAGCTTTTGATGTTCATACAAGATAAATGCATCAATGTTTTTTCTTCACGTCAGATGAAACCATAAGGGGAAATTCTGACAACATGTCAAGTCCAACATTTCTTGTCTTGGCTGATACTATCAGCTGCGTCTTCTATGTGATAGATTTGCCCAACACACTCTAGAGATTCAAGATAGTGCAGAAAAGGACTGTGATCAACATCTAATGACGTGGCGTCCAAATCCCGCAAGAGACTCGGTCATTTAATCTGTCCTACATTTTTTAAGGTGTGGATATTGTTTACCATAATGTAACATTGAATACAGCGTCACATTTTACAAGTTACATGTAGCGTTTTATTTACTTGTTACTGCAATTCCGAGATAAATATTCAACGAATCGTTCAATCAGAATTACATCAAATAAAAAAATAAACTCCTCATCTCTTGACTCAGATTTGTCAAAGGAATGACATGCAATGATCAAAATAATTTCAGCACGATAATAGAATGATTAATAACTAATCATGTATGTATCTTAACTTTTAGGCAAACAAAGCCATATTTGTCTTAATTTAAATCTACTCAGACTGTCAACAACAAACTATTTGTCAGAAGAATTGAATTTTAATGTACATATATCCATTATATCGCTTCTTTGTATTTTATTTACTAGAGAATTGTCTTTGCATTGACGTAATTATAAAATATCAAACTCTCAAAGTTTGCCCTTTTTGCCCATTTACATCTGTTTATTTCGCCGTAGGAAAATATCAAATATACACCAAGAAAAAAGTTAAGCACCCCCTGATATTTGTGATGATATATTTTCGAGAATATTTGAAATAGTGAAACAAGGTTCATTTATGAGTAGTGTTTGTGCGATACGTTCCAACCAGTGATGCGTGACAGTCGCGCCTACACGTTCGGGGCATGCAGTATGGCCCAAATACATTTGGTGGTATGTAACGTTGCTTTCCATAGCCATTCAAGCATATCTATTGATCATGGCACGAAGACGATTGTCAATGGATCTCAGAAATCAAATTATTGGTAAGCATCCTGCAGAAATGTCCTTTAAGGCGATAGGACGAAATCTTAGAAAATTTAATCCGGAAGCATGCGGAGACAGGAAGTGCAATGGACCGTCCAAGGTCTGGAAGACCTACTGTTACTACACCTCGAAAGGACCGGCACCTTCTCCGACATGTACGCCGAGAACCCTTCCTGACGGGTCCTCAGCTGAAACGTCTGTGGTTACCAAATCGAAACATCAGCACCAGAACAGTCAGAAATCGTCTCAAATCGGCATGACTAAAGGCAAGAAGGTTAATTAAAGGTCCCTTGTTGAGAGACCATCATAAACGTGCACGTTTGGCATGGTGTTTGGACAGACAACACTGGAATCTGAGGCCCGGGCTGAAAATCTATTGGTCTGACGAGAGTTGATTCTTGCTCCATGTTACTGATTGGCGTGCACGTGTGTGGAGACAGAAGAATACAGCTTACACCTCTAGTAACATCCAGCCAACTGTTGCGTATGGAGGTGGCTCTGTTATAGTATGGGGATGCCTGTCTCATGACTGCATACTTTGATTTGGTCACCATCAGGGGCAACTTAACGGGAGCTCAATACATCCAGGACGTGCTACAGCCGGTCGTTGTTCCTCATTTTGATAACCATGCACTTGCTACACGACCACAGTACATGGACGACAACGCCCGGCCTCGCCGATCACGTGCCGTTGTCGATTACCTGCGAGCCAACGCAGGGATACTTTACCCTGGCTAGCAGTAAGCCAAGATCTGAACCCTGTGGAGCATGTGTGGTATATTCTAGGGCGGCATCTCCAGGCTCGGCACCCTCCAGTACAGAATTTTCATGAGTTGGAGGCAGCTCTGCACGCTGAGTCGATGTTATTGACACAAGAACAGATCCGACTGGAGACATTAGACGTAGGGTGCCGTGTGTCATCCGGGTACGTGGCGGTCCTACCAGATACTGATCATTCTTATTGAACATGTACACTAGGGTCTACAAAGAACATTTAGGAGTGACAATGTGAGTCTGTTGTGTTTCACTTGCAGCTCCATAATTTTGTGGAGATGGTATAAACAGTACCTGTGTAAACATGATGTGATCGCTATTAAATAATGATAACAGCTATATAGTGTTGCGTTTCTGTCTTGCCAAGTGGCTGTTCTATCTCAAAAAAATAATTTAGACTAATTTAGGGTCATAGCAGAGCTTACTTGTTTCTGACATTCAGCTATATGAAAATATCAGAGGGTATTTTTTTCTTTATGTATATATTCTATTATGCAAATATGATACAATGTTTACAGCTGCTGCAGGTGCTTTTGTGCATGGTGTCCATGGCCAACATACAGTCTCACAAAGTACTCGAATGTCTATTGTCCAGATCTTGAAATAGTCTAAAATCCTTATAATGCGTTAAAAGAAAAATCTAAACATATTCGTATATTTTACATAAACAATTAGATTCATACTGATGAAATTGTTATTACAATGTTTATTTCAATTGAATAAAACTATTATCTTATTAGGACAACTGTGCTGTTATCAACTGTTCGTATCCGACAGTTTTTTTTTCTCTTTGACGTAAAAGAACTTATATATCTCTAACACTTTGACTTCTAACACATGGACATTTCGCCAAAGGGGTCACTTAAAAGTGCGTGTTGTAAGGGTTAACCCACGAATCAATATTAAGTTTGCAAACAACCTATAAGTGTATATTATATGTATGTCATGATATACTTTTAAAACATATACTTTCTATTTGTCGTATTCAAATTATTATTTAATAATATATTTATACAATAACCAAAACATGAATTTTGACACGCTCTATATCACCTTTGAATGAATATGTGTACAGTATCTCTTCTCAAAATTCAAGAGTTTAATTATACAACCAAATATCTCTGTATTTGTATACATGTTGCAGAAAGAAATAACGATCATAGTCTTTGTGTGCTGTGTAAGTCAACATTAGAAGTGATACCCCCATTTAATAGGGTTTTTCGTTTACTTTTAATCTTTTATTTGTATTATATTTGAATATTTTTGTATTTCTATATAACATTTTAAAATAATTTAAAAGGGTTTGTGAAACTGTTTCAATCACCAAACGTTTGGTGATATCACGTAATAAAAATCCGTCAGCCTTTTTAAGAATATTATTATCTTTAGGATATATTAAGGGCAAACCTTTCAGCCAGATTCGTCATTTCAACCAAACTTGCAGTAGGCAGCATATATATCAGTTTAAGTTGTGATTCTGTCATTATTGATTTTATTGAGACTTCCCACTAGAAGATGAACTTTGACATACTTCAAGTAGCGCATAATGACAAGATCAAAGACCCAGTTATGTTATATGGCTAAGTATTGCAATATTAGGTTAACTTGTAATTAAGATGGTAACTTGAAGTAGACACTTATTAACAACACAACAATTTCATGTGCCTGAGAAAAAATATACATTACATAAAAGCCTAAAATCCTTTTAATACAGTATGTACCTGTGTACATGTATGTTACCCTTTACCACCTATACACAAAAATATATAGATTATTCAGTGTAATTATTGGTCATTGAGTCACTTCCACTGAAAATATAATCAAACCGGGGATGTAGCTCAGTTGGTAGAGTGTCCGCTCATCACCCGGCAGACCGGGGTCCGATTCCCATTCACTTCATACCAAAAGACGTTAAAAAGATGGGAGTTGTTGCTTCCTTGCTTGACGCTCAGCATTATAAGGACAGAACAAAGCTTGAATTGGCTCTGCACTGTGGCTACCGGGTGCAAGATGCACAGACTGAATGTCCAATGTACAGTGTATATAGGACAATAAAGTGTTATTATAAACACACAGTGCAAGTGAAGGAAATGTGGCAACAATAGACATTTAAGGGCACCATACCTGTTGTTAAGTTTGACGTTGCAATTGGTTGTCAGAAGAGATAACTTTGAAATTAGATTAAAACTGTATTTTAGTACATGAAATTAGATTAAAACTTTATTTTAGTACATTGACATGTACAGCTGCACGTATACTGCCAAGGACTGCTTAAGTTAATTATGTCTTTAATAATAGATGACTGACATGACAAGTGGAAATGTTATCATAGACATAATTCACAATTATCACGACTGACACACACATCTTATTCCTAGGACAATCAAAATGGATTTAAATTATCTGTCTCTGTTCGGAAATAAGTGCCACTAACCGCGAGCTTATATTTGACAGATCTAGAGTCTAAGAAGAGTTTGGCATATGAGTAGAAATTTAGTGCGTTAACTTTGAGATCACATGATTAAACGTGGTGGGGGAAAACTCAGTAAAATTTTAATCACAAGTTTTAGTATTATTTTTTTAATATATAAAGATGTTTTACAATTATTGATATGAAAAGATTAGAATTTCTTATGCATTGTTCAGACAACAATTAGTCCCTGCAGGCTTATTTTTGCATATGTTATTTTGAAGATCAGTCAGTTGGAATTTAAAAAAAAAAACATTTTGTGTGTGCAAATTTTGTAATGATGCTCTCTATATATGCCATCATATCATTTGATCAATACATTACAAACTTCCGTACTTTGAGCAGCATCAGCAATTTTAGAGATATCCATTTCCTTGACGTCAAACATTTATGTAACTCTCAAAGTTGATATTAAATTTCATATCATCGTCCTTGAACAAGTAATTATTTCGCCGCTTGATTGTAGCTGAAGATTGAAATTCAAAGAAACCTTCACTAGTATTATGGGATGTTAGGACAGGAACTGTAATATGGCATATGTGCCACCCTTGCGAGGAATCAACGCACTTGCAAGGGATATTTTAGTGTTGAAATAATTAACGCTTTGAAAATGATTTCTTATCAAGGTCAATAGACAATACATAACATTTATATCTCTTTTCAATAGATTGTTGAGTGTACATATCCAGTACAGTTATGCATGCTTATGTATAGTGACAGTGTTAGCAAGATACATGGACGTACAAACTGTAGATGTAGTGGTTAGATCAACAAGAGTTATCTTGGATGTACATCGAATATCCAAAGCATGTTACCCCCTTGTCAAGGGTCCATTTAATATTAATATGTTTTCCTAATATAAATCAGTTTGGATTATAAAAAGTCACTTATTAAAGTAACATAATACTTAAATGAACCCCTAAAGTTTCAAAAACATGTTTTCAGCGCTAAACCATCAACATATATAGATATATTCTCTATGAACTCCTAACATGCATACATTTTATTCATCTGACAACGTTCGTAACATATGGACAAGTTGGCATCCCAAATTGAATTTATATCACAATAAACTACTCTGCTCTACTCTCCACCAGGAAAGGCTCCCAGGAAGCTAGTAGTCCTGTTGAAAGAGACGGACTGTCTTGTATTTGTCTTCCATCTTCATTTGGATGACAGGACAGCTTTACAGGATAAACTGTTACACATACTGTCTAAGGACTCTAGTTTGTCTCTTCCAGTTGATTAACCAGAGTGTTCGACCCTGTTCTTGTTATGGGGTCATGGCGAGTTCTGTACAAAATATTCGTTGATACATCAAAGTGTGACATGGACTGCAACTCCTTTCTGCAACAAATTATAGTGTATAGGTTCCCTCGCATCAACAGATTTACTAGTGGATAAACTTGTGATTCAAATATTAAAAGAATTAAAGGATTAAGTGATAAATGATAAAGTGCAGAAAACTATTCATATATGATATATCTGGTGCATGTAGTGATGGTGTATAAATGTTTCTACACGGACATGTACATAACACAAACTTTTGGATACGAAATCCTTCATTTTGAGGAAGGCAAAAGTTCTAAGTCTATGTAGTAGAAGAAGTACATATGTGGTATATATATCATCTGAAACGTCGATAGTAACGAAGTATTGTTAAGAAACCCTGCTCTCCATATATTCACCGCGATGCATAGCTACATGGCGTTGCGGGCTTTCTCCGCTTTAGCCGTGATATAAGTGAAATACTCTTGAAAGCGGCGTTAAACCCTAACTAACCTCACCTCACCTTTTATACAATAATTTTACTTCTTACTGGCTGATCACATTGTGTCGTTGGCGCATTCGATTCAATTAATCAACCAGTTTAAAAAGACACATCATTATAACAATTGTGTGTGGACAGATGACTAAGAATAAGGCCTTTCAAACTTTACTTGGAATAAAGGATGGTGTTTAATGCTTGTTATGTTCTCATTTAGGTGTTGAAGTTTTCTATACAAAATTAATTATCTTTCTTATGTAGACAATTACGTCATACATCTATTGTGTCAGTATGGTCAGTATGTAGTGAGAGCACTTTTCACATTTATCTTCATATCTGAACGTTTAACACCCCATATATAGAATAAACTAACATATCATTTCAGACCTTCATCTAAAAAGACCCTCTTAAAATATATTGAACTAGTCTTTTTTAAAGATTGACTATTATATAGAAGAAAAAATACACCCCAGAGACCAAGAGCAGAGGCAATCTAGAATAAACTTCTCTCAACAAATATCTGACCCTTAATTGTTGCTCTAGTGTCAGGTAGAGATACAATGAGGAACACATAATGAACTTTAATTATGTGTACTTTGCTACTGTATCATTCCTAGTTTGTCAGTTCCAACTCAACTGCAATGTAAGCCACAGTGGTATTTTAAGGCTTTCTGACACTTTTGTTCTCGTTGACAAGACTAAAAACACACATACGTGATCAAAAAAGCTTTCTTCAATGAGTAATGATCATCGCCAGTCATGACTCCAACTTCAAGAATAGGTTTGCTCAGGGTCAGATCTTAACTTCATACAACCGTTTTTTATGTTCTTATCATCTTACAAAGGACGAATCTGTTTATTAGGTACCACACTAATTATTAGGTACACAAATATCAGCTCTGAGTTCATCACCATCATTGTTAAATGATGATTTTTCAATTACGTGGGAATTTTGCATTAATAACTTTATAGAGTGACATGGAATATGTCTTCTTCCTCTGTAAAATTGACGAGGTTACCATTGAGATTTGTTTTGGCTCAGGCTCTTGACAATTAAAAACACCACAAGGATAATGCATCGGTCTTTTAAATTTATAAAGACAAGTATGTGACAAGTTTTAAAATTAAGGCAGAATTTATATTCAAGCAATGGCAAAACCTTTGACAAATGGCTAGGTTGTCAAAGATTGTCATTAATAGTGACCAGTATCACGCTTAATGATTTGCTCTCACTTGAAAAGACAGAGTATTGTTGATCAACCTTTGTTGATGTCAATATGCCTAATGAGACGAAACGATATCTTTATCTCAAACTAGCTGTCAGCACGTATTTGCTACTTCTACTGCTACTTCTAACAATTACAAAGCTGAGGAAGCAGGAATACCTGTACGTGTTTCTGATTCTGGAGATGTGTCAATTATTGCAAATTGGCTCTGATAATGACTGACACATAATTTCATAAAACACTAGTCAGCGAGAAACAGGTGGTTCCATAGAAAACTCCTTTGCTTCAAAGTCTACTTAGAATTTTCAGAATGATAATAATGAAAAGCGTAGCTATGAGATACATAATGACACAATGTCAGCATCTCTGTAATTGTAGTTTACACTGTACATTCGTTATCAATGCCTAAATATCTAAATATCCTCGTAGAACTGACTTAGATTTACATCCTAAGTAACCTGTATAGTTAAATTCAGCGAGAGCTTTACTTTCATAACTTGTTTCAAATATTGCTTTTTGAATGAACCTTGGCAAATTACTATTAGTATTAGTATATTAGTATATTTATCGTTCACACACACACATATAACTATGACCAAGCAATTAATTTGTAGCCAATACCAAAAGGTATCTGATAATTTGATGTATGATAATAAACATGATGATATTATATACTTATGAATGATAACTTATCCAAGTGAACATTTCATAAGCCTCAGACAAGGCATATGTTGCATCTACATAAGTTTTAAGAATTGAAACTTTGGTGAAGGATATTTACAACACTGGTACTTATACCTTGGATATATTCCTTTAAATGGCTTAAAACAAAGTCAAGGTTAATGATTGACCCATAAATGGCATGGTTAATTAATTATTAGAATTAGGCACTAAGAATATTCCCTCTCTGAATTTGTTTTCCTAGGCTCGAATTTCATAAACATATATTTTACCTTAGCCATGTCTTTCGCTGAAACAGAACCAACAAGTTGCCACATATGTTGTTCAAGAAACCAAATTTCTTCTGCAAATGTGTCGAACCTGCTGTATCGACAGGATCAGAAATGACATATCAATAAGCTCAACCCTCAAGATGGACTTGATGAATTAAGTATATTTGAGGAGTTACGCTGTATTCCATCTATTCTATCACCCATCTAGTATGTTACGAAATCACTTATTTTATATATGTAATATAATCTAATAATGTTTATATTGTAACTTAAACAAATGTAATAAAAAATAAACATACATATATCGATTTATGGTTAATTCTAATTAAATTGAGTTTATTTTATATATTTTTCATGTTTTCTAGTCATAGACATAGGAAATATAGCATCAAAATGAAACAACACTCTCACCACAATATCCAAGTTTTCAACTTATCTTTTACACACATGATGAATCACATAATTTCATGATTCTATCAGACAGTAGACATCCCATTCCCCTCCAGTTTACACAGCCATTACTTCTTTGATAGCTTTTGATGTTCATACAAGATAAATGCATCAATGTTTTTTCTTCACGTCAGATGAAACCATAAGGGGAAATTCTGACAACATGTAAAGTCCAACAGTTCTTGTCTTGGCTGATACTATCAGCTGCGTCTTCTATGTGATAGATTTGCCCAAAACACTCTAGAGATTCAAGATAGTGCAGAAAAGGACTGTGATCAACATCTAATGACGTGGCATGGCGTCCAAATCCCGCACGAGACTCGGTCAATTAATCTGTCCTACATTTTTTAAGGTGTGGATATTGTTTACCATAATGTAACATTGAATACAGCGTCACATTTTACAAGTTACATGTAGCGTTTTACTTACTTGTTACTGCAATTCCGAGATATAAATATTCAACGAATCGTTCAATCAGAATTACATCAAATACAAAAATAAATTTCTCACCTCTTGACTCAGATTTGTCAAAGGAATGACATGTAATGATCAAAATAATTTCAGCACGATAATAGAATGTTTAATAAACAATCATGTATGTATCTTAACTTTTAGGCAAACAAAGCCATATTTGTCATAATTTAAATCTACTCAGACTGTCAACAATAAACTATTTGTCAGAAGAATTGAACTTTAATGTACATATATCCATTATATCGCTTCTTTGTATTTTATTTACTAGAGAATTGTCTTTGCATTGACGTAATTATAAAATATCAAACTCTCAAAGTTTGCCCTTTTGCCCATTTACATCTTTTTATTTCGCCGTAGGACAATATCAAATATACACCAAGAAAAAAGTTAAGCACCCCCTGATATTTGTGATGATATATTTTCGAGAATATTTGAAATAGTGAAGCAAGGTTCATTTATGAGTAGTGTTTGTGCGATACGCTCCAACCAGTGACAGTCGCGCCTACATGTTCGGGGCATGCAGTATGGCCCAACTGCATTTGGTGGTATGTAACGTTGCTTTCCATAGCCATTCAAGAATATCTATTGATCATGGCACGAAGACCATTGTCAATGGATCTCAGAAATCAAATTAGTGGTAAGCAGTCTTAGAAAATCTTAGAAAATTTAATCCGGAAGCATGCGGAGACAGGAAGTGCAATGGACCGTCCAAGGTCTGGAAGACCTACTGTTACTACACCTCGAAAAGACTGACACCTTCTCCGACATGTACGCCGAGAACCCTTCCTGACGGGTCCTCAGCTGAAACGTCTGTGGTTACCAAATCGAAACATCAGCACCAGAACAGTCAGAAATCATAAACGTGCACGTTTGGCATGGTGTTTGGACAGACAACACTGGAATCTGAGGCCCGGGCGGAAAAAATATTGGTCTGACGAGAGTTGATTCTTGCTCCATGTTACTGATGGGCGTGCACGTGTGTGGAGACTGAAGAATACAGCTTACACCACCAGGAACATCCAGCCAACTGTTGCGTATGGAGGTGGCTCTGTTATCGTATGGGGATGCCTGTCTCATGACTGCATACTTTGATTTGGTCACTATCAGGGGCAACTTAACGGGAGCTTAATACATCCGGGACGTGCTACAGCCGGTCGTTGTTCCTCATTTTGATAACCATGCACTTGCTACACGACCACAGTACATGGACGACAACGCCCGGCCTCGCCGATCACGTGCCGTTGTCGATTACCTGCGAGCCAACGCAGGGATACTTTACCCTGGCCAGCAGTAAGCCAAGATCTGAACCCTGTGGAGCATGTGTGGGATATTCTAGGGCGGCATCTCCAGGCTCGGCACCCTCCAGTACAGAATTTTCATGAGTTGGAGGCAGCTCTGCACCCTGAGTCGATGTTATTGACACAAGAACAGATCCGACTGGAGACATTAGACGTAGGGTGCCGTGTGTCATCCGGGTACGTGGCGGTCCTACCAGAAACTGATCATTCTTATTGAACATGTACACTAGGGTCTACAAAGAACATTTAGGAGTGACAATGTGAGTGTGTTGTGTTTCACTTGCAGCTACATACGTTTGTGGAGATGGTATAAACAGTAGTGAGTACCTGTGTAAACATGATGTGATCGCTATTAAATAATGATAACAGCTACATAGTGTTGCGTTTCTGTCTTGCCAAGTGGCTGTTCTATCTCAAAAAAATAATTTAGATTAATTTAGGGTCATAGCAGAGCTTACTTGTTTCTGACATTCAGCTATATGAAAATATCAGAGGGTGTTTTTTTCTTTATGTATATATTCAATTATGCAAATATGATACAATGTTTACAGCTGCTTCAGGTGCTTTGTGCATGGTGTCCATGACCGACATACAGTCTCAAAAATTACTTGAATGTCTATTGTCCAGATCTTGAAATAGTCTAAAATCCTTATAATGCGTTAAAGAAATATCTAAACACATTCGTATATTTTACATAAACAGTTAGATTCTTACTGATGACATTGTGATTACAATGTTTATTTCAATTGAATAAATCTATTATCTTAGTAGGACAACTGCGCTGTTATCAATTGTTAGTATCCGACAGGTTTTTTCTCTCTTTGATTGACGTAAAAGAACTTATATATCTCTAACACTTTGACTTCTAACACATGGACATTTCGCCAAAGGGGTCACGTAAAAGTGCGAGTTGTAAGGGTTAACCCACGAATCAATATTAAGTTTGCAAACAACCTATAAGTGTATATTATATGTATGTCATGATATACTTTTAAAACATATACTTAAAGTTTCTATTTGTCGTATTCAAATTATTATTTAATAATATATTTATACAATAACCAAAACATGAATTTTGACACGCTCTATATCACCTTTGAATGAATATGTGTACAGTATCTCTTCTCAAAATTCAAGAGATCAATTATACAACCAAATATCTCTGTATTTGTATACATGTTGCAGAAAGAAATGAAGATCATAGACTTTGTGTGTTGTGTACGTCAACATTAGAAGTGATACCCCCATTAAATAGGGTTTTTCGTTTACTTTTAATATTTAATTTGCATTAAATTTGAATATTTTTGTATTTCTATATAACATTTTAAAATACTTTAAAAGGGTTTGTGAAACTGTTTCAATCACCAAACGTTTGGTGATATCACGTTATAAAAATCCGTCAGCCTTTTTAAGAATATTATTATCTTTAGGATATAAAAAGAGCAAACCTTTCAGCCAGATTCGACATTTCAACCAAACTTGCAGTAGGCAGCATATATATCAGGTTAAGTTGTGAGTCTGTCATTATGGAGTTTATTGAGACTTCCCACTAAGATGAACTTTGACAGACTTCAAGTAGCGCATAATGACAAGATCAAAGACCCAGTTATGTTATGTGGCTAAGTATTGCAATAATAGGTTAACATGTAATTAAGATGATAACTTGAAGTAGACACTTATTAACAACACAACAATTGCATGGGCATGAGAAAAAATATACATTACATAAAAGCCTAAAATCCTTTTAATACAGTATGTAACTGTGTACATGTATGTAACCCTTTACCACCAATACACACAAATATATAGATTATTCAGTGTTATTATTGGTCATTGAGTCACTTGCACTGAAAATATAATCAAACCGGGGATGTAGCTCAGTTGGTTGGCTCAGAGTGTCCGCTCATCACCCGGCAGACCGGGGTCCGATTCTATTCACTTCATACCAAAAGACGTTGGAAGACGATGGGAGTCGTTGCTTCCTTGCTTGACGCTCAGCATTATAAGAACAGAACAAAGCTTGAATTGGCGCTGCACTGTGGCTACTGGGTGCAAGATGCACAGACTGAATTTCCAATGTACATTGTATTGCGGACAATAAAGCGTTATTATAAACACAGTGCAAGTGAAGGAAATGTGGCAACAATAGAAATTTAAGGGCACCATACCTGTTGTTAAGTTTGACATTACAATTGGTTGTCAGAAGAGATAACTTTGAAATTTGATTAAAACTTTATGTTAGTACATTGACATGTACAGCTGCACGTATACTGCCAAGGACTGCTAAAGTTAATTATTTCTTTAATAATAGATGACTGACATGACAAATGGAACTGTTATCATAGACATAATTCACAATTATCACGACTGACATAGACATCTTATTCCTAGGACAATCAAAATGGATCTGAATTATCTGTCTCTGTTTGGAAATAAGTGCCACTAACCGCGAGCTTATATTTGACAGATCTAGAGTCAAAGAAGAATTTGGCATATGAGTAGAAATTGAGTGCGTTAACCTTGAGATCACATGATTAAACGTGGTGGGGGAAAACTCAGTAAAATTTTAATCACAAGTTTTAGTATTATTTTAATATATAAAGATGTTTTACAATTATTGATATGAAAAGATTGCATTTTTTATGCATGGTTCAGACAACAATTAATCCCTGCATGCTTGTTTTGCATATGTTATTTTGAAGATCAGTCAGTTGGAATTTCAACTGACATGATAACCAGACAGTGAACCTTGCACTCCTTAGTAAACAGAGAATTAAGTAATGAATTCAGCAGTCCATTTGTCCTAGCCACCACATATGGAAAAGTATGTATTAGGGAATCTTAATATATACATATATAGTCTTAAAACAAAACGTACATCTTGTAAATGATGAAATAATAGTTGTGTATTTGTTGTGTTTTCTTCCATAACATTGTCTTAACACATTTTGTGTGTGCAAATTTTGTAACGATGCTCTCTATATATGCCATCATATCATTTGATCAATACATTACAAACTTCCGTACTTTGAGCAGCATCAGCAATTTTAGAGATATCCATTTCCTTGACGTCAAACATGTATGTAACTCTCAAAGTTGATATTAAATTTCATATCATCGTCCTTGAACAAGTAATTATTTCGCCGCTGGATTGTAGCTGAAGATTGAAATTCAAAGAAACCTTCACTAGTATTATGGGATGTTAGGACAGGAATTGTAATATGGCATATGTGCCACCCTTGCGAGGAATCAACGCACTTGCAAGGGATATTTTAGTGTTGAAATAATTAACGCTTTGAAAATGATTTCTTATCAAGGTCAATAGACAATACATAACATTTATATCTCCTTTCAATAGATTGTTGAGTGTACATATCCAGTACAATTATGCATGCTTATGTATAGTGACAGTGTTAGCAAGATACATGGACGTACAAACTGTAGATGTAGTGGTTAGATCAACAAGAGTTATCTTGGATGTGCATCGAATATCCAAAGCATGTTATCCCCTTGTCAAGGGTCCACTTAATATTAATATGTTTTCCTAATATTAATCAGTTTGGATTATAAAAAGTCACTTATTAAAGTAACATAATACTTGAATGAACCCCTAAAGTTTCAAAAACATGTTTTCAGCGCTAAACCATCAATAAATATACATATATTCTCTATGAACTCCTAACATGCATACATTTTATTCATCTGACAACGTTCGTAAAATATGGACACGTTGGCATCCCAAATTGAATTTATATCACAATAAACTACTCTGCTCTACTCACTTTACTGCGAACGTTACACCAGGAAAGGCTCCCAGGAAGCTAGTAGTCCTGTTGAAAGAAACAGGTTGTCTTGTATTTGTCTTCCATCTTCATTTGGATGACAGGACAGCTTTACAGGATAAACTGTTACACATACTGTCTAAGGACTCTAGTTTGTCTCTTCCAGTTGATTAACCATAGTGTTCGACCCTGTTCTTGTTATGGAGTCATGGCGAGTTCTGTACAAAATATTCGTTGATACATCAAAGTGTGACATGGACTGCAACTCCTTTCTTATTAACAAATTATAGTGTTGTTACATTTTCGTGTCTACAAGGTTCCCTCGCATCAACAGATTTCCTAGTGGATAAACTATTTTAAGTGATTAAAGATTATTCAAATATTAAAAGAATTTAAGGATTAAGTGATAAATGATTAAGTGCAGAAAACTATGCATATATGATATATCTGGTGCATGTAGTGATGGTGTATAAATGTTTCTACACGGACATAACAACAATTTTTGGATATTAAATCCTTAATTTTGAGGAAGGCAAAAGTTCAAAGTCTATGAAGTAGAAGAAGTAAATATGTGGTTAATATATCATCTGAAACGTCGATAGTAACGAACGAAGTATAGTTAAGAAACCCTGCTCTCCCTATCGATTACTCCTTCAAATCCATCAACTGCAGAATGTGATTTCAACATTTATCTCACTATTTAGATTGTGTATTTATTTATGATATCCTACAAATGTCAACATGAATCTTTATGTGTTCAAATCATCTTTAACAATGGAAATGTTTTACAAATATACAGACAATTTCAAACATTTACATTTTAAAACTGTTCATTAACCATTTACTAGACATGAAATACGTCTGACTGTCCAAACTCGTTTTGCTTTACTCTTTAAACAATAGCAGAAAATATGTGTATTCTTCAATTACATCAAAAATATAAATTAGATTTTTAGCTCATCAGGTCTTAAAGGCCCGAAGGGATGTGTTAACAGGGACTCTTGGATTAAAGGGATGTCAGTTACACTGCACATTTTCTCCTGCTAATCAAGTAATATGTTTCTTTGAAGGCCATACGTATTAAAACTTGCGCTTGTATTTCGCATGTAAGTATCACTACAAAAGCATCAATGTCCACAGAGCAGAACACAGAACACGTGAAGTAGTGAGTAAGTAAATCTCAATAAAGAGTACCCCCACTTGTTTATTCAACAATTCTCTGAAATGCTTCGTATCAATTTGTTACAATTAAATCCAACGTTGAAGACGTAATCACAAGAAGAACAACAAACGTTGAATTTGAAACAGTCATTATTATTTTAGTTAAAAATTATCATCTTCAAAGATAGTATTTATTTCTGACCTTTCTGATCCTTTAGGATTATCAAGAAAAGAGAATACTTCAAACTACCTGAACATTCATTGCTTGCCAAACTGCACAAGCATGTAAATATCACATTTATTTGAAATTTATATTCTCAAAGGAAATTATGTCAAATTAAACTGCCGGTAACCTCTTGAAAGCCACATATTTTGAATTGAAATTTAAGTATATTAAAGCTGACAGTTTAAACATTCCATTCATTGTCTAGAAAGAAGACAAGATTAAGTAGTTGAAGCCCATATGTTTCAAATGAGGATGAAAGATACATATTGTCACTAATCAACTCTTCTACGATTATTTATGACAGCAAAATAACTGAATAATTAAATGGAGCATTTTTAGTTTGACATTGTTCTTTGGTATCACATGTACATTGAAACAAGGTTCAAATAAACAATGATGAATAATGACACATGGTAACCCTTTCCAGGTTTCTTTGTTATAAAATAACTTGTTACTAAAATCCGCACACAACACTTAATAAGATACACCTGTTGGGGTCAACTTACAACGGAAAAATGTTTTGAAAAGGGATGAGTTAGATTCTGAGACCAGCCATTTATCCTCGGGTCCAGCTGGGTCGAATGATTGTGTTCTGCGAATGCCCTGTAGGGATAGCCAGACTGTCTTTATATTCCTTTCCATCTTCATTTAGAGGACAGAGCAGCTTAGCACAGCAATTGTCATGATAAGACATCATATTACAGAGGAAACTAACATTCCTCTTCCGCAACATTGAAATCTAGTGGATTGCATTACTTGTGCATGAGGTGAGTGTCAAAGAACTCATTATTTGTGCATGAGGTGAGTGTCAAAGGACTCATTATTTCCATGAGGTGAGTGTCAAAGAACTCATTATTGCGAAAGCATTGACGTCTTATGAACAAATATATGACTGTCGACAGGCAACCGCGTGTGAATGAGCGATTGACTTCATACCTGAATTATCGGACTGTCTAAAAACGTGATTCCTTACTCCAATCTGAGACACGGTTTGAGAAACTTGATGAAACTGGGAATAATCATATTTCTCACATTAAGATTGAAGGACCAAAATATGGTTCTGGTAAAGAATGGTTCACTATTGATATGCAATACCTCCAATCAATAAAACTAACCGTACATTTCTGCAAAAATATCAGTTTGTGTAAATCTCCTATCCATCACATTTGAGTCATCTTTGATGTTCCATCCCTTTGTTAAGTATTTTCAGCCTTTGAAAAATTTACCCTAGCCGTGATCAACAGCAGTTGTCTGGACTAGATTTATGATACGACCAGGTGTTTCACAATAAAGGTTATTCTTATATAGTAAAGGATTATGAGTTCTTGGTCCTTCTTAACGATATACCTACAACTTTTAAAGTTTACTTTCGTCTGTTTCGACTTCCGTTCATACCATTCATTTAACCATGAAATTCTGTATGTTAGCCCTAATGATGTGTTGAGCAGGTGTGTCGTCTATATACATTCATTGTCAGACAATGCAGGAAGGACAACGTTAATTATGATTAGTTGTATCCGGTATGTATGTCCATACTTGCCTATTTATCACTGTATTAATTATAACCTTGAACCGAGGTGCTTACATATGTTATTAATGTTTCAAACTCTTATTTTTTTCTCTCTAAACATTTACACAACCATGATTAGTATAATACCTTAATACAATGTACTATTGAAGTACCAGGTTTTTGTCAACATCATTATTTTTGACAGGATTGTCATGCAGATTTGGAAGTGGCATTTTGACAGGACGATTCAAAAACTTGTACGGAACACTATCGTTCATTTCTCTAGCAAAATACACGATAAGTAGTGCTGCACATATTCCTTTGAATCTAGGAGATTTATTTCAACGCTTTAGCTTTTTTTAACTAGAAATATTCCAAGTTTCATCCGTTGCATAGTACAGCTATCATAATTCTGTGATATGTGGTATTCACACGTAGCTTGCGTTAATCATTTTATTCATTTTAAATGCCGCACCTATATCGGTATATTTTTAATATAAAATTACTTAGGATTATTCCCTGATGTGCCTAACAAACCTTTATTGTATTTCATTGTTCATAGCTTAGAGATATCATCTTAAAATGTCGCCTGTCTCTGCAATCTCATGTGACTAGAATGTCTGTGCTGTGTAAACGGTTGTGAGCATCACGATTCGTTTTAGTTTATGACACAATGTTGGTGTAACCATGTAATACGATCTGATGCATGTTGCTATTCCCACAACCTACAACATGTGTTATACGAAATATTATGTTAAGATAAACACCACGTGGTGTGACTATCGGGTCAATATCAGAGAATATTATTTTAGATACCAGACCTCCAAGACTCCGATAACCGACCACTCGCCTTCGCCTCGCCATGTGCACTAAATTGTACCACGAAAACATTTTACCCTTGGCTTATTGGCTCTGAAAGGCCCTTTGCCATTGTTTGTGACTTTAGAATTCTTTAGATCATTTTTGTTTTGTCAGATTCTCCATTCGTTCCATTTAGTTTACACAGAAGATGACAAATAGGTTGTTTGAAAGAATATCAAAGGTCGCAAACACTTGTATATGAAAGAAAACATGAGACAGCATCCACACAATTTATTCACTGTTAATTTTACATTTTACTGTAATGTCATCAAATATTGTTATCCTTGTTGCAAATAATCACTTCGTTAGTTCACACACGCGTAATTCAAAGAAAACTGAAAGTTCGTCTCAAACTGGCACACAGTATCCATCATCTACCATGCCGGTCCTCTCTTCAGGAAATGTCACCAATCAAAAATCAAAAATCAGTAATATGGAATAGTTCTTTTTGAACAATCCATTTGACCTCAAACTTTGAAGCATACTTCAAACTTTATTGTTGTCGTAGACACCCAAGCAATGTTCAAGCATTTGACTCTCAAACCAAGAAACGGGTCTCATAAATAACAGAATCATGTTTAATGTCTGGAATAAACATTTTAAAAAAAAGATAGTTTGTGATCTCTCACCTTATATTAAGATTTGTTTATGTATTATATATTTGCTTTTACTTTACGATATTAATGGTTACACTGAATGATGATTAATGAACAACGAATTTAGCGTGATAAGCATACTATTTTTGGTAGGAAATGACATGCTAAAGTCGAATTTGAAGTTGATTCTAACCCATATGGTTGGCAACAGATATGTTTTGCGTAAATTCCGTAGGAATACATGATAAATTTGAACCATATTTCTGTAAAACCATCACCGCTAATGGCTGCGATACTGCCGCAGCGGCGTTAAACAATAACTCACTCTCTCACTGTAAAACCAATAATTTGCGCTGATAAATGGGTTCAATAATAATTTCAATCAGATATCATAATGTTTTTAATTAAGTATTTCCGTATTGGCCCAGTTACAGGTCCGAGGTCCGTTGTATTGGCCCGAGACGAATGACAATTTTATTAATTAACGTCTTTTCATTCTATTTGCACAACACTAAACATTTCATTTATATTGAAATAATAAGTATTAACAAAATTCGTTAACAAATAGCACGGGTCAAAGTTGTGAAGCGACAGCTTCTGGATTTCACCAAATGTGCAACTGCGCATGCTCAGACTCATATTGGCCCAGTTTATCTCGTATTGGCCCGGTTTTTCCCGTATTGGCCCAGTTTACCCGTATTGGCCCAGTTTACCCGTATTGGCCCAGTTGTCGAATCATATGGTCTAAGCCGTAAATGCCATGTACATGTAAGTACCATAACATTGATAGTTAATTAATAACATTGGTTATTAGTTACCTATATATAAACTTGGTGTTGGCATTGATTTATATGTAAGGATTAACATAAGTCAACTTTTCATGTCAGATATTTTCAAAGTAACAGTTTTAAATATTTGAATCACTTCAAAAGCTCTTGTCAAATACAACTGACATGTTGATTGTTATTGATACGTGATCCAGAGGAACAGAGACGTGTTACCAAACACACATTTGATGATATGTTTGTACAGTTCAGTCAGTGTGTGGGCTCTGGTGGCAGGCAATCAGGTACTGTAAACACCACACGTATATATCTGTCAAAGCCACATTTTCATCAATCGTGATTCACTTATATCTGGCCTTCAGAACAAACAGTAATATTTAAGAAGGGTAACTCAAACATGATAACCTCTATTTATTAGAAGTTCGAATCCACAAGGTGCACACAAATTTCAATGTTGTTGAAGATTTAAGATCACTGTGACTTATGGAATCCTACATTTCCTATTGTCTGGCTGTTGTTCATTGACTGTTGATAAGTAAGTCATTTAGATATTTGTGATGATTGTCTTTATTTTATATTTATCTTATATTTGCATATTTCAAATGGGATTCAGTGAATGTATTTGTACGGGATACATTCATGATCATACGACTTCATACTACTAACATTAAAATGCGACCTTAAACCATTTCGAGGTTCGGGGTTCGAATCTCGCCAGGGGCTCGGTAACTTATTCTGGATAACTGTTCTACATGCAGTTAGGTTTGGGTGCAATGCTATACACTGAATTTCAGCGCAATACCACCTATGGTTCGCTATTTCCGGCCAATGCTCACAGGTTTCACCGCAATGCATGGTCACTAAATACTCTTGAAAGCAGCGTTAAACCCCAACTCACCTCACCTCACCAATCTGTAAAATAAATCTGTATACTAGACAACACGTATTAACAATTCTCTGTAAGAGTTTGTATAAATCAGACTTACATTTCGCATATACACATTGCAAATCAATTATTAGGCAGTAAACAGACAAATACTTCCAAAATATCTCATAAAGATTCACTTCACTCTTGTCTTCACACATGCACATTGTTCATCTCTTTCTAAAAGCTTTCTGTTTATAAATTATATATAAATTATATCAACGATCTGTCCACACTGGTATCCTGTATAGACTGCAGGCCATTAATGAACTAGGAGTAAATGACTAAATATCTGATTTAAAAGGCACTTGTTTTTCCATAAGGTGTTTTCTCCTAAAAGCAGCTAGACTTTCATTAAAAATAGGAGTGTTGCATTATAGTAATGTTGTTTTATTTCATTCTGTTGTTACTTCACCTGACCAAGTTGTTTTATTTAATTATGTTGTTTCTTCACCTGACCAAGTTGGGAGGATGTATCCAAAGTTGTATTAAATAAACACTGTTCTGATGAGTTCTCCACTTAATTTTTAAACACATCTAAAGCATAGACAAGAAACAAAAGTTAGTAAATAAGACTGTCTGATCACCTATAAGGCTGATCGAAAAGGCAGTTCGATATCGGTACATACATCGACGAGGTGGATGTTTGGATGAAGCTATACATATGAAACCAAACACTGAAACACTGAAACATTATCAAAAGCGCAAAACTGCACCATTGATGAGTACATGAATTTTTTAAATCAAAGATATATGAAAGATTACATATTCGTTATCAACCTTCTTTTGTGTTAGCTTTATGTAGTGTATCCTGACACACATTTCGTTTGGCGGAGGCTTTATCATAAAACATTGTTGTATGCAGAAACCACCTTTATCCACAAGTCATAACTTCACCACTGGCTAACTGAGCCTTGCAGGGAGAAATAGGGGAGAAGCCAGCAATATATCTGACCAATGTACAACTTATGAAACAAGAGAAATGCTCATCCAATATACGTTTTACTGGTCTGTATTAGCTGAAATTAAATGGTCACAGATAAGAATGACAATTTTGACATTTGAAAGTTATTTGAATATATCAACCAAATAACAGATACTGACGATTTATGATGTCCCTCAGATGGCCGCTGTTGTAAGGTTTGTTTATCTTTTTCTGTAGAATTGGTATCGATACATAAAATAAATGAATATTATAGACAGCATATTTTTTGAGAAATACAATTATTTTCATTATTAATTTTTAAATCTTATTGTTTTTTCACAAAGTGTGTAATACCGTATACTGACAAAGTTGAAAAATGCTAAACTTTTGAGATCATTCGCTATGAATAAAATCAATAAAATATATGTTTTGATGTATTTAACTGTAGTTAGTGTTTCTTTCAGGATACTAAAATCAATGAAATAGCTAAGTATCGAATATTTACTGCAACAGATATCGAGGTAATCAAATTGTACAATTAATCATCAAAATGCATAAACTAAAACAGAGACCTAAAGCATTTGGTTATGGTAGATGTCTGCACGTGTATCATATATTCTTATTGATCTTTCAGGTTCACCCTGTATGTAAAAGACACAACTACCTGATAAATTACCGTTCACGTAAGGGATTAACTTTTTTGTATTTTGTTGGCGTGAAAGAAAATGTTGAGAAAAAAACAGACTTTTTTGGTCCAGCTTTGTTGCATTACTTTTGAAGTATTAAGGAAGGTTTTTCAACTCTTTCGTGTTCAGTTCCAGACAAAGCAAAAAGCTGGAAAAATAAAAGTTAAGCCGCCCATTGACGAGTAATGCATTTTGAAACGGTTTTTTGCTGAACAAAATTCAGACCTTGAAATGCATGATAATATATTTAAAGAACTACACAACCATGTACTTTAGACAATGGTGTTTTTATTTCAAGCTTCATTTCACTGATAACAGTAAAAATAAGAAAAGATGCAAAACGTATATATTTAGGTAAAACATTACTGTAGCAGCTTCCAAATTGCATAATATTTAGTTTCTGCAGTAATATTCATTGTAGTTTATCAATAAATATACAATAAAAGACAAAATAAAATCAAATGCAGAAAACAAATGGAAGGACAAATGTATTTTTTAGTGTTTGATTTTGTCAAATGTTCTTACAGTATGCGAACAGATGTAAAAAGATGTATGTTATCAGTCATTCTCGTAACAGAGCAAAGCAAAATATTCCCTTCTTTAAGTTCAACGCTTTACACGTTTTGGGAAAATATTTCCTTGCAAACACACAAACAACTATTTTGTAAATCTGCTTCAGGACCTTTTGACACGTTTAGTAATAGGTAAATAGTTTATTTTACATTTCACTTGGATGAACTTAGTAATTTGAAATTCTCGTAATTAAATCATAGAATGGAAATCTCTAATAACCTCATTTCAATTCTCTCCAGTGGTCATTTTATTTAACTAAACATGGTATTTCTCACCGAGTTTGTGACCAATGGTCATCGCGTTTGGGAACACATTTATACTGTAAATCCTGTTAATCATGGCGGGTCATGTGTAATGTTCCTTACAATGTGTGGGTTTCATGAGATATTTGTTTGCATCATACCGAAAACATAAGAGTGACATGAACTATTTACAATTTCTAATCAAATCGTGTTTGATATCTATACACTCATATTCTGCCAATAAACACAACCATGTTGTCATATTTCAATAACCATAAAACAATTTGCAAAACAGCCTGTCTTTGCTGGACACATTTTGAAGATAGACGACGTCGCGCAAAGACCTTTCCGTATTGATTTAAATAATTTCATAGTTTTGTTTTGACAATATAATGTATTATTGAATGCATGGACGCAGATCTCATAAACTACAGATTGGTTTATCTGAGCTATTATAACCTGAGTCTCTAAGCTGTTTACTCAGTTGAAAATGTGGAGAGCAACATCTTAATAAGTGTTAGTACGATGAACATGACCAAATATTTGGCCACTACGACTGGCTGGTAAAAAGGTTGGCAACCTGCTATTTTTAACTGTTGCTTTACAATCAGACTTTTAAATGTTGGTTTCCTTTATCCAATAATCTCATTCCCAATCTAAAAGAGTTTATACACACGTCACATGTTATTGATTTTAGTAAAGTTCTAATTTCATCTCGATATTTGTGTTTATTACTTGTTGGTAGTCTCTGCATCCGACAGCAACAGTAAAGCGCCAAGTGTTAAAGTGTTGTTCTAACAGAGGAAGATAAATAATATTACGTGAATACTGGATAACACAGTCGGACCTAATAGAGTAGTTTGACTCTCAATATTTGATGATCAATCTTTGTGGTTTGTACAACATGCTAAGAATACTGTCAATTAAGATAATTGTGATTGATGTCTTTGTTGAGGTGTCCTCGATGTTATTGTTGATGACGACTTAAGTCTTATGATGCACATGTGAAATTCGATAATTCATTAGATTTATTTGACTAACGTGCCAGTATCAAAATCTATTTTGGACATCATTTGACTACATCATTTGGTTGTGTTGAAATATCGAACGCTGAACGTGCATGTGTACCCTAATGACGTCCAACCGGCAAATGAGAATCATACATAAATTCTCAAAAAGATAACATCAACAAAACAAGGTTAGTTGTCCTAAATTCATAATTTTAAGTTTCAAATTGCAAGTATATATCATTATTCAGTTAACAACATAAACTATAAAGTCGATCACATAAATCGCTATGATCACTTTGACATACTGCTACTTTTAACCGTATATATACAATGCGCTAGTTGATCAAATTATCACTTTTGTTCCATATTGTAACATGAACAGCTTTAGTTAATTTAAACGACCTGTGTAACCTGTCAATTACTGTTTGGGAGGTAATTTTTAAGTATTTAAGTAATTGTTTCACGTTATTGACATACTGAGAGTAAAATGTATCTTTAGAATAGAATTATGAAAATTATTTTCTTGCTTGCTTTATGCCAAATCAGTGACTCGATTAATAGATATGTATGTATGTATGTATTAATGTATTAATGTATGTCATGTATGTAATGTATGTTAACATGCTGTTGTGAAAAACTAAATTTGTCAGTAACCCTTTTGCACTGGCCCCACTTAACTAATTAGCGCTACAAAAGTAACCACTATAATGGTCAGCTGTTAGGCACACGAATGTTAAATGATTGTTGATGTATTGTATGTCACTGCTTCCAGCAGTCCACTTTAATTTGATTCAGAAACGAATAAAATTCAAGTGTGAGTGTAGTTTAATTAAGTTTATCTTTTAAATCAAATATTCTAATTCAATTCAAATTGATTGTTTTGAAAAACAACCACGTGGCTTCCCGTTCTTGGTTAAACCCTGAATTGTAGGTGAAGTTTTTAAATAAGCTATTTTACCTTAACATGCATGAACAATTTTGTTTAAGTAATATTTAGAATTTAATGACATGAATAACGAAACAAAATATATGTTAAACTATTAAAAGGAGCACCAAGAAGAAAAATCAAACAGAAACATTTGAATACATCACTGAAATACGAAAAATCTTAATATTTCACTTGTAGATCAATGACCCCTGTTGGTCGAACAATGTTCAAAGTGTTGCTTTTTTTAATGTCATATCCCATAATGACGTCTAATGGAATGTAAATGTTGTGACAAGACACTTTGTTTGTTTTAACATCTACCTCATTTAACACATTGTGTAAATCATTTTGTCCTTGATATGAATATCAATATTCTTTTGAAACTTAATGAGATATTGATTTATAATGTAATTCCTAAAACTCAAAATATTTAACTAGAATGTAAAGTTATTTCATTTCAATTTGCAAATGGATGAAAAGTAAATCAGATTCAGATTTCAGTGTGTTGATCGTAATACATACAATGAACTATGTGCATTAAATTTTAAAATTAAACAATTTGGATTGTCCTTAACATTTTTGTTGGATTTACAACCTAAAGACAAAAATAATTTAATTTAAGCACAACTAAAGATTATTTTCGTTCAATATGATAATAAGGAATGCAATATCATACATGCAAGATTCGAATGTACATATAAGAGTTCCATATATTCATTCGAAGCTGACAATTGGTTTCTTTTCCTTTTGTTTAAATGTGCAACTACAGTGAAACATGAAACCGATTAGATTGAAGGATCTATTCGTCAAAGAAAATTTAATTAAACATGTTTACAGCAGACCGTATGACATTTCAAAATGTATAAAATTTGTAACATTAGAGTTCTTAGGTGACAGAAATGTACAAAGTTTTTAATTTCTGAAATATTAAAGCTTCAGCAGATGAAAGTATGGCCATCACTCTTCGTGTTCTTATAGTTACAACATATTTTGAAGTATTATAAAGAAAACCAAAAATTTTCAATATCCTTCGTGATATGTGATATATATGATGAAGTAATTGATTTTTACAGCAATTGATTTCGGTTAATGAGAAAGTAATATATAACACAGTTAATAAGTCGAAGTTTCTAAATGTATTAAAAATGTCTTTCAAATGAAATTTTGATTTTCCACATGTAATGCAAATAGCCGAAAAGAACTTTTTTGTCATTTCTTAAATGTGTATATGTGCAACAGTAAACTTTGAAATAAATAATAAATACAGTAAACATATTACATTTAGTTTTAATGTATATTACTGGTCTTATCGTGTGTGTATTTGGATTCGATCGATGAGCCGGATAGTGATGCCAGCTAGAAATTGTTGTGACATTTGTAATAGACATATTTTTTTCTGAGTAGTTTCCAATTCTGACCGACATGAAAGGATGACTCATACTCTCTACACTGTAAAGTTAAGAACGTAACCACCAATGGATGAGAAATAATCTTACTTTGAATGTAATATACTGAGACAGTTCATACTGTTCTCATACAGGAACATCTTAAAGTAGTGGAACTAGTCCTGCAATAACGAACTGCTCTTGTCATGGCTGTTTTGTTTGTTGGGAAACATAAACATCATTTCTATGATATTTGTTTGTTGCTCACAGGACAAAAAGTGGTAGAATCCGCTTGCCGGATCCTTCGGGATTCTTCGGGATCCGCCATTTTTTGGGAGAATCCGGAAGGATCCGGAAATCGGATTCCACCACTTTTTGTCCTGTGGCTATTATATCATTTAATAGCTATATAGCTGTATTGTGTGTTGTATTTTAGTCTTTGATATATGGAAACACCAACATGTCGTTCCTCTGATAATGTGTGACTATGGTTGTATAGCTGCCTTGATAAATGAGCAATATCTACATTTTAACGTGATCCTTGTGTTATGGTTACACTTCTCACGAAGAAGTAATATCATGTTAAAGACTCTTTATCAATGTTAGACCTGATTTAGGTAAAGTAGAATATTGCTTGAAATGAGTTTGCTGGTCAATATTTCAGGTTACAGGAATATCAAATGGATGAGTCATCTGAAGAATTGTTCTGCCATATAGAAAGTTGTTTATAATGGGAAATATGTAATCCTGTATACAGGCTTAAAAGTTACATATATTGGAAAATAACATGTACATGTAAATAACAAAATCTGGATATTTCTTTCTTCAGGGTATACAAACATACAGAATGATTCAGTAAGCGACACTGCTTGAAATAAGACTTGCGTATCTCAGTGCAAATATCATGTAATTTGTGATGTGTGTGAGATGAAAAAACGAAATCTATGATTTTCTGCTTTCATTTCAGTAACGATAGGAGTTTGCTTAACATAATCTAATATCATACTTCACAGTTAACCTAACACTTATCACATCACAGGATGATCCTTTGTCAATGCAGATGGAGTCGGGGTACATTTGAATGCGTCCTAAAAGTTTCTGATACGTATGAATAAGCATAGTGAACTTGCTCTTGCTCGGAAATGACATAGCTCAGTTGCCCGATATCAGTTGAGTGCATAGCTCAGTTAACCGCTACCAGTGAAGTGTATAGCTCAGTTGACCGATATCAGTGAAGTGCATAGCTCAGTTATCCAATTTCAGTTAAGTGCATAACTCAGTTGATTAATAAGGGTGCTTGTCGAGATAAATTCGTAGTCATGTGTCCGCGAGTTTGATATGGAAATTTATCATGTGTCCAAGTTAAATATCAAACGAGAATGAATTTTATTTTGACTGCTGATGACGGGTAAGAGAATATTGTTTGAATGACCTTGACCCTAAACGTGAATAAAATGGCGTCACCCGTCTCCACTGAAATGTTAAGTCATGTAACGTTCAAGCTTTAAAAAAATAATAACTATAACAATAACTAAAGATTATTTTCATTCAATATGATATGAAGGAATGCAATATCATACATGCCAGATTCGAATGTACATATAAGAGTTCCATATATTCATTCGAAGCTGACAATTGGTTTCTTTTCCTTTTGTTTAAATGTGCAACTACAGTGAAACATGAAACCGATTAGATTGAAGGATCTATTCGTCAAAGAAAATTTAATTAAATATGTTTACAGCAGACCGTATGACATTCAAAATGTATAAAATTTGTAACATTAGTGTTCTAAGGTGTCAGAAATGTACAAAGTTTTTAATTTCTGAAATATTAAAGCTTCAGCAGATGAAAGTATGGCCATCACTCTTCGTGTTCTTATAGTTACAACATATTTTGAAGTATTATAAAGAAAACCAAAAATTTTCAATATCCTTCGTGATATGTGATATGATGAAGCAATTGATTTTTACAGCAATTGATTTCGGTTAATGAGAAAGTAATATATAACACAGTTAATAAGTCGAAGTTTCTAAATGTATTAAAAATGTCTTTCAAATGAAATTTTGATTTTCCACATGTAATGCAAATAGCCGAAAAGGATTTTTTTGTCATTTCTTAAATGTGTATATGTGCAACAGTAAACTTTGAAATAAATAATAAATACAGTAAACATACTACATTTAGTTTTAATGTATATTACTGGTCTTATTGTGTGTGTATTTTTATTCGATCGATGAGCCGGATAGTGATGCCAGCTAGAAATTGTTGTGACATTTGTAATAGACATATTTTTTTCTGAGTAGTTTCCAATTCTGACCGACATGAAAGGATGACTCATACTCTCTACACTGTAAAGTTAAGAACGTAACCACGAATGGATGAGAAATAATCTTACTTTGAATGTAATATACTGAGACAGTTCATACTGTTCTCATACAGGAACATCTTAAAGTAGTGGAACTAGTCCTGCAATAACGAACTGCTCTTGTCATGGCTGTTTTGTTTGTTGGGAAACATAAACATCATTTCTATGATATTTGTTTGTTGCTCACAGGACAAAAAGTGGTAGAATCCGCTTGCCGGATCCTTCGGGATTCTTCGGGATCCGCCATTTTTTGGGAGAATCCGGAAGGATCCGGAAATCGGATTCCACCACTTTTTGTCCTGTGGCTATTATATCATTTAATAGCTATATAGCTGTATTGTGTGTTGTATTTTAGTCTTTGATATATGGAAACACCAACATGTCGTTCCTCTGATAATGTGTGACTATGGTTGTATAGCTGCCTTGATAAATGAGCAATATCTACATTTTAACGTGATCCATGTGTTATGGTTACACTTCTCACGAAGAAGTAATATCATGTTAAAGACTCTTTATCAATGTTAGACCTGATTTAGGTAAAGTAGAATATTGCTTGAAATGAGTTTGCTGGTCAATATTTCAGGTTACAGGAATATCAAATGGATGAGTCATCTGAAGAATTGTTCTGCCATATAGAAAGTTGTTTATAATGGGAAATATGTAATCCTGTATACAGGCTCAAAAGTTACATATATTGGAAAATAACATGTACATGTAAATAACAAAATCTGGATATTTCTTTCTTCAGGGTATACAAACATACAGAATGATTCAGTAAGCGACACTGCTTGAAATAAGACTTGCGTATCTCAGTGCAAATATCATGTAATTTGTGATGTGTGTGAGATGAAAAAACGAAATCTATGATTTTCTGGTTTCATTTCAGTAACGATAGGAGTTTGCTTAACATAATCTAATATCATACTTCACAGTTAACCTAACACTTATCACATCACAGGATGATCCTTTGTCAATGCAGATGGAGTCGGGGTACATTTGAATGCGTCCTAAAAGTTTCTGATACGTATGAATAAGCATAGTGAACTTGCTCTTGCTCGGAAATGACATAGCTCAGTTGCCCGATATCAGTGGAGTGCATAGCTCAGTTAACCGCTACCAGTGAAGTGTATAGCTCAGTTGACCGATATCAGTGAAGTGCATAGCTCAGTTATCCAATTTCAGTTAAGTGCATAACTCAGTTGATTAATAAGGGTGCTTGTCGAGATAAGTTCGTAGTCATGTGTCCGCGAGTTTGATATGGAAATTTATCATGTGTCCAAGTTAAATATCAAACGAGAATGAATTTTATTTTGACTGCTGATGACGGGTAAGAGAATATTGTTTGAATGACCTTGACCCTAAACGTGAATAAAATGGCGTCACCCGTCTCCACTGAAATGTTAAGTCATGTAACGTTCAAGCTTTAAAAAAATAATAACTATAACAATAATAAAATAACTGTTGCTTTACAATCAGACTTTTAAATGTTTCATACTCAAAACACACGTCACACTACATCAACATTATTGATTTTAATTAAGTTCTAATTTCGTCTCGATATTTGTGTTTTTAACTTTACATTTTTCATAACAATAATGTTAATAATGTAAGTATATGTACACTGTCGGCCAAAAGAACCTCCTACTTGATTTTCCTTAGAATGAAAGATGAAATAATTTGCTGAAATATAATCAATGGTGGTCTCCACGTTATGCTGAAAACAAATTGGTATGAGAGTCCATTGAAATCGTGGGAAAACTGTGATTCGAGTCAATAACATTCTTGAAAACCACGCCCAATGAATACGCTACTTCCGGTAGATGCAATTGCTCACGGTACCCACGTACATCGGTAGCGTCATCACCACTTTAATGCGAATTGTTGCTCGTAGTTTTATGAAAATCTGTTTCAAATGATTTTCTGACCAAGCACTGATCGAAAACTGAACAATTCTGTTGTCTCATTTCAACATGAAAACTTCTGAAATAATATATTATGCACAAATGATGCAACTTCATAATTCTCTAATGTTGCTAAACTGTTCGTTAAAGTTTTTACGAAATTTGATAAGATATCTGGTAGGCGTTTCTTTTGGCCGACAGTGTACATTTGGAATATTGTGTTGCATCCGGCAGCAACCATTACAGCGCCAATTAAAGTGTTGTTCTATGAGAAGAAATATAAATAATAATATGTGAACATTTATGGATACACAGTCGGACCTAACGGTGTTATATGACGTTCCTTAATTGATGATCAATCTTTGTGGTTTGTACAGCATGCTAAGAATACTATTCTTCTGTCAATTAAGATAATTGTGATTGATGTCTTTGTCGAGGTGTCTTCGATGTTATTGTTGATGACGACTTTTAGTGTTATGATGCACTTGTGATATTCGATAATTCATTAGATTTATTTGACTTCCGTGCCAGTTTCAAAACCAATTTAGGACATCATTTGACCAGGTGATGAGGTTGTGTTGGAACATCAAACGTTTTCCTGTGATGAGATCATCCTTGAATTAGAATGAGATAATCAAAATTTGATGAATGTGCAAATATAATCTAATGAATTCCTACCGGCAAATGAGAAACATACATGAATTTTAATTACAATGTAAGGAATCAACAAAACAAGTTTTAGTCGGGTCAATATATGGAAAATACCCCCTCAAACCCCAAAACATTGCTACAAAAGGTTTCTCAACTGATTCTGGTAGGGTTTAGTGTACTTTAAGACATACTAAAAGTTTACAAAAGTTGGATCCCCGGAAAGTGTTTTTTTCAAGATGGCGTCCAAGATGGCCGCCGAAACCTCTTAATGATCATCACTATGTAACCCTCAAATCAAATGTGAAGATCTTGGTGTCTATTTGTAGGTTTTTGGGGGCAACGCAAAACATTAAGATCATACAAAAGGGTGTTTGTCTATTATATGGCGTCAAAAATGACCACCTCCAAATGACTGCAACTATAACCATTCACTAAAAGTTGATGTTCTAGATGTCTATTTCAATGTTTTAGGGGGCAAGGAACACATTAGGACCATTAAAAATGAAATTGGACCATTATATTATATTAAGTAAATCTAACTATGTCCATTATGGCATTACCGTTTGACCTACAGTTCAGTCTAATTTAATTAAGTTTGGGTCTAGATCTTTCCCCTGGTTTCGGGGGACAAGAACACATTCTAACCATTTGTAACTGTGAATGCCTGCAAATGCATGCCCTAGCACACAGTTTGTACTTTGCACCGACATTTCACAAGTATTCTGCACAACCTGGACACTTCTGAAACATTCACCCACAGAGGGTTGTGCATTAGGTGATAGTGGACAGCTAAAGGTCATGGATTCATAATGAGCTCAGTGATATAACAGCTCAGTGATATTCAAAGTTGTCTTCATGTGTTCTCTGCCCCCCACAACTGGGGCTGGACACCTAGATCATCAAATTTGTGTGGATAGTTATGGACTTGCGGTCATTTGGAGGTGTCGAGAGCCATTTTTGACGCTGTTTTAGAGTTTTGTGTTCCATAATAGACAAACACCATCTTTTTATGATCTTAATGTGTTCGTTGCCCCCAAAAACCTACGAATAGACAATTATAAAATGAAGAATAAAAGTCTATAATTATTCAACATGACACGTTTTTTTCAAAACACAATATAAAATATACAGTCGATCACATAAATCGCTTTGATCACTAAACATACTGCTACTTTTAACTGTATATGTACAATGTACTAATTAATCAAATTACATCGTTTGTTCCATATGGTAACATACAGGTATACATGTAAAGTTAATGTAAACGTCATATAAGTACTGTTTTTGGAGGTCATTTTCTAATTATTGTTTCCAAATCAATAAATAATTGTGTCTTTGACATACTAAGAGAATGTATCTTTAGAAAAAAGTTATGGAAATTAATTTCTTAAAAGTCGCTTTCGTTCGTTTTATGCTAATTCAGTGACTCGATTAATAGAAATGGTATTAATGGATGGTCGTTTAGTATACTATATGTATGAAATATGTTGTTGTTAAAAACTATATTTGTCAGTGACCCTTTTGCACTGGCCCCACTTAACTAATTGGCAGCTACTTTGGTGTATTTTATGTCACTGCTTCTAGCAGTCCACTTCAATTTGATTCAGAAACGAATAAAAATCCAGTGCCAGTGTAGTTTGATTGAATTTATCTTTGAAATTAAATTTTCTAGTTCAATTCAAATGGATTATTTTGAAAAACAACCACATGGCTTCCCGTTCTTGGTTTTTTCAGTAATACACCCTCAATTGTTGGTTTAGTTTTTGAATAAGCTGTTTACCCTTTAAATGTAACAAACACTTTGTTTGTAAGTAAAATTGAGCATTTAATATTACATGAATAATAAAACAAAACCGAAAAACGGAAATGTCTTTAAAAATATTGAAAGGAGCACCAAGAAGACAAATCATTTGAATACATCACAGGAATATGAAAAACTTTAATATTTCTTCTGTAGTTCGCTGACCTATGGTGGTGTTCCAAAACTATTGCTTGAGGTGGAAATAAGTGTCATATCCAACAATGAGGTCTAATGGATTGTAAATTTTGTGACCATGTAAGCACATTGTGTTAATCATTTATCCTTGATATCAATATCATTATTCTTTTGAAAATTACTGAAACAATTATTTATAACGTAATTTCTTAAACTCAATATATTTAACTAGAATGCAAACATGTGCAAATACAGTGAAACATGAAACCGATTAAATTGAAGGACCTATTCATCAAAGAAAATTTAATCGAATATGTTTACAGCAGACCGAATGACATTTAAAATGAGCGGTTTATGAGATGTATACATTGTAACATTAAACTTCGTATGTGGCAGAAATGTACAAAGTTGTTAATTTGTGAAATATATAGCTTCAGCAAATGAAAGTATGGCCGTCATTTTTCGTGTTCTTATAGTTGCAACATATGTTGAAGTATTATCAAGAAAACTGAAAACTTTCAATATTCTTCATGATATGTGATATGATGAAGCACTTTTTACAACAATTGATTTCGCTTGATGAGAAAGTAATCTCTTGCACTGTTGACAGGTCAGTTTGATGTAGAAATCTGGGCATAAGCAAAAACCTTATATAAGTCGAATTTTCTAAAGGTTTTTAAAATTTTCTTTTAAATCAAATTTTGATTTTCAACATGTAACTAAATAACTGAAAGGGATTGTCTTTGTCACTTCTTAAATGTGTATATGTGCATCGGTAAACTTGGAAACAAATGATAAATACATTAAACATATTACATTTAGTTTTAAATTTATATGACTGGTTTTAAATTCCATGTATTTGGATTCTATGAGCCAGATACTGACGCAAGCTAGAAATTGTTGTGACATTTGTAATAGACATCTTTTTTGTAGTTTCAAATTCTGAAAGACTTGAAAGGATGACTCATACTCTATACATTGTAAAGTTCAGAAATGTAACCATCGAAGGATGATAGATAAACTTACTTTTTACGTAAGTTCACACTGTTCGCATACAGTACCACCTTAAAGTAATGAAACTAGTCCTGCAATAACGAACTGCTTTAATCAAAGCTGTTTTGTGTGCTGGAGATACTTGATATATGAAAACATAAACCTCATTTCTGTGATATTCGTGTGTTGCTATGATATCACTATAGCTGCATTGTGTGCTGTAAGCACTTGATATATGGAAACAAAAACATGTCATTCCTCTCATATTTATTTGTTGCCATGGTAACAGTTTATAACTGCATAGCTGCCTTGATATATGAACACATATACATTTTAGCCCAAACAATGTGTTGTGGTGACACTTCTCATAAGGGAAGTAATATCATGTTACTCTTTATCAATGTTAGACCTGGATTATTAAAACTAGAATACTGCTTGATATTGGTTTGCTGGTCAATATTTCAGGTTACAGGAATATTAGACGTCTGGATGAGTCATCTGAAGAATTGTTCTGCCATATAGAAAGTTCCTGTATATATAAAGGCTCAGAAGTTAGAATTAATGGCAAATGAACATGTACATGTAAATAAAAAAAATTAGGATATATGTTAAGGCTATACAAACATTTAGTATGTTTGAGAAAGCGACATTGCTTGATATAAGAATTGCGTATTTCGGTTTAAACATAATGTAATGTGTGATGTGTGTGCGAAACGTATAATTTTGTGGTTTCATTTCAGTGACGATGGAGTTCATTTAACATAATCTTATGTCATACCTCACAGTTAACCTACCAGTTATGACACCACTTTTCTCTCTAACATCTCCAATAAGTAATCAGCGGCGGAAGTGGTGCTGTTTCGGTGCCATTCATTCAATATACTTATGATGCTTTTGTTCTCATTTATTCAATATGGATTTTTTTAATTATAAAATTAAGGAAATCAGAATATTAAAATGCTGACCTCTTTCGTCTAGTCCATGTGGCAAAAATTCGACAAACTGTACCACTGAAGTGAACTGACGATCCCATGATACTTTGAGAATTAGTATTGTACACGTTGACACAGGATGATCCTATGCGATGTGAATAGGTTTAGCACTTGGTCCTGTGCATAGCTAAGTTGACTGCTGTCAGTGAAGTGCAGAGCTAAGTTGCCAGCTATCAGTGAAGTGCAGATCTAAGTTGCCCGCTATCAATGAAGTGCAGATCTAAGTTGCCCGCTATCCGTGAAGTGCAGAGCTAAGTTGCCCGCTATCAATGAAGTGCAGATCTAAGTTGCCCTCTATCAATGAAGTGCAGATCTAAGTTGCCCGCTATCCGTGAAGTGCAGAGCTAAGTTGCCCGCTATCAATGAAGTGCAGATCTAAGTTGCCCGCTATCCGTGAAGTGCAGAGCTAAGTTGCCCGCTATCAATGAAGTGCAGATCTAAGTTGCCCGCTATCCGTGAAGTGCAGAGCTAAGTTGCCCGCTATCCGTGAAGTGCAGAGCTAAGTTGCCCGCTATCCGTGAAGTGCAGATCTAAGTTGCCCGCTATCCGTGAAGTGCAGAGCTAAGTTGCCCGCTATCAATGAAGTGCAGATCTAAGTTGCCCGCTATCCGTGAAGTGCAGAGCTAAGTTGCCCGCTATCAATGAAGTGCAGATCTAAGTTGCCCGCTATCCGTGAAGTGCAGAGCTAAGTTGCCCGCTATCAATGAAGTGCAGATCTAAGTTGCCCGCTATCCGTGAAGTGCAGAGCTAAGTTGCCCGCTATCAATGAAGTGCAGATCTAAGTTGCCCGCTATCCGTGAAGTGCAGAGCTAAGTTGCCCGCTATCCGTGAAGTGCAGAGCTAAGTTGCCCGCTATCCGTGAAGTGCAGATCTAAGTTGCCCGCTATCCGTGAAGTGCAGAGCTAAGTTGCCCGCTATCAATGAAGTGCAGATCTAAGTTGCCCGCTATCCGTGAAGTGCAGAGCTAAGTTGCCCGCTATCAATGAAGTGCAGATCTAAGTTGCCCGCTATCCGTGAAGTGCAGAGCTAAGTTGCCCGCTATCAATGAAGTGCAGATCTAAGTTGCCCGCTATCCGTGAAGTGCAGAGCTAAGTTGCCCGCTATCAATGAAGTGCAGATCTAAGTTGCCCGCTATTCGTGAAGTGCAGAGCTAAGTTGACCGCTATCAATGAAGTGCAGATCTAAGTTGCCCGCTATCCGTGAAGTGCAGAGCTAAGTTGCCCGCTATCAATGAAGTGCAGATCTAAGTTGCCCGCTATCCGTGAAGTGCAGAGCTAAGTTGACCGTTATCAGTGAAGTTGAGCAAGAGTCGGCGCATAGGTGGGTGACCCACTTCATTGCTGGATAAACTAAGAGTTTGAAGGCTGTGAATACCTGCCCCACACGGAGGTTGAGAAAGTTGAGAAATTTGAAGTGTTACCTTTGACAAGTTACTTTATTTAAAGTGTGCCTCTGTTCACCCTGCATGCAGTAAAATTGGTTCCCTAGCGTGGAAGCGAAGGCTATGTGAGAGATGACCCCGGCCTAAAAGGCACCTTTAATAGTTGCATACTCCCAGTGAGTTGAGAATGAAAAAGGAACGATGTTGGTCCGAACACTAGGGTAACAATGTGTGTGCGCTTTGAGGCATGGAGTTCAGCGCGGTATAAGTATCATCACCATTACTATCATACATGTAGTGTGAATAATTTCAGATGAACAAGCGATACTGAGATTCAGTGCTACAATATAATAAAAGAACAATTAAGGGCAACTTAACAGTGTTCCACTTAAAGGTAGACACTTCGCAGGAGTGTCATCCCAAATTGACCGCCGCTAACGAGCCCTTTACGTAATTGATTTTATGGGCAACACGGTCACGTGAATCAAACTGGGCTTCTGCCAAGCGAGCCCGTCAATGTCCAGGCAGGGGATTTCCCCTTTTGACACGCGATCGCTGATTGGCTGTTTCATTCTCGTTCTCGTTTTATAAACAACATCGAGCGTCATAACTGTTACAGTCTAAAATGGCTAGTATTTCTGCAATCACATGTCACTGTAAGAATACCTGCAATCGATCAACCAAAAGAGGAGCGTGCCCTTGCCGTGCAGCTGGTAAACGGTGTATGCCTCTTTCGAGGGTAATACGGTCTGATGTACCATCTTTGTACCAGTGTCTCCCGAACCTTCAGGCGAGGGATCACACTGGTACAAAGACGGTACATCAAACCGTGTTACACGAGGGAGAGGCTTACAACGTATTTATCTTTCCATCATGTCAATAAAGAACAACATAATTATATTAAATTTATTTTGACTGCCGAGTAAGAGGATAACCCTAAACGTAACAAAAATGGGGTCATCCGAAATGTTGAGTTATGTAACATAACGTATTAATTCAAGCTTTTAAATGCCTTACACATGTTAATGTTAGTTTCATTGATTTGGATTTTTTCCAAACAATGCGGCAGTTTAATAGACCCGTAAACAGCTGATCGAACTGTTCAAAACTCCGTGCACCGTGTGCGTCATTTTATAACGTCATCTGACCATAATGCGAGAGTCGTGTGTCCTGTCTCGAAAGGAAATGACTAAAATATGAAGATATACAACCAAGGAGGAAACTAAACATAACCACAGGAAGTACTGACCACATATGCTATGAGATCAAGTAACAAGAAGACCAGTGAGAAAATCAAAACAGCGCCAACAACCTACACTAAACAGGTGATACACACAGGTGAGAATCATGGACGCCAGCCATTGTCGTCAACACCTATGCACAATGATCAGACCCTATATTCACCTGTAGAGCAGCATACCTTACCTGAAGTGATTGGCGATAGTTTGCAGGTACTATATACACTAATGTCGCACCAATTTCAACCCCAAAATCTTACCTTTAATGGTACCCCGCAAGGACAAATGCATTTGTTGACATCGCCAAATGGTGGGGCCCATCAGGGTGGACAAATGTTTGCCTCTAATGAACTCTTTCAAAGACTTGTAAATATAGAGACAATGATGGCAAAAATAAGTAAGCTAGATGCAATAGAGGCGGCTGTCACTTCAACAGATGCCACTGTTACACTGCTGCACCATAAGTTACAAGAAACTGAGACAAAAATCACGGAAATTGAAAAGAGTGTAAACTTCATGAGCGATCGATATGACACAATCAGCGGGAAGATCGAAACCTTTCAAAAACATCTCAGCCAAATTCATGAAACCTGTACAAGACATGAACAAAAAGACATCCCGAATATGCATGCATACATCATGGATAATGCAGATTACATTGGGGATACAGCTCAGAATATCGACCATCTACATGAACAACTTCTTGATCTGAAAACCAGAAGCATGGAGATGAATCTCATTTTCAGTGGAATTCCTGAGAAAGAGGCAGAGAACTGTGAGGAAATAATCACCGAATTTATCAAAACAAAGCTGAAAGTTGAAGAAGATATTCCCATTGAGAGAGCCCACCGCATTGGGCCAATCAGAAACAGAACTGGAGATAGGCCACGCCCCATCGTCGCAAAATTTGCGTTTTACAAAGACCGCGAAACCGTCAGAAAGGCAGCACCCTTGAACTTAAGAGGAACGTCTTTCGGAATCAACCCCCAGTTCCCACCTGAAATCTCACAGAGACGTCGGGTACTGATACCTCTACTGAAAGCAGCAAAAGCTGAAAAGAAAAAATGCAGTCTTATTGGTGATAAACTCTTTATTGAGGGCAGACGTGTGTATGCTACTACCGCGAGGTCCATTGATGAACAGTCTCAACCACCTCCGACCAATCAAATATTTCCTCGCCCATTACCAACCAATGAGAGACAACGACAGGAAACCCCAGCCTATCAGCGAAGCACGAGACCAACGTGGCACGTGCAGACGAACTCTTGCAATCGACAACCTTACTACGGCTCCACTACTACTACACCTGCCAGCACAAGGTCAAATACAACTGCCCCCGCTGTTTCACACATGGAATAGGGTGGTCAAGAGTGCCCCGAATTAGGAAAGCAGCCTTCACAATCTAAACACGAGATATGCCAACCCTCAGACAAACATATTCGATACTCATTCCTTAACGTATGTGGCCTAAAAACAAGACTTTTATCGCCGGAATTCCATGACTATATACACAATTACGACTTGATAGGTTTTGCCGAAACTAAATACGACGATCTCGACACCATTGCTATACCAGGGTTCAAATCATATAACTTTCCTCGACAAAAGGCTAGCTCATCCAGATCAGGGGGGATCCTTGTGGCTGTTAGAGACAACACCATACACCACGTTCAACACAACATTTCTACAGACAACTGTGTGTGGATAGAAACACAACGAGAGTACCTGAAAAACATTATGATTGGAGTTGCTTACATCCCACCCGAAGGATCGATTTACTACAATAATGACTGTTTTACAAATCTGGAAGATAACATTATGAACGTGAAATCTGATCATGACGTCATACTTTTGGGGGATTTTAACGCCCGCACCGGCAAACTTGGAGATTTTGTGTCTATCGGAGAGCTTGACCCCTACGTGGAACTGCCGAGCGAGCTGACCAGTGATGACCAGATGATCCAGAACTTAGCGACTCTCGGCTTCCCCGCTGCCAGAACATCAACTGATAAAGGTCCTGTCAATAATCATGGTTTTAAACTTTTAGATATCTGTAAAAGTAATGGGTTATACATTATCAATGGCAGAGCCGGGACCGATAGATGTATCGGAAATGTAACTTGTAAAGGGGTATCCCTTGTTGATTATGCTATTGCATCATACGATATTTTCCCCTTTATATCACACTTTGCTGTCCGAGAATTTGATTCACTATTTTCAGACGTGCACTGCGCGCTAGAACTGACCACACAGCACTCTCCCCATATCTCCCCGGGGGTGTCGGACAGTGAGACTCGCACAGAGGCACGTCATGTGACTACGGGCAGGTGGAACCCGGACCTCGCAGAGGAGTTTGCAGCTGGTATTAAAACCTGTGACATTGACATGATCCATGAACATTTGGATAATATATCAAGTGTAGCTACTGCTGCAACTCAGATAGACTCTGCTGTCCAGAACATTAACAACCTATTCACCAGGAGTGCAAATAAGGTTTTTGGGGAGGTTAGTTTAATGGTTCCACCAAGACAGAGAAAGGTGAAAACCTCTAAACCATGGTTTAACCAAGACTGTAAAATTGCCCGCCGAAAATATTACTCTGCAAAGAAACGTTTTAACATGAACAGGACAATACCAAATAAAATGGGAGTAATAAATGCTAGTCGATCCTACAAAAAGACACTACAAAAATCAAATAGTAATTTTCGAAATACTTTACAACGCAAGTTTGATAACCTAAACAAGAACGACCCAAAATCATTTTGGAAATTACTTAAGATGGGTACATCCGACGAAAATACACCGCCTTCTGATAAGCTGTTCGAATACTATAAAACCTTGAATGGCGAAACCAAATACGATGAAGATGAATATATTAATGATAATATTCGTCAACATATCAATGACAAAAATGATATACTGGCAAAATGATTCATTTATATGTAAAACTTTTTAATATTATCCTGGAATCCGGTTATTTTCCTGAAAGCTGGCTTAAAGGAAATATAAAGCCGATCTATAAAAACAAAGGAGATCGTTCGGATCCAAAAAATTATAGACCGATTACTTTATTATGTTGCATGAGCAAACTGTTCACCTCAATCATTAACAATAGATTGACTAACTTTTTGGAATCGTCGCATGTTCTTTCTGAAATACAAGCTGGTTTTAGGAAAGGATATTCGACAAACGATCACTTGTTCTCACTTTTTTGTATCATGAACCTTGTAAAAAATAAGAAAAAAAAGTTATTTTGTGCTTTTATCGATTTCGAGAAAGCTTTTGATAACGTCTGGAGGCTTGGACTATGGAATAAGCTACTTAACTATAACATCACGGGTAACTGTTTCAGAATTATTCAATCCATGTATAAGGGTATAAAGTCATGTGTATCAACCAAATGTCATTCATCTGAATACTTTGATTGCCTAAAAGGGGTCAGGCAAGGTGAAAACCTATCACCTTTACTATTTTCACTATTCCTTAACGATCTTGAGCAATGTTTTAACGTTTTTTCATGTGAAGGTGTTGTTTTGAATGATGATGTACTTTGCATTTACCTGAAATTATTTGCACTGCTTTATGCTGACGATACTGTCATCTTAGCAACAAGTAGATGCGATCTACAGAAACAACTTGATGTATTCAGCAAATATTGTGAAACATGGAAACTTAAAATCAATATAGATAAATGTAATGTTCTAATATTTAATGGCACAAAGAAAGAATACTCTTATAAATTTGTAATATCAAATACATTCTTACAAAATGTTGATGAATATAAATATCTCGGCATAATCTTCAGTAGGAAATGTACTTTCACGTCTGCTAGAAAATCACTTAGTGACAAGGGTTTAAAAGCCATGAATTATGTCTTATCCAAAGCTAGACATCTCAATTTATCAATCCCCTGTCAGTTAAAACTTTTTGATGTACTTGTTGTTCCAATTATAACTTACGGATGTGAATTATGGGGGTTTGAAAATTTAAACATTCTAGAGAATATCCACCGAAACTTTTTGAGGAAACTGCTCCGGATCAAGAAAAGTACACCATTATATATGATTTATGCAGAAACAGGACGTAAGCCACTCTCTATAGTTGTATATGCCAAAATGATATGTTACTGGGCAAGATTGATCACAGAAAAACATTCAAAGCTATCAAACTTATTACTTCATATTTTATCAAATAATATTTTAGACAACAAATGGCTAGCATTTATTAAAAACATATTGATAAAGACGGGAAATAATGACGTATGGTTATATCATCCACTGGTAAATACTGATTGGATTAAATATACGGTCAAGAAAAGTCTTTCAGACCTCTTTATACAAAAATGGCATTCAGACATTGAAATGTCCTCAAAGGGTAGATTTTATAAGATGATTAAAAATAACACTGATATTGACTTTTATTTACAACACTTGCCTGAAAAATATCTATTTAATTTATTACACTTTAGACTATCCAATCAGCGTCTTCCTGTTGAAACTGGAAGTTGGTTTAAGATCGAATATGAATGTAGAAAATGTACATTATGCGCTTCAAATGTAATTGGAGATGAGTATCACTATCTATTCCGCTGTGATTTTTTCAACACATTAAGGGAAAAGTTTATTCCAAAGAAATATACTGCAAAGTCTTCAATATTTAATATGATTTCTTTATTTCAAACAAAAAATGTCCATACTCTAATGAAATTGTCTATTTTCTGCCGTCACGTCTTAAGTACATTTAGATCATGCGTTGTCCATATATTTCTATTTATATTTATACTATATCAACTCTTGTAAACCTCATTATGCTACCTAGTAGCCTTGAGTGAATAAAAAAGTTTTAAAAAAAGTTTCAAAGTTTCAAGACATCTACTCTTAGCTTGGAGGTGTAACTATGGCAGCGGGGTACATGAAGTTTGTACACCGTGAGCCAGTCAGAAACGAGTATTTCACTGTAAGGAAAGACAATATAATTACATTAAGCTCAAAGTAAATTGTATTGTTATCATTTGCAAAGGGACGACGGAGATAATGCTGATTTTATCGAATTTCTTCCAAGTATGAAGTGACATTGAAATAAGATAAGATTGTATATAGAGAATACTAAACGACGTTCCGTTTAATAACATATTTATGAAACGAGTGAGTGGTTTGTATTTAACGAGCGAAAGCGAGTTAAATACAAATACCATCTCACGAGTTTCATAAATATGTTATTAAACGGAAACGAGTTTAGTATTTTATTTATTACTCACTGATTTAAATGCCTCTTAATTCCACAAACTCGTCGATAAATGGGACACACTCCATTGCGACCGCGGCGCTGACATTGTGACGTCATATTGTTGCCATTATGACGTCACGTAAATCGGCAGCACGCGATGTTATTACACTAAGTGTAATAACACGGTAGAGTTATTAAACTGCGATATCTTCAACGGGTGAGTAATAAGTTGTTATATCTCACAATCACTGAATTCAAGTAAATTTGGAAGAGGCTAGGTGAGCTGAGTTCGGGTTTAACGCCGCTTTCAAGAGTATTTCACTTATATCGCGGCTGCTAGTATTATGGCAGGGAGAAAGCTGCGAGCATCGACTGGAACTAGCGAACCATTTTCATGTAGCTTCTTTATATCCTGTAACCCAAAACTAATAAAGCTTAACTTTAAATGGTATAATCATCCTTATCACATAGATTGACAGAGTTATTATTTTAAAAGATCAATGTATCCACTCACCTCCACAAATGATGTATCATATATCTGTAACAATACTTACCATGCATTTCTTATGTTGTATTATAGTTTCATCATTCCTATTTAGTAATTACACACAATCTTGGTGATTCTTTTAATTATAATTTGCACCTTTTACCAAGATTTTGGCATGATATATCAAGAAAGGAAATACACCCAAATACTTTCGAACAACAGTTTGGTGACATTCCGCCATATCAGTATTATTGATTGCCAATAAACAACTGAAACTGTTATATTTTATGTGTCATAAATATGTTGCAAACACATGCTGTAGTCATGGGGTTTAATGAAAGTTTAAGTTGTTTTATTAAAAATTTGATAGTGAAATTAACAATCAAAATGTTGCGAAACTACGTTGGATTATGACTATCGCCGATAATGAGATTACTCCAGTGACGTAAGAGGAGTCATCGATTCAGGGACCACAGCCCAGCAGATTTTCATTCTGGTCGCCTGGGCTTAATTAGGAGGGTTTTTTTAAAAGCCATATATAAGTGATTTATTGGCCGAATTCAGAAATTTAAAATCGAGCAATAGTCAAATTGACATCCCATTTTAATTAATCCGAATGTGACCATATGTCATTACATCTATCCTTTAAACGTGTAAGGGGATATCTCAAGAACTGTTCTCTGCATTATCTTTATACCTTACACAAAGCAGTTCCTGACGCTCAAGGTTGATTAGATTTTTGTCACCATGACAGTTATTTTTAAGAAACAGACAGCCATGTTTTGAGCTATCGTATGTCTAGTGTTAATTAATTGCATTTTTTTTTCAAACACCTGTTGACTTAAACTCAGTATATATTTCATAACTGATTATTTGTAACCATCGTATTTTCAGCCTTACGTATTCTCAGAGGAATTCTCACAGCTGTAGCGGTCCCTGTGACTTGATATTCACCGTCTGTTTAAGTCACGTTCATCCTACCAGATACCACGAAACAACCTATAATTGCAAAACTCATTTCAATGACATTTTGGATGGCATGTTCATTTTTTCAATCCAAGTATTCGATTTTAGTCATTCAAATAAACATATAACTTTATAATATACTAAAATAGACAAATTGTAATTTAATTAAACATTTCTTTTCATGGTCAGTCCCTGTAATCACCAATTTAAAACATATCCCTATATATCCCTTTATTTTCAACTTTAAATTTTACAGGAAATCCGTTTTAAACTATAAAAGCTTTGGTAAAAATTCAACAGAATTCAAATTGGGACCTCGACTTTTAATCCATTCACGATTTATTATAGTTTTAGTGCGTATGCATCTTTTTGTTTGTTTCAAAATCATGAATAGTTATTTGTGATATTTGTGTGGTTCGTGTGTTCTAATGAGAATTTATTTTTTGTTTATTACATCTTTAAGTTTTGTTTGTGAATTGCTTTGATTGGTTTAAACATATTTTATTGACAGAAAGGTCAAATGGATCAGGCACAAGTGGAGCCTTACAAGGCCTTTTCCTATAAACAATTGATTATAATTGTGAAGATGTACATATCTAACAATGTTATAATACAGATATATCATTAAGAATAGGTGAAGGTAATTTACAGTGCAGAAATGTAACAATAAAATATAAATATATATGAATAAATGTATTGTAATTTTCATTTAGATATGCATGTGCAGGTAATATATAGTGCAGTGTTGTGAGATAAGAATAAAAAAATACATAGGTTTTGCATGATAAACATTGAAATAGGACTTGGATAATTGACACATCAAATGACAAATGTAACAAGAAATATAGTATATCATCAAAATCTATTGCTTTTGTGGATAAAATCTTGAACAAATTTGAATATTAAAATATTTAATTCTGTGCTTAGATTGGTATTTCCTCTCAAAATTAGTTCTAATGTTGGGTTAAACCCCAGATCTAATATATTTGAAATTAAGCATTGCCTTTCATTATGATAAAGTTTACATTAAAAAAATAAATGATATACATTTTCGCAAGGACATCCGCATACACAGGCAATAACATTTGATAAATTAACTCTGGATAGGTCATCATTTAAACTACTGCATCTATTTCTTAATCTTGCGTGTATGATACTTAGTCTTCTGTTTTTACTGTTATAAAATGATGGGGCTTTCTGGAAAGTGGAAGTTATGGATGATTTAAATTCCGAAGTAGACTGTAGAGACTTGATGTTATCATTCAACGTGTTCCATAATCTGACTGTATCTATTATGAATGAGTTTTTAAATGAAGACGTTCTAGCGGATGGTTGTATAAAATAACACTTATTTCGTAAATTATAGCTAGAAACAGAAGAAACATGCGGATGTACTAATTCAGATAGGTAAGAAGGACATTTATTTGTGATTATTTTGTGAAAAAGGGTAATTTTTTTCTCTTGTCGCCTTTGTTTCAATGGTGCCCAGCCGGTTTCAAAATATAAGCTATCTCTAGACGCGAATTTGGTTAATCCAGTTACTATTCTAGCAGCTTCAAGTTGAATAAGTTCCAATTTGTTATCATTAAATGCTGAACAGTTGTCCCATAGTTCAGAGGCATATTCAAGAATGGGTCTAATGAAAATTTGATATATAGTGGATAGATTGTGACTACTTAACTTATATTTTAGCTTTCTCAAGGCTGATACCATTTTACTGGCTGAGCATGAAATTTTCTCAATATGGTCGTTCCATTTAACGTCATTGGATAACATAACACCTAGGTGTTTATGACTTTTCACGTTTTCTATTATAGTATTAGTATAATATAATACAGGGTATTCATGCTTATGCTTATGTGTAAAGAGGACGTTCTTAGAGTTAGCGGGATTAAACTCGACTAGCCATGTTCTTGCCCATTTGTCAAGAGCTATCAAATCCTTATCTAAGCTATTTTCAATTGTTTTTATATCAGGAGCTGATGAACCAATACAAGTATCATCTGCAAATAAACGTGAAAGACTTTCTAATTCTTTGTTAATGCCATTGGTGTAGACAAGAAATAAAAGGGGACTTAGCACTGAACCCTGCTGGACTCCTGCATTTAAGTATCTTTTTCTTGAGAGACTACCATTGACAAAAACATGTTGGTAACGATCACTTAAATAAGTTTTTAACCATTCAAGAAATGCCGTATTGTTGGAGCTTGAACATCAGTCCTTTGTTCCATACTCTATCAAAGGCTTTAGAAATATCACAGAATACCATACAGAAGTAGTTTTGTTCATCAAGGGACTTGCATATATTATGATAAATCTCAATTAGTTGAAATGTTGTACAGTTGTTAGGTAAAACACCTGATTGACGTTTACACAATCAATTGTTATCTATAAAATAATTGTACATTCGCTTAAAAATCAAGCGTTCAAACAATTTGCTAATACAAGATAGTAATGAAATTGGCCTGTAATTTGAGGGCCGATACCTGTCACCCTTTTTAAAAAGGGGCATAACATTTGCTTGCTTCCATTGTGACGGGAAGCTACCCTGTTCAATTGATAAGTTGAACAACAAACACAGTGGTGTTGCAATTGAAAGTGAAATATGTTATGATGACACAAACAAAGATAATTAATCCTAACTTATTTTGAATGGTCAAATACATAAAATGACTGTCTCTAAAATAGTAATTAATAAATAAACTCATCGGCAAAAGAAACTTATCACCTCAGTTGATTTTATCATATGTATGATTTTCAATTGCAAACATCTCAAGTTTTCGAAATGATAATCTAAAACTGAAAAGTACAGGTGTTTAGTCAGCAGTCAAAGAATACTTCTACATGTCTTTTTTAATTCAAAAAAAGGAAATTTTAAATTTTAAACTTCTTCAAAAATTTATAAATGTGCCTGTATACAACATTTTAAACATGGTAGGGGTCATGTTGGTGGAAAGTTCATTTCTTACCCCTGTCTTCATTAAACAAAGAATTTTAACTAAAATGTAACCACAGTCACCAATTAATTTATCCAAACTACTGTAGATAAGTATTATAGTATCTTGTCACAGTCAAATGCATCTGATTTCTTTTAAATATTTCATCAATCAAAACCAACAGAGGTGATAAGTTTCTTTTGCCGATGACTTTAAAACTCTACCGGTTCGCATAATTTCTTTCTCTCTGTACAATGTGGATGGATATGGCAATAGCCTCGCATGTCCGTCTCATTGTCCCTATATTAGAGCATATACGTCTCCCCTTCTGTCAACGTATGAATGGTTAATTGTGTTTTTTTTAAAAACACCATAAAATCGTCAAAAATCACCATATTATCACCACAAGAAGTGACATTGTATATCAGAATTTGGCAAAAGTAAATAAATATAAACACTTACTGAAACTTATTACCATTTCTTTTGATTATGATTCAAGTATCGTTATTATAATCAAAAGTAAATTATGTTATATTTTGAGAATCAAAATAATTTTTGATTGAACTAATTGTTTATATTTTATGACGCTTCTTTACACTCAGTACTATGGTTTCTACAAGAGTAAGCTCCCTTGTACCCAGCGCCCTCTGACGTCCTTGCAAATCGCATATGGTGGCACGCTTGCCAACGCTGATGATTTTTACAAGTTACGATGGCAGAAGAAGTCATGGATGTTAAACCGAAAAGAAAGAATGCGGGTAACAGAATGAAGGACGTCATGGAGGCCATAAGAAGCCCAAAAGTCTATCCGTTTCAAGCTGAAGAGGGTGGATTATCTTTGCGTCCGAACGGGGACATTCGGACTCCAAGGTCAGCGACTCAACAAGTTGTGTCAAACGAAACAGACAAGTTGCATGGTGAATGTGAAGGCTTGCGAGATGAATTGGAATGCTTACGTTTGGAGAAAATGAAACGTGAACTTAATGGTGAATTTCATAATTTGAAACGAGAACTGGCATGTGGCGATCACGTGGACAACGGAAGCCGGAATGAAGCAAGAGGTGAAGGTCGACAAGATGGCGGCGCCCATGCCGAACGTAAACAAAAGCCTTTGGAATACACTGATCACCTATGGATGGAGTCTTTGGACACCCCTAGACAGAAAATCGAAATAGGTGAGGGACTTAGTCTTGAGATTGGAGCAAAGAGTAGGAATTTGTCCAAAATTACAGTAGAAATGTGGGTGTATGCCAATATCGGTCTGTTGCAGGACATGTTCAGTGGCGGTAGAGTCGATCAGTGCCAAGTTGACGATTACCTGAAGTACATGCAGGACATAACCAGATACTCTGCTAAATACATGTGGCCCAGTGTTATTCTTTATGACCAGGAGTATCGCATGCTACAAGCGAAGGAGGGTTTCAGATGGGGCACGCCGTCGCAAGATCTCCGTGACCATCAACTTGTTCCAAAACCTACTACAAGTACAGCTAAGGTATCAAACAGACCTCCGGATGTTACTTTTCCAAGAGGTCCATTCACACCTGATGGCCAGGAAATATGTCGCAGATTCAACACTACATACTGCCGGGAGGAGTCCTGCAGATTGATGCATGTTTGCACGGCATGTTTTCGACGACACAGTAGACTGGACCATTCCTTTGCCACCGAGCAGCACCAAGCAAGAGCTATAACAGGCAAGGATGAGCCAGCAAAAAACGAGTGGAGGACTGGGAATCCAACTCGCTAAAGTTGTCAGCATGGATCCGATAGAACTGTTACCAGATTCAGACCCTGACAGAGACTATATCCTAGACGGGGTTGAGAATGGTTTTCGTTTAGTTGATGATTGTGATGTAAATAATGTGCAGGACTTTGTCACTAGAAATCATAGGTCAGCTTTTGAACATAAGGATTTAGTTGAAAAGCAGGTTAAATGTGAAATTGCTACATGACAAACTTAGGTTCGACAATTACTTAGGTGCTTCTATATGGGCAGCCTGTCTCCTTGGTTTATGGAATGCTGCGTCCTGGAATTACACCATTAAATTCAATTTTACTGTAAGAAAACCAAATTTGCCCAGAAACCTCGTTTATCCAGACACATTATCAAAATTTTAGCCTTTTGTTTTTTTCAACATTGTTTTTTTTACTTATTTTCATAATACAAATAGACAACAATTGATATATAACTCCATTAATTTTATTTCATTTTTGTGAACACTTAAATATAATATCTTGATGTGTCTGGATAACTGAAATCACGAGTGTACCCTATCTAATTAAAACATTAATTATTCAAAGTGTCATCATTCAGTTTCCTATAGTACATGTTTATACCCATAGGGTTCACCGTGAACATAAATATTTCTCATTTTCCCGGTCACAAAGGCTGGCTGGCGGACTAAACCATCCTTATGTGACTATTTTTGTCAAGGTCACAACAGGGGAAGGCGATATTTGGGGAACGCTTTTATCAGTTTGTGTAAATAAACGTCTTCAACTTCTAACCATCAAAATAAAATGAGCTACAGATCGTTGAACGTTTGTATATCGTAGTGTACCAAATCATGTGTCTGAAACAATAGATGAAGCTGTGGAATGGTAACTCTGTTTTTGAATTTATGGGAATTTATGAAGTTGATGGAGTTCATGAGATATGAACAAATAATATTTATAACATTATAAAATATAAACAGTTTACATCTGCTTGAGGGATTTATCATGTTCTTGTTGTATATATTTATAGACCGATGCAGGAGTCGGAGTTAGCGTATATGGCAGTCACCCTCTTTCGGCACCCTTCTGTCAACGTATAAATGGTTGAGATCGTATACCACGCTACCCAAATCAGTGTAATAGGCTACAATGAAAGGTAAACCGGTAGTTTTTTTGTTTGTTTTATTTATCTTTTACAGTCACAAATATATGCAGAGATTGTTATCAAGTGACATGGACAATGATCTTGTCATATTATGGGGAATATTTGAACATAAACATTTCATCTGGCATAATCTTTAATAGGTGTTACCAAGTAAGTGATGTTTACTATTGATATGTCCCTGGAAAGCTGCCAGTCATTTCAATACTTGGGATTTGAATAGTATCAAAACAAACAAATCGCCATAATTATTTTTATAAATGAGACTTTATTGGTAATGCAATTGTATAATACAATAGTAGTAAGTCAACTAATTCAACGCAAATACAGTTATTTGAGAAAAACATGTTCCAAAATAAGTGCACCCGTAGAAGAAGAAGTGGTTGACAGACTCAGTATTGGTGAGTACCACATCTTCCCTATATTGACCCAATACGGTCATATCACATGTAAATGATATATACAGACACTTCACGTAAGCTGCTATATCATAATTTATCTAAATATGTGCGCTTTTGTCATTCCAAATACGCAAAAACAGCCAAGGATTTTTGCAGACAATTGACATTTTGCATCACGATTTAGTACATGAAACATATTCTGAAGCATTATTGATCCAGTTTTCATTTCGAAGAATGAGAATTTGTGCCATTTAAATCACCAAGCGACAATAACTCATACTCGTGATCATCAAAAAGATTAGAAAGACATTATAATCAGAACTTATGATAATTATTCCATTCTTTTGTAAATGATTCAATGTTTATCAAGCCACACCTGTTCCCCCTGTCTGAACAACGGAACGTGTCTGTCCGACGGCACGTGTGACTGCCCTCCAGGATACAGTGGGTACCAGTGTCAATACAGTTCCTATACAAACCCTAACTGTGCACCAGATCCATGTGAGTCAAATCCTTGACGAAACAACGGTACATGTGAAGCAGTAGGGACAAGCTTCAACTGTTCGTGTTCTGATGGATACACTGGCAATATTTGCGAGGTGTTGGATCCTTGTTTTCACAACCCCTGCCAGAATGGTGGAAAACCTGTGCATACAGGGTCAGAATGTTCTTGCTTCTGCCCAATTGGGTTCTTAGGCAATTCCTGTGAACTTGTATCCCAAACATGCGCTTTGAACCCATGCAAACACAACGGCCAATGCACAGAGACATCTCCTTCTAGTAGCTTTACCTGTGCTGATGGTTACAATGGAACCTACTGTGGACATGAACTTGCCCAATGTGATCACAGCAACTGCATGAACGGTGGAACATGTTTGAAGGACGGAGATGCTCAGGTTTGCACATGTCCCGAAGGATATCTGGGACCACATTGCGCATCTGTGCACCGTTTTTTGACTCACCACTGCCGCAACAACGGGACCTGACCTGCGCAGATACACTATCAGTGTGTCACTACTGCGCACACTACTGTGGTCTCTGTTACGTAGGGCCTGTCATTGGATGAACCAAATCTGACGAATATTTATTCGTGGCTCGGATATTTTTTTTAATGTAGTAAATCATATTTGTGTTAAAAACATAGGTTTGGGTGATTATTGTGCGTGCGTGGGTGTGTGTGTGGTGTCCGTCATAGTACGAGACAATATGAGTGAAATCATTTGTTCAATCATATCATGCATTAGGTCCGCTACAGATCTGAAATCGTTTCAGTGGGAGGGGGCTGTTTGAAGGCTGCCATGGGGGTGAACAACCACTGGACTTTTGATAAGATGACATCTTTGTCGAATGCTTCTCTGAGAGGTATTCACGATCATACCGACATCTGTACTTAGTCCTTAGATCCAACATATACGAATTGGCTTACGACAATTGGTAGGGTTGTAGTATGTTTCTAACTCAACCTGCACAAAGATTTAGGAGGTGATAACTCAATACGATAGCTTCAGTGCAAAAAAAACCCAACAAAGTTTGCCTTAGCGGAATGATGTAACGAATCTGATAGTTTTGTGTTTTCACTTCAGAAGGGACGAATGCATTTGTCATGACATAATCTATGTTCACAGTTAATAATGACAATATGGGCAGCTCATTGAATCGACCGGGGGCCAACATTTCGAAAACCACAATTTATGTTTTCATTTCAATCTCCAACAAGTGACCAAAGGCGTCAGGGTCCGTCATGTAATTTTTTATACTCAATGTCATTAATATTTGAACATGGACATTCTAATCCAAAATTATAGAAATTAGAATTTTGAAAATCTGACCCTTTCTGTCTATACCATCTTGTCAAACGTACTAGACAAAGGGTGTTACTTTATCAGTACAGTTGAAGCGATGCAATAGACGTGCAAATAGTATCAAACTACATGATATTTGCACTCACATGAACATACTTTCGAGATACATGTACAAATATACAAATATGTGTTCATTCTGTGGAGTTAGTATTAACAGCTATGGAAATTTTATTATTACAGTCAGTCTCTCAATATGACCTAAACATGGTGTGTAAGTAAGTAATCATCATATATAATAGTTTTAACCAAGGAATGAATCTGCTAATCCACAAAGAATCGTGCTTGCAAAATCAGTGGCGAATCCAGAGGGGCGCAAAGCTCATTTGACGTCCAATTAGTTAATAACTAATTCGAGGACCAAATGACCGATATTTGTGGACATGTATACTAGATATTGAACTATAGGCAGACTATTTATACAATCATTAAAATGTATTAATGAATTATGATTTAAAATGGTAACACCAAATTATTATTTTCTGAAACCATGTGTGTCACGTCATACCAAATGAATAGTTAACCCTATTAACCGGAATTTGTCAGTAACCTTCCTCCGGATGTGAGCGAGCATACTTCGCGATGTTTTTCAATCACTTATTGAAATTGAATTGTTATAAAGGGCTTCGATCATCATAATGACTAATTTTCTGGAATCGATGAGTCATGTCTCGATAGGCCTGTCTAGCCTGTAGTCTGGCAACGTCAGAACAGAACAAATGTTGAGCAAAATGAGCGACCAGCGTAAGTCTATCACATTGGTAGACGCTTTCAAAATATGCTATGGTTATGTGCTTATATTTCATAGTATATATATTCATTAATACCTGGGTGACAGGTGCAGAACTAACAATAACCCTCAGGAACGACAAAAACATTAAATAATCACAACTTCTTGTTGGTATTTAGCTTCTTATATATCAGCAATATATCATGAACGGTGTAGATAACGACTGTTGTAACAGTAAAATGTTCTTTCATGTAATAAGGTTGATGACCTTACAGAAGTGTTCCTTTGGGTAATTACGACATTGAAAACTATGTGTTTCTGAATCCATTTCTCGCACGACCGAAGCTAAGCTAAAAGCGAAATGTTAATGGTCTGTCATCTAAGGGAAACTCTCCCATGAGGTACTACTTACGTTACGGCTGTTGTGTCAGGTCCTGTTTGTGATTTTTTAGACGAATAGGACATGGCATGTAATTACAACATGTTGAAAATGCCACCGAAAACATCATTTTTTCACACTTGGGAAAAGGAAGAAAGTATTATATGTTACAGGATATAATTTGTCTCATTGAAAATGTTGTGTCCTGGTTCAAGGTTGCAATTCTCAGTGGCGAGAAGCCCAACTGAAACCCTAAACTTGCAGAAAGTGTTTATCGAGGAATGGGATGATGCATTATTGATAACCATCTGAAATATACATAAAATTTTGTGAGTGTCAGATAACGCTCAGCACTGAGTGAAATATAAAACCAACCATTTTGCTGTCTCATTTGCACAGATCTCTAAAAAGATTGACGTTTAAACCCTTAGTTTGTAGATGCATTTCACAGAAATATTGTCATTCAGCTCTTACTAAATGCATATATCTGTAACAGTCCACGTGAACGTGTCAGTATCTATATGACAGTCATGTATGCATGTATGTGTTGCTGATATATCAATTATGTATACAGAATGCGTTATGATACTAATATCTGTATCAAATTGAATATTTAAGCCGAATTCTACTGGTCGAATGACAAAAGCACTCTTAGGATATGTGCTTTAGAATTATACAATATGGCAGTGAAGGCCATTATAAATGTAAGAGTCCAGTTGAACATACCTTGAATCAGCCACAGACAAAACGCTTTGTATGTGAATCTAGTATCTGAAACATGTGTAGTGAACCAGGCATGTAAGCAAAGTAGAATGTACCAGGGAATTAAACTCTTCAACTGCGAGTCAGTTTCCTCCTTCAACGATGATACGGTGAACTTCTCATTTATCCGAAACTGATGGCTGGACAGCTGCGTAGGATAATACAAATAATGTTCAGGGACCCCTTTCACAAGGCAACTTTAACTAAGGTTAACTTTAACCCCAATTCTTTAACATTGCACTAAGGCTACTTAGTGACTTACGATCACCTTAGATCTTTGTGAAAGGAGGCCCAGGACTACTTCATCGCTGTATCGCTGAGCACTTGTGACAATACTATCATTATCTGTTTTCTTGTATATGTCTTTGTAACACGTTCAAATGATTGACTATTTTTTGTTGGTTAACATTTAGGTTTATACGACTTGTTAGAACCATACATTATATACGTAATTCATATTTTATTGTACTTACTCTATGTTTTGCTGGTATTGTCATATTAGGGTTGCGGTGCCATTGTGGGCCTGATTAATAACAAAACTAAGGTTTCCTTTATAATCTACATGTTGTCTATTTGTTATTTTCAATTTCATTTAGAGATTTAAAGTTTTCTTACATTTTGTTAAAATATTGAATTCTATAACTGCTTCTAAGAAAACATAATTTAACATGAACATGAATCATTTATCAAGTTTTATATTTAAAAACAACTTTGCTGTGCTCAACTCATAAATTAAGCTAAGACGTGCATCAAACTAACTAATTGCTTCTCATTAGACATGTATGTCATTGTATCGAGCTCCTTTCTCGCAAAGAAACAAAAGCCTAAACAAAAGAAGAATTGTTGAAGTTTGCCAGAAGATAATTGCGCATCCGCTAAACGTGATATATCATAATAATTGCATCAAGCAATACTTTCTACCATCCTTGTGGAAAGAGAAGGTTTAGTAGGGCAGTCTAAAACATTTGATTTCTGCACGAAATATTGTAATAATTAAACTACAAATACTATCATGGTATTCCTAACATCTGACAAATGGAATCTTTTAGCTGTGTATTAATACGTTCAATTCTAATGAATATTTGTATGATGGTAATAAGAACAAATCGTTTATTTCATATACTTCCTTTTCCGAATCAACTGTTGTTGACATACACTCAACCGGAAAGGAAACGTTACCTCATTTTCAAGAGAGTAAAACACGACACACTTCTGTCGAAGAAAGTGGAATTTGAATGTTTTTTTATAGGCAAGTGTTTTGTTGAGACTTGCTGTCAATTTCATACATCACAGTTTTATGCTTCTAATTTTTTGTTAGCTTAAATACACTTTGGATCCTGAAATCGCAGTTTCAACAATGATATTTGGCCAAACACTTTGCCATTTGAGTAAACAAATTATACAATATAGAAATGTAATTAGTAAAAGATGTTACCGACAAAACAAAACAAAAAGGCCCCTTTTGACTCTGTTATCTCGCCGAGATAATGAAATTCAGAACAACAATTTCTTAAAACACGTCACGTTGTCTTTAAAAATATAAATAGATACTGTTTTAAAACTTTTAAAAAAAAAGTTTAGCTGCCTTCTGGGGACATGGTGTAACTTGTTGATTGAAATACCTTTTTGTATTGTGACGTTTCTTTTGTGGTTGAGTGTATGATCATTATCAACTGTTGATCTTTCAAAATCAATTTTGCATTAATCAGCAGAGACATCAATGCATGTCACGTTATAAATCCTTTCAAAATGAGAAGAAAAGTGATTTGAAAGTACAATCATCTGGCCATCCTCGGTTACCCATTGTTTAATATATGCTCCGTTACTCTCCACTATATCACCCATGGGAAACCTTATCAGAAAAATCTGTACTCAAATCAAACTGCTACGCAGCTTGGACCTGCGAGCCAATGACAATTCATATCACTTCGTTTCAAAGCAAGCGAGGTCATTGTGTTAGCCATCCGTCACCGATTATCTCCCTTGACCATTTCCGTCTTATCCCATTGAGCATTTTCTTTGGTTACTGACTTCGTCACGCCGGCCAAGGGCGGGTAATTTGAAAACAGATTCCCCTGATAAGGTTTCCCATGGGTTATATAGTGGAGAGTAACCTTGGGTAACCGAGGATGTCATCTGGCAAGTGAAAATCATTGTCTGTTTGTGTTGTAAGTTCGGAATATTCAACATTACTTCACAAATACTTGCTTTTTAGACAATATACAATAACTTATATTTATTTGTTTCTCTGGTATTAATTTATGTATTTAAACTTTTTGACTGTATTGTAATCTAGAATATCAAGTTAAAGTTTAAAGGTTTGATTTGTTGTTCAAACAATGGCGTCTTACTAACGAAAGAAAAGGTTTCGTAGTGAAAATCGTGTTCATTTTGTTTTTAAAATTAGTCGTGGCGTAAAATCTCGATTCTATCCATAGAATTTAAAGTGAACTTCGCAGTTGCAAGTATTTGATGCAAGTCCTTTTAAATATAATAAAGTTATTTATTTTGTTTTATTTCAGCATGGCCTAGTCATGTCAACATTAAAGTTAATTCATTTTAGTTTTAGTTTTTATCATTAACGTCCTGGTCCTTAAAAGTAGCTCGTTTTTTCGCTCAAATAGGTTGATCAAATGTATTAAAAAGTGAGTGTACATGGTAAGGTAAATCCATGGGAATAGTTTTTGTAATTAAAAATAATAAAATGTGTTCACTTTAAAATGGCCGCAAAATATATTTTTCTTTATACGCATAACCGTTATGACCTATACGGATAATTGCTTTGTGTAATAAGGAAGGCCTATTTTACTCTCTAAAGTAAATTTAAATGACATAAACTTTCATTAAAGATGGGAAATTTGAAAAATTACTTTTTGCACAAAACGTGCTACAGTTTTTTCGCTTAAATAAGTTGATGAAATGTCTTTGAAAAATACATGTAATGTCACCAATAGTAAAACACTAATCTCTCTCCGCAAAATCAAGTTAAAAAGTTCGTGTATATGGTTCGGTAAAGCCATGGGAATATTTTTTGTAATTCAAAATAATAAAATGGCCGCTATGCAAGTTTTCCTTTATACGCAACACAGTTATTACCACTACATTGGTTTGTGTAATAAAATGTTTTACCCAATATAAATGACATAAACTAACATTATAAATGGGAAATTTGAAAAAATTAAATTTGAAAAAAACCATGCTACTGCCCCTTTAAATATGTCATCCTCGATCTTCTTGGGTATACGTTTCTATAAACTTCTATCTTCTCTATCTAAAACATATCTCGGGAACTGTGTTTTTTGAAACAACAGCTTTTAGAGATGTCCCGCTTCATTGGATTAACTAGCAACGACGTACCGCCAGTTGAAACTGAAGAACAGAGAGGGATCACTCAACACGAATTGGAAGATTATGCCCAGAGGCATTATGGTTCACACCTCGAATTGCAGAATGAAAAAGAAGTGGAGTATGAAGCTTTTCAAATCCGAAAAGCAACGATCAAGACATGGCGCCGGAAGCTAAATGAAAGAAAGCAGGCATATTATAATGCTGTACGAACTAAACGGACTGCAGAAATATACAGTGACTTTCTAGAAATGCCAACCCCTTACATACCAAACACATATCTGGAAAAGGGAAATGGATTCACATCAGATGACCTGAGGAAACAAATCTCCATACAACAAGTTGAAAAGGAGACCCACCATCTTCTGAATGAACATGTAAGATATATATATGTGCAAACATGCCATAGGATAGACGCATTCATGTCAGACCTAATTACAAATGCCTCCAGTGATTCCGTGCAGGATAAACTGTTAGAAATCTGGAAGAATGACATTATAAGGGAAGAAAATTAGTGTAAAGTAATGGATAATAAAAAAAGATGATTGTTTAATAAATCTACTTCTGGCAAGGCAATCAAATGAACAGAATAGGAAAGGAAACATTTCATACAAAGGAGGTAAACAGGTCGGAAACCACAGAATTCGCAAGGAGAGGGGACATTTTAACAGAATATCACTTGCAGTGCCAAACAGACAGATATTTTGATCAAAATGATTATCATCACCAAGAATCAGATGTGTCCCCAATAGATGGGATGAATCAGTCGGAACAATTTTCGCCAACAGAGGACTTAGACCAAACCTACACACGTGTTACAGACCCAACCATTGTGCCACCAACAGAAATAACAAACATTGACTTTAATGACACCTCTTTAGACTCTACTCAAAACACCATAAAAAAGGGTCTTTTGGGTAAATTTGATTTTATAAAAAGACATTTTTCAAGAAGCACAAAATCTCACAAAATTCTCCCCGAAAGTACATGTATGCTAGAAATGTCATTTATGCAGTTGAAACAAATGATCAATTCAGGTGTTAGGTGTTAAGAAATCAGCATGTAGTGCTATGATTTATGCTGAACTCGGGCGCTATCCATTACGATTTAAAATATTGTTTAACGTGGTAAAATATTGGCAAAAATTATTGGGAACAAATAACTGTATTTTAAGGGGCTGCTATGAATATCTTTATTGTGAAGGGGAATCGCGTTCAGTGAAAAATTTGGCTTATCAGGTTAAAACAATCTTGTCATCTATTGGTTTTGCAGAACGATGGTATTTTTTACCAGTTATCAAGCGACGAATTAATGACCAAGCCGTTCAATTTAATATTAAGTCAGATATCTACATTAAGGAAATGTGTTAGTTATAAGCATATTTTAGACTCTTGTACCCTGCAGTACTATTTAACAAAATCCATTCCAATAACATACAGAAAATATTTATCTAAATTTCGTTTGTCAGCTCATGATGTGTTGATCGAATGTGGAAGATTTAGAGAATAATTAACGAGGTACGAGTGATTACGGGAAATATGCACGAGTCGAAATGATGTTCAAAGTCGCGAGCCTTGGCGACAGTCTGAAGTATTCTATTTGTATATACATTTAAATCACGTGATTCAATACAATTGACTAATGCAACTTCTATACACTTGAATAGTGTCTGTGCACACCGAGACACCGTGAATCTCTTACATAGAGCGACGTTGACCGATGTTATAGAGAGAGAGAGAGAGAGAGAGAGAGAGAGAGAGAGAGAGAGAGAGAGAGAGAGAGAGAGAGAGAGAGAGAGAGAGAAATTATTTTATTATTGTGTCACGCAGAAGTTGACATGTAATACACAAAAATAGGCGCATAAAACAACATCTGCCCGGCCTTAAAGACCTATGAGACACATAAAATCTTTAAAAGCAATATATAGATAAAATACAACATATACATACTAATTTACACAATAAATATCTGACAGAAAGTGGGTGATACTATGGGATACCTAAATTATTAAATTGATTGCCGTCTCTTAAACATAAGCGACACTGAAGCAGCTAATGGGTAAATTAGATTATCACAATTCATAATATAAACAATCTGGTCGATAGGAGTCATTAAGCTAAACAAAGGGTTAAGAGAACGTGCCTTTTTCCATAAAACTGACCTTATATCAGAATAGATTTTACAACTAGATAAAAAATGAACCTCATCCTCAATATGACCACTACTACAATATCGACACAACCGTTGATCAACTTCAACTATAGGACGTGAAAACCGACCAATCTCAATTTCCAGAGGTAAAGTTCCACAGCGTAGTTTGGCCAGAATACTTCGCTGTGATCGCTCCATAATAGTACGAACATACGGTGAAACTGACAAAGAAGACTTAAACAGTCTGAATGTGCGTAGTTTATTGCCGTTACGACGGCCAGTATCGTCCCAGAGTTGAGAGTACCAATTACAATGCTCTATATCCAGCAACCTCTCTTTGATGAAAATGAAATCAAGCTGAGAAATGTGCGATAAATCCAAAAGTGGTAAATCCATTGAAACTAGAAGTTTTACCATTTTAACATCCCAAGACCTACGAAAAGACAAAGACCATTTGTGAATATTACTTATGATACTGCCAGGCATAGCGGATTGAAGCCGTTTCAAGTACCGGACAGATTCAATACGTTGTTTTGTGAAGTTCGAAACCCAGCCCATTTCTCCTCTAACAGCCAAATTTGGAGTGTAACGACTCACACCAAGGAAAAACCGACACGTTCTGTTTTGGATTGCATTAATGCAACTAAACTCACGTGATCCCCAAATAGCAGAACCATAAGATAAAATTGGTTGAACTAAGTTGTCATAGAGTTTATTAAACACATCATAGTGCATCCCTCCAACCGATTTGTACTTACTTATAGTAACATTGTAACAATGGACCAATTAATTGTTACCTCGGCACTAATAGGGTATTGTGCAGCCTAGCCAAAATAACGTACGGAACATAGTGACTTAAACCGATGTAATGATAACGTTATAACAATGAATGAAGATTGTTTGACCCAATGACAAACTTACATCTGCGAGTTTCAATTTGGGAAAACGGTTCATGTCTTGTGCAGTATTTTTACTTATTATATAATAATTATAAGACAGATACTGTTCCGTTTTGGTTGCGAGTTCTTTATACTCTTGCGACATGTAGTTGCAGACGGCTTCAATCCAAACCAAAATGCGTTCTTTGTCCTAAATTACTCCTTAGTGCTTCGAAACTAACATGTATCTCTTTCTCTGTTGGTTGTGTTTTATTCTTTTTTTCTTCATTTTTCTTTTGTGAACTGAGAGTTGTAATTAAAATATGTTGTAAGCAGTTTCAAAGCAGATTTTTTTTAATTGCGAACATAGGCACAATCAAACGCTGTTCTAGTGATCTGTATATATACATATACCGCATGATTACTTTTCTTGAAGTCATTAGCTGACTGAGCGCATTACTGGTACCCTAGGAATGACATACATGTACGTGGACTCAAAGTAGTTCATCTCTTCATATAGAAGTACTTTACATCGTTGTAGGAAATGCAATTAATGAAAATGCTTTCATTCTTGTTCCGATTCTTTGGACTAGAAGGAAGGTGTAGTAAATGCCATTTCTAGGCAGAACGGATGTTTTTGGAGAACGAACAGGAAATAATTTAATACCAGGAATCGTTTTCAGGAAGCCAATACATTCATGGTTACTTTCCAAAATTGGAAAAATCTAATTAAGTTTAGTACTTGGAGGTTAATAAATATCCTCCACACGACATGGACATTATTGTCTGTAAGTATTTATGATGTATACTTTCTTTTGTTTGATAAGTATGTGATGTTGGTTGCTTGCGATAAAAGAATCAATTAGATAGATAAATGTGGGTTTTTATGAAGCAGAACTTTATGTTAGATACATAGGGTACGAATATGTTATATTCACTGTACTAAACGTTCATTCTTATTTACATGAAACTTTAATACCACCAAGTGGTTAGATTACAGAAAAAAGATTAGTTAACTCTAAGATACACGTAGTTGTCAGCTAATGTTACTGTACGTTACTAGCGATTATCTGAGGGCTAGGAGTGTTGTCCGCCCCTATCTAATCAATGAGCTGGCTACAACAGAGTATATACTAGCAGATAAAAGTAACTGCGCAATGCGTTGAATATGTGAGTATGCAAAGCACATTGTTTCATGTATTAATCTATAGTTGCTCGACCGAGATCAGTGTCAAATTGTTCCTTGTCGACCATAGGTTCAACTGTTTGTTTTTATTACCGATAAAACACATTGTGATAATCCCATTTTATCTAATAAACTTTTAATAAAGTGAATCCATTTTTGCTGTAAAATGATTAGGGACATTATTTCATGTTAAGTAATCACTCTTTACTAACTGGCTTTTTAACAAAAGTCACTCGTAAAAGCAGTGTGAACTTTCAAACTTACAAAATCTTGAAACTGTCAATTTGCCTTAATGAACATATACGATCAGTATTAACGGTATTGTATTGAACTCAAAGAAGCGCAAATTAATTTCAGTTTACAGACTAGGGTCTTGCTTTATTAATTTTCAGGTGTATATTTATCTAAACTATAGTGATGTAATACATTGGATAATAAATAATGCAGATAATAAACAATCTCCAGTTTATTCTAGATAATGTTTTAACCTTGGATTTGTTTTCAAATATATCATACAAGAGACTATTTTGCATTACAACTTCTTTATTTTGTTTCTCACAACGTTTCTGGGCTACTTCTTGCTCCTTCGTCAAGTGGATCAAAAAGTAGCCCAGAAACGTTGTGAGAAACAAAATAAAGAAGTTGTAATCCATAATAGTCTCTTGTATTATCACACAAACTTGTAAATGCCTTTGAAGAATGTCTTCAAACATATCGTAGGACATGAATTTGGTATGATACTTTATGTATAATATATTTATATGAAATATGAATGACAATCAAAAATGAGAAAATGTTTGTAATTAACATAGTCACAATTAGAATATATCAGGGCCGTGTTCAAGAGAGGTTTCAAAGTAATCACTCAATGAACGATTACTTTTAAACCCCTCTTGAACGCGATTGCTCAATGTAGCGCTACGTAGCAAGGCTAGCAAACTTCGAGGAATTTGCACTGTGTCGTTCAAGAGAGAATTAGCGCTATTTGAGCGCTACATTGAGCGCTACATTGAGCGTTACATTGAGCGATCAATGGGCAATTTAAGCGCTCGCTGTTATGCTTCATTTATATAGTTAAAACGTAAATATATAATATAATTAGCGTTCTGTTTGGGGGGTATTCTGTGTTTTTGGCCCTTATCTGGGCCGAACCACTATCACAAAGGGTAAACCCTTAATTAGTGAACAATAAAAAGTTTGTTTTAAGCGTTCTGTGTTTGGGAATTCTGTTTTTAGGAAGATGCCGCTAGGAGAGCTTTGAGAATACAATCCCAGTTGTGATAGTGATCAATGCCAATGCCATGAGAAAATGTTTGTTTTCACATTGATGTGTTTTCGTTTGTTCTGTTTCAATTATCAAAATGACATTCAAGCAGTGAATAACCTTCAATGAAAAAGAAATATTCATTTCTCAAATAGCGACGAAAACAATGAATTCTTCAAGATCTTAAAACCAAAAACGTCACTCATTATGGTCAGGCAGGAAATAAAGGCCCTTGTACGGAACCCTCTCGACATGTTTGAAGTGATTGGAATTGCGATAAATCCTTTTGTAAATCACTTGGAATGGTCGTTTATTCTAAAGGGACATCATTAAGCAAAGTGCAACACATTATTGCAACTTTTAAAGCAGAGGATTGATTGTATCAATACTCGGACGATTCAAAGAGACGTTATCAGTTTGAAAAAAAGGTTAAATTAAAATAACGCATTCGAAATCTTATGATTTTTTTTTTTTTATTCCTTTAAAATACAATATAAATATTCTGAATATTTCTTTTTCAAGCAATTCGTTAAGTATCCATGTTTATGTATCTATATCTTTACATTTTTAATAATGGCCAGATAGTGATCGTCAAATGAAATGATCTTTACAGAACAACCTTATGACTTCCATGTACAACAATTCAAATAAAGTTCAAATATCGTATCTAGGCGAACAAGATGAAAGCATTTACAGAAGAATCACCGTTGTCTTGACTTCGAGACTTGGCCGATGGTTTGAAACGTGGAACACAGTTTGCTTTCAAGCTTGTGCCTCTTCCGTGGGTGGTGTAATTGTATTAGAAAATCTCATTTCTTTATATTAACAAGGGTAACGAATTTATATGACTGCTTTGTCGGAAGAATACGGGAAAATCGTATGTATGGATGATACTATGAAAGTATGCGTGAAACATAATGGCGAGATATTTGGGGAGAACAAATGGTTCTTCGGCAAATACAAGCTTGAGGTTATAGATCACCTCAACTGTTTAGGTATAGGCCGACACACAAGGGCATTTTCAACAGGCATAAGTCCTTAGATATCTGAAGGCGTATTTTGCAATTCTCTCAAAATTGTAAAGGATTGTCTTTACGGGAAACTTGGGAATATTCCTGTGTTACGTTATCGGTTTAACGTATAAGCCAGTGAATAATTTACACTGTATTTTATACGGGCTATTTATGTTTATAATTGAACTAGTCTATAAAGTGGATATATAATATAGTATTAGAAAATGTTGTATGAATTGGTTTTGATCATTTTAAGCATTTCCTAATGTTAATGTTGATACGGTTATAGACAGTTTTATTTTGTTGACAGTTAGCGTACCTTGATATCAATATCCCAAATTATATGGTTAATAGATAATTGATAAATTATGATTTTACAAAAACAAAAACATAAACTGTTTGCTATAAACTCTAACTTGATCAGGGTTAGATTTGCCGGAAATTGGAAAACCATAGATATGAGTAATATTAAAACATAGGTAATAATTTTATAGATTACCAATATCAGTATTTGTCATCTAGTTTAATTATTTACAGTTTAGAAGGTTATATAATACACGTTTTATTGAGTCAGAGATAGTATCATATGTTTAAAGAATCAAACGAATCTGTTCATTATAAGTTAGCTAAATAACTCCACGAATTTAATGTTACACACCTAGGGACAACTTTCAGCCATTGGAAAGAATACTGACTTAAACATTAAACTTTTTTTTAATGTATAGCAATCATATTTTCTTTTTTAAAAAACAAATTTCACACTTGGGGAGGATCCTTTTTGAAATTACAAATAATACAATGGTTATCAATTCAACTGTAAAACACTTGTGTCAGAAATAAATCATGTTTAGATGTATTCCAATTTGAATCAATGTAGTCATATAAAACAGTGTTAATTGAGATAATAGGAAAACATCTCTTGAACAATTCTAATTTATTCTTCAGTTGATTCAAATTCTTTCTTGAAATGTTTAAGAAATGTAAAGTGAAGCACTTGATATTTTTAATTTTTCATCTTATTAATTAAGAACCAAATGCAAATTGAACCGGTTGCATGTTTGAAATCAATAATGATTTCGATAATAATATTTACAAAGCACAATGTATGTTAAGAGGTACACGTGGTCTATTAGAATGGTTCTGAAAGATTCGTTCATTCTTCAAATGATTGCAAAAAAACATCAATATCATAACAGTATTAATGCATTGAGAATAAAGATAATCTCATTCATTTACAATGAAGTCATGAATCAGACAAAACCAGAGACATTACACGTTATTGCGGAGCAGGAAATGGAGGCTCTGAGCCGGATTTCACTGAAAGTGTCTCAAGTGATTGGACCGAAGATAAATTCTCAGTAAATCACTTTGAATGGGTCGTGAATTCTAAAGGGGTGCCATAAACAAAATTTATTCGTATTCTTGCTAATATAAAAAAAACTGTTAAAAAGATTGAAATCAGCTATGCAAAAACATGATTATCTCATTGGACTGTGTTAGGTTATAAAAAGGTGAAATTATAGTGTTTACGTTTTGGGAGTGGTGTGTTAAATGCACGAACAGATTCATGTATCTTTTTTTTAAAATGAAATGTCTTTGAAACGTTAACACTGTGAAGTCAAATATATTGGGTAAAATATGTTATATGTACATAACATGTACATACTCACTAATTTAAAACCCGTTAGACAATTGAAAAATTAAATAAACGAACATTGAATAATTAAATCACAACTTCATGTACACATAGAAAACAGAGGGTTTTCACACTTTCAATTAATAGAACTTGAGAGGTAATCAAAAACATACACTCATCAAATTATTTCATCGTCAAAACCAATTCCATAAAGTTTTTCAGTAAAGCACACAAACAAAATTAATCCGACGAAGTATTTCTATATAAAACCATTCCGAAAAAGGATTTCCATACGACATACATAAAAAACAATAAAATGAAATGAAATAGTTAAAATAAATATAGCACCAAACTAACACACTTCCATGTAGCCTTCACCATAGCAATTCACATAAATCATTAAAGGAAAACAGAAACTAAAACAATTGCCACACAGTATATAATAGCACACCATCGAAAACCATTAACCGAAAACCACTACTCCCAACTCAAAATGTCTTTCATCCTGTCGTCTCAGTTGAACAGAGAGCTTGTTTCCTTGCCTTTATGTCTTCCTGTAAGCGTCTCGGTTCCATTCTAGGTAATTTACACACGGATTTATCATCATTTCGTTGTCTCCATCCGCTCAATAGAGAGATTAAAGTAAGCCCTTATTTCCTCTGCAGACAGTAACATGTTATATACACACCGAAACCAATCTGCTTTCATTTGGTATATAGTTGGACAGAAAATTCCCTTTGAGAATGTAAAACTGTTTAATGGATTTAATGCTTTCTGCACAAGCATAGGGAACATATAAAAACGTCAGTGCGTGTATGAAAATTGTCCTTGTATTGGCCACTTTCCACACCTTACAAATTTGAATAAAATCTTTCTTTTGTTGACAAAAACTGTGATTAGACTTTTCAAAGGGTATATGTTAAGGATCAAAACAGTCCCCAAGGTTTTGTTTGAGAAAGTAAGCTCTGGGAAGAGGGATTTAGGGGAGGGCCAAGGAGGAGGTTGTGATCTAACTTATGAACCGACCGAGGCCATATTTACACTACTAGCAGAGATTAAGTCGATAAAGAAAGACCCTGATGAGACAAAAGATTGGATTCACTAGAGGTGTATAATGTTTTTTAAACATCCTCATAGTATCGATGTACACGAAATTGTGCTGAAATCTTCTCAACAAATTGCAGGTAAAACCAGAAAGATTTTTCTGTACCATTTCTTTTTTTAAATTTCTAATCAGAACCTATAAGATATGTTTATGTACATGAATTATCTATAGCACTTAAAACAGAGCAAACATAAAAGCGTAATTTTGGAGGATACGTTTAAAAGTAGTGATTATTTGAATAAACATACAATGATGTAAATCATAAACTCAGCAAATCATAATTTGTTCCTCTTTGATAACCTTTGAGAAGAATTTACATATACTTATCTCATAAATGGAAAACCTACCAACGTACATGTATGAACATTGCTCTAAGTATGTTTCGACATATCTTATATAACATTTGACCGAAATAGAGTATTTTGTGACTATCGATTGCTTAGGAATTAAGATTGATTTTGTTTTTTATTTCATCATATTTTGATTTTGTGTTTAATGTATCAATTCAACTCGCTAGTGTTTTAACGTCCAATGTTTTGGTTAGATATATGTGTATGTCTTCCGAGAGTTGCCATACACGGATCTATGCCTTGATTACCTTGTTAATGATTTAAGTGCCTGGTCCAGATAGCGGTTCTTGTGGTGTAGCAGGGAGTCATTAGTCTGCAGCAAATAGCTTCCTGTTTTTACAAATCTAATTTCCGATGGTAATTGGCTGTTCCAAACCAAAAATCATTGAGGCCGTTAGTTAATTATAGTTATGTACAAAGCGATTTCTATTTCAAGATATAAAGACATTCATTTGGGAAGGGAATTGGGGATGATTATATATAACAGTCGAAAATAGATTTACCGTCATACTATACTATACTATACTATACTATACTATACTATACTATACTATACTATACTATACTATACTATACTATACTATACTATACTATACTATATAACAAAAGTTTAGAATCACCCTTATAATCAGTGTTGAAATACCATATTGGACATACGACTAAATACATGTATCAAATTCTCCATTATATTTAAAAGTGATGTGGCCATTATATTAACGTGTTTTTTATATCAATTGTATCTTATGATAACCTGCACTGTACAATAATTATATCTTTTCGTTATGTCCTTTGAGGAATATTGGTTAACCTTACACAGGAAGATATATACATTATATCCCAAGACGTAAAACGGATCTGAAACATTCAATCTCTCACTTTAAAGGGGCAGTAGCACGTTTTTTCGCTCAAATAAGTCGATTAAATGTAATTGAAAAACAATTTCACCAATCGTAAAACACCCCTCTCTCTTCGGAAAATCAAGCTAAAAATGAATGCACATGGCTCAGTAAAGCCATGGGAATCGTTTTTGTCATTCGAAATGATAAAATGAGTTCACAATAAAATGGTCGCCATGCCAGTTTTGCTTTATATGCAACACCGTTATTACTTCTACGGATAATTGGTTTGTGTAATAAGATGTTTTACCCTCTAAAGTAATTTTAAATGGCACAAACTATCATTAAAAATAGGAAATTTGAAAAAATAAAGTTTGCAAAAAACGTGCTACTGCCCCTTTAATGACATAAACCATCTAGACAATTGTATTAATATTATGAGGAACAATACATTATTGCAATACTCATTGCTCTAATGCCATACCCTTATTTTGTGTGACTGACTACGCTGGTACTTCTAGGGCCGTTTCACGATGTCTAATATGTTTAGTAATATTTAGGGCCGATATTACTTCAGTACTTGTATTATGTTAGAGATGTAGATAGTATCAAAGGTACAAACACATATTTTGTGCTGTCTTTTGTGTCGAAATAAAATTGTAAGATGTTGGGCATGCCTTATTTGTGCTCAAATATTAATTTGCATTCATAGTGATGCAAAAAGTAGCTCATTTTTCCTACTACATCCCTACGTAATGCAAATGTCGGTACAGTGTGAGAACCCAGCATGTACAAAACAGTTGAACTTGAATAAATATAGTAATCGTGTAACCCTAAAGAAATGTCTCAAACTCGTGTATATTGTCTTCATATTAGATTTTATTTAGAATACATGTAGCAATGGTTTCTGATTGTTTAAAGAGTCGTTGCGGTATTCTTTGGTCTTCGGTTTGTAGTATGAAAAAGTGCAGAAATCGTAGTTTACGTCTATAATAACCCTTAAAGGGTGCCTCACTTTTATGTAATTTTACATTGTATACCCCTGCTCAAAAGAAAGTATACCAAGAAAAAATTTGAATATTTTTTTTAATATCTACATTTTATATATGAAATGATTCTGAAACACGTCGCAGGAACACAACACACTGTTTTCATTGACAATAAGCGGAGAATGGCGAGAACTTTCATGCAACACGGGATTTTACCAATGATGACGTTGAGTCGGATCCCATGTAATGCACGTGCAAAATCACTGTATAAAACACATGATACTGTACATCAAGACAGTAGCAACAAAAAACACATGAAAGAAATGCCGAGGTTAACGGCAATACAGAGAGAGAGAGCCATTGAATGGCAGCGACTGACACCCAACGTCATCCGGCGTTTGACGTCATCGATGCGGCGGCGAGCTCAGGCATGCATTGATGCCCATGGTGGACATACTCGGTATTGAAGACGTGTTGAAGGACTATTCCTTTACTTACGAACTCATTTTCAGCATATACAGCTTGACAGTCATATTGAGAATTGTGAATTTTTGACCCCATGTGTCTTTGTACCTCTGTTGGGCATTCAGTGTTTGTTTTATTGACATGAACGTTTCCATTAGTTATGTTAAAATACCACTCTACTGATATATAAAAAAGTTTATTCTATATCTTCATCTGTTTTTCTTCCATGCTTCTTCAAATCCTTGGTATACTTTCTTTTGAGCAGGGGTTTATTTTTATATGTATTTTATGTGAGGTGAGACTCCAATTCATCGTCTGTCTGTCTGTCTGTCTGTCTGCCTGCCTGCCTGCCTGCCTGCCTGCCTGCCTGCCTGTCTGTCTGTCTGTATGTCTGCCTGCCTGCCTGCCTGCCTGCCTACCTACCTGTCTGTCTGCCTGTCTGTCTGTCTGTCTACAGAAATAAAATGTTTAAAAACAATTTAAGGACAAGAGAACGTCAATTGTATGCCCTGCTTTAATCATTACTATGATACCGTTATTCAAAGACGTAACTGAATTTATTATACAATGCTTGGGTCAACGAGGTCCATCTAAATGAAAGAGTTTTTCTATTATACTTTCAAGAAATCGAATGAATGTTGAGTTTTATGTTCTGTCGCTTGGTAAAATTCAATTTCATTCAAATTCTTCATTAAGTAAAAGCACAATGCAATCACTGAATAGGCATGTACTTAGAATTTGAAAGATTTGTTAACTCCGGAATCGTAAAATGGATGTAAGATATTGAATATACACTTTCTTTTAAAGTTATTGAAACGATTGTATGTCGCCTCAAAGCATGATATCAGTTAATTGGATTGCTTCTCTTTGAATGCAGTGACATGCAAGACAAAATTAAAAGACCGTGTTTTTGCTAGCAGCTTGGGTTAAAATGATGTTTGTGGCAGCAGCAGCACTGAAAGCAGTGGTGATAGTGCTCGTGATTGATTAGTACTACTACAACTAGCAGTAGTAGTATTATTATTATTATTAGTAGTAGTAGTAGTAGTTGTAGTAGTAGAAGTAGTAGTAGTAGTAGTAGAAGTAGTAGTAGATGTAGTAGTAGTAGTAGTAGTAGTAGAAGTGGTAGTAGTAGTAGTAGAAGTAGAAGTAGACGTAGTAGTAGAAGTAGTAGTAGTAGTAGTAGTAGAAGTAGAAGTATTATTATTATTAGTAGTAGTAGTAGTAGTAGTAGCAGTAGTAGTATTATTATTATTAGTAGTAGTAGTAGTTGTAGTTGTAGTAGTAGATGTAGTAGTAGTAGTAGTAGTAGTAGAAGTGGTAGTAGTAGTAGTAGAAGTAGAAGTAGACGTAGTAGTAGAAGTAGTAGTAGTAGTAGTAGTAGTAGAAGTAGAAGTAGTAGTAGTAGACGTATTAGTAGTAGTAGACGTAGTAGTAGTAGTAGAAGTAGCAGTAGTAGTAGTAGTAGAAGTAGTAGTAGTAGTAGTAGTAGATGTAAAAGTAGTAGTAGAGGTAGTAGTAGTAGTAGTAGAAGTGGTAGTAGTAGTAGAAGTGGTAGTAGTAGTAGTAGTAGTAGTAGTAGTAGTAGAAGTAGTAGTAGACGTAGTAGTAGTAGTAGTAGTAGTAGTAGTAGTAGTAGTAATAGAAGTAGTAGTAGTAGAAGTAGTAGTAGTAGTAGTAGTAGTAGTAGTAGTAGTAGTAGTAGTAGTAGTAGTAGTAGTAGTAGTAGTAATAGAAGTAGTAGTAGTAGAAGTAGTATAATCAACATAATCAACAACGTCATGTAAATAAGTTCTTAAAACATTATAAGTGAAACGTTAAAGCTAGCTAACAAAACGCGGCGGCGGCGGTGGAAACTGCAAAAAACTTATAGCAGTCCAGACGTAGTCTTGACTGCTAAATATAGCAAGATGACGGAATGGTCAACCATCCTGCTGTCTGAACCCTCAAACTCGTATATGAGACCTACAAACCAACCTCATACACTGACGAGTTCCACACCACTGTCGCTGTATACGTCGCTTCATGTTTCTCCAATACAGATAACCGTTTTCTACGGGTACGGATTGTCGGGTCGTGGAATGAGATGTTTTACCCTCTAACGTAACAATATATAAAATTATATAAATTTTAAAAATGAATGGCAAATTTGAGAAAACGTTATTTGCAGAAAACGTCCTACAGAGCCTTTAACGACCGCGATAGCTCTTTCAGTTTGAAACGGGTCAAAAGGGTTACTGGGAGATATAAGACACCCGTCCGTCTGAGTCCGCCAAGTCTCGTAACGTTATGTATTATATATACAGATGTAGCATCTTAAGTATATGAAGCTTACAGCAAAGTGAACATATAACAACATATAAACAATAACCTCGTTAAATGCAAACATGAAATTAGTTTTGTTCTTAATAGTTCGATGTTAATCCCTAATGGCTGTTCTCGTCAAACGTTGGATGACAAGGCTCACTGACAGATTTTACGTACGTTTTGCTCAATTGTTCACACATTTTCCATATGATTTCCATTTGTATTACGACTGTTTATTTCATGATTTCAGTTCAATTTTAGAAATAAGTAGAATTAAGCACACACCTGAGATTGTATGTACTTTATTGGGTTTTTTTAATTTCATGTTTTTGCCATTTATCATTTAAATTTATACACTATATTGGTACGTTATTGGCTTAATCGAACCATGTAAATTCGTTTTAGAACTCTTTTTATTGATTTATGAGTATCCTTTAGCAATTGGTAACACTTATTTACATTTTTGTGAGAGCATTTATTATTATTTCAGTAAGAAAATAGTGCTGCAACGCCTTTAAAAGGTTCAAGCGTCAAATGTAAGGGGTGTGGAGAAAATCAATAAGATTATGGATGGATGAATGTCTAACAAAACAATGTTTACGCACAATTTGTTACAAGAGAAAAAACTCAACATTGATTTCATAACAGTGTGTAACCGATGAATAATAATAACCTAAACAAAAATCAAATAATAAATAATTATGTTTTAAAATGTTTTTGTGTGACTCATATCATCATCCAACGTCAAAACAAATTGACTAAAAGGTTACATGTTAAATATTATGTCAATTCCGATATCGTCTCCTTCTGTGACATTGAGAAAATTTGACATGGTAAATCATGTTAAGAAAATAATATTACCCATGTTTTTAAAGTATTTTCCATTCAAAGTTACATTATAACACAATCTGAATGCAATTCAACACAACCTAAGTTCATAACATAAAGCCTACTTATGTCATTCTTTGATTTGAAAGAGGACAGCTCAGCGCTCTTTACATGAACGACCGTAACCATTGACAACGCGTAAATAGTGTGTCGATTTTATCGGCTGAGAAACAACCTGTGATTATTGGTGAGTAGTGTCTTAGCCATTCAAAAGGGTTAGTATTTATAATTTGGTGGAATTTATCATCATGCGTAGACTGTGGTTATATAATCTTTTCCTTGCAATAAACCGATAAATGCGCATACTCAAACACAAGCATGCGTTGTCGCTGTGCGGCATGTTATACCTCCGTGTTAAAGCGAAAGTAGGATTAAACTACAGAATCGCCATATAGTGAAAGACTGGGACGGTTTAAAGCATTCTCTCTAACTAAATATTTAACAATGTGTTTATGGGTATTTTGAAACACGTTTAGTCCTTTTAGCCGTGTCGTTTTGACCGAAGAAAATACGCAGTGTTGTCTTTTTCTTGCTTGTTATAACACGTTTTCAATATCGCCCTTACACTGGCCGTGAAATCGATTGATCGAACATTCTTGAATGGGGTTATTGAATACAAGGGAACGTCATACGCGTACATATGGTTTGAGGGGCTTCATGTAGTTCAATTAAAAATTAAATGTCCACGTTAAAGATTTCATTCTAAAATTAAAGCCACATACAAATTTAGTTTTATATTTCAGCGTGGCCCTTTGTAGCACGCCCTAATCAGTTATCTATGTACATTGTAATCACTGTAAACACGCAAAGGGGAATAGATTCTGTACATTATACACGTTCTGCTTATCAATTTCGGTTCAAACATGCATGATTCAGATACATACCAATACTATCATGATATAATCCGTTTTCGCGCGAATGAACTCACGCAGAGATCTTTCCACAGGATATTATGTATGTACGTTACCCTTCTACATATAAGCTTAAGCTTACTCGACGTAGGTCTATACACGCTAACCAAGTCCCACTAGACGCGCAGGAAGGTGTCACGTGTAGACAAATGTGCATGTGATCCGCCGACTCCCTGGTAGCCTCTCATGTCATTGATAGTACGTGAAAAAGAAAGTATATCACTCAGTTTTTTTATCGTATGCATAATTTGTTAAGTCAAATATCTCGAGTTTTCGACGTCGTATTATAAAACTGACTAGTTTGAGAAATTAGAAAAGAATACTTCTACGTGTTTTGTTTTTTAATTTAAATTTAAATTTTGAATTTTGAATTTCCCCCAAATTAATGTTGATAAAATACAACTGTTCATCCACATATAACACATACTCTGTGTAAAAATCTATAAATGTGCCTCGTCCTGCACATATTTACAACATTTTGAACATTGTAGGACTCATGATGGTGTAAATTTCATTTCTTACCCCTGTCTACTTTAAATAATGATATTTTAGTTACAAAAAAACAGTCACCAATTAAGTCATTCAAACTACTGCCGAAAGGTGCTATTGTATCGTGCCATAATCAAATGCATCTCATTTCTTTTAAATATTGAATTAATCGAAAACAAATGAGTAAATGTTGTATACTTTCTTTTGCCCGTCAGTTTATATAATACCTGCAATTATTTGGAAACAATTTTAACAACACATATAATTAAACTTATCATGTAAAGCAATGTCGGTTAAGGGTCGTTGGTACATAGTATTAAATGTATAATATTCAACGCGATGTTGTACCTTTAGTACCCAACGGGATGTGAATTTTAAAGGTAATTACACAAGCTGATATATATTATTGCAATCTTTTGGAAAACATGACAACATGTCTTCATTTTTTTTGCAGTGATTAACCAAGATGTCAGTATACGGGGATGTCACTAATCAACTGTACACATGAACTGTCAACTACCTGAGGCGTAGGCTATCTACACTTACATTTAGGTAAGAACGGTTTGTTTTCCAGCAATTCATTTATGAAGCATACGTAAAATCTGATCAAACAGTCTTTTTCAAAAATTGATGTAGACAGTCGAGATGATTGTACTTTTATAAACACGTGTTTTGTGTTTTATTAACAAACTAGCTGCGTTATTCATTATATCACGGGTAGAAATATTTTTAGACAATGACACTTGTTTCAAACATGTCATTCAAAAATCATAAGTAATAAGTTACAAGGGATTCACCTGTATTTGTTATTCGCCAAGTTATGAAGAGGAAGAGTTCATTTGTGAAAAGGATATGCTACACAACGTAGGCTATGGTTACACAAAATGTATATATAAAGTGATTATGCATATGCTATGCTATAGGAAAAATCAATTTGGTGAACCCTCATTTTCTTTATTCTTAAACAGACTTCTCTTGGCTGGCTTGAATCGAAATTGTGATTAAGAAATGGGAGCTGGTGCAAGTTCGGAAGATGAAAAAGACACAGGTAAATACTCTTGCGTGTAAAGAAACAATACCAATGAAAGTTTCAGAAACAAGAAACTGTCGCCGGGTAAAATTGGGGTTTTTTTGTTCAATTTTCTTTGATAACCATCCGTTTGTAAAGAAGCCTACATAAATTTTAATTTATTCATCTGGATATGCGCCTTTTAATTTATTAATTGTTCAAATGCACATGAGGTGCCGACCTCATCTTTTCAAAACTGTTTTAACAGAATGTTTGGTATTTAAATGAAAAATTATAAAATATGAAAATTAAATTTCTTTGATTGGCATCCTAGAAGTTGAGGTTGAAAGTTGAAAATTTATGAATCTACAACTTCTTTATTCTGTATAGGCGACATTTCCTCATTGATTTTAATGTCGTTTTCTAGTGTAGCAAGTGTCAAGTGCTTAACAACGGTATCAGAACCTATGTCAAAACGTCGCTTACAGAACAAACATTACCAAATTGCAAAACAATCCTCCCCAATCAATAAATATAGCTCTAAAACAAACTGTTAAATATGGTTCGGTTGAGGAGCTGTAGTAACTTTTTCGCATAATAAGTTTTCTCAAATTTGCCATTTATTATTAAAGTTTATACACTATATTGGTACGTTAATGGGTAAAACAATCTCATTACACGACCCGATATGCCGTATCCATAGACAACGGCTTTCCGTATTCGAGGAAAATGGTATAAAGCGACAGTGGTGTGGAACTCTTCAGTGTGAGAGATAGATCTATAGGTCTCATGCTAATTTGAGAGTTCAGACAGCAAGGTGGTTGACCATTCCATCATTGTACCATATCTACTCTACTCTGAGTGTTTAGGTATCGCTACATCAGTCAGACCACTTGAACTACCTTCGAGCGGCCATGTTAATGTGAACACCTTAAAATGGTCCCCGATGGGACATGTACATCGTGGCTTAATCGTTTTAGAACTCTTTTTATTTATTCGGGAGTTATTTAGTCATTGGTAACACTTATCTATATTTTGTGAGAGCAATTTGTTTCAGTAAGAAAATTGTGCTACATCGCAGTTAAGCTACGCGAAACCATTCCCATCCTCGAATTATTAAAAGGTGTTCACACTAAAATGACAGCCAGCAGTATTCGTTTTACACTGTTTACCCTCTTGAGTAAATATATACTGCATATAAAGTTGTATTGTAAATGGCAAATGTGAACATATAAACAATAACATGCAAAAAGTGCTACAGTGACTATTATAAGATGCTTTTTCTAATTTCAGACAAAGGAATGAAGTTTAGACTGAAAGACGACTTAAAACGACGAGAACAGGAGATTGCAGTTTTGAAACAGAAAGTCGGCAACTTGAAATCGGATTTAATACGTGAACGACAGAAAAAAGAAAAGTATGACATTTCCTTGTTATTTTGATTACGCTGCTTTAACATTTGGCACGTGGTGATACTAGTTGTTTTTCATGATCCTGGAATATTTTGTTCGGAGATAATAGTAGAACCAACGATTCCACCCGTCAGTTCTTCCGTCCTTCCGTCCTTCTGTCCAAGGAGTATGTTTATTATACCTCTATTAAATTTGAAAGAATTCCATTGGTCAGTACACACCACGTGATCGAACAATATGTTTGTACACTGACCCCCGATTCCAGTGATGATGTCAGTTTTGTGATAGAAATTTCTGCCACTGACCTGAGGTATTGATTCGTCACGTGACTGTTTGTGTTGACGTTTTTTATCCAAGATGACGTCATCTGATCTTTCGCTGATTTTGTAATGAGATAATATTTTCGCTTTACCAGTATGGCTATGTGTGTAGTGCAACAGCTAAAATGTTGAATACAAAAGTCTGAAGAAAACACTATACACTTAATTACTCATGTTGAGGTCATTACGTGAAATACAATGACTCTCGGACCTGCGGTCTCGGTCAGGTCAGACCGCCTCGAGAGTCAGCTGCAGGTCTTGAGGCCTTGTATTTCATATAATGACCTCACCATGAGTAATCAAGTGTATAATATGTATGACCAAATGCAGAAGAAATATTCATCCGATTCATCCGAACTTTGCACTATATTACCTTGAAGGCAAGAATGTCGTTGTGCAAGTATTTTGAATATATTTATTTATAGTAAGAAAATGTTTAATTTTCCCATTTAAGTCTGATTTTACGAATATGACCAACATGTCATTGTGTTACTGTGTAATTAAATTGCCCGAGCACATTTCTCATTGTCAGATTGTCACTCTCCGAACCGAGGTCCATTTTTCATCAACATTGGGTTATGAGAATCATTAAAAATCAAATTATATTTGGATACTAAAAAAAAAGGAATTGTATTATGCTTGTGTGCAATGGTTTCTGTTTTATGGTAAAAAAACATATTTGCTATATAACATTATATTTATAAATGAATGATATCATACACTTTGAATGTTCCTCCCTTCGTCAATAACTATTCATAAATATTCAACTTCAACATCAAATAACTACGAAAATAGGTCCGTGACATAGTTTGTTTTTAGTTGGGTTTTTTTTCATTAATTTTCAACATTATCTTTTCTACAATTTTTACTATGTTTGAATCCATTTTTGACATTATACAAGTATAGACTTCAGTTGAGGTGAATCAAATGGTTTATCGACCTCGGAACAGGTATGTTCACCGAGGCGATAGCCGAGGTGAACATAACTTTCCGAGGTCGATAAACCATTTGATTCACCGATAACTGAAGTCAATAACTGTTTTAGCTCCAGGTCATTGGATTGTTATGTCGACCTCGCGTGACGTTTTCCGCGGTCAACATAACGTTTGATCATTGTCGATGACCATCTGTCTCGGCCAATCAGAAAGCAGAACATTCGTCAATCATATAATAATGTATTTTATCATTTAAGGTTAATGACAAATGGCAACATACAAATTGCATAAATTATCTCTCTATTCTGATAACATTCAATTTATCAAAGAAAACAAAAATATAGGCCTGAATGAAGATAATATTTATTTAAGTGACTTAACAAAATAAAGAAGTTTGCCTCTTTTTTGAAACATTGCCACAAAAAAATATCATTTTGAAGAAACCAATTGTCCGTGACATGCACTTTTTCTTTTTGTATGATGATTAATACATATTCAGCTTGCACCATGCCAATTTACAGCAATTTTTCACATTTATTTTTATTATTGTTGGGAACGTCTTTAACCAAGTTTAAAGTCATTATTAACCTTCCCTTTTAATTTTCAAACAGCCTACCCTGTAAAACTGCCTGACTGATATGAATTAGAGTTATTTAACACTATATAACATTCATTATCCAGAACAAATGGTGTTATTTGGCCGAGGGACAATATACTAATTTTTCAGTCACTGTGCCATTTGCCTGAATATTTTGACTAGGATTGTATATATGTGAATACAAGTCAAATGACGTGCCCTTGAAGAATGTCAACCTCCATCCGCTTAACAAATTCACAATCATAAAACCTGGTTTAAAGGTACAGTGTTGATATCCAAGACGCCATTTATCATATCATCCAAAGGTTTTTCCAAATCACTGTCAGTTAGGTTGGACGGCAAGCAATTTGAATCTTGTCCGCTATTATACCAGAACTGGTACGTTTCAAACCGTTTATAAGTCGGTAAACACTTTATTAAATCTATGTCGTGAACCAGCTCTTAGTTGGCTCACTCTTTATGCATGGGACTCTTCATCAGTATTTGCCTTTTTTAAGTGGTCATCTTTTCTTCTTTTTTTATCAACAGGGAAAATTTCACCAACATCACATCGACAGCAAGCATGATTGTGCATAGCAAGCTAAAGATATTCTGGTATGAAGATTATCACTCCTTCAGAGTGCTGTGGTTGGGACAGGGTAAGTGAAACTTTATCTACTCCAGATATAACAAGCTGACCATTGATAAAACACCCACACTTGTTTGGTTGGATGGTCTTTGACGATCATGGATGTGCTTATACACTGTCGTTAGAATTGGTGTCTCGTCGCTAATGGCTGCCATATTGCCCTAGCGTCGTTAAAATAACTCACTCACTAGAATTGGTGTACAGATGTATGTGTAAATACGATCACACAGGGTCCTGCAGAATACAAATGTGTCAAGTAAACTTTGTTTTCCTTCATAACTCATTGACCTATTTTACACTATGTACATATGTATACATACATTTTAAAATCTAATATAAAGAGATTAAGATATGTATTATTCATTAAGCCAATCGTTCAAGTCATAATGTGTACACACAATAAAACAGATAGAAGAAGAAGAAGATAAATAGTTTATTTTTGTGTCACATGCTAAAATTCCATACATAAAAACATATTAAAACAGTATTATATAGCACCCGGCCATTAGGCCTATGAGACACATATAATTTTTTGTTCTAAAATAGATGTAAAAATGTAAAAGTACATACAATGTACAAAACCTTAAATTATAAACCCCGTATCCCTTCCAATCCCACCCCTCCCCACCCAAATTGTTACTCACACACTTGCGTAGTAAAGAACCATGGGCCCACTCCCTCAGATAAAGACAACATAATGTTGCTACGTGTGTAGAGTGTACTCCTCCCTCTAAACCACATCTCTCTCAATCAACCACTCCGTGTAAACAGACATACACCTAGGAACAACAGAACCGATTCCAAACTATAACAGAGTCAGACACCATATTATTCTGTCGGATAAAGTCGATTTTGAATGTCTCATATGAGGATATATCTTGTAAAGAGATACACGAATTTCCATTCATGAGAGCATGATACTTATTTGTGAATATGGTCAAACACACATGGGTGCTGAAATTGATGTTTCAGGTTTTTTCTTATGGTATTTAAGGGTAAACCTTTATGAAATATGAAAATTATGTTGTATAAGTTCCTCTCGGCATATTGTACCTTCTTGGTCTTTATTTTGTTGATGCATCATTACATGTACTGTCGGACGTCATAAAACAAACCAAATAATAATATTAAATAAACTTATCTGTTAATGTAGAACTCGAGGCGCTGAAATTAAAGATCGAAAATGACTTTGAATTCGTTCCGGATATACATGGAAAGGAACCTGAAAAGATTAAAGAGGACGGGCATATTCCGAAAGGTAACACTACAGACAGAGAGAATACCCAATCAACTGAAAGTTCACAAAATAATACCCAGGATCCCAAAAAACAAAAGAAAGAAGAAAGTAATAAGAAAAGGAACGAAAATAATAGAAATGCCAATACAACGGATAGAGAAAGTTCCAAAGTGTCGAAAATCTCACAAAACAGTCACGCTAAAACAGCAACTGGCAGACCCAATCTTGCCAGAGACAAACAGGATTCGAACCTATCAAAATCTCAAGATGTTCCAATCGTCAACCCCCATGGTACAGTGCTTGCGCTTGTGGGTTCCAAGTTCACACCAATGTTGGAATCCTCGGCGATCTGTATGTACATGGCGGAGAAGTACGGTAAACTCGTCCCAGCCATAAAGTACAGGAGCCAGTACTATGAGTAAGTGTTATCATGTTTCAAAAACGGACAACTGCAACTAAATGGTCTTATATTGGGTATTGATAATCATTAGTAGAGGACATGGATCACTTTTCTATTCGAAATATGGTAATTATTTCACTGCTCTAAATTCAAATCATGGCTGCGATACTGCCGAAGCGGCGTTAAGCAATAATTCACTCACTCACTCACTGCTCTAAATTCAAATCAACGTGGTCACCCAGGGCTATAGATGCAACAACTGCCAACAAGGGCTATATGTGTTGAAACTCTGTGATATACGTTTTAAACTTTTTAAAGATATAATCACAAAAGAGTAATTGAAGGGAAAATATATAAGATGATCGTGTATTATGTTTATAATTTTGTGATTATAAGCTTCACAGACTGTACGGTTAACTGTGAGATTAAATGTGTGTTAATTGAGATTATGTTGCAGTACATTCAAACGTCAGTGAAGTGAACACACAAAATCACTCATTTCGTTTTTGCTATACTATGATGCCTCAAAGACATCACAAACTACATGATATATGCACTAAGATACATATTTAAGTTAGAAACTGTCGTTATGCACCTGTAAAGAAGGAATTGAAATGTAGAAAAGAAGAACATGGAGCGTGTCGCTCAAATAGCGTCATGTTCGCCTTGGGGGATGAGTTCGACATCACCGGGGGCGGGATAGCACAGTGGTTAGCACGTTCGGCTTCGGATCAAGAGGTGCGGGGTTCGAATCCCGCCAAGGGCTCGCCAACTTTGTCTGCTGTAGAGAACAGTTCTACATGCAGTAACGTTTGGTTGCAATGCTACACTTTCAGCACAGTATACGTACCACCCATGGCTCTCAGGCTTCACCCCGCAATGCATAGCCATTATGGCGTTGCGGGCTTTCTCCCTGCAATAAAACTAGCAGCCGCAATATAAGTGAAATATTTTTAAAAGCTGAGGCAAACCTCACCTCGACATCACAATGGCTTCATTCTGATCACCTTGATGTTTCAGCATTATCATGTTTGCTGTCAAAGCCCTCGACGCCATGTTAGACGTTTGTATTGAATACTGGATAAACGAGAATAAAACCCCTGAATTAGAGGTCAAGATGCAAAGTCAGTTCAGCACATGCATGGAGTACCTTTCAAGCAGGCTCGAGGAGACATACGTATGTGGTAAAAGGTAAGAGTTTCGGGCTTTTTACTGCGAAAGAACCTTAAACTCACCCTCCTTTGATGTCTTCATGTGCATACAAAGAATGGCACATGTGCTATTTTGGCTGGTGTAATATTAATTGAACGAATCATTTTCCTAAACGTTACTACCGGGAGAGAATGTAAACGTCACCTTTTTACATAACTTGCATAATTCGGCAGTGCTACACTATAAAGCATTACAAGGTAGAATCAGAGTCAACCATTTCACCAGCGCAGTTTTAGACTTGAGAAGTTATAAATATGGTTTTAATGTAATCATCTGACGATGTGTCTATATTTTGTTTCAGTTTTACGGTGGCCGATTGTGTTATTGGGTGCAATCTCTTCTATCTTGATATTACCTACCAAAAGCCAAATCTGTTTAAAAAATATCCAATAGTGTTGGAATATTTGAGTGAACTTAAACTCCGGGATGCCTTCATTTCTTCCCTCCGCCACAAGAGTAAGCTGAAGAGCCCAGATTACTGAATGCTGCCTTCTGATTGGCTCTCATCAACAGATAGTGTACTCTCTGCTTACCCAGCCACGAAGCGGCTTGCCTATCAAGTGATGTACCGTGCCCGTTGTTGCTGAACTTGACAGGTTTACAACCTCCACATGCAGCTGACATTACTAAATTGTTTCTTGCTTTTACTGGCTTTTACTGTGATTTGTACTTGATTCTACCGTAAATGGTTGTAAGAACTTACCAAGCAACGTTTTCGGTTAGAACGCACATTTCGCTAAAATACAAAAACGCTCGGTCATTATGAAGACCGCAAATAGTTCAAGATGTCAGATAGCAGTTGAATTTTTGTGAATGGATACCCATAATGATGAAAAGTTGTAGTTGGAGAATTGTTTATGTTAAAACACAACGTTGTAAATGGTTGTTAAAGGGGCAGTAGCTCCAATAAGTCGATGAAATGGATTTGAAAAATAGTTTCATCAAGAGAAAAACACCCTTCTCTCTTCGGAAAATCAAGTTAAAAATGAGTGCACATGGCTCAGTAAAGCCATGGGAATCGTTTTTGTCATTCAAAATAATAAAATGTGTTCACAATAAAATGGCCGCCATGCTATTTTTGCTTTATACCTAACACCGTTATTACTACTACGGATACTTGGTTTGTGTAGTAAGATGTTTTACCCTCTAAGGTATATTAAATTGACACAAACTATCATTATAAATAGGAAATTTGAAAAAATAAATTTTGCAAAAAACGTGCCACTGCCCCTTTAAAAGGATGTTCAACCTTTATATGACGTTAAAACGAAATTTATAAAGACAATTCCGTGCGATATTAGCTTTGATGATAAACTGACAATGAGAAATGGGGAAGGCTACCGGAAAAGGGACCACATGGTCGATCCTGGTTTAGGACCTATAGGCTCTGAAATATTTTGTGTGCATTAAATTTGAAATTTTCATATTTTTTAATGCTAGTGCAATAATAGTTCCTTAACATCTCTTCTGTAAGTTCAAAGTCTCCAATTGCCTTCTTTGCTTCTATAAAATCATGAAAAACATTTATATTAAAAGGTACCAAAAGGTGCCACATGGTCGGAGCAACTGTTAATGCTGCATATCACTTTATATTGAAGCTGTCGATCTTTTGGTCTAGCAAATATTTGACGGTCGCATCTTTGAGCATGGGTTATTGCTGTTTGCAGCGTAACAGCGTTCTCAGTGACCGCCACTTGGCTGGTACATACTTCCGGAGTAGTATGTTTATACTAGTCAGCATTTAAACATCACTAATCCAACATAAATATCACTATCCGATTGTAAATCTGGTTTATATATGTCAGGAACAATACAAATAAAGTTGTACATGTATATGATTTATATTATTTATTGATTTAAATCGTTTATTTAGATAAAATAAACACACGTGCTTTATACGACCAAGTGGTCCCTTTATAATAGAATTTGATTTCGTGTTGTTCATTGTGATTTACCTTCAATAAGCTTTTAAATCGAAATATGTCTTCTTAATTGTATTATAATGATTTGATTTTCAGCTTGATCACGACTTTCAATAGAATTGTATGCTGATTTGGTGGTTTACACTATCCTGCAAAGTAATGTAGAACATATGCGCAAGATTTTAACAGAATCGGATCAATAGTTTTGCAAAAGGTTATATCGTTATAACGTCTGTAATCTCCGATCACTATCACTGCATCTCTCGCTGTACAAAATCACTGTCACTGGAGCCCTGCAGTACAGGGTTGCAGGGGGTGATTTCATAAAAATTACTAAGTTCAATATATAGAAATATACGTAAAAATGCAGAAATTCGAAGAGGAATTTGTTGTTTGACATTGCATCAGTAGACCCTGATGTAGAATAGTTTTGCAAAATTTTAACAAAATCGGATGAGTAGTTCTGTAGTTTTTCTCTAATAGGTCGCACTAAGTTCAAAATATATAATATAAATTGGAACAAAATATAATAAATTCACGAAAGTCATTTCAACTTGAGAATGGAGTCCACTGAATAAAGTAGAAGACAAGTGCCAAATTTAACAGAATTGGATGATTAGTTTTTCTCTCATAGGTCGAACAAGATTATGGACATAAGGATGAGCGGAATCGTTGGTACTTCTGTATAACCTCGGTCGGTGGTACAATACAGTTCACAATTAAAGTTAACATATTTCGTCTTTCAACTATTCTATAACAATATATATAATTTTCGTTTTTTGGTTTATCAAGGTGTTTTATAAGCTTATGACCTTATGCTGATCTGAAGAAAAAGGGACCACATCGACCATTACGCATGCACGTGCATATTAACAACATGCACAAAACTTTTGTTCAACACACACATACGTTAACACCTGTTGAAACAAATTCTGATAAACACAACGTAACTTCGTGTTTGATAATGTTTTATGGTTAAATGAATACAAACAACAGTTGTAAGCCAGGTTTTCTCATGTCCATAGTCCCAGATACTTTTGACCCTACCACTCTTTAACTGACCATCGCTTTGCCATTTTATATCATAATTTGATGATTATTTTATTATTTTAAAGGGTAGACATCGTTTTTAATGAACCTGTGCCTAACTCAATTCCGACCAGGTGGTCCCTTTTCCGGCAGCCTTCCCCAAATATAGATTCCAGTTTTGGTAAGTGTAGTACATTGACGATGAAGCTTGCTGTGCCGCATTTATATAACCCATTGTGATCTTAATCTATAAATTTTATAGTTTTCAACTCATGCATAGTATATAAACTCAAAAGAGAACATTGACTGTGTATTCCGCTTCTTGTAATTTCAATTAACCAATGTGCGTACAGTGCTCAGTTACGAAGAAAAGCATAATCCCAAATGAAGTCCAAGATTCACTGATAAACTGTGCCGAGTTCAAGAGCGCTACGTGAACATACAAACACCAACTTATCAATATGTGAACAACAAAATGTAAAGAAAGAGCATTCGTTTCCTGTTCCAATTTCTTGTCACCTTAAAGTACAGAGACTATGAAAAGTCATTTTAAAGGATTTTATTATAGAATTGGGAGAAAAACACAGAGGCATAAAGAGAGAGCGAGAGAGGGGAATAGAGAAAATCCGAGGCACTGAGAGAGGATAGTTAGATAGAGAAGAGGAAGAGGAGTGCATCAGAAAGGTCTTAAAGAGCCATTGAGTATGTTGTTGTCACATTATGTCAACCCTTATAAATGGTGTTTTTATCGACAAGTTCTCATGATTGCTGAAAATCATCAATGTAATGTTAGTTCATTCAGTATAGTGACACTATAGACGTGAAAGTAGAGATTTATTATCGACCACGACGCGCGTCAATTGGTCCAACGTAATTTTGAAAACTTATCAATGTAACAGACAAACAGACAAAATGGTGGGGTTTAATAGGTCATATAACTGATGTGCATATATATGGGACATGCCATTTCGGTTACTCTGTGACTCGATTTTCATTGAAAACAAATAATTATCATATATTTGAAGTATGAATGTTCAAGTCAAATTAATTTATTTGAACTTAAATCACCACATATGTTTTCGGGACGTTCGGACCAAATACAATACTATGAAACATACTCAAAGGCTCTTTGGGGAACATATACATTCGGGGACTACAATTGATACATGGAGGCACAGGGCAAGTGGATCAACGCAATTTCGATGTCTTCCACATGGTTAGAAGCCCTTGCAGGACGCACGCTTGATCATGGACCATGGTGTACTAATTCAACATCCGGTTTATATCACCAACTTCCGTCTCCAGGGGGAAAACAATGTATCAAGTTGATAATTAAATTGTCTTTATACCGCTCATTTTCTTCAGCGCCATCAAGGAGAAATTGGTAAATTGTAGAAACTCAGTAAACCTACTGATTTTTGGTAGATGTACCGTTTCTAGGAATTTTCCAGTGGAATCAAACTCTTTTATTTGTCTGAAACAAATGATTAATATACTAATTTCCATAACGCATCCTTATGTTAATTACCAGCGAATACATATGTGTATGTACAGTCAAACCTGGATATAGTGCCAGAAGGGGTTTCCTGCTCTTAAAACTCTTTGGTTATAATGACAATACCATTTACTAATTGATTGTAAACCAAAGAATGTGTTCCCTGGTTATAATGGCAATCGGCGAAATCGCAATATGTGGAAGCATACGTTAATTTATAATATTTTTGTTTAATTTTTTGTTTAACTAGGTAAGGTTTAATTTCAAACTAGGTTGCGAATCAACCACTAGCTTAATAAAAAAAAATTATTCCAGGGAAGTAAGTATTCTCTATATGAATGATATTATTATCAACAAATTACTCTGGAAAGATAACCAGTTATTCCTGAAATCCGTTAATTACACGTAATGTACTTAATCCTTTAAATGGTTCAAGTTTACATTTCACAGTGTGCATGCACAACAGTAACAAGCAAAATTATGAGCATGGCTCACTAATACCCCCGACTGTTAAAGTTTTTATTTTACTTACAGAGAGAGGTGTCTGCACACCTAAGGATTGATAAGCTATGAAATGTGGAAAGGGTAGGATAAGTCTCTTCATGTAAAAAAAGGTGATTTGGGAAAAGTAGGAGTAAGAATAATTTGAAAAGGTATGGATAACATAATACACTACTACCATTACCAAAACTTTAAACAAAACAGAAGCGAAGGTATAAAGTCTGTTTGTCGTGGAAACGTACAGATGAATTTCAAGTTTAACAGAAAAGTAAATCAATTACAAAATTTAAATGTGAAGAATAAATCACGAACCTTCATAGTTTAACATCGCCAAATAGGCATTTAATTTTCAGAATTTTATTTAACTTAAGCTGCGTTTACATGACTAATTTACATGGGCTAATTTACCCCCAGGGGCAAAGGGCAAATCAATTTGCGTTTACACGGGTTTTAAGACATGGGGGTAAATATTGTAGTATTCATCATTATTAAACCTTTCCAAATACTGAAGAGTCACTTTGTGCTATCATCCCACCAAGAATTACCATGATAACACTCTTTTGGTAGCATGGTCACCTCTACAAAGCAGCTAAGAGTGCTGGTGTAATCTTGCAAATTATTTCTTTAGCACTAAAATTTGATTTTCGGAAAAAACTCATTTTCTGAAATGGTGGTGAGATTTAAGCTCATCGGGCCATGAAAACCAACGTTATTATGGCACAATATTGCATGACATCCGGTGTCCGTCCGTAAAACATTTGCATTATCAACTTCTTCACAAAAACAAATAGCTTCAGAGTACTAAAACCTTAATGTAGAACATGTGCATTTGGTTACTCTATTGCCACAAAGAAATATATCAGTTTTAAACGACATGCTTCTTTGAAATCTGCTCTTCATCAACAGTAACACACATACAAATTTATGTTATAAACAAGTGATGTTTCATTTCGGCCTAGAACTTGAGATATCTGCATATCCTATGGGGTTGTGTATTCAAAGAAATATAGTACTGTGACCAATAAACGTACTGCAAATGATAGGAATCTATTTCCCATTACAAACTCTCAAATTTCAGATATTTATTACAGTTCAAAGATATAAAAGTTGATAGTTTACAACAATATACAGGTTTCGACAAAGTACAGAACGCGTATTTCATGGCCAAGAGCTTACAAACTGCCACAGATCAGCAGTAAAAGAATCAAGCTGAATTGCTTCAAACTGAGTGATTACTCGTATTAATATGTTCTTTTTCTGCGACAAAATATACAATAAAAACAAGCTATATATTTGTCAGAAAGTATTATTGAATATATTGTAGTGAATATGGAGGGTAACTACAAAGCGGTTTACTCGTACAAAGAGATGTCTCCCCTTCCTCCAATTCATAAGCAAAATAATTCAATCTTAAAAGTTATGTATTGAGCATAAACCCTACCATTCGAAAAGACTAAATTCCAAATTATTGCCACGTAAACGTAAATATCCCACAAGGCACATTTGTAGTGAAGGTGATACGGAGATGCAGGATACACAATTTGCTTACGATTGGTCAGGTAGTTTTAGAGTTATATTCCGGAAACAACACCCTAGCCTTCAAAAAGACAAAGTCCAAATTGTTTCCAAGGAAACAGAAACAAATTAAATTTGAAATAGCCATACGACACATCTATACGACATGGGGAGGCATTACGATTGGTCAAGTAGTTTTAGAGCTATGCTTGTGAGCGAAGGGAACGCTTTCACGAACCTCGACCAAAAAGAATGTCTCCCGATCCGTCAAAAGGGGACATAAGTAGAGCGCTATCTGCAGCCGGGCACCATGAGAAAATGTAGTCTAAGCTAGGATTGTGGATTTGAGTCTTGTTTTTCAATTTGTACACGTGAAAATTATCTTCGATAAGAAAAATAGTATCCAACAAAGTGCTGGAAATTACAAATGATCTGTCCCATGTGAATAAATTGTGTCAACCTCATGTACTTATGTATTAGTGCAGGTGCAGAGTTCTGTGATCGCATATTGGAACTTGATTTGCCCTCTTGAAAATGTGAAAAGAGCGTTTACATGACACGTTTACCCCCTGTGTGTACCGTTTACATAACAAAATTTGCCTCCTGGAGGCAAATTTGCCCCTGGTGCATGTAAACGGGGCTTTAGGTAAAAATTTGTTAAAGTAACGATCATAGTTAGAAGTGGTTGTTATTCATTTGTATGACAAGGGGGTATGCACAGTGTATGAAACATCATGAAAATAAAGGGCTGGAAATTTAGATGGAAATGTCCAGAGGTATGTGAATTACTTCTCTTCAAACGCCTGCTTGCATCTTCGACATTCATTCTTGACTCCACTTATGGCATTTCGTAGAAGTTTAGAATACAAGTAACAGTTTGTGCACATAGTTGACTTGGATTGAAGTGTTTGTTTTGATTTTGCTAAATGAACCTGTGCGTTATTGTGAAAATTCAATATTGTGAGATGTCAACTACAGTACCGTCATTCTCTTCACGTAGAGGTTGCCCCCTACATATTTCCGATCCCAACCTCTGTTCTACATTTGTACGTCACTTGAAATCGACAACTCCAGCAAAATTCCCTAGCAGGGGAAAATGGCAACTTTCTACTGCATCTCTACTTTTTAATCAATGAAAACTCATCTTTCAATGGCCATGTCGACCGAGTGACTTCAAAGATCTAGTCATACGACTCTTATATAAGGGTCTAACTCATTAGCATATGTCCATCGATTTGGTCTTCTTTATTTATAATCATGTTTATAATCAATATTTTTCACAAAATCAAATATCATATTTCGAGGAAAACACATTAAACGAGAAAACGTTTATCTTACGTTTATTTTATCATTATGACGTGTCATTGGCAAATGTCACTTTTACAACGGCGTCGCTGATTGCACAATGAGATTCAATTACAACCAATTAGGACGCTCCATTTCTGCCCTCGATCTCAAACGAAAAATAACAAAGGTTAGGATTGGAAATATGAAGGTAGGAACCTCTGTGGGAAGAGAAGGCGGTACAATCCTTACAGTGTTCGGTTTGTATTTGGTGTAACTCCTGATCGGCAGTATTGGTACTCGCTCATGTGTCATTTTGGTTCAGAAGACCCGAACATTTATCATGTTTCCTTTTTTATCAATTCAATAATAAGTTATCATTTACTAATCACTGTCTATTCCAAACTGAATTCATACATTTTCTGTCAAATAGTATGCTTTTTTAGACATATATTCTACTTGGACCACAAAATATGGATTAATCACTGTGTGATTATCAGCGTTAACGAATGTTCTGTTTGGATATATGATCGCAGTCTTAATTAAATAATTGAATTAAATAAAGATTTTTTTTTATTTTTTTATATTTTTTTTTTGTTATTATTGCTCCCAATTGATAATGAATAAAGAAGGTGATAATCCATATAAACCTTTGCCTTCTAAATAAATCGATGCAAATATTAAGTAATAGTAATTTATAATACGGCTTTATACACATTTTCTTTGACAGCCATCTAGATTTCAAGCAATCCAATAACAGCAACTTCAAACTATTAATATTTATCGTTTGTTAAACAATTGTTTTTCTAAGATGAATACAATTAGGAAAATTAAATGTACAATTGGCGGGATAAAATTATTAGGATTCGGTATTTTCATGTCATCGTATTAAATTCACTTTTCTGTTTAACTTGAAATTCATCGGTACGTTTTCGCAATAAACAGACTACAATAACCTTGATGAATTATATGATTACAACATATTACTCGGGACAAATAACCAGTAATTGCTCATATTCGTGTTTTTTCTTAGCGCCTAAACAAATTTCAAAGGTTTACATTTCTAAAGAGACACGGTCCTCCATATTTCGCCAAGGAATATTCCTTGTTTAACTGGACAGTACAACAGTAATGAGTTTAATAATTTTGTTTATGTTTGTATACTGGTGATGTACATGTGTGATGAACACACAGACTATTTTGAAGAGGATTGGTATCATCAATGCACAAAACGGGAATAGCTGAATTTCGTATCCCCGAATTACTCTAGTCCTGCTCAAAATATCCTCATTTATTATATAACTAGCAATGAAATATGTGATTATACGATGAAAATATAATCCATATTTTAAAATAAGTAGTAGAAAGTCATATTTTCACTGCAGTGAAAATATAACTCATACTTTCACTGCAGTGACTAACGTGTGGCCGGAATTACTTTTCAGGATTGTCTCCCTTTGAAATGAAATTACCCCCCTTTGTAAAGTGATTGCCTCCCTTGCATTCCACGTCTAATGGTGAACGCCAATGCTGTGATGTTTCAGTCAATGACTGTTGACCTTTTGTGGTGTTAATATCATATTCAACATTCCTTAACACTCTGAACTTGATTTATTGTTGATATGTTGCATAGTAATAATTAGTAATAAAGTTAAATGTTTTATGCAGATTAAAGTTATATAATAAATAGACTATCTCATTGTTTTTGCCGAATATCATTTCTATCTCATCTCGTTGAGTGAGAAAGTGACATTTTCACTCGTGGCTGCGCCATTCGTGAAAATATCACTTTCTCACTCCACTCGATGAGATAGAAATGATATTCGGCAAAAACAATGAAATAGTCTCTATTTCCCTTTTTTCGAAGAGTAGATTTTAGAAGAAACTTACCTATAACTGTTTTGTAAAGCAAAAATGTTGTCATCACTCACAAAAATCAGTGAACATTCGTTGGCAATCTTTTTGGAGCGTTTATTATTCATGTTCACCTTTTTCACTGACCTCGGGTAACAGTAGAAGAGATTCCCTCCTGAAACATTTAAAAGGATACAATCCTAATAGAAAATAACCGGGAGCCACTTCTGTAAACACATGACGTCCATTTATTCTTATAAGTTTTCCTTGTGTGTACATATATAAATAATATTAACCACAGGTAGCTATAGCGTGTCTTCTTGGAATGGTATTCGAGGACTTCATTGGATAATGACGGTATACAATGTAGCTTTCGATTCTGTAAAAACTGTACAGTGTTTATCCATGAAAGTATTTTCAATCACCCTTTAACATAAAATAAATTTGGGTTTTGCTTTTGGTGCATGAAGATTAAACATTAGCGAGCACGCTGACATCAATATTGAAGTGTGGCATGCTCCTTGATTTCCTTGATGTAATAATTTAAAACAAGATATAAATCAATTGGTCGCATAGCTATAGGAAAGAGGAAAGTAACTCTAATTTCAACGTTTAAATAGCGGCGTTGCTTGGCTCATTGCATGTGGCCCATGGACTAAACGGTAATTATTTGAAGTGTTTCCTTGTATATGATGTATCGACTGATGTACCTAATAGTTTATGTCCCTTAGTTAGTTTGATCGGTACTTGGCATATCGGTAGGCCACATGTCAAGATTGAAGTTGTGTATGGTTTTTGACAAATTCACAATTTTCTTGATCTTGTTACAAATATTAATACACTGTCACATAGCAGATTACGTTTTCTAATATTCACTCAAGCAGGTGAAGATAAATGGAATTTTGCGAAAGTAGTTGGGGTAATTGACCTTTAAGCCATTTTGCATATTTCTTCGATTTGGATACCATGTTTATTAGATTGCTTTATTGCATCAATAACACCCTTAATCATATTGCTAGTGTAAGTGTTAGTGTTAGTGTTAAAAAGCTGTTTATCTATTCGAAGTCGATTTCAAAGTCATTTTCAAATCAATAACTATACTCATGGTTACAATGATTGACACCCCTGAAAATAAAAGTTTTTAGCACAGAAAATATAAGTATCCATAAAATTTATCAAAATTATTGCTCGATGAAAACACATCCCATAAACACATCACGTTAATCGTACAATGCGTGAAATGCACGAGGTTTGTGCAAACGCCAGACAGAATCATCATTGTGGAATGTCGTCTGGAGAAGTCGACGTTGTTTGCAAATAGCTGTGTGACAAATAGTGCCAAGTGATACCTGTTTCCTGTTTCCTGTTTCTCGGGCAACAGTTAACAAGAGGCTCCTTAAACGGGGTAGCATAAAAAGAAGATCTCTCAGACGACCCACAAACAATTGCGGCGTAACTCGGCTTTGCAGCATCACAATGTCACGATGAAACATTTGCATCATTTTCACAGACGCGCGCGAGTGTAGTTAATACTCATCATGTAGATGGATGTTCGAAGGTTACCAGGATACATATTGATATATCATTATGTAAATGGTGTAGTTGTCAGTAAGGTGGACTAGGTTTCATTTGGGACGAAATCAAGTACAATGGTGAAACGGAATTCTGATCCTTGAACAAAACTGTATCGACTACAGTAACTTACCATCACGTATAGTAACATACCATCACGTATAGTAACATACCATCACGTATAGTAACATACCATCACGTATAGTAACATACCATCACGTATAGTAACATACCATCACGTATAGTAACATACCATCACGTATAGTAACATACCATCAAGTATAGTAACATACCATCAAGTACAGTAACATACCATCAAGTACAGTAACATACCATCAAGTACAGTAACATACCATCAAGTATAGTAACATACCATCACGTATAGTAACATACCATCACGTACAGTAACATACCATCAAGTATAGTAACTTACCATCAAGTATAGTAACATACCATCACGTACAGTAACATACCATCAAGTATAGTAACATACCATCACGTATAGTAACATACCATCAAGTATAGTAACATACCATCACGTATAGTAACATATCATCAAGTATAGTAACATACCATCACGTATAGTAACATACCATCACGTACAGTAACATACCATCAAGTATAGTAACTTACCATCAAGTATAGTAACATACCATCACGTATAGTAACATACCATCACGTATAGTAACATACCATCACGTATAGTAACATACCATCACGTATAGTAACATACCATCACGTATAGTAACATACCATCACGTATAGTAACATACCATCAAGTATAGTAACATACCATCACGTATAGTAACATATCATCAAGTATAGTAACATACCATCACGTATAGTAACATACCATCACGTATAGTAACATACCATCAAGTATAGTAACATACCATCAAGTATAGTAACATACCATCACGTATAGTAACATACCATCACGTATAGTAACATACCATCACGTATAGTAACATACCATCACGTATAGTAACATACCATCACGTATAGTAACATACCATCACGTATAGTAACATACCATCACGTATAGTAACATACCATCACGTATAGTAACATATCATCAAGTATAGTAACATACCATCACGTATAGTAACATACCATCACGTATAGTAACATACCATCACGTATAGTAACATACCATCACGTATAGTAACATACCATCACGTATAGTAACATACCATCACGTATAGTAACATACCATCACGTATAGTAACATACCATCACGTATAGTAACATACCATCACGTATAGTAACATACCATCACGTACAGTAACATACCATCAAGTACAGTAACATACCATCAAGTATAGTAACATACCATCAAGTATAGTAACATACCATCACGTACAGTAACATACCATCAAGTATAGTAACATACCATCACGTATAGTAACATACCATCACGTATAGTAACATACCATCAAGTATAGTAACATACCATCACGTATAGTAACATATCATCAAGTATAGTAACATACCATCAAGTACAGTAACTTACCATCAAGTACAGTAACATACCATCAAGTACAGTAACATACCATCAAGTACAGTAACATACCATCAAGTATAGTAACATACCATCACGTATAGTAACATATCATCAAGTATAGTAACATACCATCAAGTACAGTAACTTACCATCACGTATAGTAACATACCATCAAGTACAGTAACATACCATCAAGTATAGTAACATACCATCAAGTATAGTAACATACCATCAAGTATAGTAACATACCATCAAGTACAGTAACATACCATCAAGTATAGTAACATACCATCACGTATAGTAACATACCATCAAGTATAGTAACATACCATCACGTATAGTAACATACCATCACGTATAGTAACAAACCATCAAGTATAGTAACTTACCATCAAGTACAGTAACATACCATCACGTATAGTAACATACCATCACGTATAGTAACATATCATCAAGTATAGTAACATACCATCAAGTACAGTAACATACCATCAAGTACAGTAATATACCATCAAGTACAGTAACATTCCAACATGTTTGTATTTACACAATCAAGGTGTTGTACAACCATAGCTATTTAAGATGTTTGTATTAACCACAATCAATATGTTGTACAAACATAGCCATTTTAGAAGTTTGTATTTATCACAATCAAGATGTTGTACAAATATAGCCATTTATATACACAGTGCAAAGCATCTTGGAGATTCCCTCCTAAATTATTATTTGCCTATTTATCATTTATTATGTATAATAACCTATTGTACATGACTTTGTTGTTTATACATATATATGTACTGCTCTGTTGAACCTAAGCCTCTGGCCTCCACTACAAATGAATAAAGATTTATCATTGATTGACTCCAGAATACATGAAATATTCCTTAATTTTCCGTTTACATTTTATAAACTTTCCGTTGACGTTAAACTTAATCTTCTCTATCCCTATTATCTATTTCGGCTGACTGATATTCATGTATATCTAGATCACTATTGGTTCCGTATATCCTTCCATAATTAAAGGAGTTCAAGTTCGCAGACTTGATTCCCTTGTCCGAAGCTGCCACATGGGCTGGAGGATACTAAACAACTGCAAGGAAATAGGTATTAACCAACTTAACAGTGGTTCCTCACCCCCAAGTGTAAACCAGAGCTAAGGATCTGATCTCGACCACAGACCCACTTTCTGAAATCGCCGAGTCCACTATGTACGAGCTGGCTACGGCCCGAAAAACAGTAACTTAGCCACCTAACCTATGTCAAAATGGTTGATTAAAAGAACTAAAAAATATTTCACATAGTTCTGTGTATACAGAAACCATTTTAGATTTTAAAGGGGCAGTAGCACGTTTTTTCGCTAACATAAGTTGATGAAATGTATTATTTTTAAATTCCACTAATAGTAAAATATCATTATCTCTTCAGAAAATCAAGTTAATGAATGGGTGTACATTGTTCGGTCAAGCCATGTGAATCGTTTTTGTAGTTCAAAATAATAATATGTGTTCACATTAAAATGGCCGCCATGCAAGTTTTGCTTTATATGCAACGCCGTCATTATCACTACGGATAATTGGTTTGTGTAATAATATGTTTTACCCTCTAAAGTAAATATAAAAGACATAACCTATCAAAATAAATGGGAAATTTGAAAAAATAACATTTGTAAAAACGTGCTACTGCCCCTTTAAGAAAGAATGTTTCTGTCAAGGTAGGGAGCTTTTTTCCTTAATATTCTTGTAATATATATCTATATCTTGTATATTTTGTAATGCAAAATCCTCTGTTTAAGTGAATGGTTATACATGTATGTCTCAATCGACTTTTACATGGCGTATTGTTTTAAAAAACCTGCTTTGTAGTACGTCTCATGTACCGTTGATATAAAACACTGAACAAAAACGTTCTATGAGTCGATTGATTTTCTTCTCTTAAACAAGGATACCTACTATCAAGATGAGGTCATTAACTATTTTAAGTGAGAATAGTATTGTAACCTTGCTGTTTAATATCATTATCGTCAAAACTATTTTCATATTTTTTTCAATTATGTTTCACTGAGTCAAATATTTTTTTTTAAAAAGCTATTTACCAGTTGCTACGAAGGTGGAGATCGGGTCCGGCTTCATCTTGAATTTAAACAGTGCTTTGCATGATACCGGGTCAAACTTCACACACTGCTTTATACCATGGCCAATATCACAACAAAGTATCACTACTCTGTAATGGAAAGTTTTTATTACTGGAATACTTTAAGATGTGTCTGTACTGCTTTAAGCTTTCTGCGAGGCAAACCTAAGAAATGCAGTAACAGGCTAATAGCAGCATATATAATTGTACTGATGAAACAATAGCAGAAGCTGATTTATAATGCAAATATGAGAGTGCAAGTAATCTGCTTATAATATCGTTGATATGATAACATTGTATATTATATAGTACGTTTTGTATTAAACGTATTTATTTATACTTACCTGTTGACTAGACCTACTATGCCTGCCTCCTCTTAGGCATGCTTAATTCAACCTTTAACACAGACGAAACTTCAAAGAAGTAGAGTAGGGATGCGTAAAATCCTTACCCAGGGCGGTCAGTCTCTGAACAGGCCCATATAAAATGCAACAGGCAGACCAAGCGGGGAGGATGGGCGTTGGTAAGTGGTTAACAGGTAAGTATAAATAATTACGTTTAATCAAAATCGTACTATATAAAATCTTTATTAAATCAAATTATTTATACTTACCTGTTGACTAGATCGACTCTGCCTAGGATCCCAATGCACGGAGGCGGGCAGTATATACATGGGACAGACGAGACGAGCGACAAACCCTGAGTATAAGTAAACCTACCAGTCCTCCACACTGTGGTGAGGACCATCCAGTATCCGATAAACGAACGGGTCTAAACCAAGCTTGTCCCAGTTGCTGACGAAGCACTTAAGCCGGCCCCCACAGGGCCCTCCGACAGCAGAACGAGCGGAGGAGGAAGCTGAGGTGGTGACTACGAGTCACTTCTTCTGCTTCCCCTTCATTTGTACGGCCCTCGTCCCCAGATCAGAGTTTGGTGGCCCATGACTCCCCGGCCACGACCTCCCCGCCGAAAGTCCGTCTTGGCTTTCTTTGTGGTCGACTGACCCTGGCCTTGACCCTGAGCCTGACGATAGTTAGCTGGCGGACAATTGGATTGTGCCCCTGACTCTCTGCAAACCGGTTAATGAGGTCTTCTTGTTGAGCCTCCTGCCGCGCTCTCACAACCTCCGGGATGTGACCCCCAAAAAGAGGGTTAGCCGGGGCCTGCCGGAGGAAAGACTGAATGCTACTTGGTTGCCCAACCCGAACACTGAGCGAGGCGGGTGAGCTGCACATGGGGAACATCGGGGGAAATCAAGCGAGACAAAACCATGATCTAGAGCAAGTTGTAGTGGTAACTGACGCCGGCAGTTGTCGGACAATCCTAACGGCAGTAGGAGATGGTTAGGAATAGGGGTCGAGATGACGTGCTCCCCATCCTCAGAGGCATCCAGCAGGAGCCTGTGAGGAGGAAGAGCGAGCCATGCGGGAGCTGTCTCCCCGTCATCACAAAAGGAAGCCTTCCTGGCTACCAAAGAACGAGGTCCCGAACAGTGGACCTGGTTAAGTGCCACCTCCGCAAAGGAGGCCACTTCAGTCAACATGGCGACTGAGTTTGCAAATGGTGGGTCATCCGATGAACCTGTCCCCTCCGCATCCAACACTATACTGATGAAAGGTGGGTTCGACACGCCAGGGATGCCGATTGGGAGAAATCACGCGAGCCTGACCCGAGTCACCTGTCGGAGCGGATCGCTTCAGCACATAATCCCAATCGCTAAGGGACTTGCCGATACGTAGACGAGAGAGAGACACAATCGTTGCAACGAATGTCCTCTTCGTACAAGTCCTTGCACTTCCTACTAAGCAAGTGTGGGTCCTTGAGCGTAAACCTCTGGCCTCCGCATTGAATGCAAAATGCAGAGAACATGGCGAAGCAAGGACGGAGGTGAATAGACTAAGTCGAATGCAAGACAAGTGGCTGATAGCAAGGTCCGGCCAAATGGAGGTCGGAGTCCCAATGAGCCGGAGTCTACGACGCACGTAAGCTAGACTAGGTAAGTGACGAGATGAATCACTGAAGCGAGACAGCCGTACCCTTATGAAGAGAAGTGCCCGAAACCTAAGTCCGGACACTCAGTAAGTAAGCCATCCGATATCTAATAAGGTGAAACACCAAAAACACATAACTCACAAAACGTTGAACGATGAGACACTTAAGTGAGAAACGCCCAAGGCGAGACGATGACGGCTATTGGAGAGAGTCTGAATACCGGAGTGTACGACTATTCAAAGAGTAAAAAAATGAAGGCCCCCTTAACCAGGGGGTTCGAAATCAGAAACCCTAACGTCGGGTCAGACTAATGGAGTGTACAACTATCAAGACGAGTTGGGTATGAAAGGCCCCTAATCGGAGGGTCTGATAATCAGAGACCTAACCGGAGGGTCCGACTATCCTAGGGTCACACTATTAGACGATCCGAAACCGGAGGCTCCAAAGACGAGAGACTAGTGTAAGTCGAAGGTGAAGATCAATCAAAGCAGACGCCGGAGGACCCACCTAACACTAGACGACGAACTGTCGGAGGGTATGAACAAAGGCCGCACCAACCAAGGTCACTCAACTCAACTCCAACAATAACAATATTAGGACGATGAATAACCTCCTAAATGAATAAGAAGCAAACAAATAACCAAAGTCGAGAGCAAAAAGACGTGTGCCTTCGTTGCCCCGCAACTGTGAGGAGAGAGAAGGCTCATGGGAGTGACGTCATGAGTCCACCGAGTGACTGCCCTTGGGTAGGGATTTTACACATCCCGAATCTACTTATTTGAAGTTTCGTCTGTGTTAAAGGTTGAATTAAGCATGCCTAAGAGGGTCAGGCATAGTAGATCATGTCAACAGAAAGGTATTAAAATAATATATATTATATATGTCGTAAACCACAGTTAAAATCACCACTTTGTTTTACTCACAGTTAACGTCTGTGGTATAATGTTATAAGTTCACAGGGAAATAGTATATTGAACAAATAAAACTCGATTTTGTATTTTTGTCTGGCAGAATACATACTTTTGTTTTCGATCCACAGCCATCTCTGGTACACATTGTAATTTATATGTGCAAGGTAGATCTTTGAATGTTGTTGTGGTTACGTGTAAATACAGTCTGTCACGAAGGAAAACAAGCTTCTCGCTATTGAAAATGCCAAGATCCTGAGTCTCAACTGTAAATATACAGGTTACATTTTGTACATTATAAGAACATTGACGAACATATAAGTTGTCACTAAATCTCTTTCTCTCTGAACAATTTCACTGAAAAGTAGTATTGAAATGTGTTTCATTTAAAGGGAATTTGTGGTAATGTGACATTCAAAGTGTCATGTGTTGCTTAATTTTTGGCGTCATGAATGATAAGGTTTAACATTGTTGTGCGCTATTCCATCAGTCCCTATGTGTCTCTGTCTCTTGTCTCGCTGTCCCTCTGTTCATCTTGGTCGGGGTCTGTTACGACGTAAGTTGTAATAAACGCGGTAAGATGTAATAACTGCGGTAAATTGTAATAAAAACGCGGTAAGATGTAATACTGCGGTAAATTGTAATAAAAACGCGGTAAAATGTAATAAAGTTTACTGCGGTAAATTGTAATAGGGGGTGCGGTAAAATGTTTCGATGAAAGGTGCGGTAAATTGTAATACGATGTGCGGTAAATTGTAATATTTTCTTTTATAGAAGTTGATGTTGATGAAAGTAAAATTCACCAATCAAAATGTCCGTCTGACAATTCGTCCGTCTGATTTTGTTTCACTAACAGCTCTGATACTAATTGATGATATGTTTCTAAACTTTACAAATTTAATCACTATGATTTGCAGATGTGCTGTTTCAAAATATGGTACCAACTATTAGAGGACGGAGTAAAGACGACATGGGCGTACTAAGAATTGTCTATCGTATTTGAAAACTTCTTCATAACAGTTAGCTGTCTCTGTCCCGTTCGAGGCCGTTTTACAACATTTTTTGGAAGGAAAAGAACGTAGTAGGAACTTCTTTTTTGTGACGGAGGCATATGCTTTCGCCAACCAAATGCTAACTACTGCAATAAAATCGATTTATCAGAAAAGAGACTACGTGATATCTATATGCTATTTCCACAGTTTAAAGGGTAGCACGTGTTTTTCTCTGAAATAAATCAATGTCATGAACTTGACAAATAATGTCGCCATTCGAAAAACACCATTTTTCTTCGCAATATTAATAAAGTTAAAAAACATTTGCACATCTTTTTTAAAGCTATGGGAATCATTTTGTACTTGGCGGCCAGTCAAAGGTGTTCACCTTGAAAAGTCCGCCAGTGGTTTTCATTATGACCACTAAACAAATTTCTGCGACTACGGATAGATGGTTCATGTAATGAGAAGTATTACCCTCTAAAGTAATTATAAATTGCATAAATTTGTAATATAAATGGTAAAAAGGAAAGAATAAAATTGGCAAAAAACATGCTACAGCTCCTTTAAGCAAAATATTGACCAAACATGTGTGCCAATAACAGTTTTACACAATAACCTCAAGAAAAATAGAAAATATTTGAACGACGGCGCTAGTTTTCTAAATGAATTAACATTTAAATTCAACACACACACAGGCACACACGCACACATATGTAAACGTCTCCCAATTGACGCATTTCCACCCTGGGATGTTGTGCAATGATACTAGCCATCATGACATAAGTGAAATCATTTTGAAAATGACATTAAACCCTAATAATAACACACATACGCACGCATAAACACGCACACACACACACATACACAAATAATTATTTATGTTTTAAAATGTCTATCGAGAGTTTGGCTTGCCAGAATAGAGCAAAGGTACTAGCAGAAAATAATTTCAACTTCAAAACTTTCCGCTATCAATTAGGTATGGAATTAAATTATTTTAAGCGTTGCATGTAACATAAATGTTTTTCTCATATCAACTGTAAAGTCAAATACCCTAGGCTCATTTTGTTGGAATGGTAACACTTCATGACACCGGAAGTTACGAACATGTTACATGGAACCTTATACTTTAACAGTTCAAGACAATATCATTACCGTTACATAAAAGTTAAAAACTTGCAAAATGTAAATCTGTGGGTATGAATATGAATACAGTTTAATGAAGTGAAACATATGATAGTTTCAGCGATTCTGCAAAACAATGGAATATATATTCTTCCATTATACACATGAAGTCACTGTTTCGTTTCCACAGAAACTCAAACACAAGAGTCATCAGAAGATAACATATCCAAACGGTCCCCTATTAACTCAGAGTGCTTTATTAGCATGTATAATCGATCTTTGATATAAATGATGATAGACTTTTTAATTATGTTAGTGGATAATACACGACAAGAATAGGTTTCAGAAAGATATGATGAATGGTTATCAATCTCTTCTCAGGAAACAACCTATCTATCTGTAAACGTGAACAGAGTCAAATTCTCGTTTTTCATGAAAACAAACAAAAACAAGAAAAGCCTTTAAAAAGGCAAGCTTGGGGCACCTGGGTATATGTAGTGGATGGAACGTGAGGCGGTGATTTGTTAGTGGGAGTTGATTCCAGGTGAATATGTGTGCTGGATGGACTGGATTGATGTCCGACGTCACAATGTATGATGAAAGGGTTGAGGAAGGACATACAATTAAGGAAGGAAGTATTGCATGAGGAAAAGCTGAAGGAGTAATTCTATATATATTCTATTCTATAGTTCGGTTTACCTAGTTTTGTATCGGAACCTTCCAAAACTGTATGAAACCATCACGTAACATATGCAAATTTAATGTTATATTTGTCCTTATGTCTAGATCAAGTGTTATTTGTTAGAAATCTATAGACTGGCATTTTAATTGTTTTAAAACTTGTAAACATTTTTATGATTTATTTTCTCTCCTTAGAATTACCCTTTGTATCCTACGCTTTGTATAAATAATGCAATATCACATGTTTGCAGTCAATTATCACAAAGGCCTCGATCGGATGTATTATTCCAAAAAAGTATCACCGAAAGGATTCGGACTTCTTCTAACCCTAAGGACAAAATGTAACGGGAGTTCCAAGAAAGCAACCAACGCACAACACAACAAAACACCACACCGCACATGTGTTATCATATCAATGTAAAGCTCTCAAACAAATATGTCAATTTACCGTGTGGCGATTATGATTTTAATTTTTAGATTTTAAGCTATATGGAGACCAACTCTATTACATTGCCTTCGCTAACTCGCCATCAGCAAAATTTTGAAAAAGTAGGTCAGTGGCTATGTTTGATTCGTTTCAGCGGCATATACACCGACCAAGTGACAGGAGTACATGCACCGTTCTGAAGCCAGGCTTAAATTTAACAAGTGTATCGGCGTACAAACAGAAAGACGTCATCATCCCTCAAACTAGCTTAAATTAACATGTCATTTATATGAGAAAACTTTTAAAAAATTACTTCAAAACATGAACTGACATTTTATTAGCGTGTTAGGCATTGTTTTAAATAACCAGTAGGGCCTATTAAAATTATTCGTCAAAGGATCTAGTTGTCAAACGCAAAGTCAAAGAAAATACAGTTATTTAATGTCGCAAGGATAGCATTTGTAAGCCATTATACGCCACCTTCGCCTGTCATTTCAAACCGAAGCATTCAGATTACGCCTTAGGCGTACGCCGGTTTCACCATTTTCGGCGGCGTATGCCGGGTGTTGCGCCGGGTTACAATTCAAATCATAACCATTAAAACTGTTAACCAAACGGACCGTAGTTTCCGATTCTGGAATGCCAAATAATGTACTTAACTTATAGAAAAGCGCTTTGTTACTTGTGATATTGATTTGAATTGCAGATAACAAGTTCATCATTTATTCTAATGAAACATTGAAGAAAAATTCTATCTATATGACAAATATTGATAATCTAAATCCACATTTGTTTGTGCCAATTATTTCGGATTACCCACAATGTCACGTGGTTTATAATTTGCTACATCTTTGGTCATTGGTCAATAGAATTTCAAAGATACTAAGACAACGCATATCATTGGCTGAAGGTTCTATTTGAAAATTCCAACAGTATAAAGGGAGAAATTCACCTTATTACTGCTTGGGACGTATGCGCCCCAAGCAATAATAAAACTTTCAGAAATCTGAAAATATCAAGAGGCACCACTCCAGTAAATTTGAAATACATATGTAAAGTTTCAGACAGATTGACAGAATAAACCCTGTATACTCCCATGTAAGGCGGAGGTTTAATCAAAACAGTTCGTAAATTTTGGAGAACTTATGATTTTAATATGCAATAATACTTATAATAATACTCTCATTCAAAAAATACATATGTATATGTTCAATGAATGACCAAAATTCGGCATTCATGGCAGCTAAAAATTAGATGTATGGTTATTACATTTTACCGCATTATGTATTACATTTTACCGCACTTTTTAGTAACATTTTATCGCACCCCCTTATTACAATTTACCGCAGTAAACTTTATTACATTTTACCGCGTTTTTATTACAATTTACCGCAGTATTACATCTTACCGCGTTTTTATTACAATTTACCGCAGTTATTACATCTTACCGCGTTTATTACAACTTACGTCGTAACAGGGTCCATTCTCAATCCTCATTCTTTCTGTCTTTTCGTCTCTCTGTTTCGCTGTATCTATGTCTGTTTCTCTTCCCGCCTCTATCTCTATCTCTATCTATTTATCTGTCTTTCTATCACTTTGTTTCTGTAAACGTTCCTACTCTTTGTGAATCTGTCTTGTGAAAGAGACAAAAGTATTTTATTTGATATTATATTCAAAATATATAATCGCATAAATATAGTGCATTGAATGAGTATAAATGAAAATGCATATAACAAGTGACGCACTTGGGAACTTATATTTATCTGTATTAGCTTACAACAGTTTATGTAGCAGTCTCAAGTCTTCAGTCCGTCTGTGCCCTAGTACCAAGTCTCACTGATTCGCTATCTCGCTGTTCATCTTTATTTATTTCCCTCTGTCTGTCTCCCTCCCTCTATCTCTTTTTCCTCATCCTCTATATTTCAGTCTCTAATATAAACTGTTTTCTTAATTTTGGCTTGATCACTTCAACGAGCTGCAAAAAGTGTTACGGTAATCTGCAAGGTATGAACTTAAAACAGTTCTGAAGTGAAACTACACAGCCCCCGATGTCGTTTTCGCCGTGCTACGATGCCTAATGGAAAGCAAACATCACATGATATATACACAAGATACACAAGTAGATGTAAATGTATACCTTTAGTCTCTCTCTCTCTCTCTCTCTCTCTCTCTCTCTCTCTCTCTCTCTCTCTCTCTCTCTCTCTCTCTCTCTCTCTCAATAAAATATGTGTTTATTACGTTATATTTTGTGTTATTATGTTAACTAATACCTAACTTTAAATACACATTACCTTTTCTTTTACAATCTTCCCTCTTGCTTAAAACTTTCATCCGTGTCAGTATTTTCGATTGTAGGAACACATCTCCTGTGTCTGTGTCCATTGCATATACAGAACCACGGTGTCGGTTACAATGATGCATCTTTGTGACAAAATCGTATGCACAGATCTTCTTCGATGTTGCCCACACAAACGTCCTTTTTGATATGCTGTTCTCTGTAATTTCAATGGAAATATTTGTCCTGAACTATGGCTGTTGATCAATTTTTCAGCCAAGGCAAAAACTCTCCAGTCGAGAGACAAGCTTAAAGGTGCATCCATTTTGTTTCATAAAACTTTATTTGACTTAAATTCGTTCCATCTCACCATATGGTGCTGTTTACAATAAAATTACAACAAATTCACTCATAATACATACATCATAATGACTAGTTTCCCATTAAAATCGAGTAATATCATTATGCATGTGCAGAAACCGAAACTGCAAGTCCCATTTACATGTACAGTAGTTATATGACATATTCAACATTATAAACCCGAATTTGTTATTTTGTCTGTTTTAAATAAGATTCCAAAATTACATTTACAAATGTACTCATTGGTGCGCGGCAATCGCGATTCATTGTCCTGTTATCCAGATAACATTTCTTTTACCTTCATATCGTCAATATACTAAGTCGACTATCATCAAAATGTTAGTTTTCGGTAACAGTCGGTAATACTTAACACCATTTATAACGTATTGAGTATGTGGCCCCTAACAACACACTGGATGTACCTTTCATTTACATTGCTGTTGCTTGATGCTTTTCTTGCAAAGTCCCTATCGAAATTCCTTCTGATTTATATATTCGCCAGCCACCAATTAAGCAGACATTGGTTTATTTTAATTTGCACCAACACCATTATAGTATCACAATAATTATTCCCTGAAATTATCGGTTTGTAAACCTGCCAGTCGATAACTAACAGTTTCTTAATTAGTCAAATCCATTAACAAGGAAAAGACATAGAATGTCAGTAAGGTAGAAAACAAGAGCTTTTCACTTCAAGAGTTTTAGGCTTGCTCAGGAAATTGATCAAGTGTGTTAACGTAAGAGACAGTTAGGCTAGTATTTAGATGATTTACAAATTTGGATTCAGCTTTTAATTAGTGGTTTATAATTATTGTAGGTATATTTACTAATGTTTCCAAGGTCCATTGCCTGTGTTCATAGCAATGCTTATTTGTCTGTGAACATAAAACAAACAAAAGTTCTAAATCACTGTACCTTTCCTTTCACTTTGCATTTCCATGCCAAGGGCAATGCATGTCTTGAGTCCTCTTCTCGTGATGATGGATTTCTGTTGTCTTTCACAAAAATGTGGACCAGATTGAAACTGCAACAAATAGGGTCGATGAAAAGTTGTCCATGTTCTATTGTTCTATACCTGTATCTGTCTTCAGGAAACATACATACTCTGTTAATTTGTATCACATTTAAATTTGCGGAACAAAATGTACAGTTGAACCGACATATGATATTTTCACTTATTAGGAACCCAAAAATGCAATGATCCAGAGTTTATTTTCGAGTTTTACGAGCCATACATAGAATCAAAGTAAATTGAACAAATCATTGAATGAGGACATATCTGTTAACTATAAAAATACATATTCCTCTTAATGTAATTGTGATATGGAATTTTGAACCAATCATATATGATAAGGCTGTCAATCAATCTCAAACAATTACCTGGACAAAAGTAAACCAAACCGTTCATCAAAGGCTAGATCAAACAGGCTAGTAAAGTAGACTGAATAAAACCAACATGTGAATGTTAACGTTGCTTTCTAAGTGATGCAAGTCTTAATATAACAATCAGTCTTGCGAACATGAAACAAATGAATCACATATTTTATCATAACTACATAACTATTATCGTTTGTCTGCTGAATGTACAAGATCAAATGTAAATGTCATTTGTCAACAACAGTTGTCCTCGTTCATCACTTTCACACATCAAATCATCTATGTTATGTTGACTTATCACTTTTTCTCATATTTGCCCAGTTTAGTAATCACAAAACACACAGAAGGGTCATTACAATACAAAGTGACCACCGGATTTTCTCAGCAGGCAAAGTTTACTGAGTTTGAAATGTTCATACCCTGAGTGTTTGATGGTTGATAAAGATAAAGACTTCACCTTCAAATTCTCAAAAACATTCACTAACTAAAACTGTCATTTGTTCAGTTGAAGGAATGATATTGCTCTAACTACAATACAATGTTTCAACATTTTAGTATTTATATCTGTTTCTTTAACAGCAAAAGTATCAATCAATCAATCTTTATTCGCACTGAAAAAGGTCTCAGGACTATAATACATATGCATTCAACATGGGATTATACGCGCGTGTATATATTTACATTTTTAAGGTGTTGTGGTTTTTTATCTATAAGACATTGCATTGTGAATATATAAAGCAAGATTTTGTAATATAGTTTCACTTATACTGCTCATCAGATAAATGAATTTTATAGTACTTGGATGGACATAGAAGTGGCGTTTAATATACTTTTCACGTAATGAATTATACAATGGGCAAATGAGAAGGAAATGGTACTCGTCCTCAATTTTGTTTAAACTACGTAATATACATATTCTGTCTTCTTTTTTTTACATTTTTATATATGTCACTTTCAATAGCCAAATCATGAGATGAGCATCGGAATGTTGTTAGTGATTGGTTATTTTTCTTTACACATAATAGATATATTTCAATAGAAAGGTCATTTTTAAACATTAAGTAATAACAACATTTTCTGGACAAAGAAATGTGTTCACACCATGTTTGAATATACATGTCTTTAAATCTCTTGGTTGGCGACTGAATGAATAACGGATGAGATTCTACGCGTTTCGAAAACAAATAGAGAATAAACATTTCTTTACTTGGGATGCCTAATTTCTTTATCCATTTTCATCAAACAATAACATCATACTATAGCATTTTCTCGGTATTCTGTTGGAAGACATAGCTAAAAGTTAAAGCCAATATTTGACAGCATTTATCGAAGAGTAAATATTCAGCGGGAACCTCCCAAGTTCACCGTAAACCATGGCACTCGAAGTATTCAATTTTACTCCTTGGAATTTTTTGCATGCAAAAAGGTGAACCTTTTCAATTATATTCGTATTTTGTAAACCAATGACTTCTGAGCCATATAACAATATTGGTTTTATTTTAACATCAAAGATTTTCAAAAAGGTCTGGAGGGATAGATCACACGTATCTGTTTAAATATACCTATGAACACTTTTTTAGCTTGCGTCGCTGCCTGATAGAAATGTTTGTGCAATGAGAGGTTTCTGCTAAAATATACACCCAAATGTTTATAAAATGAAGTTGTCTCCAAAAGTTCCTCTTTGAAATACCAATTTTCTTCTTTTGATAATTTCCCGCCATTTTTAAAAACCATCCAAAAGTAGTGAGTATTTAAAAGAAAATATTCCCTAAAGGGAGTGACACTTATTTCAATTAGAGTTTCATTGTATCTGTTGCTAGTCCTATTTTGACACATTGTCATATCTGAGCATACAGCGTTCAATGGCACAAGCAAGGTGTACAGACATGAATTACAACATATATTCTCACCTCAAAAGTGCGAACCGACATGCTGTTCTTCTTTGATTCACTGTATTTTGTATGCGAAGTCATAAAGAGCCCACACTTCATCTCGTCAACATTGTAAAGGATTCGAGAACATGATCCATAATAAGTACAGTCGCGCTTGCATCCAAGAATCCCTATTAAACTCTTTGGATTGTTTGTATTATATTTGAATGCAAAGACGTCGACAAAACTGAAAACATTGAGGACGTGGGCCACTACAAGGTGGTGTATCGACACCATGTTCTTTATTTCAGACTGCTAATACATAACTTTATTTGGAACATTGGAAGAAACTAAAGCTATCTTCTTTACCTGTAAATTATAGATAGTTGTATAGGGCGTAATTTGTTTGATAATAAAGAACACCGTTGTTTTTTTCCTTATTTTATATGAGTCGATTCTCTTAATGTATGAACGTTAAAATTAAAAAATAGACAACTATCATGCAATTATCTTACCATTAAATTTACTTTATTTCTTGAGGAAGCTTTACATGATTTTACCTATATGTTTCACAACATTTACTTGTTAGGGATTCATTAACCATTGAACATTTTGAACATATAAAATGAAACATTACCTTTTTTATATTCTCGTTTGCACATCTTTAAAAACCTGAATCAACTAAATACTTCTAGGTAGATAAAATTAGGGTATTTCTGGATATTTGCATAGAGAAAATGATATTTGTTGGGGTGTATTTTCGTTATTAATAAGGTAAAAATATACAGGTAAACCTTTTACTCATACTTTTCCTTCATTTCACTCAAATTGCATGCACATAACACGTTAGCTAGATTATAACGTTGTTATATCTGGGATTACACTATTTGCCATAGTACAAGTATGTGTATTTTTTTTCGGACGAGACTCCCGCACTGACTTATCTGTTTGATTTAAACATATTTATTCAAGAGAAAGGATTAGGTATAAGTTATCCAACTTAATGAAACCCTCTCCTAAAGGATCTGTATGCCAGTACAATCTGCAGTGGTTGTGTCAGAAACCAAGTTTGTTAATGATGATGCCTACTCATCATAAACATTGCATGATTGTGGACCTTTTTTATTTATCATCAGTTTCCCGTAATCATTAACGTTAAAAGAGAAAATAGTTATTATCTTTCCAATATGGTTTCATTTACAGTATTTCTAAACGGTCCGTTAAATGTTGTTACAATACGTTTTAAGCATCATTACCCTCGTTAAGGATTAATAAATTACAAAGAATGAATATTTTTAACTATTAAGGAAACAAGTTAAAAGATTTGGGGAATAAATCAATTTGTAACTATAGTCTTCTTTAGGGGTAAGACATAAAACTATTTCACCACATAAACAAATATTCTGAAATAATCCTTTCATACTCTGTGGTATATACTTTCTAATTTAATAATATGAGGGTAGTCGCGATATTTGTATAGAGAAACTGAAATGGGGGTGGGGATGAGGGGGATTATCGTTATTTCTTACCCAAGCGGCCAAAGATATGCCTAAACTTGCAAGGCGAAGCAGCATGCAAGAGTGACAGGCTACACAGCCGTGACGTCATGACTTTGTTACGTCATTAACCATCACGTCATTTTGTGACGTAATTACACTCCTATCTTGCATTCCAACTGAGCGATTATCAGTTCACGATTTCACTAATTTTCTCTCATTCTGCGACATTGGGTACAATGTAAACGAGTTGTTTTCTATGGTTGTAAACCATTTTGGAAATAAATTTCAACAATTACTTTAGAATCATTCTAAAAAAAAGCGCAAGTTGCAAACTATTTAGATGTGCACATCTTGAAGGTGTGAGAGAGTTTATGAATGGCGTATGAGTACAATTTGTACTGTAAAGTTTAATGAAAGATCGTGAATTCGCGTCTTGTTTTTTCAATTTTCACGCATTAAAATGATAAAAGGTAAGAAAAAGAATAACCAACTCGGTGCTCTGAATTACGAATTATCTGTCCCTCGTGAATTATTATGTCAAACTTCTCGGTTATCACAATACTGAACTCGGGACAGATAATCCGTAATTCCTGGCAACTCGTTGATTATTCTTATATAATAAGGTGAATATATACAGGGAAGGCAATCTTACAACCTTACCATATCCTCGGTATCATGGTTTCTCCTTATAATCATATTGCCAAGGAAAGATCTCTGTTCACAATGCTTATAAAAAAGCAGTTCTTTAGAGATAACGAAATTGACTTTTAACATTTGAATGGATCGTGACAATATTGACTTCTTCAACATCATACAGTATCAACAGAGATAATAACAACATTATATTTTTATTTACATATATTACGTATGTTATTATATGAATAAATTTATTATTGAATTTATGTGTATTGTGATATAATAAACTTGTATGGTTTTGACTTGGGGAAAAGATTGTTTACTAGTGTCATTGTCAGCGTCAGCTGTCAAGCAAATGGGAAACCCTGTTAATTCGAAACTCAGTTAATTCGACGTCATAAGCACGGCCCGTTGCTATTCGAATTACAGGGGTTCTACTGTAGGTGTGTGATAGAAATGTGGTATCTAAGCGTTTTAGTACAAAGTTATAAAGTATTATTAATACTTATAGTCTGTGTCATTATAGTAACAATTTGTCTTACCAAAGCTGGTAAAGATATGTCGGGTAATAAAGTTATCATAATGGTCATGGGAATTTTCTCAATAAAACTTGCATTTTGATTGGTTGACGGAACTACTTTAATGCTCTTTGATGAAATGCTAAGCTGTACTATTTTAGCTGAATCACAAAGATGAACAATTTCGAGCATACAAATTTCAAGTGACACGTCAGTAAAACACATAAAATAGAAAATCACGTTCAAACTATGTTTCCGACACCGTATTTACAGTACTAAACTTGCAAGGCGAAGCAGCATGGCCGGGTTCACTGCCGTGACGCCATGGCTTTGTGACGTCATTAAAGAGGAGACGGATCTCATCGTCTGTGGGATCGATCCTACCGGAAATGGATGGTAACAAGAAAGTTCTACCCCTCTCGTCTGCGGCCTGATTCTTGCAAATAAACTCAGTAGTCCGGCAGCCAAACCCCGATTTTCACCCTAGGTGGGAAAGTGCGTCCATAGAAAATGTTTTTACGTAAATTGAACCTTGTGGGTATATACTATAGGAAACTGAATGATGACACTTTGTCATCATTGAGCATTTTGGATAATTAATGTTTTAATTAGATAGGGTACACTCGTGATTTCAGTTATCCAGACACATCAAGTAATTATTGTTTAATGTTCACAAAAATGAAATAAAATAAAGGCAGTTATATATCAATCGTTGTCTATTAGTATTATGAAAATAAGTTTTAAAAATTGTTGAAAAAAAACGAAAGTCCAAAATGTTGATAATGTGGCTGGATAAACGAGGTTTCTGAGCAAATTTGGTTTTCTTACAGTAAAAGTGGATTTAATGGTGTAATAATTTACTTTTGATTATAATTACGATTATTGAATCATAATCAAAGAAATGGTGATAAAGTTTTCAGTTAGTGTTTATATTTGTTTACTTTTGCCAAATTCTGAAATAGGCCTTCCTGTAACAATGTCGATTCTTGTGGAGAGAAAATGGTGATTTTTGACGATTTAATGGTGTTTTTAAAAAAAAAAAAAATTGACCATTTTTATTTTGTATTGAAATGAATTTTTTTATTCACCAAGCAACACATTTATCACAAAGAGTTAATTTGCAAAAGACAAAAACAGGAAATAGTCAATTTCAAAGTTTAGACCCAAGATTGGAACACGAAGCTGGGCACTGAAATTGGGCAATTTTAAGGTTAAGTTATTGGTTGACAAGAGTAGTCTCGCTAGAAGAAAAAGCTAAAATGTTTCTTAAACATTAAACGTATAACTACAATGACATGAAACGTGACATTAAAAAGTGTGGGCGTGCACATATTCAGACCCTTATTCAGATAACACTAATGGTGTAGGCGAGACGTTGCAACACATTTTTGAATCAGGATTATCAAACACCTTGTTATTTCATAGGTCATGTGTATCTATTTATACATAAAAACTAAACACCAAAGACAAGGATAACAGACAACGAAACAACAAACACAAACAGTTTCTCAAACAAATTGCACATTGTACGGACAATACTGTGTTTCATTTTAAATAACACTGTACTGTCTTTCTGTCGAATCAACGGAGCATTGATTGATTTACATTGCCGCAGATGCAAGATATCACGTTGATTTCAAGTATTAATTAATGACAAAAAGGGTATCATTTTGGCAGCACAGTTGGCAGAAGATGGTGAGTCGATAATGTAGGACTTGTCACACAGACACTATGGTCAGCTACGATGTAGTTGATTTCTTCACCAACATATCCCTCAACAGAAAACCCTAGAAGCCACCAAGCTCCACATCCGCATTGAACAGGTCGACACCAAGTTAACCATCAGCTACTTCTATTTTATCTTCACTAACACGATCTACGGACTCCCAATGGGCTCACAACTTTCTTCCCTAGTAACAGAGATTTTCATGACATTTCAAGAATCAGCACTCTCTAATGCTCCTTTTCAGTCGCTTTATTGGTTCCACAAGGTTGATGACACCTTCACCACCATAGCCATCATCTCTTACAACATCTCAACGTCAAGAATCAGGTTGATCATTGAAACAGAAACCAACCACCATCTCCCCTTCTCGTACGTCTCCTTGCAAACTACTGGGCATGGACCTAGAATATCTGTCTATCGCCCGCCGTGACACACACACTGACCAGTACACACACTACAGTTTATGTTATCATCCACTAATGAAGCATAGCCACACTCCCAAGACGTGATAAAATCCATCTGTCAACCTGATACCCTCAGTAAAGACCCAAAACATCGAAAGGACACATTTCCCCCAACTCAAGGAATATCAAGCAAGCCTTATCATCAAGACTACCGTGAAAACACTCACCATAAGAACTATCACCCACAAGCCTTAACCGAGAAATTCTAGTAACAATTCCCTAAATACTTCGGCTATCTCAGTTACAAGATCGCCCGCCTCATCAAGAACAAAGTCAGCATTGACGTTACACTTCCCTGTGCAACAACTTGCGCCAAAGAAAACTCCAATAAACGATTGACATTACAAGGAAACAACCTGCAATTAACCGCGACCAAAGCATCTTCCTAACATGTACTTGGGGGTTCACTCATCTCGAACATCTATATTCTGTCGGAGGCAAATCCGAAGAGCACCAACCCTACCATCCATTCACTCTTGCCAGAGCCTATCCGAGGAGTCTACACCTATCAGAACCATTCACCGCCTAATACTGTCAATCACCATGTTTTCTGCATTTCACATCAAATCAACGGTTCTTGTATCTACAATAAAGGCATTTGGCTTTCCTCCTTTTACCAATTTGTATTACTGTTGTCCAATCACTACTTCAATAAAGCCCACAGGCCATTGTTGATTTAACAATCAACTATTAATGCTTCTCATGTTTGTATCACAAATCATCAATGTATACCACTCTCATGCGAATTCATCTTAAAAACTTAATTTAATCTATCTGATTGAGATTTCTTGCCATTGGTTTCCTTACTATATACATGTATACCATTTTGTTATTTCTTACATTTCACCTGATGATTGAGTAAGTATATACTCCGAAACGTCTTGTATGTTCACATTAAAGAAGTTGTTATCCAGAAAATCACCTTGTTCTTATGTTAGAAATCATAACTATGTTTGGTTTCATGGGGGTCTTTTTCAGAATTTGTCAAAAGTAAACATATACTAACTGAAACTTTATCACTATTTCTTTTGATTATGATTCAATAATCGTATTTATAATCAAAATAAAATTATTACACCATTAAATCCAATTTTACTGTTAGAAAACCGAATTTGCTCAGAAACCTCGTTTATCCAGACACATTATCAACATTTTGGCCTTTCGGGGGTTTTTTTCAACAAAAAAGTGAAAAAAGGGTACTTATTTTCATAATACTAATAGACAACAATTGATATATAACTGCCTTAATTTTATTTCAATTTTGTGAACAGTAAAATAGAATTACTTGATGTGTCTGGATAACTGAAATCACGAGTGTACCCTATCTAATTAAAACATTATTTATTCAAAATGCTCAATGATGACAAAGTGTCATCATTCAGTTTCCTCAACTATATACCCATAGGGTTCACCAGGAACAAAAATATTTTCTATGGACGCACTTTCCCGGTCACAAGGGCTGGCTGCCGGACTACAGGTGCTAGTCACAAATTGGCCTGTCCCCTGTCTCTGACATCAAAACCTAAGAGGTCCGCCTGGAGAGCATGAAGCTCTGAAATCCTGGCTGCGGACCCCATGGCCACAAGAAAGGCCGTCTTGATGGTGAGACGGATGACAGTCGTCTCCGCCAATGGTTCGTAGTGGTCTGACTTGAGGAGGGTAAGAACCACCGCCAAGTCCCACTGTGGGGCCTAAGTTTTTGCCGCCCATCCACATTCCAGTAAGTCTTGATCAACTCTTCAGAATCGATACATCGATCTGATGGCCGCGTTTCCGCAAGACGGACATGATCACCACTACGTTGGTGTTAATAGAGGAGACCTTTAGCCCCCTCTTCTCCGTCAAGTGTACCAGGTAGTCGGCTACCTGGGGAACCATGACTGTCTGCACGTCATACCCCTCCTCCTTACAGAAGATCGCAAAAGACCCCCACTGGAAGTCGTACAACTTCCTTGTGGAGGTCCTTTGCGAGGTCACTACTGCCTCAGCAACGGATTCTGAGAATCCTACTCTTGTCAGATCTCTTTGGAGACAAACAAAGCGTGAAGCTGAAGAGTCCGGGGTTTCTCGTGAACCCGTCCACTTGGTTTGCTCATCAGAAGGTCCCACTTCAGAGGGAGGGGGACTGGGTCTAGGCGCCATGCCCTCCGGAGGGGAACATACCAGGCCCTGGCTTGCCACAACGGTGCTACCAACAGGAGTTGGAGATTGCGTGTTTCCTGTACCTTTGCCACCACGTGAGTTAAGATGGCTCTTTAGTCAATTGGAGATTTTAAATTGTAGATTTGGTGACCCTATATCTTGTTGTGGCCCCAAATAAAGGCCTCACAGACCTTTAAACCTATTTTCATCTTCTTCTCCAGAACAAAAAGACCAAGAAGGCCTGGCAATAGTTCAAAATAAAGTGGTTTTTTTTTTCCTTTTAAGTGTTACGATAAATTGTTGAGTACTGTTCATGACCTTTCAAACCCATCAAATATTGTATCATTGACTCCAAAAATAGCTGATAGCTTTTATTCTTTTCCTTTGCAATTTTCCAGATTAAAGCCAGTCACTCAAACTGTCCTTGGTCCAGCATAGGCATTGAGTGAAGTTGAAACCACTTGTAATCAGGGCTACAATTTATATAATGACTGCATGACTACCAGAGTGTCCGTTAGACCTAGACTGTATTAAAGGCTTTTATTTTGCACACAGTCATACACAATATAAGTTATTTTCACTGTAACTTGATAGACTGATAAATCCCAGTATGTCAATGCTAGTCATATTATATAGAAAACATATGGTATGGCATTGTGTGTTAGTTTGTTACATGTAGTCAGGACACCTTTAAGTATAGTAATAGAAAATATTTGTTCTAACCGAATTCTTTAAAAAAAAACTTAACATGATTTATGTCTTTATCTCTACAAGATAATTTCAGTAATTGTGACACTTAGATAACCAATTTTCTTTAAATTTCTCAATGCGCTGTGTTCACAAAAAAATGGAAATTCCCTTTTGCTAATTATAGCACACCAATGGTGAACCGTGTTTCTAAATTCCTTGGCGTAACCAAATGATGACTTTTCTGTGATTGGTAGTTATATTTAGCGCGCATCGAGCCTTTTGACACCTAAGAATTCAGTGGTTACGTTTCAAAGTGAAACGAGCGAAACAAAGTACCCCCTGGCTTCCAGGATGTATGACCCTACAAATGCAGCTAACAAATCAGTTAATTTTTCAAAACCGTCACAGGCAGACAGAAAATTAGGCTAATGAAATCTAATATTTACTGAAAAGCCAGGATTAAAGATTAGAATAAAGGAGAACGTCGATGTGATAATATAGGTATATTGCATCATAACATGGTTATATTTGGGATAACACTACCTTCAATAGTACAGATTATTGTGATCGTGTGGTAAGCTGGTGGTACGGTCAGTAATGGCGATAGTTGCCTTACTCTGAGAGTGTGGGTTTGAATCCCGCAAGGGGCTCTTGATGCATGATTTCTTTGATACCCATAATTAGTAGTTTGATAAATGTTTATGTTTAAACACAACAATGTAAATGGTTGTGAAAAGGATGTTCTCTGAGATCAACCTTTCTCCTTTTGCAAAGTTTCGAATTTAAAAAGAAATGTACAAAGACAATTCCATATCATATTAGCTTTGATGAGAAACCGACAATGAACTGACAATATATGATTTCTATTTGTGGTTAATGTTGGTAAGTGTATTTAAATAATATTGACGATGAAATATGATGTGCACCATAAACTAATAAACTGATATCATACATTGTGATCTTAATCTATAAATGTTATATTTTAACCTCATTTTTATGTTTTTATTTCCCATCAGATGTTTACATATACATATGAAAGAGTGGTCATTTATATGGATACATCAAATGTGTAACATATAATGTGATAGGTATATAATATGGCTATGTTCAAGTATTGCAGGTTTTCTGCATCTGGCACAGAGAGTTCAAGTTCAAGCATTGAGTTACATTTTAAGTATCTAGGATTTTACATAATTATAAACAGTGTGTGGAAAGAAGACCAAAATGAAAAAAAAATCTGCTGGCTATTATTTGCAAAAGCAATATAGTTACATGTTTGATAATATTTTAATACATTTTTGTTTATGTCCAAAATTTGTTTTTGTTCCCTTTTCTACTCGCAGTGTAGATTTTATATTTTACCAACAAACAAATGGCATTTCTTCCCTTAAAGGCGCTGTAGCACGTTTTTTCGCTCAAATAAGTCGACGAAATGTATTTGAAAAATAATGTCACCAATAGTAAAACACGCTAAAATCTTCTGAAAATCAAGTTGCAAATGAGTTTACATGGTTCCGTAAAGCCATGGGAATCGTTTTTGTCATTCGAAATAATAAATTGTGTTCACAATAAAATCGCCCCCATGCAATGTTTGCTTTATACGCAACACCGTTATTACCACTACGTATAATTGGTTTGTGTAATAAGATGTTATATCTACTAAAGTAAATATAAATGACATAAACTTTCATTATAAATGGGAAATTTGAAAAAATAAAATTTGCAAAAAACGTGCTACAGTGCCTTTAAAACCAAAACGGACGTTTTCAGGTGTCAGATCAACATATCCTTCAGCTAATATTTCCAGCCATTCTGCCAAATCTTTCCACACTTTGACAGAAAAAGTACAATTACATAATAAGTACATTACGCTCTCGGGTATCTGTTTACAAAAAGAACACATAAGTGAATCAATATAGCCAATCTTATGCAAATAGTTGTTTGTTGTTAAAATATTCTGATTTATCTTGTACTGAAACCATTTTAGATCAACACTCTAAGTACATCTGGTAGCCATCAAATTGATGTTTTCCCATTAATTCTGTTGGAAATATTTGTCAAATGCTTCTTCCAATCTTAAGTGACCAAGTGAATGGTACAATAGGAAAAACCTGTATCGGTTCTGTATAATTCAAAGTAATGTTCCTCTTTCTGAGATATTCAGACACTGTTCTCTTAACACCTTGAAAGGTGAGAAAATCTATACAAATGTCATATTTACCATTCAATTCTTCCAAAGACATCATATTTCCGTCATCGTTCATAATATTTTTCAAGTATGTTATTCCCTTTTCTTCCCAAATTTTACGAAGAAAAAAACTGTTTTGCCATCTATCAAAATATTGCTATTATACCACAGAGATTGATCCAAAACCTCAGTACTTAGAAACTCATCCTGATAACAGCGAGCCAAAATGTTTCTTCTTCAATTAAGTTACACTTGTGACGTCATCCTATTGTTCGGGCCTTGGCTCCATTATTTTAAAGAAATGGAGAGTTATGGAGAGACATTAACCAAGTCCTTTACATATTGTATAGATCCAGTGGCATGTTTACACAAGTAAAGTTATTTGCATAAGATAGGGGAAAGGGGATGTGGGAGACTTAGATAGAGATGTGATAGGATAGAGAAAGAGGAGAGAACCAGAAATCAGCGCCTTGAATATGTTGTTCGAAGTCACAGTATGTCAAACGTTATAAATGGTGGGTTTTTAAATCGAGAAGTAGTCACGTTTGCTGAAAATCATCAATAAAAATGTTGGTTCATTTTGTATAGTGACAATATAAAGATGAAAGGAGATATTTATTATCTAAAATCGCACAATGACGTGGGTCAATTGGTCAAACGTAATTTTTTAAACCGATCTATAACAAAAAAACACAGAGGCAAGTTGGTAGGGTTTGGTAGGTCATATAACTACTGCACAACTACATGGGTCATGCAATTTCGGTTTCTGCACATGTAAAACTCTATTACTCGATTTTCATTGGCAACACATAATTATCATATACTTGAAGTATGAATATGTTAGTCAAATTAAATTAGTTGAACTTAAAGGGGCAGTAGCACATTTTTTCGCTCAAATGCGTTGATGAAATGTATTTGAAAAATAATGTTACCAATAGTAAAACACCCTTCTCTCATCGGAAAATCAAGTTAAAAATGAGTTTACATGGTTCCGTAAAGCCGTGGGGATCGTTTTTGTAATTCGAAATAATAAATTGTGTTCACAATAAAATGGCCGTCATGCAATTTTTGCTTTATACACAACATTGTTATTACCACTACGGATAATTGGTTTGTGTAACAAGATGTTTTACCCACTAAAGTTCATTTAAATGACACAAACTATCATTATAAATGAGAAATTTGAAAAAATAACATTTGCAAAAAACGTGCTACTGCCCCTTTAAATCAGCACATATGACCTTTCGGGACGTATGGACCAAATCCAATACAATGAAAAATACTCAATGTCTCTTTTAGAGGACTACAAACTGAGACGTAGAGACACAGGAGTTTTACTTGAATATATTTTTTTACTCTGTAACCATTTTGTCAAAATGGTTTGATAAAATGTGATCGTGTTCAGAGTGGTCAGAATTCCTGCACATGACGCATGCTTGCTCATGGGCCATGGTGTATTTATTTATCACCCGGTTCATATCAGTGGATATAAGTGGTCTTCAAGCCGCTCATTTTCTTCAGCGCCATCAAGGAGAATCTGGTAAATTGTAGAAACTCAGTTTCAAAACTGATTCTTGGCAGTTGTATCGTTTCTATGAATTTTCCAGTCGAATCAAACTTTTTTATTTGTCTGAAACAAATGATCAAGAGATTAACTTCCGTGACGCATCCTTATGTTAATTACCTACGAATACATATGTGCATGTACAGTATATGCAATGTCATGCTTCTACCAGAACGGGTTTCCTGCTCTTAAACTCTCTGGTTATAATGACAATACCATTTACTAATTGTTTGTAAACCAAAGAACATTAGAATCTACATTAGAATCTTTGTCTGTTTATTTATGCTGTCGATTAAAAAACAGAAGGCTAAACTTGCTTTTCTGCAATGAAACTTTTGTTTAACTTGGTAAGGTTTGTTTTCAAACTTGATTGGGCTCGTCTGATAAAAAATCAATCACTCGCTTAATAAAAAGTAACTAGTAATTCCTGAAATTCGTTAGTTATTCGTAATGTACTTAATCAATTTGAATGGTTCAAGTTTAAATTTCACAGTGTGCATGTACAATAGTAATTAAAACTTTAAACAAAATGGAAGCGAAGGTAGAATCATCGATAAATTATATCATTACAACATATTACTCGAGACAGATAAGCAGGTATTCCTCATATTCGTCGGCTATTCTCAACGCACAAAAATGGTTTACATTTCAAAAGAGACACGGTCCTCAATATTTCACCAAGGAATAGTCCTTGTTTAACTGGACAGTACAACAGTAATGAGTTTAATAATTTTGTTTATGTATGTATACTGGTGATGTGTGATGAACACACAGACCAGTTTGAAGATGATTGGTATCATCAATGCACAAAACGGGAATAGCTGAATTTCGTATATCCCCGAATTACTCTACTCCTGCTTTTTAATCATCAATACTCTTTTTTATTTCGGAAAGTATTTTTTTAGAACAAACTTACCTATAACTACTCTGTAGAGCAAAAATGTTGTCATCACTCACGAAAATCATTGAACATTCGTTGGCAATCTTTTTGGAGCGTTTACTATTCATGTTCACCATTTTCACTGATCTCTTGGAACAGAAGAAGAGATTCCCTCCTGAAACATTTCAAGGATACAATCCTCATAACAAATAACCGGGAGCCATTTATATCCAAATATGACATACGTGTATTCTTATCAATCGCCTTGAGTTTACATATATAAGTAATATTAACCACATGTACCGTGTCTTCTTGGAATGGTATTCCAGGAATTGATTGAATGATGACAATTGTTCTCGATATATAGATTTTGGTTCTGTAAAAACTATAGAGTGTTCACCCATTAAAAGTTGTTTGTTTTATATAGTTGATCAGTACTATTTCCTTGAACGTTTTGGAAGTCCTGCATAGTTGATTGATTTATCATATCTGCAGCTGGCCAGCAGTAGAGCGTGTTTTAACAAATCATTTACAAAGTGCACTTCGTGCTCCATCCTCCGGATCACTTTCTTACCATTGGCAGTCCAACTCCTGCACTCGGGACTGTGGAGAGGAGTGTTTAATTGCTTCAATTTCCCTTGTCAAAAGTAAAACTTTGGGATCGGCCTGTGAAACGGACTAAGTGTACATAGTGTTCGACTTCCCGTCTCCCCCATCACAAACTGTCATTGATATCAACCATGATCACAGAATTAAGTAACAGGAGAAAGTGCACTAAACAACAACTTCTATCTCTGATCGGACATGAGCGCTATTCTGTTGTGCCTTGGCGCTCATTTGTATCAGACCTCATTCAGCTCTCCAAGTCAGTGAAAGAGATACAATCTCAGCAGAATGGCGACATATACTACCCAACCTTTCGACTCCACAACAGCTGAAATATTCCTTAATTTTCCATTTACATTGTACAAACTTTCCATTGACTTAAGCTTAATCTTCTATTAACAATGCCATATCTGTTTCGGCTGACTGATATCCATGTATATCAAGCTAGGTTACTATTGCTCCGTATATCCTTCCATACATGTACGTTAAGTAGTTCAAGTTCGCGAGGACTCGATCCTGAAACTGTCACATACATGTAGGCTGGAGGATACTAAACTACTGCAGGGCATTAGGTATTAACCAACTTAACAGTGATTCCTTATCCCCAAATGCGAACCAGAGCTAAGGTTCTGATGGTCCACAGACCAACTCTCTGAAACCTCTGAGGTCTCTACAAGATGTACGAGCTTCCCCCAGAACAGTAGCCTGGCGACAATTCATATGTCAAAATAGTATTGAATGAAATACCGTTTACATTTTACATTTTAAGAAAGAATGTTTCTGTCATTGTAGGGAGCTTTTCTCTGTAGCATTCTAAACTGACTTGCAAAAGAAACGCCACCAAAATACAAAAGGTTATTATTTTTCGAGGAACTAAGCCTATCGATTGAAGACACTTTAAACATGTCTTCTAAATGCTACCTGTACATTCACTGTACGCAAACGCAAATTTTCTTCGTAATTTTCGAGAAAAATTAACTAATTGGTCAAAACTTTCAGATTGTATACAAAGTTAACCAAATGAAATTTCGGTACAAAATATCAAGAGATTGGAGGTTTTGCACTAAAATATTCGATTGCAAGCAACGAACATGGCTTTTTAAAGTGCTACAGAAAAGAGAGAACAATTTGCATCCCGCAGGTTGGAGCGACGCTTAACCAAGTTGCCTAATCATGGATTGCATCAAGTGTACAATAGCAAGACTCGCTAAATTTGACAGGCTAACTGACAGCATAGCCTGCTACAAGCCACGGAGTGGAAAACCAAAGTTATTCAAGCCGTGGAAAGACTGATCTGACTTGTCACCCATTGAACAACTTTTGCAATTTCAACCTCGGCCATTAACAATAGAGACTTGGCCTTTTCCTCATGTGTTTGTAAGCCTTCTTACACCGTTAAGCTTAAAATATCGTTATTCTATTTAATGTTCTAAAACACCTGGAAACAAACTGGACAATTGACCCTTTAAATTTACAATTTACCCTGTTTTTACTGAAAGACCCTTCCAAATGTATCATATTTCGATACATAATATTATAATATGCGTTTGTTTGATTTGGGACCCAAAATGTTTTGGTTGCGTTTCTTTTGCAAGTCAGTTTTATCTTGTAATGCAAAATCCTTTGTTTAAGTGGGTGGTTATTTGTCTCAATCGGCATTTATTACCAACATGGTGTATTGTAATATGTAATATGTTTCATGTACCGTTGATATAAGACACTGATTAACAAAAACGTTATGCGAGTCTATTTTTTCTTTTGTTAAACAAGGATACCTCCTATCAATAATGTGGTCATTTTAAGTAAGAATAGTATTGTAACCTTATTATCATTATCGTCATAACAATTCTCGTATTTATTTCACTAAGTCAAATATTAGTAAAAAATATTTACCAGTTGCTACGAAGGTGGAGATCGCGTCTGGCTTCATCTTGAATTCAAACAGTGCTTTGCATGATACTGGGTCAAAGCGGACACACTTAATTAAGCCATGGCCAATATCACAACAAAGTATCACTACTCTGTAAAGGAAAGTTCTTATTACTGGAATACTTTAAGATGTGTTACAATAACATTATACTGTATATATTATATATATATCGAATAATAACATAGTTAAAATCACCACTTTGTTTTACTCAAAGATAACGTCTGTGGTATAATGTATTCATCTACAAGAACATAGTGTAATGAACGAATAAAATTTGATTTTGAATTTTTTGTCTGCAGAATACATACTTCTGTTTGCGATCCACAGCCATCGCTGGTGTACATTGTAATTTAAACTTGCAAGGTAGATCTTGGAATGTCCTTGTGGTTACGTGTAATGACGATCTGTCATCAAGGAAAACAAGCAACTCTCTATTGAAAATGTGAAGATCCGCAGTCTCAACTGTAAAAATACAGGTTATATTTTGTACATTATAAGACCATTAAGGATGTTCGCTAATCAAATTTATAGTTTTAAACTTTTTGTCTAACTTATATTTTTTAAAAGATCAAAGTATATGATTGAAAAATCAGCATTAAAAAATAGGGTGTAGTGTGGTTTTTTTCGAGATATGACGCCTGTAAGATAGTGGGGTGAAGTACAATTTTAACATGGGAGTCTATGGGAAAATGAGAAAAAAAATGCTAAAAACTTTCAAATACTACATTTCTTGTATTAATTTTTTTTTCTTTTTTTGATATGTTACAAAGCTCATGTTCCCCTATATAAAACATATATATGGTAGTGTGGGTTTTTTAAAGTTTTGACACAAAATGTACATGAAAATCCCCCATTTTAATCAAATTTAGGCCATTTATACTGTTTAAGCACTTTATCTCTACCTCTATCTCTATGTTTATCTCTACCTCTATCTTTATCTCTACCTCTACCTCTATCTATGTCTCTGTCTTTATATCTACCTCTATCTTTATCTCTACCTCTATCTATGTCTCTATCTCTATCTTTATCTCTACCTCTATCTTTATATCTACCTATATCTATGTCTCTATCTCTATCTTTATCTCTACCTCTATCTATGTCTCTACCTCTATCTATGTCTCTGTCTTTATCTCTACCTCTATCTTTATTTCTACCTCTATCTATGTCTCTATCTCTATCTTTATCTCTACCTCTATCTTTATCTCTACCTCTATCTATGTCTCTATCTTTATCTCTACCTCTATCTTTATCTCTACCTCTATCTATGTATCTGTCGTTATCTCTACCTCTATCTATGTCTCTACCTCTATGTCTCAATCTTTATCTCTACCTCTATCTCTACCTCTTTCTTTATCTCTACCTCTATCTTTATCTCTACCTCTACTATCTATGTCTCTGTCTTTATCTCTACCTCTATCTTTATCTCTATCTTTATCTCTACCTCTATCTTTATCTATATCTCTATCTTTATCTCTACCTCTATCTTTATCTCTAACTCTATCTTTATATCTGCCTCTATCTATGTCTCTGTCTTTTATCACTTTATCTCTGTAAACGTACCTTCTATATGTTTATCTACCATATCAAAGAGAAAAAATACATTTATCTTGAAATATATATTTTCAATAACGAAAAAACGTCGCATAAATCGCATAAATTAAGTGCATTGAATGGGTATAACAGAAAATGCAGAAACCAAGTTTGACGCACTTGGCAATTTATATCTATCTGTATCAGCTTACAACTTCATTTTGTGCATCATTCTCAAGTTAGTTTTCAGTTAATCCATACCCATGTCCCAAATCTAACTGTCCCGCCGTTCATCTTTATTTATTTCCCTCCGTCTCTCCCCCTCTGTTTCTTCCCTCATCTTCCATATTACAGTCTTTAATATCAAGTGTTTTCTTCATGTTTAACCTCATCACTTCAATGAGCTGTCAACACTGTAAATATGTTGATTTAACATGTGTTACATAATATTTTATTATGTTAACTAATTAATAACGTAAAACACACATTACTTTTTCTTTTAAAGTCTTCTCTCTTGCTTAAAACTTTCTTTCTTGTCAGCATGTTCAACTGCATGTACACATCTCCTGTGCCTGCCTCCATTGCAAAGACACAGGTAGGGTATCGGTTACACTGCCTCTTCCTTGTGATAAAGTCGTATGCACAGATCTTCCTCGGTGTTGACCACACAACCGTCCTTTTCGATACTCTGTTCTCTATCATTTCAATAGAAATATATGTATTTTGATCAATTTTAAGAATGATTTTTGTATTTTAGGTATATTGACTAATGTTCATTGGCAGTGTTGGTGAAAAAGAGTTTTCGATCAAAAGTGTTTGCACAGCTATGCTTATTTGTCTGTATACAGTAAAGAAACAATAGTCCTAAAATCACTGTACCTTTTCTTTCACTTTGTATTTTCATGCCAAGGGTAATGCATGTCTTGAGTCCTCTTCTCGTGATGATGGATTTTTGTTGTCTTTCACAAAAATGTGGACCAGATTGAAACTGTAACAAATAGTGTCGATGAAAAGTTGTCAATGTGCTATTGTTCAAAACATGTATCTGTCTTCGGGAAACATACATACTCTGTTAATTTGTATGATATTTAAATTTGAGGAACAAAATGCACAGTTGAACCGACTTATGGCATTTTGACCATTAATCTTATTAGGAACCCAAAGATGCAATGATGAAGAGTTACAATAATTCATCAAATGCACATTTATTTTTCGGTTTTTGCGGGTCACACATAATAGAATCAAATTACTATAAGTAAATTGAACAAATATTTGAGGACACATTCGTTTTCATTTAATGTAATTGTGATAAGTTAGGGAATGTTGAAGCAATCATATATAAAAAAGCTGTCAATCAATCTCAAACATACACCTGGACGTAAGTAAACCAAACCGTTCATGTAAAGGTTAGATGGGACCGACGGGCTAGTAAACTGACCAAATAAAACCTACACGTGTACCTATGTTAATGGTGTTTACTTTGAGATGCAATTCTTGATATAGCAAGTCTTGTGAACGCGAAACAACTGAATCAAATAACTTTTCAATTCTCAACATAAATACCTATCGTTTGTCTGCTGAATGTACAAGATCAAATGTAAATGCCATTTGTCAAAAACAGTTGTCCTCGTTCATCAGTTTCACACATCAAATCACCTATGTCTTGTTGACTTATCACTATCTCACATCAAATCACCTATGTCTTGTTGACTTATCACTATCTCACATCAAATCACCTATGTCTTGTTGACTTATCACTGTCCCACATCAAATCACCTATGTCTTGTTGACTTATCACTATCTCACATCAAATCACCTATGTCTTGTTGACTTATCACTATCTCACATCATATCACCTATGTCTTGTTGACTTATCACTATCTCACATCAAATGACCTATGTCTTGTTGACTTATCACTGTCCCACATCAAATCACCTATGTCTTGTTGACTTATCACTATCTCACATCAAATCACCTATGTCTTGTTGACTTATCACTATCTCACATCAAATCACCTATGTCTTGTTGACTTATCACTATCTCACATCAAATCACCTATGTCTTGTTGACTTATCACTATCTCACATCAAATCACCTATGTCTTGTTGACTTATCACTATCTCACATCAAATCACCTATGTCTTGTTGACTTATCACTATTTCACATCAAATCACCTATGTCTTGTTGACTTATCACTATCTCACATCAAATCACCTATGTCTTGTTGACGTATCACTATCTCACATCAAATCACCTATGTCTTGTTGACTTATCACTATCTCACATCAAATCACCTATGTCTTGTTGACTTATCACTATCTCACATCAAATCACCTATGTCTTGTTGACTTATCACTATCTCACATCAAATCACCTATGTCTTGTTGACTTATCACTATTTCACATCAAATCACCTATGTCTTGTTGACTTATCACTATCTCACATCAAATCACCTATGTCTTGTTGACGTATCACTATCTCACATCAAATCACCTGTGTCTTGTTGACTTATCACTATCCCACATCAAATCACCTATGTCTTGTTGACTTATCACTATCCCACATCAAATCACCTATGTCTTGTTGACTTATCACTGTCCCACATCAAATCACCTATGTCTTGTTGACTTATCACTGTCCCACATCAAATCACCTATGTCTTGTTGATTTATCACTGTCTCACATTAAATCATATTTGCCCAGTTTTGTAATCACTTTCACATATCAACTCATATTTTACTACTTCACTAAATTCAGTGTCACACATTAATATGTTTACAACAAAAAAATACAAATATATTGCATTATTTAGAATAATTTAGAGTTCACTCTGTTCACAAAACACACAGAAGGGTCATTACAATACAAAGTGACCACCGGATTTTCTCAGCAGGCAAAGTTTACTGAATTTGAAATGTTCATACTTTGAGTGTTTGATGGTTGATAAAGACTTCACTTCAAATTCTCAAAAACATTAACTAACTAAAGCTGTCATCTGTTCACTTGAAGGAATGACATTGTTCTAAATACAATAGCCAATGTTTCAATATTTTAGTATTGATATCACAGCAATTTCTATAACAGCAAAAGTAGTGAGTATTCAAAAGAAAATATCCCCTAAAGGGGGTGACACTCATTTCAATTAGTGTTTCATTGTATCCGTTGCTAGTCCTATTTTGACACATTGTCATATCGGAGCAGACGGCGTTCAATGGCACAAGCAAGGTGTACAGACATGAATTACAACATATATTCTCACCTCAAAAGTGCGAACCGACATGCTGTTCTTCTTTGATTTGCTGCCAGCCGTATGCGATGTCATAAAGAACCCACACTTCATCTCGTCAACATTGTAAAGTATCCGAGAACATGATCCATAATTAGTACAGCCAAGCTTGCATCCAAGAATCCCTATTAAACTCTCTGACACTATAGTATTACCTTCCAATGCAAAGACGTCGACAAAGCTGAAAACATTGAGGACATAGGCCACTACAAGGTGACGTATTGACACCATGATATTAACTTCACACTGCTAATATAAAACTTTATTTGAAACATTGGAAGACTCTAAAAGTTATCTCTTTACCTGTAAATTATCGATAGTTGTATAGGACGTAAATTGTTTGATAATAAGCAACACATTACATTTTTCATTATCTTATATGAGTCGATTCTCTAAAAGTTTGAACGTTAAAATGAAAAAAATTGGACACTTATCTCGCAATTATCTTACCATTAAATTGCCATTTACTTGAGGAAGCTTTAAATGATTTTATGTATATGTTTCACACCATTTACTTGTTAGGGATTCATTAACCATTGAACATTTTGAACATATGAAAGGAAACATTACGTCTTTTTAATATTCTCGTTTGCACATCTTTAAAAACTGGTCTCAACTTAATATTTCTAGTAAAATAACACGGTAGCTAGATTATAACGTTGTTATATCTGGGATTACACTATCTGCCATAGTAAACTACCGGGCAAAAGAAAGTACTCACCTCAGTTTATTTTATCATATGTATGATTTTCAATCGCAAATATCTCAAGTTTTCGATGTCATAATCCAAAACTGATAAGTACAGGTGTTTAGTTAGCAGTCAAAGAATACTTCTACATGTTTTTTAATTATTTGTTTTAAAATGAAATTTTAAGTTTAATTTTGTTTTTAAATTATTGTTGATGATACACAACTGTTCATCGACATATAAGACATAGCCTATGTGAAAATAAATAAATGTGCCTGATTCTGCACACATTTAAAACATCTTAAACAGGGCAGGGGTCATGTTGGTGAAAATTTCATTCTTAACCCTGTCTTCATTACAAAAAGATATTTGAACTAAAATTTAACCTCAGTCACCAACAAAGTCATTCAAACTACTGCAGATAAGTATTATTGTATCGTGTCATAGTCAAATACATCTGACTTATCTGCGTGCCAGTACAATCGGTCGTGGTTCTGTCAGAAAGCAATTTTGTTTATGATGATGCTTACTCATCATAAACATTGCATGATTGTGGACCTTTTTTTATTTATCATCAGTTTCCCGTAATCATTAACGTTAAAAGAGAAAATAGTTATTATCTTTGCAATATGGTTTCATTTACAGTATTTCTAAACGGTCCGTTAAATGTTGTTACAATACGTTTTAAGCATCATTACCCTCGTTAAGGATTTATAAATTACCATAAAAGAATATTTTTAACTATTAAGGAAACAAGTTAAAAGATTTAGGGAATAAATCAATTTGTAACTATAGTCTACTGTAGGGGTAAGACATACAAGTATTACACCACATAAACAAAGATTCTGAAATTAAAATAATCCTTTCATACTCTGTGGTTCATGGATATCTTGTCTCAACTGAATATTTTCTAGTCTGATAATATGAGGGTAGTCCGGGATATTTGTATATAAATTCAGACTTTGCAATTTAAGCGATATGCTGCTTTTTGATTGGACTAAACAAGGTCACATGACCGCTATATACCTCGGTAAACAAAGGACTGACGTTTAAATAAAATAAATTACAGCAAATGAAGGATACACAAAACCATGCCGGAACTATTTTCACGGGGATTTCCCAGTATCGTGAGTCTGGACCTATCACATCCTTGAGAGTTGTCACTTCACCCTAGATCTCACTTCTGATAATAAATGACCTCAGTGACTCCTACGAATATAATACATTTTAAACGTATTTCTTTTTGTAGCATTGTAAAGCAGCTGTTTTCGATCCTGTTTGGTATTCCAGCAAAGTTCTTCCATTAGGCTATAACGCCAGTTTCGAGTACCCAAACCTAATGTCAAAAGCGGCCCGTTAAATGTTGGCATAAACAAGTCTAAATACGAAATATTATTTTCATGACAGTTCATAAGAAGGCCTATGCGAGAGCTCTATGTTCAATGATCTGACTTCTAATAGGCTAAAGTTAACTGTTTCAAGTCCATGTCTATCAAAGTGGGTTCACACGTGCGACTGTTTCAAGGCCGCCAAAATATTATCGCACATTTTGATGTACTGTTCGAACGCATGTTTGAAAAATTAAATCTGATTATGACGATGTTAAACATCAGTGGGCCAACACATGATTCAATATTTCATGGGGGGGGGGGGGGGGGGGGGGGGGACCTTCAATAAATGTAATTTTACATTAGATGCAGCCAATGCGAAACCACTTCCCTAAGTTACTTGACGACCAGTCAACGAGTGCGCATGCGCAAGATGGCGGACGTGTCTTTTCGGCGGAGCCAAGATTTCTGAAGAAAATTTATCTTTTCCATGTCTACTTGAACCAAAACAGGAATTTATTGTGTCTATCGGTCTCATAATCATATATAGCACATTTTCATACCAAAATGTCGCCATTCTAACTATATAGCACACGGTTCTGGCCCTTCGCTTACTTTGACCACGCACCCCATACAGTCGCAATGTTGGCTACACTGTTTTTGCGATGCTTCATCGGTCTAAATTACAGACTATGTGTGTACCCAACAGTCTCCATATCTACAATAGGCTTTAACACATCATCATCAATAACGTTTAAACGTTGTACCAGTGTGTCATCTCCAAAACCTTGTTCAAATTTGATGCAATATACATTACTTCTCTGTGGTGATATCCAAGTAAATCCCGGCCCAAAGAATGCTAGTGTCTATCCTTGTGCATCATGTGACCTCCAAGTGGGTTGGTCATGTGATGGAGTATGTTGTGATGATTGTAACATGTGGCACCATAAGACTTGTATAGAGTTATGCACCCAAGATTACCAACTCTTGAACCGATCAAATGTTCAGTGGATTTGTTGTCTGTGTGAAAGCATTAACATCCAATCATTCACCTTCCACAGCTATGTCTTTGATGATAACTTCTATGCACCCCTATCAGACATTGATGACTCAATTGATTCGATAAACTCTGCATTCAGCCCCATGGCCACAAGTAGCCCCAGGCATGAACAGTAGAAAAACATACACCTACACCTAGTCCCACATTTAACCATCATATCAGGGATAAATCCAATCACATCAGAAAGGAAAAACAAACACCTAAGACAAGGAATAACCAATCTAACCATTCATCAGACTCATCATGCCCATACCAGCTAAATACTATAGGTGGCAACATCAGATTACTTACAGTGAACTGCCGTAGCATAGTAAACAATGCTAGCGAGCTCAAGGCCTGTATAAACTATACTAAACCCACCATAGTATGCGGAACAGAAGCATGGCTTAGATCGGACATTAAGTCTTGTGAAGTTTTCCCGGAGGATTATGTAGCTTATAGAAAGGACAGATCTGCTCTAGGAGGCGGTGTATTCATTCTAGCCCATAAAGATCTAGCTGTTGAGAGCCTTACTTTCATGGACACTGGCTGTGAACTTATATGGATTAAAGTCTCCCTGCAAGGAAATAAAACCCTAGCCATTGGATCATTTTATATGCATCATAGAAACATAAATGATCTGGAACAATTACATAAATCAATATTATTAGTACCTAAAAATACAAAGACTGTTATTCTAACAGGTGACTTTATGGAAAGATGCTATAATAATAAAAAAAAAAACACAAGCCCAAGATCGGGACATTCAACATTTCCTATTGAATAACATGTGTAAAAACGAATTTGTACAAGTTCACGATGAGCCAACAAGAGAAATAACTTATTGGACCTAGTATTTACATCAAATCCAACTCTTATAAAATCAACATGTAATATTCCAGGAATATCAGATCATGACATTATTGTCACAGACATGTTAATCTCACCATTGAGATCACGAGAAAAACCAAGGAAGTGCTATAAATTCAGTAAAGCTGACTGGGATGGTATCAGACATGAAATTACTACTTTATCCAATAACATGTGTTCCCTTTATAGTAAAGGGACCTCTGTAGAAGAACTCTGGTCTCTTTTTAAAGGCTGTATATTTAATACACTTGACAAGTTTGTCCCATCTCGGGCTATGAGTAAGTAAGAACCCTTTACCATGGATAAACACTAGTATCAGACGTCTACTAAGACGTAAAGCAAGAGTGTATCGCCAAGCCAAAAAAACTAAGAACTGGTCAACCTATAAACTCGGCCAAAAGGAGTGTAAACGCCAGCTGAGACAAGCAGAGTGGTCATACATAAATAACACAATCATAACAGGACTAGAAGAAAATAATTCTAAACCCTTCTGGAAATATGTTAAATCCAGGAAACAAGATAACATTGGTGTATCACCACTTAAGGAACATGGAACACTTTACAGTGGTAGTACCGACAAGGCAAATGTGCTCATCAGACAGTTCAGCTCAGTTTTCACAAGAGGAACCAGAAACGATTTGCCTGAAATGAAACATAAAATTAAGGAAAGTATACCTTCGATAGGCGAAAAGGGAGTGTATAGACTATTAGCTAAACTAAATATAGCAAAAGCCCCAGGGCCGGACGGTATTCCTACTAGGATCCTGAAGGACTGTGCTAAGGAACTTGCCCCTGGCATTACTAAGTTATTCCAACTATCTGTGGACTTCCGAAGGATTGGGTTAATGCCAATATAGCCCCTGTGTATAAGAAAGGTGATAAGCACTTAGCAGAAAACTATCGCCCTGTGTCTTTAACATCAATTATCTATAAAACACTAGAACATATTGTATGCAGTCACTTAATATCTCACTGGGAAAATCATAATGTTCTCACCAATCTAAATCACGGATTCAGAGCTGGATATTCATGTGAAACCCAATTAACTGTAACGGTTGAAGATCTCATGAAATCTTATGACCAAGGGAAACAGACTGATGTTGCAATACTTGACTTTTCTAAAGCCTTCGATCAGTTCCCCATGATAGACTGTTGTATGAACTTCGTAATTATGGAATCAGAGGCCAGCTTCATTCATGGATTAAATCCTTCTTAACTGCAAGACACATGAGAGTTGTGCTTGATGGTGACTTTTCTTCCATGGAACCAGTACTATCAGGTGTCCCACAGGGCACAGTGCTTGGACCTTTACTCTTTTTGTGCCAAATAAATGATCTGCCTGACAGAGTGTCCTCACAGGTTTGATTATTTGCTGATGACTGTTTATTATATAGACAAATCAAATCATATAACGACCATAATCTTTTACAAGAAGATCTACGTAGCCTTGAACAGTGGGCGAGAGACTTGGGTATGAAATTCATTGCAAAGAAATGTTACATTATGTCAGTGCGGAATAAATCTCATCATTACTACACGCTGAATGATCATATAATCCAACAGGTTGCTACTAACCCCTATCTTGGAATACAGTTATCAGAGGACATGAAGTGGTCGTATCATATCAACAAACTCTACAAGAAAGCAAACTACACGATGGGCTTTTTAAGTCGTAACCTACGTCACTGTCCAATGAACTGTAGACGTATCGCATATATATCGCTAATATGATCTACACTGGAATATAGTGCCAGCGTCTGGGATCCCTTCCTGCAACAAGATATAGATAAACTTGAACGATTACAACACTGCGCAGCGAGATTCATAACAGGGGATTATAAATCAAGAACAGTTGGATGTGTTTCAAATATGATCAGGGAACTACAACTCCCCAGCCTCCAGGAACGGAGAAAGCAATTACGACTGACACTCTTACAAGGTGAGCGAGGGGCTAGTGCCAGCTATACCCTCGGACAAGTATCTTACACCGGCTCGTCCCAAGCGACGCATCAAATCCATACAATTCAGGGATTGTGTGACAACTAATATTGTGGACAGACATAACCAGAACCATGATAAGTGCTTTAAAGTGAAACCGGTAAAAACAGACCAATATAGAAATTCCTTCTTCAATAGGACAGTAGTTGACTGGAACCAACTGGACAGTGATCTTGTGCATGCGCGGTCAGTGGAGGCCTTACCGTCTGCCCTACAAGCCCGCTACTAATTCGCCGTAGCGCACTCCTCTCCCTGCGCTCTTATAGTCGGAATCGACTCCTGCGCAGTATCTCAACAGAAACAGAAATGTCATGTTCATCAGCTGAGCTGGTGACCTCGCCTTGCAGTCAAATCTGCATATTGAATCAATGCGCTAGTTAGGTCGAATTGATGACAACTACTGTTTTCTGTTGCATTTAAAATCAAACTTAATATTCATTCTTTTATTATAAGAATATTGTTGTTGCCAGTAATATAAAATAAAAAGTTTTAAAATTCATAATTGTGTCTTTTATTCCTTGTTTTGTTGGGGACTATTTTATGCATGCGCTTGTATCCGGAAGAGATCCGCCAGTGTGTGATTGGTATCTAGGTCAGTGCCACAGGTAAGTTATCTTTGCAGTGAGTTTTATTTCCTAAATTTCAAAGTCTGAATTTATAAGAAATGAATGTCACAATGTGTTTGTCCACGCAATTATAACCTGTTTGAAAGTGAAATTTAAACTTTTGAATAACCGGCTGCGCAGGCTACGCCAGTTATTCAAGTTTAAATTTCACGAAACTGAACTGGGGTGGGTGATGGGGAGGTTTATCGTTATTAATAAGGTAAATATATACAGGGAAGACTGTTACTCATACTCAAAGTACATGTACATTACACGTTAGTTAGATGTATACCAATACCAATAGTCTACATTGACTTCTAGTAAGATGTTTTAGAATGTTACTTTGAGACGGGTAAACTTCGGGTTATCCTGCAATCATATTGGAAAGGAAAGATGTCTGTTCACAATGGGTATGAAAATAACTGTTCTTCAAAGAGAACAAAATCGACTTTTAACATTGGTATGGATCGTATCAAACAATATTGACAACTTTGACATCAATTTTTGAATTAAATTAAATTAATTAAATAAATAAACTGCTTTTAGGATTTTCTAATATTGCAAATTGTGTAATTATGAATACTTACTTCTAGTTGAAACTATTCATAAAGAGCGTATTATAATACACTAAGTAAAATTAGTGTTGCACCCCAGTTGTCAGTTTCAGATAGGCCGTGTAGCCACATAGCCTTGTAGCCTTAGTGTACACTTTCAGTAACAGTGTTTGTCATGTACTTTAGAAACTTAAATAACTGTGTAGAAATATGATAATTAAGTCATTGTATTATAAATAGAGAATACTACACGAGGTCTCAATAGATAGGAATTATACAAAACGAGTGTTGTTCCGACGATAATAGAGCTTAATCTTTCCGAGCGAAAGCGAGTTCAGATATCGTATAATTCGTATCTAATGAGACCGAGTGTGGTATTTTATACGCGGATTCGTCAGACCGCTTAATTTTATTAATTGGGATCAGGGAAACAATCCTACAAAACCCAAACCGGTTTCAATAACCGAGTGTGTAATAATTGATGAAAACTGTCCGTAACGCTTATTTGCATCTCCTACTGCGTATACCTACGAAGAAATAATGTACAACTAGTTCATGAAATATAGTTGAATAAATCAAAAGTGGACTGTAAAAATTGCCAAAAAGGTTCATACAAATGAACTGTATTTGTTATGTTGTGTTGTGCAAGTTATTTTTTTCAATGTAAACAATCAAATTAATTTTATAGTCAACTCGCTCCGCTCGCAGTCGGTCGGCTCGCCAAGCTGAAGAGTCAAGGCTGTTAGTGGCATTGAGACTAGCTTTTGTGACGGAATACCATTAGTCGCATGCGTATTACCACCTCCAAGAATTATATCTACAGAATCTAAAAATTACAATCTACAGAAATAATGAAGCACAGTGACATGGTTTTTAGTTCGCATGCGTAATGACTGTGTTCGTGGCCTACGAAACTTTTGAGAGAACAGTCGGGCAGTGACGGTGTCAACTCGTGATCGGCATGATGTCAACATCGAAAGGCAAGGTAAACGCAGAGTGAATGTGTTTCACTTTGGCTATAATTTGCAAATTGACTATTGCAAACTGTAATTCATTCGGTTCTTGGTGATGGTTACATGATGTTTGCAATTGACATTCGCCGCACTGTCTGGCAATCCTTTGACAGCGACAACGAATGTGAGATGTGTCTGGATTTTCATACAACCCTTTGCATACTGGTCAAATCACAGGAACACGATATCCTAAGTAAAACGTAGGTAGAACGTAGGTAAAACAAACCTACCCCCTATATAGCATAGATTAAAGGAGCGCGGGAAGCCATATTGTCGATCTAAGGGCCCATTCAATATTAGGTCAAAAATTACGCTAAAAAATGGTGACATTCCCAAATGAACGTACGTACCTATCACCTATACATTTCACCGCAAAACCCGACTGATTTCCAGCATATGTCACCCATATGATAAGTTTAATAGCTCTTCAAACACGAAAATCGACCACAAAAAACTCTCCCGTGAACGTTAGTCCGCAGTCTATACCCATTCGAACGATCTGATATGGATTAGGATATCGAGTTCCTGTAGGTCAAATGTAGAACTTTCTAAAGCATTGAAAAACTATGTTGACGTATCTATCTAGCATATAAAGTGGTGAACATGACCCCTTCTTAGAGGTCATTGATTATTCAATCAAATCTTTGGTATTTGGTATTTGGAGTCACGTTGTTACAACACAGGTCAACGTAATACGACACACGTGTGACGTACGAGATTAGTATGTTATTAGTTGTACATTCACCACGTGTGTAATAATTGTGAAATATAGAATTTGTTCATGATAAAGAGATATATTTTGTATTTTATAATCTAATTTAAGGGGAAACGGTTGTGCATATTGAGCAACAGTTATCTCCCTTGTAACTTAAATTTACAATTTCTCAAGGATATTACTCAAGTTAGCCTGGTTACATATGATTCTTTGGGGTTAATTGTGTTGTTAAATAATATTTCTATCATACAGTAATTTTTTTTTCAAGCAAAATCTTGAGATTAATTGACATAAATTTTAATGTTATATTATTCACATACTCTAGTTGATAACTCACCGTAGCCATTGAGTCTCTCTCAATTAATCACTCGACCAATATTACACAGTTAAAATGAATTGATGAGTTACCTCCCTACACCCTCGTTCCTCGCTAGGAGTCTACCCCAGTGACGTAACTTCTTTCTTTGTCGCGAGCAAGAATGGACGTCCATTTTGCTAGCTCTCAGAGTTTGTGGTATTTGATTAAATACCCTCGACTGAGGTTTTCTAGTTCTCTTTTGAGTGTTTTGAGTGTAGTGATGTATATTGGACGCTCTTCTTCCGCTGCATGTGTATGGAGAGAGGTTTTTTTTTTCCTTCTACAGTGTGCATCTCCACTGTAGCGGGTTATCTAGGTCAGCGCTTTTCGGTTCCCTGACTGGGGAGTTGTTTATTTCAACTCATACGGCATGTGCAGACTTGCTTGGCACGTGATCAGAGGTGTGTCGTCTGACTGTCTCTTGTTTGCTCAGTCTGTCCACTTGTTCAGCTTTCCTCCGACAGCAATTTGAAACGACACCTTGGAGATGTTGGCATTCGTCGTCTGACAGAAAGGCAGGCAGACGGAGGGTTTCAAGATGACGCCTCCTAGTGTTGTGCCTTCGCCTGTCGGATAGGTGGAGGGAGTGTTTCGAAACCACGCTGTCTCGCGTTTGATTAGACTAATTCCCCGTACCGGAGCGGACGGAGCGAGTCGTAACGACGCTCACTTGATTCGTCGTTTGTCCGTGACGATGCTAGTTTTTCAGTAGACATCCGCCCTCGGGTCGGACGGAGCGTTCGGTACTGTATTGATCGCTATACTGGGTGGACGCGTCTCCACTTGGACTTAGGCTTTTACCTAGTATTCGACTACCTCTCAGTTGGTTGTCAGGCGTTGTCTTCCGACTTAGCCTGTACTAATGCGTGTTGGTTCATTTGATTGCCTGCGTGTTCGTGCATGCGTCACCGGACCGGCTGCATGTTAGTGATGACACTTCTCTCCCGGGTTGGTTATCGTTTGAATGTCGTAGATGGCTAACTCGGAGTTTTGTGGACGGTGTTGAATAAGGAAGTCATCCTTGTATGACCCTCACGCCTACTGCCGCACAAGTGTGGGGAGGATAACGGCTGCACGGAGTGGCGCCGAGAGTTACGTATCTCTCGTAAGAGCGAAGAGACCGTGTCCATCTCTCCACCCAACTCTGGTGGTTTTAGGCTTTAGTCACCTAACGGACAGGGGCAATTAGACATTCGAGCCTTAGGCGTCGTATAGTCACTTAGTCGTGTTTTTCGGTGGCACTGACTTCGTCTGTACTAGTGCTTCGTTATCTGACGTCGTCTGCTGACGGCGTCATGTGGTTGATTGCCCGTGCGTGCACTCATCGCCTAACCTGTGAGAGTGGTACCAGAGAGAACCATATGGAAGAAAGAAAGGGGAGACAGAGGCCAACAGAGAAAAGAGTCAGGATGGAAGAGAAGAGAAAGAGAAGACAGTGATAGAGAGATGCGAGACTTAGAGGAATATTAAGGTGAGCCAGAGGATCAAAGAAAAAGTAACTTCATGCTCCTTTTTGTTGTCCCCCGCCGCCGCGAAGCACGGAGCGTGGGATATAGTATCCATCTCCGTACATACGTCTGAACCGTTTCTTGTTACCACGATATCTCATGCACCGCTGGACCAAGACTCTTCAAATTTGGTACCAGTCTTCATTAGGGGAATACGCAGACACCTTGACCTTGACCTCATTTTGAAATATCAATACGAGATTTTGATCACTTTTTCAAATGTTCTTAGCTTGATAAAAATGGGATCAAACATGTAATGGTCATTACTCGGTACACGCTGTGTGTCCATCCTTTTAGCTCATTTTTTAATTGCGGCGGGGGACATGGTCACGTTTGTGACAATTACTTGTTTTATTTATATTCATTCTAAAACATGTCGTCACAAATTGTTTGAACAAAAGTGACCTCGACATGGTCCCTGAGCTCTGCATTGAAAACTTTAGGTATACTCAATACTGTTCATTGGTCATGGTGTTATTATTGACGAACTGACAGCTGTTATCGCCAAATCAAAAGTCAAAAGAAAAGCCTTTAAAAAGGCAAGCTTGGGGCACCTGGGTAGATGTAGCGGATGGTACATGAGGCGGTGATTTATTAGTAAGAGGTGATTCCAGTTGAATATGGTGCTGGATGGACTGGCGGTATGTCCGACAATGTATGATGAAAGGGTTGAGAGATGAACATACAATTAACTTTAGAAAGTAAGTATTGCGTGAGAAAAAAACTGAAGTAATTATATTTGCCAATTTTTTATAGTCTATTGAGACATTAATGTCTGTCATTTTCGGTTTATATAGCTAATTTTACATCGGAACCTTCCACAACTGTAAGAAACCTAATCATATTTAATTTCACTTTTACGAAACAAAGGCAAATTTAATTTCAAATTGTCAAGAGTTACATAACTTGCATAACTTTATTATTATATTTTGAGTTTGTTTTGACATTACGAAGGTGGGCTTTAAGACCTATTCATGTAGCATCTAAACAGGGCACGTCAGCTTGCATACACGTTTATTACCTGAGATCAGTTTTACTCACTCATTCTCAATGAAAGTACACAATTAGATATATGCATTTTACAAAATTCGAAACAAGTGTATCGGCGTATATACAGTTAGATGTCAGCATCCCTCACACTAGCTTCAATAAACATGTTATTTATTCCATAACACTTTTTTTCAAATTAATACAACGAAACCTGGATTTACATTATATTAGCTTGCAATGCATTGTTTTAAAAAACCAGTATTATTTTAATATAAATCAGTTCGTCAAAGTATGTAGTTGTCAAAGGCATAGAAAATATAATTATATAAATATCAAGGATAGCGTTTGTAATCCCATTTGTAAGTCTGCCGGTTTCCTAATTTTCGGCGGTGTACGGCGGGTGGGGTGGCAGACCCAAATCAAGCATAGCTAGTAAAACTCTTAACCATACGGAACGTAGTTTCCGATTCTGGAATGCAAAATAATGTACTAAACTAATATAAAAGCGCCCTGTTTCGTGTGACATTTCTGTCAATATGACAAATATTGATTAGCAAAATCGATTGATTGTGCCAATTATTTCTGATTACCCCCCAATATCACGTGGTTCATAATTTGCTACAGCTTTGTTCATTGGTCACTAGACAAAAAAATACAAAGACAACGCATATCATTGGCTGAAGGTTCTATTTGAAAATTCCAACAGTATATAGAGAGAAATTCAACTTATTACTGATTTGGGCGTCTGCGCCCCAAGCAATAACCTGAATAGTTAAACTGTCTTTAAACCACTCAGTTTCTTCAGGGTCATCAAGGAGAATTTGGTAAGTTGTAGAAAATCTAACTCCAAAGCGATTCTTGGCAATTTTATCGTTTTCAGAAATTCTCCATTGGAATCAAACTTTTTGATTTTTCTGAAACAAATGATAAAGATTTCCATTGTATTACGTATTGTTATATAATAATACTCTACATACATGTAATTATATATTACTAGTATATTTCGATCACGGTCATTTATTAATTTACTGATCATAGGCATTAAATGACAGAATGAAATGTTCATTCCTATGCTGATGCACAAAGCATACTATTAAAATAGTTTGACATCCTGTGGATTATTCAACTTCAATTAAAAAATATAACTCGCTCAAGTCTCAAACACTGGCTAATTGCGGCATTTATATATTTTTCTCTTCTGGTGAAGCAGCGTGCACAATCAAGGTGCAGAGTGAAAAGTTGTAGAATATACTGTAATGTGCACAGTCGTGTAATAGAAGTATGGCGTCATACTAAATTACATTAACGTCAAACTTGGTTGCGCTCGTTAGATACCAAATCAACCACTTTGCTTTGAGAGTAATGTACCCCCGTCGTTTGTCCTATTGGTGCACAAATCTTCCTCTTTATAAGCAGTTTATATGTTAGGGTAATTTATGAAATATCAGATCTTATTTTCTAGATCTGCATTTAACACGAGATGAGCTTTGATCAGCTTGAAAATAATACCAAGTCTGAATGCTCTGATTACAATGAATGTAAACTATCAAAGGTTTTACACTGATCAATCAGAAATTAGAAATGGTTAAATAAGTTAAAAGGTCAATGTCATAAGGTAAATGTCAATATGGGCATGGAAAGCCTGTCATTGTCAAAGGCATACACTAAATAGCTGCAAATTATGGTTACGGTTAAAGTTCAAGGAAATTCGTCTGTCATCAAGGTTAGAAGATAATAGCATATGACTTTATTTAAATCATCTTATAACAAGGGAAACATATATAAAGTTTTATGACACACTCAGTCAGAGCCAGGTGCCGAAGTCAAAGGGCATGTTATTGAAAATAATTCCCCGAGTCGCCGGCAAAACGCACATGTGTATCACTAATGTATATCCAAAGCATGTGTAAGGTTTAATAAAGATCGATAAAAACATAGAACCTACACAAGTTCTTCGGGACGGAGGGACGGGACTGAGCCACGATATTAACATCCTTTGGTTTTACCTTAGGGTTAAAAGTGCTATTCTGCGGAAGTACATACAGTTACTATCCTCTATGAATTATATCATAACAAAAAATTACCCACGGCAAATAACACTTAATTTCTCAAATCCTTTGGCTATTCTCAATGCACATCAACATAACAAATGGTTGAAGTTCACATTTCTCAAGACGCACGATACTCCATATTTCCCAAAAGAAAAGTCTTTGTTTAACTGGACAGTAATTAATATCCGAAATAATATTGCTAATGTATTTATATTGATAATGCATGACTATTTTTTATGAGGATGTATTGAGAGAACAGTTGAATGTCGTATCCAAAATTAATATGTTCCTGCTGTCCCATAAACAATATCATTAATTGTTATTTCAAAAAGTAGATTTTTAGAAACTTACCTATAACTGTGTTGCAGAACAAAAATATTGTCATGACTCACAAATATCAATTCACATTCGTTGGCAATTTGTTTGGAGCGTTTACTTTTCACGTTCACCCTTTTCACTGATCTCTGGGAACAGAAGAAGAGATTCCCTCCTGAAACATTTCAAGGATACAATCCTCAGTCATAGCAAATCACCGGGAGCCAAAATTTGGTAATCATGGTAATCAATGCTAGCACTTCTGTAAAAACCTGTGTTCTAACCAATTTACCTTACGTTTTATTATTTATATATTATATATTTATATATATTATTTACTATATTTATACGAGATGGACAGAATGCTATAGTTAACAAGAGTCACCAGAAGATGACATATCCCACCGGTTCCACAAAATTTGTAAAACACATCTTTGACAGATACTTGTGTATCTACAACCGTACTTCAGTTAGTGGGTATTACAGATGCTGAGTTTCAGGTATGTTAAGGGTTTTAGAAGCAGTCAAAATCAACAACAACCAACATCCCTCTCATGTTTCTATGGAAACAGAACAAAATACATTTTTCAGAAAAAACCTGAAAATATTAAAAGGCACCACTTCAGTTAGTGGGTAATACACTTGCAAAGTTTCAGGAAGATATGATGAACGGTTTTGGAGCCTTGCTCCGGAAACGAACCTGTCTCTGACAAAGTCCAAATTCACCAGGTTTCTATGGAAACGAAAAAAAATAAAATTTTAAAAAATCTGAAAATATCAAAAGGCACCACTGCAGTAAATGTGTAATACATATGTGAAGTTTCAGAAAGATATGATAAATGGTTTGACTATATCCCACGGTATTACATACAGGTGGGATAAAAAGGGAAACGGAGAAAGGTGTGAAGGTGTGTAAGGTGTCTATCCATAAATGTCTCCATTCATCCTCAACATACAAAATATTTTGTTTTTATCTTATGTTAGCCTGTGAGGAAGACGGTTATCAAATAGGAAACTCGGAACAAATTATTCTAAATTCAAGAGGAAATGGCTACCGATATATAAATTTCAATGATAGCCTTACGAATAACTCTGCTTAAAACTTTCAGCTCTGACAATCGGTATGTTTTGAACATGACTATGGTTGGACGGGTTTTAATCGTGTTTAAAAGGCGTATAAAAGCGTTTGATCAATTGAATACTTACATTTTAAGTCTAGTCAATATCGAGTCGAACAATTATACATATGATTAAAATGGTAAAGAAAACCTTTTTAGTTGAAAAAAACTCCATAAAAGTATTGCAAGAACATTACTCACACAAACATACCCTTTAAATAGTACAGTGCACATAGACATTTGTTTTGTGCAAATAAAACTACATGTTATTTTAATGGATGGGTGTTTGTATTAATACGGTTCACTGGAAAATGTGTTCAGATGTAATTATCCATTATGATAGAACGCCTATGAAAATACCCACACAATGAATGTTCCACTGCAAAGGCCAACATATCTAGCTATCCAGAATAAAATCGTTGCAATGGCCTTGACAAGGTCTAGAAATGCTTAGATTGTTCAAAGTGTTAATTTAACAAAAAAGACCATGGGTCAAATGAAGTGACTTCATTTGCGAAAAATGGTGCCAAATGACTTTTGTTTTTAGAAATAGTCAACAAGAGGATCCTTTAAAGGGCTACAAGGCCAGAAGATCTCTCCAACGACCCAACTTTACAGCAAAACACAAGTATTTTCGTCGTGGCTGGGTTTTAGGACACCGCTATGTAAGGTTTCAACATCATTTTCACAGACGAGTATCGATTTTAACTTAGTCTTGTTTATGGACGATCGGATGTACACAGATTACAAAAAGAAAGATTCAGATATGACAGTGTAGATGGCGTGGTTGCCGGTGGTGGTGCATCCGTTCTCGTTTTGGGCGAATCAATTACAAATTTTCATCTCTGAACAAACTTTAATTTAGTAACATACCGTCAAGTCCTGGGGAAGTCTTTGCTCCGACTAGTTCTATGGTAACAACTTTCTGTTACAGGTGGACAATGGCCGACCCGAACTTGCAATAGCAATCAACAACAGGCTTTAACCAGGCCTGCTAGAAGTCCTGAAGCCAATTAAGCACACGTGGGACAGAGTGGTTCCTGAACTACGGAATATGGAAACTTTACCACCAAAACAAATAAATAACAAGCAGACAGAGTCGGCCATATCCCCCGCCTTTGGGAAAATTTATAGAAGAATAGTTGTTGAATAACAGTGATTATGAACCTTTTTTCAACTAAACACAACACACAAAATTTCAGCTTCTTAGACAAGTGGTTCTGGAGAAGAATACAAAATGCGAAAAGTTTACAGACGGCTGGACACCGTGCAATACCATAAGCCCATCGGGCTTTCAGGCACATCTACACATGATGATTTTCCACACACCAAGTTTCGTTGAGATATGTCTAATAGTTTTCGAGTTCTGTTCCGGAAACGAAATACTAAGTTACATTTTCATGGAAACGGTAATCAAAAATAACTCGAAGAAGTTGAAAACCCCAAAAGGCACATCTGCACATGATGAATGTTCCACACACCAAGTTTCGTTGAAATATGTCTTATAGTTTTCGAGTTCTGTTTCGGAAACGAAATTCTAAGTTACATTTCCATGGAAACGGTCAAAAAAAATAACTCGAAGAAGTTGAAAACCCCAAAAGGCACATCTACACATGATGATTATTCCACACACCAAGTTTCGTTGAGATATGTCTAATAGTTTTCGAGTTCTGTTCCGGAAACGAAATTCTAAGTTACATTTTCATGGAAACGGTAATCAAAAACAACTCGAAGAAGTTGAAAACCCCAAAAGGCACATCTGCACATGATGAATGTTCCACACACCAAGTTTCGTTGAAATATGTCTTATAGTTTTCGAGTTCTGTTTCGGAAACGAAATTCTAAGTTACATTTCCATGGAAACGGTCAAAAAAAATAACTCGAAGAAGTTGAAAACCCCAAAAGGCACATCTACACATGATGATTATTCCACACACCAAGTTTCGTTGAGATATGTCTAATAGTTTTCGAGTTCTATTCCGGAAACGAAATTCTAAGTTACATTTCCATGGAAACGGTAATCAAAAACAACTCGAAGAAGTTGAAAACCCCAAAAGGCACATCTGCACATGATGAATGTTCCACACACCAAGTTTCGTTGAGATATGTCTTATAGTTTTCGAGTTCTGTTCCTGAAACGAAATTCTAAGTTACATTTCCATGGAAACGGTAAATAAAAATAACTCGAAGAAGTTGAAAACCCCAAAAGGCACATCTACACATGATGATTGTTCCACACACCAAGTTTCGTTGAGATATGTCCTATAGTTTTCGAGTTCTATTCCGGAAACGAAATTCTAAGTTACATTTCCATGGAAACGGTAAAAAAACATAACTAGAAGAAGTTGAAAACCCCAAAAGGCACACCTACACATGATGATTGTTCCACACACCAAGTTTCTTTGAGATACATGTATGTCTTATGGTTTTCGAGTCCTGCTCCGGAAACGAAATTCTAAGTTACATTTCCATGGAAACAGTAAAAAAAAATATCTCAAAGAAGTTGAAAACTCCAAAAGGCACATCTACACATGATGATTGTTCCACACACCAAGTTTCGTTGAAATATGTCTTATAGTTTTCGAGTTCTGCTTCGGAAACAAAATCGGGACGGACGAACGGACGAAGGGACGGACGGAGCCCATTTCAATATCCCCCCCCCCCCCCCCCCCCCCCCACCTTCCCCCCACCTTCATTCCATAAAGACCGTTTTTCTATTACCCGTTCTTGTCTTGCCATCTGGCCTTGTACAGTTGTTCCCAAGCATGTTGGATCATTTGTATTATATTTTCACGTGACCATGACCGTTCGTTGACTTTGCTTACTTCCCATAATCCTCATAAATTCCTTCTTCTTCATGTACTCCTGTCAGTAAAAACTTGCGAGACGCCCTCTATTGCTTTCGTCTCCAATGTCGAGGATCCCACCTGTTTGTTGATGAGAAGCTGTCAAAGTAATCATAATGGCAAGGGATGCTCTGCTTGGCGAACAATGACATGGAAGACAAAGACATCTGCTCATTACCATGTGTGACAGTTGATGATGGAAGTTATACAAGACTTGAACACTATGGGCAAGGGCGCTCATATGTCTAAGGTGGATATTGGGCGTGTTCATTCCGATTGTTGTTGCTTTGATTTCAATGGGCTGATCATTACTATTTCTTTGAACGTGGTGTGGATCAAGTTCTAAAATCTTTGATTATATCTCGCAAGCAGTAGAGTACATTTTAAATATTTACATGGTCTTCATGCTTCACATATTCGAAAAACCGTAGGGAACATGTCAAGGTTTATTGATGTGAGGATCATTTCCTTTTGGAGTATTTGTTCCATGAGTTCTGTATGTGTCTGTTTCTCCCCTTGGTTTGGCATATAGCCGACTCTCATCAGCTGGTAGTCTGCTTGTTATTATGTGAAATTCTTCTTCTTGATAGCTTTCGTGCCAATGACAGTCCTACTTATCCCGCAATCGATACTACAAACACTGTTAACAAAGTGCACCATATATCAACGTTTATCTCTGATCGGACATTAGTGTTATTCTGTAAATTTGTGGTGACTGGGCCCTCATTTGTATCGTACCTCATTCATCTCTCCAAGTCAATGAAGGAACTGCATATATCGGCAAACTGGCAGAATACTTAAATTTGTTCTTATTTATGTTTATATTCTGCATTTGGTAATTCATCTTCTTATACTTCTATCTGTTGGAGCTGACAGATATTCAGTTATATCTAGCTCAGGTTACTATTGGGTCCACAGATCAGTCCATAAAGACTTCATGTTCGCATTGTCTGAAACCGCTAAACCGCCAAATCTACTATAAGACAATTACCCACTTAATAATGGTTCCTTATCCCCAAATGTGAACCAGAGCTAAGGTTCTGATGGTCCACATACCAAATCTCTGAAATCGCTGAGTCCTCTACAAGTTGCACGAGCTGCCGCTGAATTGCAATGAAATCGTTTTTAGTGACGCTTACTTGCAAATAGGTCACCCGCTATGGCAGTCGCGCGGCTAACATTGTGACGTCAACCAAAAACGACTATGAAGTTACGCGCAGATTATGACGGTACGGCAGCACGCGGTGGTATCACACATGTGTGTAAACAACTTATTGTTATCTAATGAGTGATCTCACCACGGTTGAGTAATAATTTAAGTTAGAATAATTTCACAATGAATTTGTTACACTTATTTCAAGGATTCTGAAAAAACTTGAAACCATTTTTCGATTAACACGGATAAAATGTGCCTTCATAACGCCAATCGAACACAAGGTCGGTTCAGCACGTTTTTACAACAGAGCATAACGTTTTGATACAAAATTTGAAATAAATATGTCACGTCATCTCGATAAGTGGAATATGCATTCCTTCTCGGAATGAAACAATTCACTTCAGTCGGAACACTTCATTATAAATAAATTAAAAACATGTTTTTAAAAATATATATATATATATATATTTAAATAAAAGTCATCAAGTTTGTCAATGGTAGCAATATTGAACGTCGCGTGATATGCTTATGGGGGTTAATCCAAAAATCCAGAATCCAGAAAAAAACAAGCCGTGATTGTATGCATGTGAATGCTTGGAGAAACGAAATTAAATCTTTTGCCGTTTTAGTTCAACGATTCCTCAATTTGATTGAGCCATGTAATGTTTCGTACAAGCTGCTGCCTCTCGGCATAAAATATATAAACCATCTTGCCATTATCATCATAGATATTCTTATACTTAACTGAGTCCAAAAATGTTTTTTACCTGATGCTACGACGGTAGATAAAACATCTGCCTTGACCTTGAATTTAGACACTGCTTTGCAAGACACCGGGTCAAACTTCACAAATGTGCTTCTGCCATGGACAGCTACAAAACCTAGTATCATTACTCTGTAAGGGATGTTTCTTATTAACATGACAAATGAATTTATACTTTTTAAGCTTTTGATATGTCGAACCTCTAAAATGAAGTAAGACTATATAGAAGCATCTATGATTTGACCAATGAAATTATGGCATAGGTTCATACAGAAAGCAAATGTGAGAATGCAATTAATCTGCTTGTGAAAACCACATGATTTCTTAAGCTTATTTCATTCTTGCTAAGAATAAATGTGTAATAAATGTTTACGGATGATTCATTACTTAAGTCTGTAAAATAAAGTAAGGTTTTTGGTGTTGTTTGTTATTGCTCCTGTTTTTCAAAACAGATAGCATTAAAGTTTAATTTGTTTCAACATCAACTTGTAGATAAACAATATAACGTAATTGATATCATATAAACAAATTATGGATTACATATTTGGTATAAGAAAATTTATCAAGATTAGTGTTACTTCAGGAAAATAATTTAAGTGATTATTAATTTTGGGAATTATTTGCTGTAAATAACATGCCATTCGGTATACTTTCTTCTTGAAATGGTCATCAAAGTATAAGAATTAAAATAGATTTTGGATTTGTTTCTGATGAAATACATACTTCTGCTTGCGATCCACAGCCATCTTTGATATAAATTTAGATGGTGATGTATACTTGCAAGGTAGATCTTTGAATGATGTTGTGGTCACATGTATTGGCGATATTCCATCATGGAAAACAAGCTTCACTTTATTGAAAACGTGAACTTCCTCAACCACAACTGTAAGAAATCGGTTATAAGTCCATTACTCAATGTATTTACAATGATTTTGCTTCAACAAAAAATCCCTTACTCTCTAAACAGTTACTTTACTGGCATGATAATTGATAAGGCTTATGACAGTTCTGCTTGTTTAAAAAGTATTTACTGTCTCACTGGATCTATTCCTTAAGGATTAATCCTTATTGAGATTGGCGTGTTTATTAGTTCAATATTTGTCCACAAGATTAAACCAAAACTGCTGAAGCAAATGTAACCATACCTTTCATACCAATTGTCGTTAATGTGAAATTGAACTGGAAAGCTTTTGCTAAACCAAATTATCATTGGAAGATGGACTTTCAGCATAATGTCTCTGTTAAATTGAGATTGAAGTTTGTACATTAGCGTTCGGCTCCTGCCTCCCTTCAACAATGAACAAAGTGGCAACTGTCGACTTGTCTCTGTTCTATATATATCTACCTCTGCGAGCGAATTAAAAGTATCTATGTTCATTTGTCCGCCGCTAATGGTTAGCGACATGTTACTGCTTAATTAATAACTTAAAATACATTGTACTATTTATTTTGCAATCTACTCTTGATTAGAACCTTCTGTTTTGCTCCTGAAATACTTTAATTTTAGTGCACATTGCTTACTGGCTTTATTTTAAAGCTTATTTCTTATTGAAGAATTTCTTAAAATTATATAAAAGAAGGGATGTTACTATATTTATTAATAGCACGATTCCAGTTAGTGCAAACACGTCTTTGCTGTTTAACCATTCGCCAAGTCTCGTGGCACTTGTGGCGGCCATTGTTGTAAAGCTGCACTCCGAATAAACCTTTCCTGGTCATTAGTCTTGTTCTTAAAGAAGATAGATAACAAAACAATGCCGAACAAAACAATGTCATGCCATTAGCCCATCGTGCCTTTCAGGCCTAATGACCTAAAAAGCAGTGTAATCTCTTTCCAGCGAGACATATGATTTTACTTTAGGATAGATATTTTTAAATAAATTAAATTAAAACATTATGCCTGTAATATTGCCAAACCAGAGTTTATAAAAAATACTTGGTCTGTCTAGAGCATCAAATGCTGCCTTCACGTCTATGAATGCACAGTAAAGGCGACTTTTATATAATGAGATATATTTATTAATAACCGTATGAAGGATAAATATACTGAGCAAAAAAAGGTTCAGGACCATTTGTTTTTTTTGTTTATTTTGACATTATTTTTCGAAGTTGGAATTTACAATTTTAGCCCCATTCTACCTGCTTCTGGGTCGCATTTCAATCCTGCCGCACCAACAACCCTATGTGAGCTTTGTTGATGAATATCATCAGATTCCATATCAACTGTTTCAGAACCGTTCCATAGGTTTTTAAGACGTTCTTAAGCCGTGATTAATGTACGAAGTGGGCATACACGCCAATGAAGTTGATTTCAATCCAGTTTTAGATGATTACCAAATCCAGTGGTCCGTAACCTATTTTTGCTCAGTATATATTGCCTGATGTTCGAAATCCCTTTCTAAGACCCGCCTGTTCAGGATTAAGGAACTGTTCCTGTTCAGTCCATACAGACTACCTATTACTAATAATGTTGGCAAAAATCTTCCCTGAGACTGTGATTGGTCGATAATTAGATGGTGAACTAGTATTGCCCTTCTTATGCACAGGTAATATCAATCAGGTCAAAAAGGTTCAATCAGATGGATAGCCAAAAAGATTGATAGTAGCCCGAATACAAAACTGAATTAAACAAAAACTGTAGCATATGAATACACTTGTCTTGGGTATATTTAAAGAATTCAATACCAATAGCACTGAAACCCGAGGCCTCGCCAGACTGCATTTCTGAAATGGCATTTATAACTCCTGGAGAGATATTTCCCTTTCTAGTAAATCTTCAATCAATTGTCAATAATTTTTGGCGAATTATTTTTTTATAACTCAGTCATATTTTGAGCATTTTTTGTCCGATCGATTACAGAAAAACTATTCATCTCATCCTTTTCAAAGTTGGCACGTCTCTTATTCACCACTAGGAGAGATGCAGAGGGAAATTAAACACGATTTTGTAATTTTTAAAGATTTTGGCAAATTTTGTATTTTGGACTAAATTTTCTCATGTAACGTTCATTAAAAGCTACTTCTGTGTTGTGATTTGTTGACTTTATCATTTTCTTTTTCATGTAACTTTCATCAAAAGCTACTTCTGTGTCCTTGTTGATTTCACTCTTCTATATTTCCACTGGTTATATTTTAGATAAAGGTTAAATTTTCTTTCCTTTCAGCCATACACTACTGTATATCCCTCACTGTGTTTACAGGGGTGTGCTTCCATGTTTCAAGTCACTCGAATGCATCATTATGATGTATAAATTTCCCAAAAAGTTGAAATCAGTGGTAATGGCAGTAGTGTATTATGTAACCCCTACCTTTTCAAGTCATTATCACTCCTACTTTTCAAAACCACATTCTTTACATTAAGAAACGTGTCCTACCATTTTCACAAACACTTTAATCTTAACAATTACATTTCATAGCTTATCAATCCTTAGGTGTGCAGACACCTCTCTATAAGTAAAATTAAAATGTCACACTGTAACAGTCGTGGGTTTTAGTGAGCCACGCTCACGTTTTTGCTTGTTATATGATGTTAACGCCATAACAGGATCGGTGTCATGTTGAGCAGCCGCTATGAACACCCTGTCACCACAGCCACAGTGTGACGTCATAATTAAGCCATTTTATTTTATGACGTCATATTATACAAGTCACTGGCCACAGTGAAATTTATTTTCACATCTTAAAAATTTAACTATTCTGAACAGATTGGCACTAAAAGGGTAATTTTCGACAACGGTCATTACTTCTGGATAAAATAATACCCTTGGTAGCTTTTGACCTATGTTACTGCAATAACATGCGGAATGTATCTTTAAAACTTGTGACAAATCGGCAGAATATACTCTACCTTTTCTTTTACAATCTACTCTTTTGCTAAGAATTTTCTTCCTTGTAAGCGTTTTCCACTTGAAGTACACATCTCCTGTGTCTGTGTCCATTGCCATGACAGAACCACGGTATCGGTTACACTGCCGCTTCCTTGTGATTAAGTCGTGCGCACAGATCTTGTTCGACGTTGCCCACACAACCGTCCTTTCTGATATTTTCTCCTCTGTAAGATAAGCTTACTTTACATTTTTGCTCTTTCCTATCGGCAATTTCGTATACCCTCCTTTCTAAATACATAACCATGATCATTGACTTCAGAAAAACGCATTGGTCGAGCCCAAGCCAACCATTAAGCAATCAATCGGTGTTTTTTTTAATTTGTTCCAACACCAGTATCACCGTTTCATTTATATAGTAAACTGAAGTACAAAAGAAAGTACACCTCAGTTAGTTTCGATTTATTCCCTATTTTAAATTAATATGATACATTTGATTATGTCACGATTACAATAACACATGTCTGCAATAGTTTGAATGAAGTAATTGGTGACTGGTTAAATTTTAGTTATACTATCTTTGTTTATTTTAGACAGGGGTGACAAATGAAATTTACACCAACATGACCCCTACCATTTTTAAAATGTTGAAGATGTGTGCAGAATGAGACATGTCGATAAACAGTTGTGTTTACTCAAATTAAGTTTTAAATAATTTATAAATTTAAAATTCCATTTTTAAAAAATAATGTAAAAACACGTAGAAATATTATTTGACTGGTGACTTAACGCCTGCACTTTTCGGTTTGAGGCTATGACGTCGAAAACTTTATTTATATTGATAATTGAAAATCATACATATATGATAAAAATAACTGAGGTGTTTACTTTCTTTTGTACTTCAGCGTATCACAATGTTTATTTTGTATTCTTTACTTAGCTGAATTTCGGGACATGGAGCTGCAGTAAGACAGAAAACAGGAGCTTGTCATTAGATGAGTTAATTTTTCAACTTAATAGGAATTTTTATTTACTGTGTGATATATTTATATATTTGGTTAAAAATATGATATATTTGAGATTTTATTTAGATGATTTACAAATTTAATAAGCGTTTCGTCAGTGGTTTCCAAATGCATTACAATTTTTTTTTAAATGGTTTATTTGCAGGTAATCAAACTTTAATAACACGCTCGTTATCGTAGGTTTTCTGCTAATTAAGGTCTTTTGGCCATGTCATCGTACCTTTCCTTTCACTTTGTATGTCCATGCCAAGGGCAATGCATGTCCTAAGTCCTCTTCTCGTGATGATGGATTTCTGTTGTCTTTCACAAAAATGTGGACCAGATTGAAACTGTAACAAATAGTGTTGATGAAAAGGTGATCTATTTCCATGTGCTATTTTACTAATTAACACCCACGATCACACAAGGATCGATCTCATAATCCACTACACTTTTAACTTTAGGGATTCTGAAAGCACAAAGGACCAACCGTCAATAAAGTACAAATAAACGTTGTTGAACATTATATTGTCTTCAGGAAACCATTCACACTGTTTTAATTTGTATTTAAAAAAACAGAGCCTGACAGAGAAACGGCATTTTGACCCCTCACTTTATTTTGAAAAAACGATGCAATGGTCCACAGTTTATAAATGTTCCAATAAATCTACATTTACACATACGTTCGGATACACCCAATACCAAAGGAAACTTTGCATCTCAGTTGATTTTATCATATGTATGTTTTTCAATTACAAATATTTCAAGTTTTGGACATCGTACACTAAAACTGAAAAGTAATGGCGTATTGTCATCAGTCAAATATTTTTTTCAGAAGTTTTTAATTTTTTTTTTTTTAATTAAATTTAAAACAAAATTTAAAATTAAACTTTTAATTTTGACAAGACACACATGTTAAGCGACTAACGCACTACTGAAACAGTTTCTGATGTTAAAAGTCCGTTGATATTACCCATTAGCAAAGACCACCGAGTACGAGACCACCACCGAATCACAGACGAATTGATCAAACACATTTTGATACCCCTCGTATGTTGATGCGTCCAAACTTTTTATTTAGATAAAATTTTGAAATGAATATTTTCATACATCGAATGTAAAATTGAATAATTATTACAATACTTAAAAACCCAAATCCAATCGTTGCCTATTATGTGATTTATTAAGACAAGAAGATGGGTGCAAAGTTTCTTTTGGTATTGGGTTTACATACATGTAGACTCTAAAAACTGCGTACTAAAAGAAAATTGAACAAGTAAATGATGAAATCTTTGATGTATTAGTTTTAAAATAAATTGCTCTCTTTATTTAATGTATGTGTATGCTAAAGCCCCGTTTACATGCACCGTTTGCCCCCGGGGGCAAAATACCCCCAGGGGCAAATTTGCCTCCAGGAGGCAAATCTCGTCATGTAAACTGTACACACTGGGGGTAAATATTTGCCCCCTTGGGGGGATTGAGGCAAAATTTGCTCCACCTAAATAGGTAGGGCAAATCTGTTACCCCCGGGGGTATATATACCCCTGGGGGCAAAGTGTCATGTAAACGCTCTTTTCACATTTTCAAGGGGGCAAATCAAGTTCCAATATGCGAACACAGAACGCACGAATACACAAGTACATGAGGTTGACACAATTTATTCACATGGGACAGATAATGTGTAATTTCGAACACCCTGTTGGGTACTATTTTTCTTATCCAAGTTATTTTTCATGTGTACAAATAGCAGATAGCGCTCTACTTATGTCCCCTTTTGACGGTATCAGGAGACATTCTTTTTGGTCGAGGTTCTGTCAGCTTTTGCGTAAGTGTAGGCGTTCCAATCGCTTCCGAGCGTAGCTCTAAAACTACTTCACCAATTGTACTGCCTCCCCATGTCATATATGTAGATGTGTCGTATCGGTATTACAAATTTAAATTGGTTTCTGTTTCCTGGGAAACAATTTGGACTTTGTCCTTTTGAAGGCTAGGGTTTGTTTCCGGAATAAAACTTTAAAACTACCTGACCAATCGTTAGCAAATTGTGTATCCTGCATCTCCGCCTTCACTATAAATGTGCCTTGTGGGATATTGAGCTGCTTGTCAATTCTATTTCTTTCTGTTTCCGTGGCAATAAGTTTGAATTTAGTCTTTTCGAATGGTAGGGTTTGTGCTCAATACATACCTTTTAAGATTATTTAAGAATTATTTTGCTTTTGAATTGGAGGAAGGGGAGACATCTTTTTGTACGAGTACACCGCTTTGTTGGTACCCTCAATATTCACTACACTTTATTCAATAATGATTTTGACAAATACATAGCTTGGTTTTATGGTAAATATTGTCGAAGAATAAGAAAATATTAATACGAGTAACCACTCAGTTTGCAGCAATTTCAGCTTGATTCTTTCGCTGCTGAGCTGTGGCAGTTTGTAAGCTCTTGGTCATGAAATGGGCGTTCTGTGCCTTGTCTAAACCTGCATTTCTAAATACCCTTCAAAGACCTGTATATTTGTAGTAAACTCAGGTTTTATATCATATTGAACTGTAATACATATCCGAAATTGAGTTTGTAATGGGAAATATATTCCTAAAGTCTATTGATCACAGTACTATATTACTTTGAATAAACAAACCCATAGGAAATGCAGATATCTCAAGTTCTAGGCCGAAATGAAACATCAGTTGTTTATCGAGTACATTTGTGTGTGTTACTGTTAGTGAAGAGCAGATTTCAAAGAAGCATGTCGTCTAAAACTGATACCCTTCTTTGTGGCAACAGAGTAACCAAATGCACAATATTTACATAAGGTTCTGAAGGTTTTAACACTCTGAAGACATTTGTTTTTGTGAAGAAGTTGATAATGCAACTGGTTTACGGACGGACACCGAATGTCATGCAATGTTGTGCCATAAGTGTTGGTTTTTCTGGCCTGATGAGCTTACATCTGACCACTATTTTCAGGAAATTAGCTTTTTTCCGTGCTTTTTTAGTGCTTAAGAAATAATTTGCAAGATTACCCCAACATTCTAAGCTGGTTTATAGAGGTGACCATACTACCAAAGAAGTGTTATCATGGTAATTCTTGATGAGATGATAGCACAAAGGGACGCCTCAGTATTCAGAAAGGTTTGATAATGATGAAAAGCACTGTATTTACCCCTATGTCTTAAAACCCATGTAAACGCAAATTGATTTGCCCTTTGCCCCTGGGGGTAAATTAGCCCCCGGGGGTATTTTACCCCTGGGGGCAAATAGGTGTCATGTAAACGTAGCTCAAGCATATGTGATAAGGCTGATGATACATTTCAAATATACACCCTAGAAAAAACAAACCTTTCATCAAAAGCCTAGATTTGACGTGATGGTAAACTGACTAAATGTTTACTAAGTGATTTATTCATTGGTATAACAGTCAATCTTGTGAGCTCAAAATTATCAATCAAACAATCATCATAAATGCATGTCGTTCATCATCAAATTTAATCGTCAACTGTTGATCTAGTTCATTTATTTTGTCTTCATCAGTATTATTATCGTTTCCTCGTTCCCTAATCACTTTCAGACATTAAATAATATTTGCCTATTTAAGTAATAACTTTCACAAATCAAATAACATTTTCCTACGCCAATATGAACTCGTCGTTAATTATGTTTATGATTTGAGAAAACTTGGTTGTTGAAACACTGATGTTCACAGATTTGCGGAGAGAGAAAAAACTTCTACGGATTTTGAGGAGTCATATCTCAATGGACAACAACATGAGCAGAAGACATACATGTATGTGGTAGAGATATGGGAAATTCCAAGAAAATAAACTTGCGAAAACCTTGCAAAAGACATATGCAGTATGCAATATTTACAGAAAATATATGGTATTAACAGAAAAGCTACAGAAATGCACGAAAGATTTACGAGACTAATCTGTTCTTCACAAATGAACTACAAAAATACTTTTGGTGTATTCATGGTAAATCTATGGTAAAATGAGGAAGACCTCCGGTCAGCACGATGATCACGGAAGACTGAGAAATAGTCGGCAAAGATCAAAGGAGGTTTACTTGAAATCGTTTTTTAAAGCAAATGTTTTGACACAAGTCGAAAAACAGCTTCATTCCAGCATATGGCAGCAATAGGCAGTCAATAATGAAAAATTAAACAGAAAAGGCAGATGTCGTTCCAAAAGTTACACTTGAGGAAATATGAGGAAAGCTTACGGTCAATTACAGAAACACTGGTAGGGAACTTGGTTACAGTGAAGGTGGAGTATTTGTGATTGTTGTGACAGAATCCTTGTGATATGTAACATCTTTGCCTTATTGTACAGGCTTTTTGCATTGTGGCATGATGAAATGAAAATTATAACTTGCAACATCAAGACATACTGTTATCTTAAATCATTTGTATTATCTTTGGCAAACAAATCTAACGCATAGCTTTAGTTAAATCCGAAACTGTAATTAAACTCATTTTCGTGAGAAATATGAGAAAATCAGTAATAATTATAACATACAACAATAGAAACAGTGAAATGCCCTGCAGGATTATCAGTGAAATTTCAGTACAAGGACAATAAAAGAAAATAAACAAACATATTTCATAAATGTCACAGAGTCTTTATCACTGGTAACGGAGAATTTATGATGGCAATATGATGGTAACGAAAAATCAACACGGCGCATGCAGTTTTTTTTTATCACCATTTCGTTGGCGAATACCTCATGTAACTATTCATTCGCCATCTGAACAAGTGTTAACGTTGATATGACCCTCAATGGACAATATTGAATTCATACAAAATACGAAGTATAAAACATATAATATATATATTACAAAAAGCACTCCTGACAAAGATTAAAAGCCCTCCTGAAAAAGCCCAAAAAATTTATACATTTACAATAACGTGAACTCACATACAAAAAATCCAGAAATAGTTGACACTATCATAATACCAATGTTGTTGATACTGATGATGTGATACAACTATAAGATACATTTTTACCAAGTTTTAAACAGTCAGTCATTCGATTTTGGAGGTAAGTGATGAAGATATGTCTCGTAAAGTGATATAAAACTTTCATCAATGACAGTATAACATTTGTTCAACCACACATGGGGTGCTTAAACTGCTATTTCAAAGATTTTACATTTTACTTAATGTTTGGTATTAATTTTATGAAACAGGGAAATCATGTTAGAAGAAGATGTTGTCGTCATAATATTCCTCTTGAACTTTAAAATCGATGACGCATTATCGTTGTATGATGTCATAAAACAAACCAGAAATCTCACCCGATTAAGGAGTTTCAACACGACGATTCCGATTCCTTTTTACAAATTAAAGATAGTCTGCTTTAAGAGACATGATGTACAAGTAACTATGTTTCAGTCGTATCTATCAATCTTGAAATTGTTTGTTCTATGGTAAAATTTTGATTTTGCTCTGTGATGTTAGATCTAATGAAAGGTCAAAACAAATTAATGTTCCCTGTTATTAAAAAATATATTTGTTTTAAAGATATCTCATCTATACTTAAGTGACATTTATATTTTGATAAGTGTGAAAATATAGGTGTTTTTTTAAACACTATGACTAATGAGTGATGAATAAATATTGATTTATTGTTTTTTGATAATGTAATTAGTGTGTTGATATTTACATAATGTCTTGACAAAGATTATTTCTGTTTTATGTTATATCATCTCTTTTAATAAACACAGACTGACTGATAATATGAAACATATTACTCTAATGAGGACCTTATATTAACGAAATGCTTTCACACGCGGTTTCATAAGGGGGTGCCATTTGTTGAACAAATACTGAGGTGAATCGCGATTGAATGACTTAATTAGATTCGAAAAATATATCTTTCTACAAAATAATACCAAATCAAGCATTTCCTGAAATTATGTTTGTATCGTATCTCTTCAAGTTTAGAATGCATGGATTACAATAACTGTTGCTTTATGGAACTCATTATTTGCATTGATAAAACAAGCTGGAGGAATGGACGGCATTTCCATCTCTTTTTAAGTGGTGAATGCCGTGAAAATAGCATTGCTACTCAGTTATTTTCTGATGTAGTAACGTTTCATCAAAACAGCAACATCCATGCCATAAAACTTTCCAATGAAGAAAAACAGTTCCGATGATCTCCTGCTTTCAGAAACAGTTTCAGGGAGACATGTTTATCAAATTCGTAGATCATATTGGACGAATCAAGCCAATTAACATCCATTTTGTGATTTGTAATAATCTGTGACAATGAAGAAAGTATCCGTTACATCAATTTTGTAATCACACATTTTCTCTGACACATTAGAAAAGTTCAAGGTAACGGATATCTACGTTTTTGAACTCATAAAACGCCGAAAGCTTTAAGATTATGGTTATTTGGTCATCATAAATTTAGCTGTCATTTATGGATATATGTGTTAACTAACTGTTACTTCAATTCACTGACAACGTTGAGTTTGTATTCTGAAACCCATTCATCGCTCCTTACCCTTTACCTCACGAGGCTAAGATCACAAGGACCTTCACTGTAACCAAGTTCCCTACCATGGGGAGGGCTAGGGAAGACTTACAATTTGCCTTTGTTGCCCGTGTAAGAATTGCGGACGGAAAACGGTACAGTTGCGAAAAGGTGGCCAAAAGCAAACGCACGGTTTATTTTTACCACGGAGCTGACGGTGAGAATGCTGGTCTTTATGCATTTAGGGGGAAGATTTACGATGTTTCAAGGTTGAATTATGAGAACTCGGGGTAGACTAACGATCTCTCACATTCCAGACATATTTCCTAGCCGTAGCCTTGCTTTGCTCAGTGAAATTGGGGTATTAACGGCAATTACGACAGGAATGCGGAAAAAGTGCGGGTTTCCATTAGTTTGGACTTTTGAAATAATAAAACTTTTAATTTTCGACCAGAAAAGCTAACGTTATGACTGCGGTCCTTTAGGAATTTAGGGGTCACAATAACGGTGTTTCAAGGAATATTTACGATAACTCAGGTAAGACTTACGATTTCTCAAATTCAAGACATATTCCCTAGTCGTAGCTCAGTGAAATTTGGTATTAAATGTTGTCAGTATGTGCAGAAAGAAATGAAATATATATTCTCACCTCAAAAGTTCGAACCAACATGCTGTTCTTCTTTGATTTGTTGCCAGCCGCATGCGATGTCATAAAGAACCCACACTTCATCTCGTCAACATTGTAAAGTATCCGAGAACATGATCCATAATTAGTACAGCCCAGCTTGCATCCAAGAATCCCTATTAAACTCTCTGACACTATAGTATTACCTTCCAATGCAAAGACGTCGACAAAGCTGAAAACATTAAGGGCGTGGGCCACTACAAGGTGGCGTATTGACACCATGTTCTTTACTTCAGACTGCTAATACAAAAACTTTAGTTGGCGCTTTGGTAGAAATCAAAAGTTATCGCTGTACCAGTAAATTATTGATGGTTCTTTTAGAAAGCAATTTGTTTGATGAATAAGCAACACCACAAACATTACATTATCATTGACCTATTTCGTTATGTATATGTGTCAATTTTCTTAATATATTACCATTACAATTAAAAAGAACAAATATTATTGTATTGTAATTATCTCACCATTTAATAGTAATGTATAGTGGTTCTGGGGGAACCTTTTAATAAGTTTACGTAAGTTTTATACACCATTAACTATTTGAGGGATTGGCGAACCATTGAACATTATGAACATATAGTTACTAATTTAAAGAGAAAAGTTTACGTTTGTTATATTCTCGTTTGCGCAACTGCATGGAATATATTCATCTCAATTAATGCTTTCTTATCTTAGAAAATGAGGGTAGTCTGTTCTAACAATATTAGACTGGGGGATAAACAGTAAAAATCCTTAATATTATTCTCCCTAAAGAACCCCATTCGTACTTTCCATTTTATGAAGGGAAACCATTTACTCAAAGAATATAACAACTGAGGTAGAAGTATAACATTGTTATATTTGGGATTACAATAATGGAATTTTACAAGTATGTTTTCTTTCGGGAAGATGCCTTTGCGAGATTCGAACTCACACCTCCAGAGTCAAGCAAAACTCGCTAGCCCTGAATGCACCAATAGCCTTTCCACTCGGCCACTGAGACCTTGAGGTTTAGTAAGTTTTTATTTAGAATGATGATTTGAGACAATCCGGGTTATCCTACAATTATGTTGCCAAGAGAAAATGTCTATTCACAATGCCTATGAATAACAATTTCTTCAAGGAAAACAAAATCTTTAATAACCTTAATAACATGGCGTAAATGGATGTTATGAAACTATATATATATATTACTTCAACGTCACATAACAGCGAAGGACATAATACCTACGAATTTTCAGAAAAGTATAAATTCACTTGTCAACTGATATATAAGTCTATGCTGACTATTTTGCACTGTCGTGGACAATTTGTCCGATGAAATATTAAAGCATATAAACTCGTGAATGTTCACAATAACGTTTTATTTACAAATATTGCAAGCATATGTTTCACATCTAAATGTCCTTCAAAATCTTGAAAGTCAAGACCATCGTAATTAATACTACTTATACACTCAACAAAAACGTTAAGATCAAATACGATTTTCAATATTGAATTGATACGTGTTATTCTATAACCTACTTAAATAGTACAGCCAAGGGTCTTCTATAGATATGTTACGAATATATTAAAGGAATTTGGAATTTAATATAAAGAGAGATTTTTGACAAACTATTTCCACTGTGAGAGTACAAAGTAACTTTTGAGTGATAAATTATATTTATGGTATACATAATGTTTTGATTTTATTATATTACATTTACTCCTACTTAACCTAATTAGACGTTTCGAAAATTGTAGCTTGTGTAATAATGACTTTCTTCATAATTAATGGTCTGTCATTTGAAGTAGTTTGAAATAGTCAATTATAAACGATAAATGCATATTGAAATGTACTATTATGGAACTAAATCTGTTATACTTGGTAAACGATATCGGAAACACATTGAAAGTGTACATAATAATCTCTACATAATGTTGCCAATCAACCCGTGTCCAATGTTTTACATCATTTCGACAAAGTAATACAATTAAAAAAAAATTAAAAGCGATTAAAAGAGAATAGAATATTGCAGTTTTGAAACTGAAGATCTGGAACTTGAAATTGAATTTATTACTGGTTTGAGTTTCGCTTTACTTGTTTTGTGTATATAGTATTGAGATTGGCAGCACTCGTAAAATTAAGGATATATGTAGATTTTAATGTAATATTATGGAATTATGTTATCGAATCGGTACTAATAATTTGTACATAATATACATTGCAAATGAAACCATGACCAATGTTTTACAATCAGTTGTCTTACATATCAACTAGTAATGAAATTAAGACTGGAAACGATGAAAAGTGAGAAGGAGATTTCAGTTTTGAAACAGAAATGGTGCCCAAGGTTCGTTAGTTGTTTTGTATTTATGAGATTTGATATATAATTCAGCATTAGTCATGTCATAGAATTCGTACATACAGTATTATACAACCATATGTTATCAAAGCTTGCTTAAAATATGTACATTTAACCCATATGGGGAGATGGACACAGGGTAGTATTTTTCCCTGTAAGTCACATGGGAGTTACACATTTACAAGGCTTTTGATTGGCTGCTACAGAAAACAAACGATTTTATTGGTTGCCGGAACTATTTCAGTCATCCTTCTTAATTTCTTCGACTTCTAAATTTCTAAATTTCTTCGAAGCTGTATTTAAACACGTTTTATTTGTTTTCCGTAGTTATTATTAGCATTTTCTTACATGTGCTTACAAGTCCGAAGAGGTAGTTAGGTTGTCCAAAAAATAATAAAGAAATTCATCGAGTGCTTGCAGTCGCAAAGAAACGGCTTGTGTTCGAAAACAATGACGTCATAGGAATCAACGGCTAAGCCGTCACAATTAAAATTTCGACGGTAAGTTATTGGGGTATTCAGTTTCAGAATATTTCCTTTTGGGCGCGGCCAAGGTCTCGATACATGTATGAAATGTGTGACGACCTTTACAATATAATTTTGAATTTAAATCGATTTGGAGAAATATTAAATTTTTAACAATATCGACAGTTATCTTTAATTGTGAAATAATTTTTGCATGAGACATTTTAGTCGCACGTAAAATTGGTGTATGAAACAATCATCATATGTCGATGTGCTTTTTTGTATTTTCAGGTTATTCAAAATTTTATTTTGAGCTATTTAGCTGTTTCGGATCCATGGAAATGCGACTTGGACTTGCGTTTCCGAAGCAGTACTCCCAACAATCATCATGTGCCTTTCGAGTTATTTTCCTATGCTTTTCGTATATATGCATGTTTCCATGAAATCACAACTCAAAATGTGTTTGCACTTTAGCGGATGATATAGCCGACTATATCTGCTTGCTCTTTGCTCTTTGAAAATGCCCTGCTTATGCCCCCCGTCCACCGAACCGCGACCGATATGCGACAGAGTGCGATCGCCGCGATCAAGCCGGTCGCACTGGTCGCAGACATAAATACGAGCAATTTTGTAAAAATATGATTTTGCGGTTCCACCAAGCCGGTTATACGATCCCACTACGACCAAAAAGTGATTAATTTCATTTTTCCGGCGAGCACATTGAGACAGAGTTGAGACTGATTTGAATTGCAGTATAGATCGCATGTCGGTCTCAACATAGTCGTACTGAGATACGACTGAATTGGCGATTTTTCATGCGAGTGGTTAGGATCACCGCGACAGTTTCGGCGATCGACATACGATCGCCATACGATCGACTTACAACCACCTTGCGACTAGTGAGATTGCTTTTGCGATCGAGTGCGACCACATTACGACAGTTGCGAGTCTTGTACGACTCCAGTACGACCATTGCGACTTTTCACAAGACTGCATTAAGACATATGCGACCTCGACACAACCTTTTCACGACAGATCGGGCCCAAAGTATAAAAAGGACTGCGACCAGCTGCAATCATGGCATTCGGAGTTTGACTAGCATACAGATAAGATGGAAAATGAAATGGCCCTGGTAGTTGCTCTGGTTTCTGAAACCAGACAAGAACTGCAGTATATCGGCGACTGCACCTTAGCTATGATGAGACACCATAAACGAAGAAGAAGGCGGCGTCGACGGCATGCGGTTTGGGTACGAGAGTGGCTCACCCCTTTGGAGAGGCAAGAACACAGTCAGTACTACCATCTTGTCCAGAAGTTGAAGCAGGAAAATCCACACTTGTTCCAGAATTACATGAGGATGCCTGTCGAGCTGTTTGACGAAATTCTGGAAAGAGTAGGGCCCTTTTTAGTTGGTGAAGGCAGCAACTACAGAGCCTCTTTGGATGCAGGGTTGAAAGTCGCACTGACATTAAGACATCTAGTCAGTGGATGTTGACAGCTAGGTGACTGTTTCTGCGACTGACCAAAGACCGCCAGTTTTGGGTTTTTATAGCCCTTGTGCCTGTCGCAATGTCGTTCAAATCGGTCGCATTGCGCTCGCAGAAACGCTCGTCATTGGTCGCGTACTAGCGCGGGAACACTCTTGATTGGTCGCTTTAAAAGACGGATAGGAATTTGCACTCGTAGTGCGGTCGTACTGGGGTCTTGACGCGCTCGCCACTGATCGCATTATTTGATCGCCAGTGATAAATTAGCGCGAGTGCATTGAGAGTTGACACGACCTAGGTCCGAGTTCATGCGACTGACACACGACCGTACCAAGACCCCATTGAGACCGATACGAGCGCTTTACGACCGAATTTGAGAGCAAGTAATCAATTTCATCGATCGCAGAAGTTGTGCGATTTTTGAAAACGGACCATCGAACTCGCAAACCCCCCTGCGACAATATGCGACCAATAGAGAGTGAGGAAGATATTTTGTGCGAGCATGGGGATCTTCCCAAGACTCCAGTGCGGTGTCAGTGAGAGTGAGTGAGAGTGTGCACGACCGAAAGACAAAAATCGGTCGCAGTTGGGTCGTATGCTCGGTGGAATGGGGGTATTAAAGAGAATTCCTGTAGTACCTATTGCGTTCTACTGCGAAGTGCCCTTAAAATCACTCTACTTCAATATCGTTGATTACATTCAATGAATATTATAGTAAATGTTTATCTTGGCTGGGGAAATGTTAAATGAATAACCATTTTCATTAACGTTTATTTAACGTAATTAACGAAACTATACGAAACACGGGTAATATAAAGCATTGAAATAAAGAAAACAGTGGTTCTTCATAGTCTTGTGTGAGAAAGTGTGATATTGTTTGTTACGAATTTCGTTTCAGTTTTACATTGACAGAATGTGAGGCAACTGCATCTGCGTTTAGTTTGATAAGCTGCCACTGAGGAATATAGTCTATGGTCAATGTTTATATTAAATAATATGGGTATGAGTCATCATAAGATGGCATATCCCACTGATACCACATAATTTGTAAAACATATCTTTAAAAGATAAGTGTATTTTTGTATTTGTAATGTAAGTTTAAGAATAGTTTGGATACTTTTTCATAATTTTGATATCGAATACACATGAATACATGTATACATAGAGTGACGATGTTTCATTGATGTCAATATGTCCCCCGAACAAATTTTCGAGAGACATAATGTTTTCGCCTCCGTCCGTCATTCCGTCATTCCGTTATTCCGTCATTCCGTTATTCCGAAATGTTTTCTTTTCCGGGCCATATCTCAAAAACTGTTCAATATTTTTCACGAAAATTGGTATGTGGTTAGACCTAATGATGGAGTGGTGCCTTTTGTTATTTTGGTTATTCTGAATTTTCTATTTTTTTCTGGTTTCCATGGAAACAATTTGAACTTAGTGCAAATTGGGGGGGTAGGGACCTTTTCCGGCCTCTATTTCAAAATCTATCTAGTATTTCGTTACGAAACTTGGTATGTGGTTAGACCTAGTGGTGGAGTGGTGCCTTTTGCTATTTTGGTTATTCTGAATTTTTTATTTGTTCTGGTTTTCTGAAAAGTTGTGTGCAGACTCCTTGGCCAATGGAGAACGCTAAATTGTAGACCCGAATGGGGTCACCGGGGTCACATGCTTAAGAACCTATTTTCATCTTCTTCTCCAGTTCCAAAATGTCTAGATAGCTGAAAAGTTGTGTGCAGACTCCTAAGCTAGTTGGGATTCTAAATTGTAGATTTCGTGACCCCGTGACCCAAAATGGGGTCACCGGGGTCACATGCTTAAAAACTTATTTTCATCTTCTTCTCCAGTTCCAAAAGGTCTAGAGAGCTGAAAAGTTGTGTGCAGACTCCTTGGCGGATTCTAAATTGTAGATGTCGTGACCCTGTGACCCGAAATGGGGTCACCGGGGTCACATGCTTAAAATCCTGTTTTCATCTTCTTCTCCAGTTCCAAAAGGAAGCAACCTTACATAATAAATCAATGAAATCCTGATGAGCTACAGAGCCCATGGCTCTATTTTTATAAATTATTACTAAAGATAGCATGGATGATAATTAATGTTGCTGCCTAGCTGGGGGATAATGTTTCTACCAATTGATGATTTTCCCCAACTCTTGAGATTAATTGACATAAATATGAATTTTTAAAACAAAACAACCAAATTGGTAAAATTACAATTAAGTCATTTCCAAAATAACATCATCTTCTTGCATGTGAGTGTAACCATGATCCTTTTATTTAAATAAAGCCATTATCCTGAAATGTGTTTGTTGTTTCATGATAATGATGGTATGCAATGATTGATGGAGACAAATGTCACGAGAATTCTTTTTGCGATACCCCTACCTAGATTGAGAGCTCTCATCTCTGAAACGAACAAGGTAACCCCTATTTTGTATATGACAGAAATAAATTTAGCTGACATATTTCATGTTAATAGTGAAATATTAACATTTCTTGCGATTTTTCAAATTGGTATTGAACCTTCTTAATTTATCTTTGTCCAATAGTTGATTTGAATTATATCCTTTATTTTGAATTGTAGTCATCATAAATTACAAGACGATTAAAGTCACATTAAATGCTTTTATTACAAATAAAGAACCAACACAGAAAGATAGCAACATATAGTGAGATTAATATGGCAGAAAGAGGGGGAGATAGAGTGAGGGTGAAGGAGAAGAGAAAGAGGAGAGAGACAGTGAGATGCGAGATCTAGAGGAACAATAAGAGTCCTAAACAGTGATACATCGAGGCGCGGAGAAGGGAGTTCGAAGGTTTTACTTGTTCTTTTCATGTAGCTGTTTAATGGAAATTGTGGTCTATCATATTTAAAAACATATTCAAACGTGACCCCCACATATCCATGAGACATGCATGGCAGCCGCTCTAGCAATACGCAAGTCTTTTCATGGACCAGGATGTAATATTCTGTCACTGATGAACAGTTTTTTATTATCTTTTGATGATATATGATAACATGAACAGCTAAACTGTCTTCAAGCCGCTCATTTTCTTCAGCGCCTTCAAGGAGAATCTAGTAACTTGGAGAAGGTCAATACCGTAACCGATTCTTCTTGGCATTTTTACTGTTTCGAGTAATCTTCCAAAGGAATCAAACTTTTTCATATCTCTGAAATAAATGATAAAGATTATGTATTTCCAGTATATATATACTCAATCAAATTTTCGTGAATTTCATGGAAACTTAAAAGCAGTTGATAAATATCGCAAAAGCCTTGGCATACAACAAAACATATATGATTTTATTACCAATATGGTTGAAAATAACCGAGTTAATATTATTGATATGAGCACATGTGCACAAATCACGTTTTCCTAGCAACTATTGTTTCACCGCGACTTCCCGTATTTTGTCGTCTGTGACGTCATAAAACGATTGTTCGTGACGTCACTGTAGCTTGCCGTCGCAAGAGAAGTGGGCCGTTTTCTGACTATTTTTACGTGAATCAAATGGAATAAAATGGGTAATAAACAAATTATTACACTCGAAAGTGTGGCATATGACTTTTACAAAACTCGTGCAAATTTATGTATAACCCTCGCTCTCGCTCGGGAAATAAAAAACTTCACATTTGTTTCGTAAAAGTAATATGCCACACTTCCTCAGGCAATACTCTCTATATATCCTAGATGATTTTACATGCTTATGTATAAGTAATCTTTTCTCATATAAAAAGGATCAAAAAGCTATTGTTTTCAATTAACCAATAACAATGAAAGACCAAACATAATCGAGAAATGGGAAGAGGAGATTTTGATAAATATAAACTTTAGACATTTAAAAAACCATTCCAAACCACATTAGATCCCAAGTTAAGATGGATGCAAATCAGACTGCTTCACATAATTCTACCTGTAAACACCTATTTGAGCAAAACGCACCTTGTTGAAGTTATGTACTTTACTGTGCAGCATTGTAGAGTTAGTAAGACCTTTTGGCTGAAATTTTCAGAATTGCTGGAATTCAACTGTGTACACACTGGGCAATAAATCTATTCTGTGCGATTTCACCCACATTTCATACTGATGATACTTTTGATTTGATATTACTTTTAACCAAATATTTTATTTCATTTTTTTATTTTTTGGTCCTTTATTTTTTTAATTTTTCATTTTTTAGTTTATATATAAAACTCAGTTATCGACAGTATGTATTATGTATGTACGTGCAATACTGTATACCTGGAAACTGATATAAGGGGATTAACAAATACAAATAAAATAAATAATAATAATTAAAATATACTCAATACTCAACTGTCTAAAACCAAATATTTGGGCAGTTTTGATAAATTCAAGTAAATCTTTGACGGCCAATCGTGTAATTATTTTTTCGAAGACACCGCCAATCTAAGATTACATAGTGAAAAGACAACTTTCAGTTTTTTATACAAGGCAATTTTATTTCATCACTAACATGAGAAAGGAATATAAATTTTAATGGAATAATAAACAAAATAGCATATCTACTGCGAATATTCGGTGACGATGACGTCATGCGGCATGCAAAATGACCATTAAAAATGCAGTATAGTAAATTTAAGCGAGTTCCGTTGGTATACAGATAAGCCAATACTCAATCAAAAGTAATGCATATACTATTCATAACAGTAAATTGTTGTCACAATATGATACCGTAAATGAGTTTGAATTTTGGGTACCATTTCTCATTAAGCCCATTTAGTAACCTCTATATAGTTAATATATTAATAAAATTATTAACAACGATTTATGCGACAGATAACCACCAATCATTTGAATTCGTTAATTATTCTTGACCTACGAAAACAATTAAAATGGTTACATGTTTTTCAATATTTTCAATATTTTCCAGAAGATTACTGTTTGTTCAGCGCAATAAATTCAAGTTTATCATGTTTGTGCGTTTATACTGATAATGTATTATTGAAACAGAGACTAGTTTGATTAGGACTGACAGAATAAATGCAGGCAACAGTTGAATGTCGTATACCCAAATTACTCTGGCCTTGCTGTTCCATATATAAACACTATCACTATTTCTTAATTCACAGACTATATTTTAAGAAGTAACATACCTATTATTGTGTTGAAGAACAAAAATGTTGTAATGATTCACAAAAATCAGTGAACATTCGTTGGTAATTTGTTTGGAGCGTTTACTTTTCATGTTCACCTTATTCACTGATCTCTGGGAACAGAAGAAGAGATTCCCTCCTGAAACATTTCAAGGATACAATCCTCATAGCAAATCATATGGAGCAGACATGTTAGTTTTGAAAAAGTCGTTGGTGCAGTATTTTCAAGCGCAAAGTCAGTTGCATTGGAAGTGCTTGTAAAATATCATAAATAAGGATATATGTAAAAGTATCAGTATCCACACGTATGTCGTTTATCATCATTCTTTGAATGACATTTTGGTGGGATGATGGATGACAAATATTATTGATACATAATAATACAACCTTGTTATTCTTTAAATGCTATAATTTCTTTATTGATAATAATTCAACATTAACATCAGGGTATATCTCATGTGAACCTTTGATTTTGACACTCTTACAACGCCTAATGACAGCGATCGAATAAATAATGCAAATTCAAGTATAAATATCTACCCAAGTTGTAATGTAGTCTTATCAACATAGTACAAAAATATGATATATCGGTGCCCAATATTTAAAAAAATGATTTTTTAACTTGTGATAAAGATTTTTCAAAACTGTTAATCTGTTGAATACAGTCATTCTCAAGTTGAAAAACCTTTCAATCAGTTCCAAAAAGTGGTCATTGTCATACTTCATACAACTTCGACCCCGTATACCCTCTCAACAATCAAATGTACAAATACTCTTTTGGGTAACCCGAAAATAAATGATATGCTACTTAATTCATACTTTGTTAGACTCCCATGCTTTGGTAAATGGAAACAAGTTACTGGCTCACACTTTTACGATTCTGATTGGGAATGTTTCAACTCTATTGCAAATAAATGTACTCTCAGTACCGATCTAACATGGCTACAGTACAAAATCATTCACCGAATACTGCCAACGAAACATTTCCTCTATCAAAATGAAATACGTTGACAACCCAAAATGCACGTTTTGCAATGAATTTGATGAAACTATATACCATATAAACAATATATGGCGCGAACTAAAGATGTGGCACAACACTATAGATGTACAACTAACATTTTTCCAATTTCTCAGGTATTAAAGTTAAGTATTGATGTTAAAGGAAATAAGTATGCATTAAATACTATGATCCTATTAGCCAAAACCAACATATACAATTGCAGTAAAAAAGGATGTATACCAAATATCATTTATAACAAACGACAAATCATCAAGTATTATAATATCACAAAAAAACATATATATCAATCTTGACCAGGAAAGATATAACCTAAAATTGCGGTCTATTTTGCATGTACTGCTTAGATCTAACGAGTTCGAAATTGTATACTTTTACATGTCACCTTGCATGTATACAATGTACCTGGAAAAAAAGTGAAATAAATAACAATACATTTGTTATACAACTTCTAATAGTTCCTAAGAGAAAAACAAGACATGTTATTGTTTGCAAGAATATATTAGATGCTTACTTACCCTTCATGCAAGTTAAAAAGAAAATTTTATGTAAAAAATATATAACCATTACAAATATATACAACCATTGTCGTTCTTTTAGAAAACTGTCTACGCTAAACGATCCTACTTATAAATACATCACAATAGACATTACAAAGTTTAATCTGGTAACATGTCATTATTCTAAGGTGTAGGGATGTGTCCCCCTTGACTCCATTGACTTACAAAAACGTTGTTTGTGACTCTCTCTGTGGTTATAGAAATGATACAGGAATGTAGTCATTTAGTTATGTATTTAAGTCGGAATAGCATTGTCACCCTGACCTCAATTATGATAATCATCACAATTATCATAATAAATAGTTTTCTATTACTACTTACTGCATGAAATAGTAAAGCTTTGTTTACCTGTGGCAAGAAAGGTAGCGGCCATCGCATTTATCTTGATCTTGAACCTAGAAACTACTCTGCATGACAGCGGGTTAAACTTCACAAATGTGGTTTGGTAATCGTCAACATCACGACTAAGTATCACTACTCTGAAATGGAATTTTATAATTATAAAATTTATACAAATGTGTCTGTATTATTCAAATTGTGTGGTGTGCTGAACCTTATAAATGTTCCAAGCGAATAGTTAAATTTGACCAATGAAAATATAGTATAGGTCGATTAAAGCAAATTTGACTTCGCAATTAATATGCTCGCTAGAACAACATGCCTTTATAGCTGATTTGTTCAAGTTAGAGGTTAAGGTTTGATCATGTTTAATTATATACTGACTACATACTTCTGTTTTCGATCTACAGTCATCTGTGTTCCGCTTTTTATTGTATACTTGCAAGGTAGATCATTGAGTGTTGTTGTGGTTACGTGTAAAGTCAATTTGTCATCAACAACAACAAGCTTCTCTCTATTGAAAATGTGAAGATCATCGGTCACAACTGTAAGGAAAAGTTGGTCCATTGGTTATATATTCACAAAATGGATACTTTTACTACTAAACCATGTTTTCTCTCTGAACAGTTTCACTGCAGACTAGTTATATGTGTTTCATGTAATCGCAATCTAACAGACATTAAAACTTCGATTTGTTGGTTCCTAATTGGATCAGGCATATACTTGCATTTCACTATCGTCGCCACGATTTATCTCGGGATTATTCCCTAATGCATGAATCGGAAAAGAATCCCAGCTGCACATTTCTATGCTTAATACCTCTCCTAGTTCTTTGGTAATTATTTTTCCGTGTCTCATTCACATGCTCTTTTTTCTACGTGCATCAGCTCACGACTCAACTTGTGATTGTACAATCTATTATTATCCATGCCTTTGATCAACTTTGTTGTCTTTATTCCCTCTGCCCCTCTGCTTATAGTTCTCTCCCCCTCCGTTTTGCTCGATTTCTCTGTCAATATCCCATCCATCTATCTACATTACTATGTCTCTTATATACATGTTACAGTATTGTGTTAATTAACTAAAGAAATAAAAGTAATTTGTAACAATGAAACCCACACGAACATACTACATTCACTTGCATTGTTGCGTTTTATATGTTCTGCTTACAATTATTTTTTAACAAATTGTCAAAACATCACGGATTTCAAGCTGTTTCTCATGATTTTCCTTAACCTGATGCCATTGTTAAAAACTCATATGCAAACGGACATAGAATGTAGTGGTATCGGGAGTCTGTTATATATGCTTCCCAGGCACATGTCGTCCTATGAGCAAGTTATCATTATTGATTAAACTAGGCTTTCCTGACAATCCTTACAAAAAGTAAAAAATAGAGCCATGGGCTCTGTAGCTCCTCAGGGTTTATATTGTTTGATGTTGAAGACAGAAATATATTGTCTCAATATAATGAACAATCCCTAGCGCTGACAAATCTTATGCTTGAAATTGAGAGAGAGAGCACTCAGCAAGGTCAACACACAGGAGATTATGCAATATGCTGACCCCTTGGCTCTGGTTACAAGCCAGTTGTGCTTTTACAGCCAAATTATGTAATAGCCTCTGCCTTGCACTAAACACTGGCATCACTGATCTAACTGTACAAGGCTTAGAGAGAACAGGCAATGTGATGAATCTCATGGAACATATATGTAGTACAAATTAGAATCACCTTTGCTAAATAATCTTTGCACAATTTTAACGGTTCTAAGCATTTTCATCCAAACATCGTAACATTCTGAACGCAATATTCCTTCTAGTTTGTTCTGGAGAAGAAGATGAAAGTAGATGTTTATGTTTTGATCTGTGAGGGCCTTTTTTTTAATATCCACAATATTCTGTTCAAAGGCTATTCAGAGGTTCTCATTTTACATTGATTACATCAATTTGACAAACGTGTCCATAATGGAGAATTGATCTTCGACATATATTTCACATTCCTACTGAATAAGATTAACTGCAAAGTTACTTTTTTTCTCAATTCTGCATTTCTCAAACCCAAGTTAGGACTCACATATCTAAAAGATGAGATGACTCTCCCTCAGGTATTTTATTAGGGATAAACGAAATACTGATTGAAGTGCCATAAAATATCAGTGAAAATTTCAATTTCAAAGGTTTTTTAGGCTGTGGCCCATATTTGGGGTCACAGGGTCACCATATTTACAAGTTAGAATTCCCATTGGCTAAAGAGAGTTTGCACACAATATTACAGCCTTCTAGCTCTTTTTGTTGCGGAGAAGAAGATGAAAACAGGATTTTAGGTAATGGGTCACAGGGTCACCAAATCTACAGTTTAGATCTCCATTGGTTAAGAGTCTGTACACAACATTTCAGTCTTCTAGGTATTTTCGTTCTGGAGAAGAAGATGAAAATAGGTTATGGCCTGTGAGACCCTTAATTAGGGTCACTGGATCATTAAATCAAAAAGTTAGAATCCCCATTGCCCAAGGAGTCTGTATAAAAAAATTCAACTCCCTAGACCCAGTGGTTCTGGAGAAGAAGTCGAAAAAGTGAAAAGTTTACGGACGGACGGACGCCATGCCATACCATAAGCCCATCGGGCCTTTCAGGCCTGATGAGCTAAAAATTTATTAATTAGATTACTCAATACTTTTTCTTTTACAATCAACCCTGCGGCTCAGAACTTTCTTCCTTGCAAGCATCTTCCCATTCAACTGGATGTACACATCTCCTGTGTCTGTGTCCATTGTTAAGACACGCCCACGGTGTCTGTTACAGTGCCTCTTCCTTCTGATAAAGTCGAACGCGCAGATCTTGTTCGACGTTGCCAACACAACCGTCCGATCCGATCTACTGTTTTCTGTCATTTTGATGGAAATACTTGCTTCAAATTATGCCCTTGGTCAATTTTCAAGGCAAGGTAAAACTTTCTCTAGTCAGGAGACAAGCTACTGTTTAATGCCCAGTCCTATTAACAATTTTCCAAACTGATTAAATTATTTTATAACCGACAATGAAAGGATCTTTAAATTTCAATTTGTAGCACTCCTAGATTGGGGCAGTCAATATGTGTCTTTAATTGTTCATTATAGTGTGACAATGTTTATTTTTGTGTCTTTTAAGCTTGATTTATGAAATTATCGGTTTACAAACAGTCAAGTCGATTAATATAATATGGCTATTTCGACCAATTTTGTGTAATGAAACACTATTCACACTACATGCACTATAAGTGTCTGTAATAATCTAAACAACAGAGGCAAGGGAAAGGCACGGAAATGTGGTAAGGTAGGAAACAGGAGCTTCAGTTGTAACCTTGCTCGGAAACTTGATCGATGGTTCGTACATAATTGTGATATAATAAAGAAATTTTACAATTAAAAATTACATGCTTAAAAATGGTTTCAGAAATGTAATTACATTTTAAATAACGAATTAAGTAATGTTGGTGCTGTAACAACTGTATACATGGACCATATAAATGCCATATTGATGAGAATGCATTATTAATTAAAGATTTGTCCAGGCTATGATTATTTGTCTTTATGATTAAAATAGTTTTGAATCATAATACCTTTCGTTTGGCTTTGGTTGTCACGGACAATGCATACTTTCAGTCCTTTTACGGTAATGTTAGATTCCTCGTGCTGATTACAAACGTTTGGACCACACTGTAACAGATGTTGATATGTTGGTGAAATAGTGACAATTTTTCTCCAGGTTTGGTTAACCTAATAAACCAGCCTTCGCCAAGGGTGTACTATTTGATCCCTTACACTGTATTACCAGTGGGATTCTGTAAGCATCAAAGAATCGAAGGAACAGAATATAGTATAAATTATAGTTATAATATAGCAGAGTTACAATCAATTGCCGCACATCAGTTTTTACATAGCTTACATAGATTATATTGCTACCATCGATTGCAGGTGTTTTGTGTATTATAATATTTGATTACCAGTTTATGGATTTTTTAATACTTTAATACTTAAAATTTGAATACGGTGTAAACACTTCAGGAATCAAATCTGAAACAAGTTTAAAAAGTATACCCTGATACATGTTTAGCAACGGCCTTGATATAAATACAGTAATTTGATTTTATAGTTGATTGACTGAATAAATTACTCTTGGTCTATTTAGTGAGTGAGTGAATTATTGCTTAACGCCGCTTCGACAGTATCGCAGCCATTAGCGGCGATCTATTTAGTTATGAGTGTACTGTTATAACACAGTTCAGTTGACAAAAAGTTATGAATATACTTATGATGAGTATGAAAGTTTACGTCATACAACTGTCGTCCATCTGCTGAACTACGCAATCATTTCACATATCAATTGTCAAAACAGCAAACTGTTTACCAAATGTGTTTATCATGCATCATCAGGGATATCTCGTTTGTTGAAAAATGAATTCGCCAAAGATATAAAATGGACTACAATCATGTGTTAATATACTTATTATTGTCATTAATAATTCATGAATTATTATTATTGATTTTAGAGTTTGATTGTATATAAGGAATTGACTATTGACGTATCATAAAACTCATTTTCATTGCTAACATTTTTGCATGTGAATAGAAAGGAATGACTTTGATATGCTCACCTCGAAAGTAGGAGTCAACATGCTGTTCTTCTTGGAATCGTCGTCACCAGGAGATGATTTTATGAACAACCCACACTTCCTCTCGTCAACATTGTTAAGTATTAGTGAACATGAACCATATCTAGTACAGTCCCGCTTACACCTAAGAATCGCCATTAAACTGTTTGAATTGATAGCGTTATCTTCAAATGAAAGGACTACTAGACTACTTAAAGGATTGAGGATATAGGCCACTAGAAGGTGGAGTATTGGCAACATAATTTTGGTCCGCAGTTTCGATGGAACTAAAAGTAATCTGTGTGCCAGTAGTTCTGTAGTAGTAGTAGTAGCAATTTTGTTAAAGAGCAAGCAACATCATTAACATGACAATATTGTGGACCTTTTCATCAGCCTCAATTTACCAAATGGATGAAACATAAAGGTAAAGAGGAAAAAGATGACAATATTGTTTTTTATCTAAAAAATTAGATCTAAATGTTCCTTTAAGTGTTTTACAACCTGATAAAAATCATAACTCTCTTTAGGGATTGGTAACCGTGAAACGTTAGAATGAAAGAGTAGTGTTCTATGGATAATCTCTTAACATATTTACAAACGATTTTGTAACAAAAATAATTTTTCAATTTTCAAACGATTACCCCTAATTATTACTCTCTTAGAGAAAAACGATTTACTCAAAATGCATATGAAGCTAATAATTTTCATTATTTTTTTATGTTTCTCCAATTTCCTCAAAATGATACGTCTTGTTTATTTGAGGAACTGTTATCACTTTTAAACTAATTGCAAAGTTATAGAGCATGGAAAATGTATGGTAAGTATATCTTCCAACAATTATTCCACTTCCATTACCATTTAAAATTATATTTTCTGAAGATGCATTAGGTAGCACATTTTTCAGAAGAGTTATAGAGCATGGAAAATTTATGGTAAGTATATCTTCCAACAATTATTCCACTTCCATTACCATTTAAAATTATATTTACTGAAGATGCATTAGGTAGCACATTTTTCAGAAGAGTTTAAAAATACAATAACGAAAGTGGCAATTTTATTAACATTGGTAAGTACATGCACATTACCATTACAAAAATAAAGTAAGCATTATTACGTAAGAAACTAGATTAATTCTGTAATGTATTGTTGCTGTACTGCACTATTGAATGTATTAACTTTTATGTATTTTATTGAAATCACTTTAACTCACTCACACTCCAAAACCATTGTAAGGAATTTCGCAGTTTATAATCGTCAAACTATACTTTGTCAGTTATCAATAAAAGAATCACTACATATAAACCACACTAGCTGACACTATGCATCTTTAGCAGTGAAATCATTGACGTCATAGCATTGTGACGTCATCAACTCTGTGAAACCATATTCTTACAATGTACATCATCAACTTTGTGACGTCATAACATTGTCAACTGTATTTTCATTGATGTAAAAGCACATTGCTATCATTTTACAGATGATATGATAGCATTATAACGATTATTTTACTTGTAGATTAACCATAATAACCTGATAACCCTTACACTACTCCTGAACATTAACTTACTGACTCGCTAACCTACCTACCCCATACTCTAGCCCCAACTTATCTGACAAGTGTTTAGTTTCATGTGTGGTGGTTACTTTCAATGAAAGATCGTAGTTGGTAAGCATGATATTTAGCCTGAGTTAAGAAAAGAAAGAAATGTATTTATTTTAATGCCTCAAAAGTACAATACTGCATGTACAAGTTTCAATGCACCTGGACATTGAAGTGGTTATTTACATAAGTAGATTACGCTTCAAACACATTGCGAGATTATCAAATACTTAGTTTTATGGGATGTTATTGACAAATTAAACTTTTCATGTGTTGGAACGTGTTAATGCCATTGAGGAAGGCATTTTCATGGAGTTTAGTTGAGTCAATGATTTACAATGTCAAAACATATCACACCCTATCATTATTTAATTTGCTCTTCAATTAAACAAACATCACTAAAATGTGAATAAATTAGACATACATTGAACAACAGAAACATCAAGTTTGGTAGAGATTCATAGCATAACATAAAAGTTGTATTCAAACTGGTACACCTACAGAATACCGGATTTTTTTGATTGGTCAATTCATACAGCACGCGTCGAATATTCCAAATAAGGAAGATGCAATTTGGGATTTCACTCGCCTGAAACGGTATTTTGTTCTCAGTTGAAGTTCATTGTTGTTTATTCTAAATTAATGCTGCTGAATTGTTGTTTACGTAATATAATGATGTGTAAATGTTTGAAATTACGACTGAATGTTAATATCTAATTAAATTTGATTTTGATTGCCTTCAACCGAAGAATGACATCGGCTGAACAGTGAACTTGACAGCGTTAGTGATCGAGCGTCCACTGTTTACGTTTGATAAAATATCCACTTTAAATGTTCAAAAGCATCATCAACGTAAGGTTTACCTTTTCATTGTGAATAATATCATGTCTTATATTTATGTCATTATTATTTTGTGTTCAACACTCGAAAACAATTCATGGTAATTTCCGACCGGGTAAGTAATAACACTGTAATTTTTTCCTACTCGAGAAGGTAAGTTCGTGTATTGATTCAATCTTTCAGTAAATTTAACAAACGTTAAATGTTCATATCATCAATGACACTTACCTTGAAGTATTGTTTTTATTTTAAAATCTTGGTACAGTATTTTCTGAAACCTCGGAAAAGTCTCAACAACCTGGGATATTCGCAAGTCAACATTATGTAAACAAACAAAAAATAGGCCGATTTCGTACATAAAATGACTGTCAATATACAATAAAAGTGTATCTAAACCCTAATGCAGTTACTAAGAAGGGGTCTAAGGGTTAAATAAGATGATCGAAATGTATCCAAGGGTTAATTACAAACTCAGTTTGCACTGCGACCCGTCAATCATGCAAACGGGAAACCCCGATGTCGGGAAAACGCCTCGGCTTACTTTTGAAGAACATAGCAATATTTCTTGAAAAACATGACTGTGACGACCCCTGTAAACTAAATCTAACCACAAGGTATATCTAAGCGTGCGTCCTAGGGTTAAATAAGATCGTCGACTGGTTCCCAAGGGCTAAAAAAAAGAACCGTGACAAAGTCACCCAACAATCAAAATAGCGTCAGTTTCTAACAAGTCTCGCTTCGAGGTCAATATGTCAAATGCGCATGTCCGGTAAGGTAAAATTTCGCGTGCTTACAAACATGGCGGAATGTATCCGGTATTCTGTAGTCTTTCCTTCAAACTTACATAACAAATCATGCAGGCAGTGATGAACTACATACCAGTGGCTCTAATACCATTGTCCCGTATCACCAATCACCCTTTCATGCAAAATTCATTAGAACTAACTCAATGGCAAGTGACGTATATGTATGAATGAATCTAAACAAGCACTGCCTAATCTTACCTATCCATGTTGTTTCACTATTATTCCCCATTCTCAGTGTGATTGTTTTGAAGCCTTTGTAGGTGACTGTTATAGACATCAAGTATCGTGTAGCATCTAGAACTGTATCCAAATGAAATGAATAATAAAAAAAATTAATTAAAAAGCACTACCTAACTTAGTATATAACTGACATCATCACTGGGCATTGAGGAATGTTTCCTACTGTTAAGGTTTGCTTGTAGACCGCTAAATCACTAAACATGTCCGCAAATATAAATTATATTGATCACTTTCCCTTGTTTTATGTTGAGGTAAAAGCTAAGATATGTATAGTGTTTTCAGTTATTTTTATCTCAAGATGCAATTCGATTGCCATACAAAAACATAAGATGTAGAACAGTACTACAATAAAATATTATTATACATTAATATTTATTACATGCCTAAAAGTAGGGCTGGGACGGGTAGACTTTTTTTACCCGAGTACCCGACCCCCTATCAACCTACTCGGATAAGATTTTGTAATATTTTATTCAACTAGAAGGCAGAATGATGGAGCTAGAAAGCTAAACAATAGAGATATATGGCAATTTCAATCAGATTTAATTATGAATTAATAATGACAATTTAAAATTGTGTTAAAATCTTCAAATACATTGCAATTTTCTAATGAAAGAATTACAAATTGAACTTTTATATTTTGTCACATGATAATAACGGGTCCAGGTAATGTTATGTGTACCCGGGTCCTACTCAGTACCACCCGTCCCGGGTATCTAGGTTACCCGCCCCAGACCTACCTAAAAGCTAGCATTAGATCATATAAAAATCACTATAAAATAGCCTAAACCCTATTTTTCTGGGAGGGTTCGCCTCACTGCATCCCATTACCCAGGACTTCGCCTGTATCCAGACCAGGGTATGCGGCCATTTGATCCCTGCTGCACGCTCAGTGGATCTCTCTGGCTTGACGGCTATAGGATTATTATCCTTGTGCAGTAACCACTGCCTGTGATCTAAGGCTCATGGTCACTGCACATTGCAACTCGGGGGGTTCCCACTTTGCCGGACAGCCGACTTCCCTATTCAAACTCAATGAGGCGGGATAATCCATGAACAATAGGGGATTAAAGTATAATCTGTTTCGCACATGAGACATAACACAACAACTTCTACATTTCTTATATTTTTTTATTTAGATGTTCATAACAAATTCTTGACACATACATCGGACTGTTTCGGACATTACACATAAACACACCCATTTTGGTATTGCATTTCTTATATATTTATAATACAATACATGCTTTATTTACACATACGCTTCTACATTTCTTATATTTTGCATTATAACATAACAAAGAAAATGATAAAAACTGGACAAATCCATCAATTTTAACAAATTGTTCATATCTCATCATAAATGTACCACATTGTATACATGAATCCAGCACAGGGACACCAACCAGATTAGAGACCAGATCACCGTACACCTCAGGAGTGTAGGCACCTAACAAGAGACGTCCCTTCAGGACAGCAACACGGTCATCCAGAGCCCGATATATATTTTTATGGATGGATATGGATATGACCTGCAACTCTTGGGCTAATCGAGATTGTCAACACACGTGGTACCTAAAGTTTCGTATTACGTTTCGTTACAAGGCGAATAACAAAGCAGGTAAAAGTCCACCCTGGCGATATTGAATTCTGTCACACAACTGCTAAAGTTTCAGTCAGCGGATACATCCTGACACGCCCACTGTTCAAAGCAGTTTATTTCTTGACTACAACTAAACATGGCGACTAAAGATTCCGGAAAATTAAAGCTGTACTGGTTTCCAGCTTTCAGATCGTTTAGAATCATGTGGCTTATTAAAGGTGAGTGTTGTGAATTGGCATTATCATGGCGAAATTTCGCTCGTACAATTCATGTGTGTATTAGTGTGAGTACACCCAGCAACAATTCAACATGGCTGCAGGAGCTGAATAGGTTTCTAACTTGCATACATGTTATGACTCAAATTGTCAGTCACTGCGTGTGTGTGGCAGTCAGTGGGGAAGGTTGAGAAGGGGTGTAATGTTGTTAAAAAGTGCACTGATGATAGGCATAGGCTGGAGTCACTCGATACTTTACAACCTTGGACAAGTACCCTCTTGCCTTTTGAACAGTATACTGCATCGCCATAAGATAGTATCATCAATACTACCTTTTGTCACGATATTGGTGCTCAGGCAAGTCTAAACATAGGGTGGCGGTTCAAAGAATAAATTCATTTGGCATGGCATTACATAGACGTTGTTTAAACATTATTGTCGGAAGTTGAACGTCGTTTTTAATATACTGCATGTACATGTATGTATGTGTGTATGTATGTATGTATGTATGTATGTATGTATGTATGTATGTATGTATGTATGTGTATGTGTGTATGTATGTATGTTAGCTGCAGAACTGTACCTATATAACCTCTTCTTCCAGTATCATCAAGGCGACGTCAGGGTGTCAAAGAGCCTATTTTGGCGAAGCAACTGCAGCTAGTATGTATGTATGTGTGCATGTGTGTATGTATGTGTGCATGTATGTATGTATGCATGTGTATATGTGTGTTTGTATGTGTGCATGTGTGTATGTATGTATGTGTGTGTGTATGTGTGTGTGTGTGCGTGTGTGTATGCGTGTATGTGTGTGTGTATGTATGTATGTAATTTATATTGTATGCAAAAAAGTAGGGGATATTTAATTTTTGGAACATATCAATAGCCTATGGAACTGAATACGAAGCAAGTCACTATAGATCCTTACAGAAGAAACATTTTCAGTTACATTTGCACCAAAACGCAACAATGGCAACTGCAGGGTATGCACGTGATGCTCGTGTGATCATAGCGTCGAACCCAAGATTTGCACGACTTTGAAGTTGAGGGTTACAACTCCTGTGGAATGAGATTTGAAGGTGGAAACATCAGTTCAGTAGCTTTGGATACCAGGAACAAATGGGTTATATGCGTCGACTACCCCAAAATGAAAGATTACATACCCTTGGCATGCTACAGGTTGGCACAACACAGACGGTTGTGGCACGGACAATGAACGTTGCTCAATCTGTCATAAGCAGATTATGGTCCAGATATCGTGATACACGTTCTGTAAACGATAGACCACGCTCTGGTCGACCAAGGGCGACAACTCATGCCCAGGATAGATTTATCCGTACCATAGCCTTAAGAAATCGTAATTTAACCGCAAATCAGATCAGAGCTCGTTTCAAACAGACACTGGTGTGAGAATGAGTGCCCAGACGATCCGAAATCGCCTGCACAGGGGCCATCTACACGCCCGACGTCCTCGCGTGATTCCTTGTTTGAGAGATCATCACATCAGGGAAAGACGTCGTTGGTGTAGGGAACGTCAACATTGGGATAATCGACGTTGGAATAATGTGATGTTTTCAGATGAATCGACTGTGGACTTTCTGGACAGGCGTAGGAGGGTGTGGCGTCGACGAAACGAGCGCTTCCATGACGTCAGCGTCATTCAACATGATCGATTTGGGGGTGGGTCTGTAATGGTGTGGGGAGGCATCACTGCTGCTGGAAGAACGGCCTTACATGTTGTTGCCGGACGTGTGAGAGGCCAGTACTACCGGGACAACATCTTAGCAGCCCATGTTGTGTCCTTCGCACGTCGTCATTGCCGCCGTTTCATCTTTCAGGATAACAATGCAAGATGTCACAGAGCAAGGATTGTTAATGAGTACCTCCAACAACAGAATGTCACCACACTACCATGACCAGCACTGAGTCCAGACCTCTCGCCCATCGAGCATGTCTGGGACATCCTGGGACAGCGGTTACGTCAACGTCAACAACGTCCTGCCAATGTCCAAGAACTTGCTGCTGCGTTGCAAGAGGAGTGGGATAAGTTTGGCCAAAATGACTTGAGACGTCTCATAAGGAGTATGCCACGTCGTATCCATGCCTGTTTGGCCAACAGAGGGAGGTTTACCCGTTACTGACTTTGCTTTCATGTTATGGTAATTCTGATGTTGCGCCCCGAGTATGGTTTTGTCCTCAGTATGGACATTGTGTGTGTCATTTACAGCACCAATGATGTGGAATAAATCGATATGTGTTCCCTTAATTTGTTTTCGTTATTTGTTTCTTCTTTGGATTCATAATTTTCTTTTAATAACACTTATAGATCCAATATCCTCTACTTTTTTTGCATAGTATATATAGTCATAGGAGCTATAAGATATACGATTTAAAGAAAGGGCGTAATCATAATCGCTGATATAGACAATGCAATCGAGTCATTAAAACATTAAGTGAGGTATCAGCTGAGCTGATTTCAATTAGTTTGGATTTCGACTTCCGCGGTACAGACAGTTTACTTTTGTAGAACTCGACGCCGAAGCTGATTTTGAGTACATAAAGTACGAACCCAACGCGGAGCCGGTTGCTAACGAACAGTACCGGAAGGATGTGCATCCCCACGGGACTATCCCGGCCCTGGTGATCCCCGGAGAACACCCGCTCCTCGAGTCCGGGGCCATCTGTATGTACCTGGCGGACAAGTATGGTAAACTCGCCCCTCCCAACAACGATAGGAGAGACTACTACGAGTGAGTTTATTGTGTTCCTCCCTGGTACCCAGTTGAACTGCTGGATTGTGTACATTGGCTGTCATTGCTATGATTGAACTAATAACTTTCCAATCAGATACTCAATTATACTGTAGAGGAGACTGTTGTTGGTAAATTTGATATGTCCTTGCCAGGTACCCAGCTTGAGTGCGTAGTAGACAGGTGTGAATATTGGAACATTATATATATATAGGTATATTGTATCGGGTAACCGATAAGGCAGCTTAATTTCTAGAAGAATTGTGCAACTACCATTTAATGCATTTGTCGGTTACCAAATCATACTGAATAATTTCCGGGTAAGACAGAAGCAATTGACGTTCCGTCTAATGCTTTTGTATTTATTCATTCATTGCAGAAACTGCGATTGTATTTAATATCCGTAAGAAGACTGAACAAAATGGGAATTCTAGACAAAGGACTTAGCAATGTCAAGTCTCGGTTTGAGGGGAAATTAAATAGTAAAAGAAAGGCCATTTTAGAATATTTCCTTCCAGGTACCCATGTATATTGCTTAACACTGTTGTACCTGAAGCTTAATGGCTTTTTTATGTTGTACCCAGCTATACTGCTTATTAGGTAAATAACAAGAAGAGAATACATTCAGTTTAATTTGCTACTTGCAGTTTCATTATGTACGCTAAAGCCACCTTAGACGGACCAATGGATTTCTATTACTTCCTGTGGGTACTGAAGCAGGAGTTTCCTCAGGAGAAGGTAGACTCAATAAGGAAGACGTTCGACGAATGTATGACCTACCTGGCCAAGAGACTCGAGAACAGAGATTACATCTGTGGGGACACGTAAGTCCAGATACTTCATTTAAGTTCTTTCTGGGCCTTGTGTGTTTCACTATAGGCCTATATCCAAACTTTTTGACTATATGACATCTTTGGTACATTAGATTTGAAGTTGACATCCAAAAAACTAACTAACTTCTGACCATCTGTCAGTTTTTAATGTACTTCTGGGGATATTTCTTGGCAATACCATTTTTTCAATGAAATGTCTTGTCCCCTAACTGAGCGTCGTTCCGCTCGCATGTTACCAAGAAGTTTTGCTTTAAACATATTTATTCAGTGAATAAAGAGATTAGCAACAAGTCATCCAACTCAGGTAACCATCTCCCGTGTATTTACAAATGATAGAATTATAACAACATACATGTAATAAGTACAGAAATCGTAGAAAGATATCTACAGGGAAATGAAGAGATATGCATCAGTCAAGAGAATCGCTAACTATTGCTCATAAATTGCTCAACTGCTTTAAATTTTGCCTGATTGTTCGAATAAGATAGGGTTTTCCTGCTGCTTAAAAGTAAATCTAATCTAAATCATCCTCATGTACACGTAATTTGAGAGGTTAAACATTTTCGTTCTGTGTACATCGTATTAACAGCACCCAGTTTCAAAATAAAGATAGTTTAGTGGTGCATATGTATGTGATAGACCCGTAACAATAGCTGCTTCAAGTTGAAGTTGTTCTGCTCGTAAAGATTGGCATATTCAAAATGTGGTCTAATAAACGAAATATAGATTTTGTTCAAGATTTGCCTGCTTAATATGAATTTCACTTTACGCATTGAGTTAATCATCTTCGAAATTGATAATACAAATTTGTTGATATGCCTTTTCCACACCTACGTTTTTGAATTGCGCAGATATCAAAATTTATCAAGTTGTTTTCTTAACGTGAAAAGTATAGCTTAAGTTTTATTTAGATTATATCAAATCAACCAACGCTTTCCCCAGGAGCTGAGTTTATGTAATAAACATGATGATAATGGGCATTTATAAAGCGCTATATCCATACACAAGGTGCATGTTGAAAGCAAAGGTTTGAGTTTAAAGTGGACTCCAGTAATTTGTGTTCAATTGTCGTGACCAAGTGACAATCATCTTCACATAATCTTTTTAAACAGCTTAGTTCATCAGCGATGTCATTTATGAATATAAACCATCCAAGATTGTTGGAAAATAAGAAACTAACTTGGATGTAGTTTGTGTTCTCAATTCACTTCTGTCGTTAAAATAGAAAATCAAGATAATTTTAAAGAATTTATTTTATAAATTCACACCGAAATAAAAGTAACAAGTAAACATTCTCAATTCACTCGTAATACTCGCATACTCGTAAAATTTAAGTTACAGGGTAAATTTCTCTTTAGTATAAATTCATATATAGTGACTTTTTCATCTATTTAAAAAAATAAATCTATTATCAAAAGAATCATTCATGAAATTGCAAAACATTTACATAACTTTATTAAATTCCTTTGAATTGCAAATGTACCTGTCGAAACACTGCTTAAGAACTTAAAAGGTTTTCAGACTAACTGTTCATGCATCGGCTATCTTTGCTGAGAGGTTTGTCCATATCTAGCTATCGTATTTATCAGTGTATGTCACTCCATGGTACAGGTCGTACGTAACTCGAGCAAACACGTATGTGCTCTTGGGCTCCTTCAATAGTTCAATACCATATTTCAGTTAACGTGGACACAAAAAGAATGATATTTTATAACTCCTGGTATTATATATTTCAGATTCACCGCTGCTGACTGTGTTCTAGGATATGATATTTTCCTGGCAAAAATCTTAAACAATGGAGTTCTTCTAGAAAACCATCCAAAAATCAGCGAGTACTATGAACGCATCTCGTCACGGGAGGCCTTCAAATACGCTGCATCGTTCCAGTAGGCGTTCTCAAGCGTATATATCTTCATTCTTCAGTGAATGAAATCGGATCATTTGTTTTAATCAGAATTGTTTAATGAATAATATATTAAGATACCCACGGCAATAAAACACAGGCGGTCAATGGGACCGACAGCGTGCTTTATGAGACAATAAAACATGCTCGTGAATTTACACGTCAGTTAGAGCGTCGCTTAGCAAATGACGTCATATTTTACGTCACATTAATTGTTCAATGCTAGAGAATGTGTTCTACGACGGAAGCCATTAATATTTTCAAAATATAGTTTATACAAATAACATAATATCTTCACGTTTTTTTATATAAAAGCGAGTAAAGTATTTAATGACATCTCATATAAGAAATAGAAGACTCGTTATTGTGCTTTATCGTAGAATAAAACATAGCAGAGAGTATAAAACACTCAGGGCTGCGCCCTTCGTATTTTATGCTCCTTGCTATGTTTTATTCAACGATAAAGCACGCCAACTCGTCTTCTATTTCTTAAATAATATATTAAACTTTGTTTTGGATTTATGTTAGTATTGGGTTTTTTTGGAAGTAAATGTATTTCAAGTTTGCCTTTTTTTATTTCAATAAAAACATATTCGGAAGTTAGATAAATACTCATTCTCTCTCCATAGAGATTTTTCAATTGGCCGCTATCGAAGAAGTTCAGCAAGAATCGGCGCGGGTAGACGAATGGATGGGTGACCCGTATCATTGCTGAATAAACTGAGAGTGGGAAGAGTTGATTCCCTGCCCCACATAATGACATGAGTTGTGAAACTTGTAGTGTTACCTTGCGCAAGCGACTGCATTCAAAGTGTACATATATTCACTCAGCAGTAGAACTGGGTATATCTGGTATGAAAGTTAAGGCAATGTGAGAGATTTCATTTGCCTTTATTTGCAGCTAGGTTGCATACTTCCAGTGGGTTGAGAATGAAAAAGGTACGACGTTAGTCCTACACCAGTGTAATAGTGTGTTTGCACTTCGTTCATTTCCTTCTTCGGAGTTCAGAACGGTATAAGTATCCTCGTTTTTCCAACACTATTGAGTTTTGAAATTATACATATGATAAATACAACTGGGTGATATACAACCTACTCTATGTCACTTCGACAAGAAGCCAGTGAGGAATAGATATATACGTGAAATCGAATATTGAATTTAATCTCTGTCACTGAAGGGACCTCGTAAGTCTCATAATGAGGATTGAAGGTCTAAAACAGCATTAATAGCAGCTTGAAAGAGCTTCATCCCAAGCAGATGCACCTAGCTGTAGGGTAGAGAGGGGATAATACTTCGGACAAGGGGTGGGGTACATCCGGACACATACTGCTTTTGCTGAAAAATAAGTTTATTGCAATGAAATAAACATGAAAATGAAATGAATATGAACACACATCAAGTATAACTATAAAGTACTACTGCAGTTTTCTGCTATTCTTTAACATCAACTTTCATGACAAAACATCAAGATAAGTAATCAAAAACGAAATCCAGGATATTATCCTTACAGCACTAAAGAATCCTATATAGCTCTTATTTAAATCAACCAACGACTAAAAGAAGAATCAAAAGTAGTTACACGTTCTGGAAATTCAATAAATTCGTTTAACAAATTTATATTGAGATTATAACAAAATATTTCTATATTTTTTAGTGACATTCAAGAGAAGGCATGGTTGTAGAAAACAATCTGAACCAATTATACGTCGACGCGAAGACGCGTTTATCGAAGCGATGTTTATGAAGGTGTTAAAAAATGTACGTGTCTGTCATATATGCGTCTTAGACCAAACATGTGTTTAAAGTCTATTCGCTTCTAACTTCAAGTAGGTCAACAAAGTAACGTTTAGGAAACTGCGATATAGACCATTACTCATTGGACTTTTGAAAATAAGCAACCAGTTTTCAATGAATAGGCATTAACAGTGTAATACCGAAGCAGATAGTAAATATGCATTGAACAAAATTAAAAATGTCAAAAGCAAAGGCTTTTGATTAATTTCCATGTTTGTGAAAGTTTAAAACAATCGCACATATAATAAGGGACATGTATGGGGTAGGTTCGTCCATTCGTCCACTGTAACTTTTTTAAGATAAATATAAATTGACAACCAGACAGGAGAGATTATACGAGAATGAAACTGTCCACATATGAGTTGTGCTTATCACTGCAAGGCAAAATTCTATTCCTAAAAAAACGATGCCTTTTATGGCAGTAAGCGCTTACGTTCTGATAGTCAAAAGTCTTAGCTGATCAAACTTCCTGCTTGCCCAACCTTTCGCGAATATGCCATTGTTGTTTACGTGGCGCGAGTTTCCTCAACCAATGAAAACATGTTTTGCGTTTTCGGTTTGGGAGTAAACTGGGGTGTCCAAACTATCCCGCTGTCCGAACCATCCCTGCTCTCCCCTACATGCCAATACAGGGACCATACGGAGATCAGTTCATATCAGGAGAGCTATGAGACAATGAAGGAGGAACAAGGTACTGTGGGAGAATTAAAAAGGGATTAAATTACTGCACACAGTGCTGAGTTAATCCCATAACTGTATATCCCACACAGTGTCATGAGTGTGTAGCAAGTTACTTTGATAGTCATAAGTAAACTTACAAGGGAAAATACACTCGTTGGTATAACAAGGGATATTGATCAGTAACCCCAAAATAGACACTTCAGTCGAGAATATTTACAAACAATTCTTACAACTAAAGGTCCCAGTTCCGAGTTCTGTTCCCCGTATCGAGTCTCGCCTGTAGGCGCGTGCATATGATCTAATGACTGACCGAAGATCAGAGATAGATAAGGAAGTACGTGCGGACGTCGAAGTCAGCCACTAAGAGCTGAACGCTATAGGCAGGTTAAAACGCCGGGAACAACAAAGTATGGCGCGAAGTAACACACCATGACACCATCTGTTAAAGGCAGATTATGTGTTCACACTTGATGGTAATGTCGTACAAAGACAGCTGACATTGTGTTTATGACTGATGTTATTATACATTTTGAAGGGAAAGCTGACAATTCTCCTCTGCCCACAGTTTTAGATATCCTAGTTTTGAATATCACATGTTACTTACACTTTTAAATCAACTTAACGGTAATAATGTGACAATTGCATATGACACGATCCCAATTATGTGGAAAGTCATTTTCACATTTTCAAAGATACCTGTAACACGGGTGTCTTTTCGCACGGGCTCTTGCTTCACTGAACACCGTCGACTGAAGAGCCGCTATATCAGTATCACCGACGTAGGCTACTGAAATATATGCTCATTTCACCGATTAAAAGCAAATAAACAATTCCATTTACATCACTATTATAACGATATCGTAACCTACATATTGACATATATTGACAATATATTCATAAAATATATTGATTTAAATTTAGCTCATAAAGTCTTGACACCTATGCTGAAAATCCTCCTCCGCTCACAGTGTATATAAACCGGCTCCAAGCATACACTAGTGGAGCGTGTGTCTGGTTGACACTTCTGAACATTGATCGCTGAAAATTTCCGGCTGATCTGTCCAGTCAAGCTGTCCCGTTTGGTACACGATTCCACGGGGTTCCCGACGCCTAGCGCTCGGTAGAGCCTCTCTTCCAAATTGGCCTCGCTTTCGGGTGAAGAGCCGTAGGGTTTACTAGTCCACTCTGGCTTCTGAATTTCTAAAATAGGAGGTTGGGGGTTCTCAACTGTGATTTATGGACGCTCCGTTACGGCACTGCAAGTGGCAGTCTGCCAGATTTTTAAATTAAAAATACATCTTACTCAGATTCTTTTTGTCAGTCAATGCCATACTTTCTCATGCTTCCACAAATTTAAAGAATTTTAGATAGGAATTGCGGCTGTATGTTATATGTGATCATTATATATCATCTGTAGAATAGTCAAGTTGTTGTTTTAACTATATGAATCAATGGAAACCAACTGATATTGAATTTGATACGGCCTCGTTCATTACAACAGTTAGGCGTAAATATGATACATGGAAAGGCATCACAAAATGTATGATGTATCTGAAATCAGTAGCGAACCCCGACCCCCGTCCCTTTTCAAAATTCCTGCACCCGACACAGTCTGAAATTATGCTAATCACTAGAGTGTATATCTATCTAAATATTAACAGCTGCTTTTTTAATTATTGCTGTTTCCTAGGTTAAAGTACTCAGTTGGCATGTTGTTTTTTATCTTTTCCTTTTTTTCTCTTGGGGGTTTAGCTATCCTTTTAAATGCTATATCTTGCTAGGGGTTTGGAAAGTCCGTTTTTGTGCTATATACCAGTCACCATTGTAGAAGTGAGGTACTCCTAAAGCAGCTTAAAACTCTAAATTTCCTCACCCTCCCTCACCTCACCACTTATCTCACTTCATCTCATCTTACATTGCTTATATGCTTCCTAATTTCATATTCCCATCCGTTTATATGATGTTTCTTTGGTTTTGTATTGTTTTTGCTTTGCTTAGTATAGGCAGGCGTTTGCCTTTATTGTGATGAATCGTCCATAAAATCTCATTTGTTTGCTGTACACGCCTTAGTCCCATTAGGTTTGGACTGGTGATTATTACCAGTTTTGCATTGAGAGTAACACTGACAATGTGAAAACGTCAGAATTTGAGCTTATGTTAGACCCACAAACAATTGGCTTTTGTTATTCACGAAATGTATCGCCATTAACTGGTATTATATATGGCATGTGTTAGAAATGGACGTTTGCAGGATACATGTATATTTGCTACTAAATGATTTATTGGTGAATATTGTATAGATGAGAGCTAATTATATAGATGTTATAGATAAATGCTATGATAAGTTAAAATTCAAGTATGAATTTATTCAGAGATTTACGCAGATATTTACAACTGTTTAAATACTATGCGTATCTATTCATCTGGTGATTCAAAGAAATAAACAGGTGCGGCAATCCATAAAAACTACAAGGGGAAACCCCTATATGTGCTAAACGGAGGTTGCAAGTCAGTAACTGATTTTTTATCGATAAATAGGCCTATTATAAACGTCATTTAGGGCCTAGCTGTATTTCAACTGGGATGGTCCCAACATTGGTTAATTTTAAAACTTCAGTGTGAATAATGTCAACTTGGTTTAGTTGCTGATTAGTTATTTTTCATATTCGCTACATATTTGAAACGTGACACTTCACATTTTTAACATTGCGGGACACTTAAATCGTCATGGAAACAGGAGATATTTTTACAATTATAGTCTATGTGTTATGCATATCTATTGCGTATCTATTCATCTGGTGATTCAAAGAAATAAACAGGTGCGGCAATCCATAAAAACTACAAGGGGAAACCCCTATATGTGCTAAACGGAGGTTGCAAGTCAGTAACTGATTTTTTATCGATAAATAGGCCTATTATAAACGTCATTTAGGGCCTAGCTGTATTTCAACTGGGATGGTCCCAACATTGGTTAATTTTAAAACTTCAGTGTGAATAATGTCAACTTGGTTTAGTTGCTGATTAGTTATTTTTCATATTCGCTACATATTTGAAACGTGACACTTTACATTTTTAACATTGCGGGACACTTAAATCGTCATGGAAACAGGAGATATTTTTACAATTATAGTCTATGTGTTATGCATTAATTTCGAATGACAAATGTTCTTTATATAAATAAACAAATACATTTACAGTTGACTCTTGATAGATATTGTCCTATATATGAATGTGATACAGTATAATGCAATAGCCATGACTATTAGAAAGAGAATGCTTATTATGATTATGTTCTATACACTCAAGAGTTATCTTAGTAATCTCAGACTCTGAAAAAGTATCTATTCTGAAAATATCACCATTTTATTAAATATTGAAAAAGAGAGTGTAAGAAATGGAATTAAGGATCCTTTTCAATATTTTTTTCAATGTTATTTTCAGATATAAAAATTATTTTTTTCAGAGTCTAAGTTTTAGACTAACTCAAGAGCAAAAGAAACGATACCAACAAAATGCAAGATATCTTCATCAACGGGAGATAGATACGACTGAAACATAGTTACATAAACTTAATTTGTAATATTTGAAACTATTTTTGTTCATGTTTCGGAAAAACACGACTTTTAAAAAAATGTAGTTGAAATCTCCTTAACCTGGCGGGACAGAAGAGTGAAATATGTTTTTCTGGCTTGTTTTATGACACCCTAAAACAACGATGTGTAATCGATTTAAGGTCTAAGAAGCTACATTGTGCCTTTAAAGGATAGATGAAATGACATATGTTCAAAATCGGATTCATTAAAATGGAATGTCAATTTGATAATTGCTCGATTTTAAATTTCTGAAATCGGTCCATAAATTACTTATATACAGCTTTTTAAAAAACTGCCTAATTTAGCCCCGGCAACCAGAATGAAAGTCTGCGGGGGTGCGGCCCCTGAAGGGATGACCTCTGTGACGTCACTGGAGTAATCTCATTATCAGCGATAGTCATAATTCAAAGTAATTTCACAACAGTTTGATTGTTTATTTCACTAACAAATCTTCAATCAAACAACTTAAATTTTCCATATATCCAATGTTAAGATATCCAACTAGGTACTTCCGCAGATGACAATTACATAATTATTGCATAAACATGTGTTTTTGGCGATTTAACACACCTCATAAATTCATCTACCGGCAGTGATAATCTTCATTAATTAATTAATGAGGCGCCAAAGAACGGGTCGGTCCACTGGTCACAGACGACCCGTCGTCTGTGGTCAATCAGTCACACCTCAATTATTCTTCTAAAAACGTTTCGCGGCGGTAATCGCGGTATTGTTAAAATGGGTAAATTAAAATCGTCTTAATAATCAATTGCAAGTGTACATTGTCTCGATTTTATGCTCAATTGATTCCGATATACAATATACGTAGAGGTAATCATCTCTCATTCTTGAGAAAAATGCATTTCATCAGATCTTAAACAAATTTTACTAACATAATTTCTATATTAAAAAATAATTCACCTTATATTCCAAACATTGTTTCAAAAATCAAAAGTTCTTAACCACATGTGTGTTTAAAAAGATATAAAATATAAAGTATCATACTATCATGAATGAAATTTTGCAAATCTCTCCACGAGGAATATCCTCATCAAAGACATTCAAATGTTACCTCTTCCGGCAGACACATTTTGTGTGTGACTGATGAAAATTTGGTATCATTTCTTTTGCCCCTCAGTGTATATGAATGTTTAGAGATGTATAGTTATTGATAGTGTTAAATGTTATATGGATGAATATTATATTGCAAGTTATTTCAGTGACTGTTATAGATATTTTTTATAGATTGATCTTCTGTTATAACCTAGAACATGTGGAACATGTCACTCCAAAATTAAATTTTGAAAACAATACTTTAGGGAACAACGTTCTTGGAGAGTGAAGTAGACTCCCGTTCCAGTATGCGTACATGTAAAGAGTGGTGTAGAATCATGCGTATGCCACAAAATAGACTCCTCCATCAATGCTAATTAACGTCAATCTTATTTGATAGATAACAAGGGTAAGACAAGTACTGTTTCATTATGGATTTGGGTGTGATTAGCTTCATCAGAGAATTTGGAAAATGTGCGCATGACATATCCCTATTCTATCTTAAGCTAGGAGATAACTTCAACATTCTTGGTAAGGATCTTCTCAATCTATGATCTATAAAGTGTTTAAATATTCGTTCAAATATATATTGTGGCGTGATATTCCTTTGCATATAATAACTGCTATGTCAAGGTTCAAATGTAGTAACTTTAGTAATGCTGTTGAATGTGACAGATCTATAATGGAATTGATGATAAAGGGAGAGTACACCCTTCCTGTAAAATTACAGATCAGGTTTAAACTATATTTTTCTGAAATGCCTTACAACAAACATTTTACTCAAATACCATACACAAAACATTCCAATGTCGATATTTTGCAAAACAAGAATTATGTTTAATAATGTATGAATGATGTATAGAAGTTTGGATATACCAATGCGACGTACAGAAATTGATTTATTCCAGATATGTGAGCTGTAATGTCTTACTGCCCACACCCGTTTACATAATGTTACCTGTTAGTAGTTTGGACAAGAGACTACTGAATAAAACTGTCTACTGAATAGATGAAGGTAGTATAGATCAATACTGGATAGATGAATAGCTGTGTTGACTATGTTAACTATGACGAGGAGTGTACGGGACATGTGCGACGTGGATGAATGCTATGCTTCTAGATCTATATTCAGGACAAATAAACACTGTATGTGTATGTATGTTAATGAACAGAAACAGTTTTGCAAGTCACAGATTTGTAGCATCACATGTTACTTACGTTTTCGAAATTAACTAAAAGGTAACGGCGCTACAATCCTGTATGCACGATCAAAGTTAAGTGAAAAGCCATTTCCATAAAGCTCTCTAACATAACACCGGCAACTTTTCACATGGGCGCTTGTTTCACTTAACACCGTCGGCTGACGAGCCGCCATATTACCGACGCTATGCTTCTCTGATAAAACATACGGCCATTTCATCGATAAATAATCTGTAAAAATCCACAGTTTACATCACTATTACAACGGTACCTTAAGCTACAATTTGACATAGGTGACAATACATCCATAGTAGACAATGATTTAAATTTAGCACAGAAAGTGTTGACACCAAGGCTGAAAATCCTCCTCCGCTAATAGTGTATATAAACCGGCTCCAGGCATACTCTAGTGGAGCGTGTGTCTGGTTGACACTTCTGAACATTGATCGCTGAAAATTTCCGGCTGATCTGTCCAGTCAAGCTGTCCCGTTTGGTACACGATTCCACGGGGTTCCCGACGCCTAGCGCTCGGTAGAGCCTCTCTTCCAAATTGGCCTCGCTTTCGGGTGAAGAGCCGTAGGGTTTACTAGTCCACTCTGGCTTCTGAATTTCTAAAATAGGAGGTTGGGGGTTCTCAACTGTGATTTATGGACGCTCCGTTACGGCACTGCAAGTGGCAGTCTGCCAGATTTTTTGTTTTGTAAATACGTTTTCCAAATTATTTGTATTGATTATTACATGTGATGATTAGTCAACATACGTTTCGTTTCGTTAAGATATGCCTAACGGTTCCTCTTTTATCTATTGAGTATTTGTAAGTCACATTGGTAGCGCATGTAAGTTGTAGCACGGTCTTAAATTACGTGTAATTTAAGTCCGTGGTTGTAGTATATGCTGGTACAAGTAATTGTAGCAGATATATAAACAGCTGCTCTTGCTTGCGTGTGTGCTGTTTGAAGTCACACATGGACAACGTTATAAATTGTGTTATTGTATCGAGAAGTAGCCTAGTGTACCGTTTTAACTAAAGTTGACTGAGCGAAGTGACGATATAAAAGTGCATGGGCCCGGTGATTTTTTTATCCAAATCCGAACTATGCTCATAGACTGGCGCGCGTCAGTTAGTCAGTAATTAGTCAGTTAGTAATTTTGAAAAACTTGTCTACAACAAACAAATGGCAAATGGGTTGGTAATTTTTTATATGTCATAAAACGTGTATTTTCGGTTGGGTAAGCAATAAGGCTGTTGCTTGATTTTCATTTATCATATATATAGTATTTATATAGTATTTATCATATATTTGACGATTGGGGATGAATAAGAATGTTGATTGAAATTACTTGAACTAAAATGAGCAAAAATGATATATTGGCACGTTTAAAACCAAATAAAAAGATTAAGAAAACACCGAATGTCACCAAAATATTTTAAAAGTAGACTGTAAGTAAACGTGGATATTTTGAGACATAGATAGTACCTACTAAGATTCATATTATTGACCCAATAAAACGTCACTATTGATGATTGAAAATTTGAAACGATAGAACGCACTGTTTTACATTATAAATATGGACACGGCGACATAATCACACACTTGTTAAGAACTGGAAATGACTTCGGTGGTAATTACTACATTTTTTCTAGACCTAAAGCATTTACTGGCAAAAAAGGAATAATAGTCCGTTTGAAGTACAATGGAAATAAGAACAGAAAGAGAATAATAACTTCTTTAATGTGCAGATACACGACCTCTTTGAGTGTATACTTACTCTTCACATTCCACCTAATGAATAATAGTATAATACTCCGAAACGGCGTGAATTTTCACATTAAGGAAGTTGTTATCTTTTCTTATGTATGCCACTCCCAGATACCCTTTAAAAAGTTTGCAATTAAAATGATAGTGATTTATAAACGTATGACGTCTAATGTCATCATGTATAGGTTTCTGCCATTCTCATTATTTTTATTTCTCATTTCAATCTTGACTTGTTAAAACATTTAAGAAGGCTCCTTTACTGTTTGCTCCAGGGTATTGGTGACAGATACAGTGGAGGTCCGTATATGTCGTCCCTAGAGAAACATATTCAATTATATATAGCAATATATCTAGAAAAATATAGCAAGTCAAGATTCCATAGCTCTAGCACTCAGAGTTCAAGACATCTTAATTTAGAGCTTCATTTTGTATAACTATTTGAATTGTTTCTAAAATGTTGTTGGTGAGAAAAATATTATTTCTGAGACTATTTGTTAGTCTGAAGAGATATCTGTGAAGGGTTAAGGAGTGGAGGGTGTAGCGATAACACTGGAGCCATGGGACACTCTTCACTCTCTGTAGCCTAGACTAACGGCCAGTGTCTTAACACTTTAATTAGTTATTCATAATAAAATGACTATTTTATTAAATATTGGCATGGAGACTAGGAGAAATGTTGATTCCAGAGCGTGTTCTAGAATATGATTCGGGCTAGGGTGAAAATAAGGTCAATACATCAAATTAAGTGAAACTAGTATAAAATACAGCCTAGCTACTTCAGACAAAAATCTAGATTTGCCTATCAAACGGTTATTATGTTTTGGTGCTGGAGGTTGAAATGAAAATATTATCAAGTATTACAGGCTATGAGTAAGACTATCCGTACCCTTATACATGGTTTCTTGGTTGGGCGGCATGGGGTGTGGCGGAGATAAGAGTGGAATGGATAGGTGCGTGGGACGGGGCAGACCGAGATTGGATATATGCTCTTCACATGGAATGCATGTAGTGCTTAGTAGTCTATGTTTAAGTTGTTGGGTCGAAGTTATAGGCATATTGAAATTTAGTCTTATATGTACTTAGAGAAATGTATAATTTAGTTAGTGAATTCTGAATTACACATTAACTTCTGTTTATTTTGTGAGCTTGCCGTTTATATTCGGCGGATTCAGTTTTCATAGTTAGAATGTGTGATCCCTAAATAATAGTATGGTGCCATTAAGCAGGACTTCGTTCAACTCCATCTTAATCTAATTCGTATATCTAGTAATTTATAAATCAAATTAAAACAATAATCCATGAAATAGAAGTGTGTTTGGTCTTAACCTAACATACTTTATATATAACAGATAACCATATGTCCTGTTTTAATTCTGTTTTGGACAATCGATGTATTCCTGACTTAAAAATAAATGATGTGTGCCTATTAAATGTTTGGTTATAATTAAAGGAATGGGGACAGATATATCATCAGTAGTTTTTTTATACAAATGTATGAAATAGCAATAAAGATTTAAAACTCTGGGCTTCATAAGTGACGTGCAGTTTCTGATATTTCTATGTATGCAGCCTAGCGAGCGCTGGCAATCCCTTTTCAAAAAGCAGTATCCAACATATTTACCCAGTCATTTTCATATAGACAAGTTTCATTTATCTGAACATGCTGAGCATTATGTGTGCTGTTTTGAATCTCGCCCTCTCAGAAGACCAATGCGAAACACGTGTTGGGCGCCTAATGTCAACATTTCACGAGCAGACGATAGTTGAGCAGACGATAGGTCGAGCACATGGGTACTCAATTGTTGCAGTGCACAGAACATCGTACGGCAATACGGCCATTTGGTATTCATGAATTGAACATTGTGAGGTGTAAGTACACTTGAGCTGGTTTTATTCCTCAGCAAACAGGAAGTTCGGTCACACCCGAATTCACTCAGCAGACGCATGCAAGCGAGTCTTGTTCCCGCGAGGCTATTTTTGTCAGTTTGACTTTTGTTCTCGTGTTGGGCTGTGTTTTCGTTGAGCAGGGATTCTCCTGTTAGAGAAAACTTCGTAAACAGTTTGGAAGATTCCTGGAACCGGATACTCTTAGACCATGCGTTGGAACCATGTGGATGTGGTGGTTTAAACGTGTTTATGTTCAACTTTGAAGTTTTTAAGTTTCATGTGAATGTTAAAACGTCATCCACAAAATGTGTACCATTTGATGGTGAGGATGATGTGTTTGGACGACAGCTATGTGCATGTGTGAAGTCTGAACTCGACTCTTGAAGTACGTTCACATCACATCGGAATTGAAGGTAATACGTACTTTTACTTAGATGACGTATGGGAACTCTTGAAACGATTTATATTAAAACTGCAAATGCTAGGGGGATGGGGAGGGTACTAATTGATCCGTCCCCCTATGATGTTATGGACATCGATAAATGGTCCAAGTTGACTAACATATGTAAATGTCAAGACGATCGTGTATACGGATATTCTTACTCCATTAATAAAATATGAATAAAACCTGATGATTTAAAATGAATTTATGAATCTAAACACGTGAGATTATTATATTTTGGGGTTATATCCATAGTATTCTGATGTCACACTGTTTTGACGTCATGTAGTATTTTGTATGTCGTTACTGAATGATGAAGCATTGTGATATCTTGGCAATTGCGGGGCATTGTGCAAAATCTGCTGTCAATACGATATATCCTAGAAGATATCACTTGATATCACACGGGCGATATATCCCGTGGGACACAGTTTTGGATGATAAATCATGATATATATCTATCGGGAAATACCTGGGATATGTTTCAGTAAAGGATGTGTAGCTATTCTTACACAACAGGAAATGTCAAGATGACATCACATGGTTTTATACTGATGTAGTGTTTATATTTACTATGCAGATTAACTCGACTGGCAATTTGGTGCAGATTTAGGACCCGTATATCCTATTGAACCAGGATAAACATTTAGCACTGTAGAGATTTATACTACACCATATAATCATGTAAGTATTCTAAAGAATGGAATGTGTTATTTCGTACAGGTATCATAACGATTAGGTTAGACTGTATAAAGATCTATTAAACCACGGTTATCTAATCAACATGTATTTTACACAATGTATTGGTATCATCATTGTGACATGATATCATCTGGAAAAGCAGGTTTGGTTATTGGTGGGAAGAAATTTCATTTCTCTTGAGGTTCGTTTCAAATCTTTAAATTAGAAGACTAATTATTATGAGAATAAATAAATGATAACGTGGGTCTTCTTATATCCATGGTAGTTTTATTTATGTGTACAGTCCTACCCTCATTTATTGTTCATTGTGTACGATTGTCTATACACGGATTCTAGAGTGACGGAACATATTTCTTACCTTTATTTATCTATACCTCCTTATATCTTTTTGATGACTATTAATTTTGTATGAAAGTAATGCTCCATTGTCTATAACGGTACTTATAAGTGAAACCCTCGTGTGAGTCTTTCCTTTAGTCTCCTTTAGCCTACCACCTAACCTTAATCTAAAGTATTTGAAGGATATTATTAGGATATACATACATACATACATACATACATACATACATACATACATACATATAGGTTCTTTAGGTCGTAAACAGGTCGTTTTACCTTTGCATACCAGTACAAGTTACCTTTAGGCATTTTAATATCATATTTTAAAGTAGCCAGACTCATCGCTTGTCTTGTTTATCATGTTCACATCTACCTCACCAACCCGACACGATATCACTCTGAAAAGTCTAGATTTAGGTTTTGAAATTATCATTCCTCCAAGGCTCGTTCAAACGTCTGATAACATGGTCACGTTTCAAATAAATAAATAATTCAGGCTTTTCATCGACTTGATGTGAGTCTAGATTTACGTTACGCTCTGTTTGTTGTAGGTTGTAGGTTGGTGAGCGCTATGTATAGATCATTATGACATTGCCGAGTTTGGAATGCACCTGTTAAAACTATACATACTTCACAGCAGTGTTGCAGTAAACAGACTTCCTCACAGTCGTCTCATTCAGTTTCCAATTCATTTTTATCCCCGGTTGCATCGAGTTCAGCTCCTGGATACTATTATTTTATTTCGATCAAGATTCACTTTCATACGGTTCCTTTAGAATATTTAATCATCACAACCTGTATCTTCTTACAATGTTTCCAGGTACTGAGAGTTTGTGAACCACATTATTTATATCAAGATATAAGAAGGAAGAGCTTTTTTTAGCTCATCAGGTCCGTCCATCCGTCCGTAAACTGTTCGCATTTTCGACTTCTTCTCCAGAACCAATGACTCTAGAGAGCTGAAGTTTTATGTTCCAAAAGGTCTAGAGAGCTGAAATGTTGTGTGCAGACTCCTTGGCCAATGAGGATTCTAAATTGTAGACTTCATGACCCCGTGACCCCGTGACCTCAAATGGGGTCACAGGGGTCACAACCTTAAAAACTTATTTTCACATTCTTCTCCAGTTCCAAAAAGTTTAGAGAGCTAAAAAGTTGTGTGCAGAAACCTTGACTAGTCGGGATTCTAAATTGTAGATTTCATGACCCCGTGACCCCAAATGGGGCCACAGGGGTCACAACCTTAAAAAACTCTTTTAATCTTCTTTTCCAGTACCAATAGGTTTTGAGAGCTGAAATGTTGGGTGCAGATTCTTCGGCCAATGGGGATTCTATATTGTAAAACCTATTTTCGACTGCTTTCCAGTATGAAAAGCTCTAGAATAAGTTGAGAACAATTTATTTCGGATTTGCAAACAATACAGGTCCTGATGAGCTACAGAGCCCATGGCTCTTTTTTATAAATAATGAAAAGGAACCTCAGAGAAATGGGTAATCTCCACAAGCTCTAGACTTACTTACCAGGAAACCATCAGGTTTCAGTTAATGGTTTACATGTAGGAGCAGGACTATATAGGACAAGCTATCTATGTAATCAGTAATGTGTTTCTTGACACGTACACTCCGTGTTCACACTGTTCCATTTGAATAGTTTATGAACATAAGCATTATTGTGATGTACAAGAGAGTATGAATTATGAAACAGTCTACGCCATAACAAATACCTTGTAATGCAAGTCTGCATTTGAAAACAACAGACGCCATTTCTCTAGGGTCTCTTTAAAGTAAGTGATGAGTATGAAGCTTAGTTGGTTAATTTTTCCACAAAAAGAGTCAAGATAATGGGCTGTGTTTCACCACAGGTAAACAGCAACACGGGCTCGACATTGAAACTAAGCCAAAAATGTACACGAAGCTATTTACAGTTTTTAAGTAAGTCTACACAGTATGTTTTTGTCTAAATTAGTGTTCTGCGATGTAAGGGAAGGTCGGCAAGCAGCGTGAGATCGGGGTTTACCTCTGACATTAGTGCCTACCTGTATGCTTACCTATGTTTACCTATGTTCATTCGCAGGTGTGGTGATTGCTGGTGGATTAGTGGATCCGACTGAACCAACGATCAGGGGTCACCTGGAGTCAAGAACATCACAGTACATTGATGTATGGGTGGATGCGGTACATGGCGAACAAACCCTGAGATCTTTATGGAAATCGACGTTTTGAAGAGATGCAGTCACAGGTGATGAAACCGGATGCAAACTTCATGGAAACACGTTATATCGACGTTTTAAACAAATGCGATTAAAGGTGATGAAAACAATGAAGGAATCGGTGCTTATTTTCAGAAAATTCATGTGCAGTCAAAGAGATTACGTTACACGTGAGAAGTGGTGAGATGCCATTATAAGCGTATTGTATAGTCAAAAGAAGGTCATCTGAACCTAAAACCCAGCTGTGTGGAATCTTCTTGTGAGCTTACTTATGTATGATAATTTTGTTACTCGAATTTAGTAAGAAGTGACTTCATATTTCACTGGTGGATGTTGTTATGGGACGTGGTCTGGGCTTGACGGACTTGTAACCAAACTGTCATTGTCGTGTTAAGCAATGTGAAGTAAGGTGAAGTAAGGTGAAGTTGGCAGTTGAGATCAGAGAAGTATTCCATCATGTCACTGGTGACTATTCTTCTCATATTAACCACAGCATCAGTTGCCAGGACCTATACGTGTCCAAATGGTGAACAGGAGTTGGACTTCAGGGGCAAACTCGGAACGCCTGACTTACCAAGTCTAGATGACCTCGGAGCAATAGTTGCACACGCTCTGCGAAATAGAGGAATTTCTCTGACCTTGTCAGCTAACAACATCTCGGCACTTATACCAGACACCTTCTCCGACCGGGTATTTAATTTGGTTGTTGCCCTGGATCTGTCATCTAACAATTTGAACAGTTTACCCGATGGTCTTCTTGACAATTTCAGATGTGTGCGACGTTTGAATCTTGCAAATAACAAATTGGAGGTTGTTTCTGGTAGTTTGTTTCAGAATCTCACGAACCTGAGGCAACTGAACTTAAATTATAACTTCCTGGAGGAACTTCCTTCCGATTTATTCAGGACGACAACCTATCTTTCTAGACTCTATTTGTCCCATAATAACATAACTAGGGTCGGCCACAATACCTTCTACGAGGGGTTGAACAAACTGGCATCTGTAGATCTGTCCTATAATGAACTGCAGGCGTATGAACCCTGGCCTTACATCCCGAACGTTGGAAAGAGTGGCATGCTAAAGTTCGACCTCAGACATAATAAAATCTTCAAATTCACCAATACCATGAGGTGGACGAAGGACAGGAGTTACCTAGATACATTGGAAGTTGATCTACGTTTCAACTCGTTGGTCTTCTTGAGGGAAGAAATGTTTGCACAGTATATCCAGGAACAGGAGGCTACTGCCTATGATCTTGGAGATTTTGCTCTAAATGTGAAAGACAATCCTTGGTTCTGTGATTGTGGCATGTATTATGCTATCAAGATTACGAACAATTCCTTCTTTAGGTTTTACGCTCAGAATTATCTCAGATGCAATGGTCCACCATCTCTCCGTGGTCTACCGTTGGGACATTTCTTCAAATACCCGGATTTACTGATCTGCAATATCACCGAGAAGTGTCCTTCAGGATGTAAGTGTGAAATAAGGCCTCATCAAGGTAACACGGTTGTCAACTGTTCTGCTTCCGGCCAATACACGTCACTTCCGGAAGAAGTTCCAACTGGAAATATCTTTCTTGAAATGTCCAGGAATAAATTAGAACGCCTAGAGCAACGGGATTACCTTTGTAATGTATCTGTGTTAGCTGTACCACATAACGACATTATTGAAATAGATGGATCGTTTGTAGAACTTTTGTCTAATCTCAGTTTCATGGACGTCAGACACAACAAGATGAAATCCCTACCCTCTGAGTTTCAGAAATTTCCATTTGAGTCTGTCCGGTTTACAGACAATTCTCTAGAATGTACATGTGACACCCTCTGGTTAAATAACTGGGTACGACGCAACTCTCAGAACCTCTCCTCGGAATTAGCATCTCGCCTCATCTGTTCTGCGGGCGGACGAGAATATCGTCTGCTCGACGTGACTTGGACGTCTCTCGTCTGTTACCGCGATATAGCAATAGGGGTGAGCATTGGCCTGGGGTTTCTTCTCGTGTTGATCATCGTGACCACTGTCATTCTATGGAAATACAAGTACGAGTTCAAGGTTTGGATGTTCCAATATCTCCGTCTTCATCCATTTGACAATGCACCATGTGACAACACGGACGATGCAACAAAGTTATACGACGTGTACCTGTCGATTGATAGAGAAAACGATGATACTAGGATGTGGGTGAAAGACAGATTATTGAAAAGACTCGAACGTAAACAGAGGTCACATCCACCTTACAGGGTTTACTATCCAAGTCGTCAGGACGATATTGGGGACAGCATAGCTGATCAAATGGTTGAAAATATTAACAAAAGCAGACGGGTGTTGGCAGTGGTGAACGAATCCTATCTTAGAAGTGGTTGGGCAATTGAAGAGTTTGACCACGCCCATCGTTTAATGGAAGAGGCAAGATCAGGTCGTCTGCTGGTTCTTGTGAAAGGTGACCTTGACTTTTCTACAGTGACCCAAGAGCCTCTAAAGACCTATCTGACCCAGAAACAATGTCTCTCACTAAGTGACAAGTGGGTGTGGCAGAAATTGCGATACGAACTGCCCCACAACCCCTTTTCACAGGTCACTTCCGCTTCTAGAGAAAGCCTCACCAGTGGAATTAGCAGCATCCACGCAACACTCTCTGAGAGCAGCGATATCTCGTCTTATCAGTGGGACGATCCTGACTTTGTCACAACAGGAGTTGTATAAACATTCAAAATATGATTTCCGCCATTATGACTGTGACATGTGAATGACATGGAAAACCTGTGTAATTTAGGGACTACGAGCTTTGTACTCGCTAAAGCGTATGCACTTGCTTCAAATTGTCAATGGAATATCTATTTCCTCCCATAAGCACCAGAGCGCTTGTCTATTTAACAAAGCCTTCTCTCTGACCCGGCACGTTAAGCTTAAAGCTTCAGCTAAAATAGATTAAGATCAACATATTGATATTTCATAATGATATACCTATGTCACCGGGAGAGAGATTCAGCAAATTTAATATGGAGGAAATACGGTAGTTTTTGCCGTTCAAATATATGACGATTCTGACCCCCTCTTTTGTACATCCTTTTGTATTTGTGTCAATCCCTATGATGAAATAAACCATTTATTTTCTTGAACCATTTTATCATTTCCAAACATGTCAAACTACGTGAGTTAAAACGATGTCAGATGTGGTGATGTGTTGATGGTGTTCTACCAGCTGCAGCCGATGTTGACCCGGTGATGCATCAAATTAAAGCTCTTTCAGCTCGTGTTTGTGAGAGATATACTCATACTTTTCCGGGTGTATCGAATGATACCCTACACTTTTCCCCGTGGGGCACTTACCAGGCGCAAGCCGGGGAAAAGTGTAGGGTGTCATTTGATACACGAGGAAAAGTATGAGTTTATTTGTCTTTTAGAGCACAGTCAAATGCTTTCGTCCAATCATATGATTGTATTGTGGTCACGTGGAGTACATTTATATCCCGATAGATGTACGGTTGTCTGGTTGCGTTCGGGTATCATGCTCATAAAACTGGTTCACAGACTTCCATAAAAACAACAAACAATGTCAACTGATTGTTTTATTTATGTGGATAATACACAATTAAACACTTATTACATTGACAAATGACCTGCTGTGTTCTATATTAAGGATCTTGATATTCCTAAAAGAAGAATAAAAGCATGTAAATAAAGCAAGTAATGTGAGGTCAATTGGGATTTTTCAAGTGTATTTCATTTATATCATGAGTAAGTGAAACAATGACAAGCATCAAACCATGTTACCAATGTTTTATATATTTTCAACCACGATATAAAAAAGTTATATAGAACGACATAAAAATGAGAAATAAGAAAGTGATATAAAATTACCTTCTTGGAGTGTTAGAGGATGGAGGCTGCATTGTCGTCTCCCTGAAACCCCCGTATTGTCTCACGTCCGAGCGATGTCCAGAACGACGTTACATTCTTTCCTACAGACAGTTCGAGTACAATTCCTTTGCTGCAATAACCTGAAATAATTTATATGCAATGTAGACGGGATGCACAATAACATATGCAACAATAGATATAACAACTCGCAAATTGATAAATACAGCTCAACAAATAACTTCACGTGTTGGTAAAAAATTGAAATACAAAAAAGCAATGACTGTTATTAAATAAACCAATTTAATGAAAACTAGTTTGAATTTTAAAATTACAGAGTTTAAAAAGTAAGGAATTAAAAAAGTAAAGTTACCTTTCCTGAATGAATAGTGCACTTGGCCTTGGTCTGTCCCAGTCTGATTAAAATCGACCTTGTTCCGAGAAATAAAATTTGCAAAATTATGCATTTGCCGGGATACGAACAGGTTCTGTAGATTCCTCGCCACAAGGTCTGAGAACACCCCGTATAGGCGTGTGTTCAGAACCAGTTTAGCGCAGCCAAAACCCAGTCAAATAGTTGACCAATCACATCATAGTATTTAAACGGTTGCGGTTTTGAAAGCATTCGGAACAGACAAAAGGATAGCTGTTTGGAGTTATCTGCCCCTAGTTTCTCGCACCGAAAGCATTTGTTGGGCATCTTTTGATTGGCTAGCTGAATTGCGCCCGAACACGCTAGTGTACGGGGTGCTTTCAGACGGTTTGGCGTGGAAACCCACGAACGAGTTCGTATCCCGGTAGATGCACTATTTTGTTTTTTTTTATTCCACGGAAAACCGTCGATTTTAATCAGACTGGGTCTGTCCATTGTGTGAACTGATTCATTCCAAAAACCACTCAGTCTTTATAGGCAATGAAATGTATTACTGCTCAATGTTGCAGAATAAAAACGTGCTTAAATCATGCATGTTCGTGATTCAAGCACGACGCCTATGCTGTTGCACGACTCCTACGCTTTATATAAAATGTACGCCTCATGCACCTCGGACAATTTCAGAAATTCAATGCTCACAGATGACGTCAATGTCCCTAACATTTGCATATGAAAATGAGAGATGTCAATGTTTTGCATGTTGTGTTCGAGAGAATGTTTCCCTAATTTGTTGACACAATATTTGAAATAAATTCATTTTAAGACATTTTCTTGACGACTCAAGCATTTGACTGTGCTCTAAGATAGATAGAGAACTCGTAGCAGTACATTATCGGGATATAAATGTACGGGTTTGAGAGGGTTAGGCTCGGCTGACGCCTCGCCCAACCCTCTCAAACCCTTAAATTTATATCCCGATAATGTACTGCTACTCGTCCTCTATCTATTACTTATCCCACTTACGGTCGGGTGTAAACAAATACTATTTCATAATATTTCTTAACAAATACACCTTTTTACACCTTCTGATGTACCTACCTCAAAATGTTTTAGTGGTTTTATTATTTTCAACTCATTGTCATTGCAACAAGAAGAAATGTGTTTCCTTCAATTCGATTATAATTGCCGCAGGAAATTTTGTATCTGTTTTGGGTTTGTTTGTTTTGGGTTTTTTTTATGCATTATGGGTACTGACTTATTGCCCAAACCGAAGTGGACTATTTACATAAATGCAATACCTAAAGCGTGTCAAGCGTACACGTGAATATCTACCAGAATGCGATATAGTTGAAAGACCTTACGTAACCATCATGAAAATAGCTATTATAATCGGGGTAGATAAAAGAAATGTTACTCAGTATTGCCTCGTGACTACCTTGTTGTCTATACAATGTATGTTTTAAAAAAACATATAAACAGAACATGCATTGTGATGGGCGATATAGATGTCCTTGACAGATAACAACATTATACAAAACTAGCAAATCGTTGATCAGTATTGTATTAGGGGATCCCCCTAGATATATAAGAAGAAACTTCCTTTGTGACTGGCAGACAAACGTTAGGGCGTAACGGATTGATACAGTGAAGGAGTCCGTGCAATACTTTGCGTCAGTGTTCATATATGATATGAAATTGTGCATTGAAACATGTCGCCTCGGGTGTCCTTGATAAATAACATAAATACACAGATGGGAGTATCATCCGAAATTCGTTTTGGCGTCGTACTTACGTAACTCGACCTCATTCTGCATTTAATTCAAGGGACCTTGTATTCACTCATAACCTCCTTAAAGGCGCTGTAGCACTTTTTTTTTGCATATTATCTTTTCTCAAATGTGCCTTTTGATACTAATGTATACAATATATTGTTACGTTAGAGGGTAAAACATATCATTACACCATAAGCTGTATTCATAGAGTACGTTGTCCGTATTGAAAGAAAATTTGGCGATGTATACATACGGAGACAAGTTTGTCGAACTCTTAAGTTTGAGAGGTAGATTTGTAAGCTCGTGCGATTTTGAGAGTTCAGACAGCAATTTGGTTGACCACTCCATGATGGTCCAATATTTAAAACTCTATTCAGAATATTTAGGTATTGCTACATCACTCAAACTTTTTTCGAGCGGTCATTTTAATGTGAACAGCTTAAAATGACCGCTCAAAGGGAAATGGACTCGCATGGCTTAACCGAATCATGTACGTTCGTTTAAGAATTTCTTTTTTATTGATTGAGAAGTAGTATTTAACCATTGGTAACACTTGTTTACATTTTCGTGAGAGCACTTTATTTCAGGAAGAACGACATGCAAGTTTAACTCATGGCAAGCCAAGAAAATGTTAATGATACGTGCTTTTGTATTCAACATATTTCATATACAGTTAAATCATCAACTGAATATTACCATGCAGTAAATGTCATCGTTTTAACCCAATTACGCTGGTAATTAGTTTACCAACAAAAGTTTGGAAAGGGACGTCAATTAATTAGTTTTAAAATCGCACTTTGTTTATTCTGAATAAGGCTCATTGAGATAGACTTTAAACTTGTCACAACTGCGTATTTCAAGACTCCAGTTTACTTAAAACGATAACGATATTGAGAACCTATAAATACGCCCTGAAACAATATCAAACCTTTTTAAGAAAATGACGTCAACAGGAAAAAGGATGAGAAATGAACGATACAAATCATTCACATAAGATATCTGGTATTTTATCTGGTACGATGACGTCTTTCCAAGCAGCTGGTCTGTGGATGACTATTAAAACATTCCCTCTGACGTGAGGATGGTAAAACTGATACTTTGATATCAGAAACGAAAATAAATGACAAGAGAGGTGGAAATACAAGTGAATAACCCTTCAAGCTTTCCGCACGTGCCCAATGACGCACGTGCTAAATATAGTTTGTATATAACTGAGTTCTGAGAAGAGCTTTCCCACGATTGTTAGGCGAGATATATATGTTATATATACGAAGACAATGTATATTCATACTTATATACATGATGCCACAGCGCTCTCGTCAATGGTTGAAACTAGATACAATTAAAATTTGAAATTAGAACATAGATGACATTTTAGGTATTTCATGAAATTACGTTTTGTTTAATTATCAGTTTGATTAGTTTTTCATTCATTCGTCGTCTTTGCCCAACTGGTGCCTCGGGTTACTGAACCTTATTGTGTGGTGTATTAAGCTGAAGTGGAAACTCTGATATGGAATACAGCATAAAATTTCAATTTATGTATTTCACAGCTTTTGGGCTGACTCTTTACCAGTTAACAGGCAGCAATCCTTAAGTTTATAAACGTGTATTTCTTCTATACACAGGCCATATACTTTATTAAACATTATTGCTTTTGACGACCTTTTATATGCAAGTATGTAGAGAACAACTAACTGAAAATCAGATATTTTGAATGAATGTTGATATTGATAGGAACACATTATTTGACCGCATAGCGGTTTAAATATTGAACTGCCAACAAAATACCTGTTCCTCAGGCGTACGTAAATAATTCTTAGGTGCTGTGGATACAGATGGAAATGTGTTGGTTCAATGTCATTGCTTTTAAAGCTACATCAATTGTTTTTCATAAAAAATATATTTGGCTTGAATACGCCTCAAGTCACCACAAGTGCTGTTTACAATACAAACGAATTCACTCAGCTTGCATATTCTTCCCAAATCGCCTAATATATCATAATTACTAGTTTCCAATTAAAATTGAGTAACATCATTTTACATGTACAGAATCCGAAACTGTACGTTCCATTTACACAGTAGTTATATGAACTATTCAAAATTATCAACCCAAATTTGTTATTTTGTCTGTTTTAGATAAAAAATAAAAAAAATTACGTTTTACTCATTGGCGCTCCACACGCGGTACATTGTCCGGTTTTAGATCAGAAATCACTACTTTACCGTCATATCGTCAACTATCATCATAATGGTAGTTTTCGGTAACAGTCGGTACTTCTCGATAAAGTAACACCATTTATAACGTTTGGAATATGTGACCCCCCAAAACACAATGGATGGAACTTTAATTTCTCAACTGATATTTCTTACTCAATCTGGGTGACACGTATAGTACATTAATCATGCCAGGTAATGCATCGACCTATATATTTGTCCCAAACACGTCCCAACGCATGTCCATATCAAGAGCTAAAGTTTGGCTGCATTTGAAATGCAGTTGTAAACTTGTATTTGAATTTTGTTTCCTGGGACCTGTATGAGTGAATTTGCACTTGGCCAAAAACATGGTCCGCTTTCAAAACGCATGGCCGAGGCCTAGCCACTGCAGTTCTGCGGTTCTGGAGAAGTCGATAATTTGAAAAGATTCCGGACAACGGCCCAGGTGCAAGCCCATCTGACCTTTGGGGCTTTCAGGCTAAAAACAATAATCATTCAGACAAAGTACTCAATCCATATAATAATAAATTGGAAAAAACGAAAGGCACTTTCTGTTTTTTTCTGATAATCAATGCATGTTTCACATAATATTTTGAACGGTTTTCACACTCGTCGAGACACAGTGGAGGTCCACGCTTGAAGTTCGTATTATTTGGCCTTCATACTATAGCATGTAGGTTGTTTAAGGAGAACACGTTCTATGGATAAAACGTCTCGGTTCCGATACTTGCACCGTATCAAACAATGTAAGTACGTAACATCTATTGTAACGAAGAAATTTGACTACCAATAGAACTTGTTCTCCAACATGAGCTTCTAATAAATAAAGAAGATATTACTGTAGGTTGACCATAACGAGTAATACATTTTTTTATCATGTAACAGAGAGAAGCTTGCCACTTTGGTGTCAAATGGGCAAGCATAATTTTTCGTTCATAAATAAAGTTTATATGTTACAAGCGCCTTCGGAAAAAAGGTCGCTTAAAGGTTTTACTTATAACGCCTCTGACGGCCATATTTGTGGGCGTTGGAATTCAGGATGAACAAACTTTGGCCCCTAGGTTTGGGGATGCAGCGGTTTTGGAGAAGAAGATGATAAGTTTAAGTTTACGGACGACGGACGAACGCCGGCCCATGCCATAAGCACATCTGGCCTTTCGGACCTGATGAGCTAAACAATAAGATAAAATAAATGTGTATAATTTCAATCACAACATTGCTTTATTTCTTTCACATGTATACAAACAGAACTGATGTAATTTGAACCTACATAGCTAAATAATCAGTGAACATATCAGACATTCAGACTAAAATTATAATATAATACAATAATTCAAGAGGATTGTCACTGGATTGAACAAATGTGTTTCAGAAAATGAAGTCAATTATACAAAATCCAAAAGCTTTTGATGTGTAGTCAATGATGTATCAGAAGTATCACTTCGCAACACGTCATGTCGGCTTATTCATTTATACAACATTCATGTCATGGTCAATAGCATAGGATCAATAAGGTTAAAATACGTCAAGAATAACGAGGACGCAAAACGTCTCACCTGATGGAATAGTTTCTCTAACATTGAGATGTACAAACACTGTATGGACGAATGTGTAATGGTAATAGTGTGCAATCAAGTATATTGCACTATATAAGTAGATCTTGGGACGTCATTAGAATGTCTTGTTTTTCCATTGATCGAATAGTTTTACTCGTTTCAGGACGACTTTGTATCTGGTTTCGAGGGACATTTGACTGAACTCTTTCACTTCGCTGTGAGAAGTAAACTGATGATTTCTAGCGACCAAGTCCACATAATAATCATACACGCCCTTCAGGTTATCGTTGCTTTCAGAAACATGGAGGAAATGAACCATCTCATCGACGCTTGGCTGGAAGCCTTTGGGGCAAAGGTCATCTGATCTGTTAGTCAGGTATTTTATACAGCTATCCAATAAACGCTGAGCTTGGTACTCGTCAGCAAGCAGCATCACAGCTTCAACAGTGTCCTTGTTCACTGGCTTAAACGTTGTCGGGTAAATACAGAGGAGAAATTCCAGCACTTCATTGTGTTTTTTGCCAGACAATGAAATTTCTAAACTGTTTTTTTCCTTGAAATCCCCGTAGAACATTCTCTCAAAGACAGGAGACACTAAGGCGAGAACACTTTTACTCACATGAAGTTGCTTGTCTTCAACCACGAGAACAACATCTGAAGTTGGTGTTGGTTGAGAGAAGGGGTTCTCGACTGATTGCTCAGCCATTTTGTACAGCAGTATTTTCAAAGTCGATCTAGAGTTTGAATTAACAACGTTTAAACGTTGCTTTGTCGCTTTAAGAGGACTTTTGTAAATAGAAACGCAAAGCTGGTTTTTCTAACAGCAAGAATCTGACAGGGGAGGTAATAAAACTACAGGAAGTAAGCGGGGCATGTTCGGCTTCAGGTGAATTCGTACCCAAAATGAACTCGTCCCCACCGCAAATACAAAACCCAAAACGAATGTTATTTAATGACTTTTAGTTAGGTCATTATTCTCATTAGGGAAAAGGTGACATGAAATCTTTTCCAACAGTACCATATTTAACTTTCTTGTTTCCTGATAATCTTTTGTCTGACTCATTAAACAACTACTTTACTAAGCTTGAATAAATCATGCAATGGTGGATCAAAGTTTTTTTAGTTATGTCCGCTTGAAATCCGTTATATGCACAAAGTCACCTGACCTAAAATGTCATTGTTAAAATAGATATTGTAGCTCATAGGAATTGAATGGTTTATTTATATATCTAAAGTTGAAGACTTAGTGAAGTGAAGTAGTGAGTTATTGTTTCACAACTGCTAAAATAAAAATAAGGGATTTATATTGTGCAATTGTAACTGCTGAAAATGGAAGTCTATAGAGTATTTCAGCATTCCGTGTTTTTCATGTATTTTAAGAAGTAAAAATAGAACCATGGACTCTGCAGCTATCGTTTTTAATATTGAGTCGACTCAAATAAAGAGTTCATATTTTACATAAACCTATAAAAGTGTCCAGTATCTGTGAATGAGACCAACATGACCTAACACAAAAAGATTTAGAACAATTTCTCAAGGTAACTCTGTATTGAGAGTCTCAGGATCAAAGTTTGATCATCAAACTATTATGTTATTGTTGGTAGAGACTTGAAATTTGGCTCATTTGATATCCATTATACAAATATGATATGCTCAAAATTTGAGTTTTCTAGCATTACTGGTTAATGATCTTAAAAACCCAACATGCACCCCTTTCGCAACCCCTTATTTTTGGGAGCAGGGTGATGAAATCTACAAGCTGAGTCCTCATCCAACAAGGATCATGCATTTTTTTTTAGCATTGCTGGTTCTTGAGGAGAAATGTTAGGCCGGACTCCCTGCCTATCCCATATTTGAGGTGGGATGAACTCCAAATGAACAAACTTAAATCCCCAAACAACAAAGATGTCATTCTGAATATTTCAGCTTCCTATGTCAACTGGTTTTGGAGAAGAGGTTGTTGAAAGGTTTCACTAATAACTCATGTCAAAACATTCTTGAAGGGAAGAGTAGACCAAATTAACATACTTTGATTCCCTACGTGGAAGGTACCTACCCACAAAAATTCAGCTTTGGGGGTGTAGTTGTTCTGGAAAAGAAGTCGAAAATGTGAGAAGTAAAAGGGTAAGATGATAAGATCTATCACCAATCTATTGGCAGTATCCGCCATCTTGGTTTTTGTGTACCATGCGAAATGAAAACACATGAAATAATACCTCATTGTACAACTTTTTTATAATAATAGATATACAAAAAGAATATCCACGGTCAAACTTAAAGTGTCATAAAACTAATAAAACACCCAACTCTCAGCACTGATGAATGACTTCAGTTCTCATTATTTTTATTTTTCAACAAATGTGTGTTTATTTTCATCAAGTTGAAATGTAAAGTCATTAAAATATTATCTTCATTAATATATGAGGATATCTATCTTTTCTTGACTAAATACCATGTTTATCTCATCGAGTGAGGTAGAAAATTAGATATTTAAATATTTTAACTTTTCTACCTCACGAGATCAGATAAACATGGTCCTTATCAAGGAAAAACTGAATTTCTATTTAGTATTATCTTATTTCTGTGTTTTATGTTGATGTGAAGTGATTTCATACAGCCTTTCGCAAGCCAACAATGTAAACAATGTAAACATACAGCCTTTCGCAAGCCAACAATATAATGTCATAACATTGTCAGTAGAGTGGTAATCGCCACTGTAGCTTGATAGAGGATTTATTTCAATGATGGAATTGAGTATCTCACTCTAACTTATAATATAATAAATTTGACTGTCTTTTCATCATGTGTTAAAAGCATATATGCATAAACGGGAATATGCTCTCGGAAAACCCCTGAAGAACCATTGTTTTAACTGAATCGTTAGGATTCATAACAGTTAAACAGTTAAACGTCCAACATTGGACAGGCACCACCTCACTTCTGCTCCACCAGGATATTTAAAGTCTTATGAGAAGGATTTGCAAGTATGGTTAATAATGTGGAAAAATAAAATCTCACAAAAAAAACTCAGTATTCATGTTGGACTAGAAACTTTCAACCCTCCTACACCATTGAAGGGTGGGCCAGTTTATCAAAATTTAATATAATTTTATGATATTTTACTTATTATTATTTTATGATATTTTACTTATATCACAGTTGTCAGTATCAAGACCCTGTACATCATCTGGAACCAGCAAACCAAACTGGTTCTTGACTTGATCACAATGTAGTATTGCATCCACACATAGATGTAACTGCATGTGAAGTGACCGACCAGTAATTATTTTTCACCTTCTTCAACAAGAGAACATGTGTTGACAAGTCAACTTACAATTATATTTATATCACAATGTAAATTAAATTCAATGAAAAGTTTGAACACAATTGACATTTGCAGTGTCTCAAATTTTATAACAACACAAGTAAAGTATGTTTTTCAAATTTATTGAGTACAAAATTACAGAATTTATTTCCTGCAAGATAAATACATGACCTAACTTATTTCTTGAGGTATTACAATATATCTGAGTAAATTAAGTGACTATTTCTAATTATTTACATGATTGGCTACAGATACAAACAGGCTGTGACACAGCAAATAGCAACCAGGACACACCTGCTGCAGTCTATATACCCTAACTCTCAATACACAACTTCATTTTATTTTTAAATTTAAATGTAATTTCTTTTAAGGCTTGTGGTTATAATATGCATGATAAAAATATTTAACCAAATCACAAAATTTGTGTTTACAAAAATGTTTTAAATATTTTTCAAATGTTTAAGAATTTGATATAACAAAAGAGAATTGAAATCTGTGGAATTTGGGAAATAGAATCTATTAAGTCTTATCGGGTTAATATGCAAATAATTTGTAGATTTTTAAAAATAATTCAATATCTCAGAAAGTACTCGGTAATTACATCATCACGTTTCCGAATAACTGTCAATATCCGTACAAAAAAACTGCATAAAAACAGGCAGTTGTGTATTGAAATTTTACCATGGTAAATTATTTCTGTAGGATAAAGAAAATCTAGCAGAAGAATAAATACAAAAAACAAATGAAAATAATTCACTTACGTTTATATTATACATCTTTCAAAAAAGATAAGGCTTTTACAAATTTGAAAATTTACATGTTACAGAAATAATTTACCCCGGTGGGTATAAAGATATTGAACTATAAAAAACAGTGTACATTTAATACAGGCAATTTTACAGTGTTGTATATACAATGGGTGTATGTTATATGGGGAGGTTTTTCCGGTGATTTGAAGGTTTAATGAAAATAGAATCAGAACAGAAGTTTATTTACACTTTTATATTTTCATAATTCCAATGTGTAAATCAGCTTCAACTAAAACGTCTAAATACATGGGAAATCTTCTATTACTCTACCCAAAATAATATTAAAGAATATTTTCTTGGTAGCAAAATTGAATGCATTATCTGTGTCAATATTCTAAAGTATTCTAAAGCATTCTTTTGTATATTCATGTTGTTTTTTTACCAATTCCAATATGGAATAGACAAATCCTGTTTAATATATGGTATTGCCGTGCATTGTATGAATGTGCCATCTTTTATAGGATGAACGTATACATATATACATAGGTTTGTAGTGAAATGATTCAAGAAAATGATTGTTCTTTAGTCTTTAGATGAGTATTTACACATGAAGAATGAAATATACATGATATAGACACTATCAATGTAATCAATTTCATTACATCAAAGTCATAACATCTATGACTTGAAATTGACTACACGAATTGACGACATGACATGAAAAGCATAACATCAATGGCATGTTCTGCTTTAACAACGGCATGACGTCAAACATGAAATTGACGATTTGACATTAACATGAAATTAACACTATAAGTTTCAGGTCAATTGCCTAGTTATAAAAAAACATCAATTAATCAAAAGTTGGTGGGTATAAATAAAGCAATGGCTTTGAAGCACATGGGATCAAACTTAGAGAAACACTGGATGAAAGACGTTAAAAGATGGGAAGCAAAACAATTAAAATTACAGCAACAAATATCAGTGGCAGACAGGTTGATAACATATCACACATTCTACCTATCTCACATTCTCACAACACGCTCAAAACATTCTACACAAAACTTAAAACACTTTCCAATTTGATCAACAATCTACCGATCACATTGAAAAGAGAAAACAGTAAAACAAACGTTCCCTGCAAGAACTTACAAGAAATTCATGAATTTACAAAAAATGTGATTCCACTAAAATGAGAAAACTCAGCTACTTGCAATAATGTACAAGTATATCAATATAATAGGAAATGAAATAATTCAAAGGGAGGTAACTTAAATTTCAGATGAAACAAATCAAGATTGTGATACTTTGAGTGAGTGAGTGAGTTATTGTTTAATGCCGCCTCGACAGTATCACAGCCATTAGCGGCGACTGGTGCTTTGAAGCATAAGTATTACTAAATGAACGAATGAAATGAACCTAAAAAGTATTGTTGTAAGCAGTTGAATGCTTCAGTAATGAATGATAATCTTATCAGTTTCTACAGAAATACATTCACCACACTAACAAGTTAAATAAACTCAAAACTTGTTATAAGGTCTCTGCAAAAATTCATAAAAAAATACTTCTAAATAAGGAAAAGCCTGATGTTATTGCTGATGAAATGGCTTATAGTTGAAACTGACCTTAAAACATGATTAACTTGACTAGAAAGTAAAATCAAAACACATGAATTATTTCTGGATACTTCTAAAGTGTTTTTAGTTTAAATGTTTCAGAGAAAACAATGAAAATTTAATTCTGAAATTTCAAACAATGAAACAGTTTCATTGGGATTGACAATATTCAGATTATATATAATTATAATTATATAATATTATTTGAATGAAACATAAATCGCAAGTAATATGTACAATCTTAACATTGATTTTTAGAATTAATCAACATTGATAAATGAAGGGGCTTTGTGGAAGGTGATGAATACAAATAAGATGAACAGGAGAATAAAAACTGTGAAAACACATATAAAGAATATCAATAGCGGTTACATAATTTTCTTACAATTTTCTAGGACAGCCATCATATTAAATCTCAGAATTTTGCAAATGTACAAATTTGATTAATATAAAGGAATAAATAAAAATAAGGATGAGAAAAAGAGTATTTACTCAGTAAATTGAATTAAAACATCAAATTATCCTTAAATAAAACTTAATTCCTACATACTTAAATAATTTGTATTTTTAGAATTTATCAATCATCACATAACAGGAATTAAAGGGAAACAACTCCAATTTTCCCCAAATTTGCAGGGGGTTTTGAAAATAAATTAAGAGAAAATTAATGTAAGTACGGGCTGTGCTTTTAAACAGAAGCATAATACTAATTAGTCACATTAAAGCCATCTTCTCGTTTACTACCCTAGCCGGGTAGTGATGACTGAACAAGACTATCAATATACATCCTACCTTCCTATCTTTGAACAACTTTTCTATCCAATTGAAAATACTCTATATATATAGGACTCACATTATATTTCCAAAATATTTTATTCAACAAGTAAAACTTGCTAACAACCTTTGTTCACATAACTTGAACATCTAAAATCAGAATTATCTTGTGTAATATTTCTGGAGTCACTACGAGTACAGAGTGTACACTGGTGAGGGCAAGGTGACAACATACTTTAGTTTAAAGTTGAATAGTTCTATCAGAAGTGTCAAACAGATATAAATAGTTTGATGGTTGAAATCCGAGAATGGAGATTTGTTCGCATGCTGTAATGTTCAGACTTCCTCTGACCAGGAAGACTTACTATGAACGTGATACACATGATACATTACAATAAGGAAGTAAACGATCTGTTAACTTCAAACCACTTCAAAACAATCGTGTAATATGGCCAAGAACTATAATATATGACAATGTTTACATGTAAGTTTGACATGAGGGCCATTTGGACATTGTGGAATATTGTATTGTACTGTCAGTATTGTTGCGTCACAATGCCTGTGTGTGACATGGCTACTGCACTACAGGGTATTAGTGTCAAGGGATAAATACACAGATAATGATCTCATTTGAGACTGGTTTCTGTGACAAATGTCAAGGTTACTGCACTACCATTTGAAAGTGTCAAGGTGATAAATACACAGAAAACAAATTAATTTGAGGCTGCATTTCGATTTCATGAACAAATAAAAAATTACAGGTTATTCTCATGATATTGTTACGTCATATTTTAACCTTTAAACTAGTGATCCATCGATATTTCAGACATTTTAGACGTTATTATTTCACTGACTGAATGTAGTGAAAGATATAAATTAAGCCAATCAGGCAAGAAATATGATTGTTATCATCTTTTCTTCAAATATTGTACCCTTCTTTGCCTTTAGAGAATTTAGAGAAAGGTTACATTTTAAGTAAATTGGGCCTTCAGAAAAATCATCTTTTCTTGAAATATTTCTACCCTTTGCCTGCAGGTTGAGAACTATTCTGGAACTCTTGCTTGAAGAGGACCTTCTATTACCAGGAACTTCTGTTTTACAGGAACTGATGATAATTCATGTATGGATTTCATTGTTTGGTTATTCAACTTCTGTGAATGGTGATCTAGCACAGACAGCCACCTTTATACAATATGGCCCCTTCAACACATCAGACATCTTACTATAACTTATACAACTCTGGCTACACAAAATTGTAACTATCATGACTAAAATCCATTCATTTCAATAAAATAATAGTTTCAAGACTTGCTGTGGCTCTCTTTAAAACATATTCAAATGCTACTCCGAGTCTTGTTGCATGTTCTTCCATAATTCTAAAAAATGATAAACAAGTGAATTTCCTCATGTGTAATCTTTGGGTGTTGGTGTATAGATTCTTGTAGTTAGTGCATTTGTTCTCCTTGCAATCAAGCAGCACCCGAGGCTTGGAAAAGCGCGACCAGAAGTCTGAGGGTTTCACTTTTTACCCGGGATAGTTCCTACGGCGTTCTTTCTTCTGGCGGCCAACATGTCGTAGAACGGATTGTCGTTTATACTCATTCTGTAATACAAGTAAGTGTTATTATTAAGAATGTTTATTCAATTCATTCGAGCAAAAAGATGAATAGGTGTGTTTATTGACTTTGAATGTAAAATAATGTAAAAAATAAAAGGTGCAACCATGTGACTTGATTCAAATGCAGATCCTTTGAGTGAGACACTGATGTTTATACTAAATGAACTAAAGGAATGTTAGATGTTATGCTAATGGGAAAACCTTTGAAGTGAAATCAAACAAACCAAAACATTTAGAAATACTTTCATCTACTGTTATAAATAATCTATTTTTCATGTAAATGAGTCAAAACATGGTTTCCTTTTGGTCAGTATTTGGAACAAAAATAATTTGGCAAATAATGTATCTCTCAATACTAGTCTAATTGGAGATAACAATGAAAACAAACAGCCCCCCCCCCCCCCCCCCCCCCCCCCCTGTTTATATCCGACCACAACTCACTTGATGCATCGGATCCACTCTTCCTTTTCTTCTACATTCCCAGCAGACATCCGGTACACAGTGTGTCGACCTGAAGGTTCAAAACATGTTTTACAAAATGTTCACATGTGGTATATCACAGAATACATTGTGGAATGATATCCCCTTCGATTTATTAGTGATCTTGACATACACTTTTGACAGAATACCTTTCATTGCTATATGTATGAATAGTGAAACATGTATACATATGCCTTTTTAAAATCGAATTCAAAATCGCTATTCTAAAAGTAGGCCCTAAAACCTATCATCTAACAGAACTTGTTACGTAAAATTGCTCTGACGTTGACAGATGTGCTTGAAGCACAAAAACACAAAGCATAACTATCAAGCTACTGATTCGTTCACCTTCAACAACTTTTCCATCCCCGTCCACTTTACACGCCTTGATGATCTCACTGCCCCCGGAGAAGAGCTCGAAGCAGTTTGGTTTGTTGGCTCGTTCCTGAGGCACCTCACGCACATGAATGTTCTCCAGTGGGATGATACCCTTGGGTTCCTTGTCCTGAAATACAGCAGTGATAGTAGAGTTATCTCCCTTATATATATGATTCTGCTACTGTACTTGCTACTGGCTGAATGACTAAAACATTTAAAGACTTTTCTTTACAAAGCAAGAGTTCTAGGATGGCTGTAAACATCCTGAAATAGTTATATACAAATTTATAAAAATAAAAATAAAAAATGAAGTAAAAAAACTTTCTTTTCAGTTTTTCAAAAGGGTGATTAATCAGTGTAGCAATGCACCCAAACTTACTGCATGTAGATCAGTTCTCTACAACAGACAAAGTTGCCAAGCCCCTGATGGGATTCGAACCTCTTGATGTGAAGCAGAATGTGCTAACCACTGCGCTACCCCGCTCTTGAGAGCTTTTAAAATCATTGGTAAGTCATCCTAAGAACTATGATCCATTTGTAATTTTCTGACTCCTGGGAGCTGGGATCATGAAGCTACATCATAAAAGCTTTTGCTGAGCACTAACTTTGCTTTGCCAATGCATTTATTTTTCAAAGTCATCTTTGAACAAAAACGTATAAAAAGATGACAATGAGATTAATGTTCAATAACTTCCAAGAACAGTGGCAGATCCCTTTTTTTTATATTTTTGCGAGTTAATTTGATTGACCCCCAAGGTGATCTTTTTTTATAAATAAATATTTGTGTGCAAAAAAAGATCCACCAAAAAATAATAATTTATACTAACCGTGGTGTACTGAAAGTAGTACAGACAGTTGTCATTCAGGATGAACCAACGCCTCTTCCAGTTCTTGTAGCGGCCACCTGCAAAAAACAACACTCTGTCAGCTCACAGTTACCTCCCTTGGCAAATTACCTCCCCTTAGATTACATTGGTCGCCATATTTGCTATCTACTGCAACTTTTCTCTCTTGTGTGTATTTCTTATAGGGTGATTAATGAGAAAGTGAGTTATTGTTTAACACCGCTTGTTGTGATGTAAAGTCAGATAAGGAAAATAAAATAAAAGATCTAAGAATTAACTATTTGGGCAAATTATCAAAAGCAAAACAAAACAACTAAACAAAATTGTATATTTCTAACTTATTCAATTATTGACTTCCATTATGCATATTTGGACTAAAATTTCATAATTCAAAACAAGATTCCAAGTACATGAATGACAATAAAAACAAGCTCAAGTACCATGCACTACAGTGTTGATATGCCATTCAATCTAACCATGATTTCGAGAAACAGAATTATTCAAACTATTTTTAATAATCTTTTTCTGCATGCTTGTGTCTGTACTGAGTTTTCATGATTATACGGTTGCCGTGACAACTGTTGCCAAGAGAATCATGCTATAAGCGATTAATTCTTCATATCAAATTGAATTATAAGTAAGTATTGCATTCAGGTCTTAAAATACATTGTTACAGATCAGGCCATGATAAATATAACCAGTAATATAAGAAATGTGCTTGACTTAAATAGAAACTTTGGCTGCCGAAGTAGTTAGTGCCAAATCATTCAGAGTGAGCAATTTACAGGAATGGCAACTCTCGAACAAATGCATGATCCAAAACTGGCAAATTGCCTTGCAAGAGATAGACTAACTGAGAATATCACCGACTTAAAGGTGTGGGCTAAAGACTGACATCAATTCTGAATCATATCTTCAAACTTTTAGAGAAGTAATAACAGTAGCTAATTTTTATCCCTACGCACCCCTTGATCAGAAGCCGAACGCGCTTACCACTGCACTATCCCGCCCCAAGAAACACATTAGGATTACCTTGAAAAGCATTGATTGCAAAAACTATTTTGTTGCCATGATTACCAAATAGGACTTATTTTCAGAAAACAATAGAGCACATTGGTTACCCAAAATGTCAAGGTGCATTCCTTCAAAACAAAAATCTTAGATTAGCCCCTTAATCGAGTATACTTAATGCATGTAATGGAAAGTTCCAGAATGATAGCATTAGGACGGATTGTATATCCTGTGGAAATGTAGTGATTACAGATGAAGGGACATGTAGTTTATCCAATGATATGTTATACCAGTGGATTATCAATACATTCAAGAATGAGAGAACAGTTTGTGGACGGTCTGAGCGAGAAGATGTGATGACCTACTGCAAAGAAGGCAACTGCACTGAGGAGAAGACAGATGATGTTCATGAAAGTTGTTATCAACTTCCTAGCATGGCAAGAAGTGCGCTTGTTGAGTGACAAGCTCCATCTTTCACCTTGCTGCAGTTTGATGCCTTGTTATTGGTTCAGTTCTTTTTGTCAATTAAGAAGTTACTTCTTTTTTGCTGACAAATCAGTTAACTCTGAGAAGTGATTCTCTTAACAGGACATTTGACCGGACTGTCAGTTTCTATTGATAGTAATTAAGGCAGTGTACTGCAGCTAGAGAGGAAATGTGAGTTTGTCACCACCAGCGTGGATGTTTGCCTTGCAGAGAAGGTTGGAACTAGCTTACATCGGTCAGTCACTTACTTATCTTAGGCGTACCTGGAGTCAGAAGAAAGTACATTCCTTCAGGCTCGGTCACTCAAATAAGAACCTCTTGGTAGTCATACATCCAGACATGACATTACACTACACTAACCTTCTATGGCAAATCATTTGTTGAACCACATATTTCCAAAAGAGTTATGTGCATTTTTATATTTTATATATCAATTCACAGATTCAGAGAGAATAGAAACATGTGAATTGGGAGTAAGTTTTCAGTTAGTATAAAGTTAAACATGTAAACTGAATCAACACATTATAGAAAGAAACATTCATACTTATTCCTTCGGGAAAAACAAGACAAGAAACAGGAACACAAATGTTTTAGAAAATGTCGAAAACGACTGAGTGTTAGATTACTAACCAACTATAATACCATTCATAAGTTTATTTAGGCTTTTAGATTGCAAAATGCAAGTAATAAACAGTCTTAATAAACATGATGCAGACAGCAAAGTAGAGAAAATATTATCCTTCTTCATTTAATTTACAAGATTTCATTCTGATTGGCCAATTTACAGGGATGACAACTCATAAACAAATACAGGTTATCAAGAATATTATGGGACCCAGGTAAAGAGATAACAGATTTGTTTTGACAAAGATAAATAGGTTGGCAGGCAGATGACGTCATACACAAGATGCTTGGACATTCAAGGATGGGTTAATAGTTTGAGTTGTAAAGTTCAAACAGAAAGTGTTACTTTGCAAAGGACACCAGAAACAAAACCGACAATGTAGAATAAAGTGTGGCACGCTTCACATATTGTGTTATTAATCTAGCATTATCAAAACAGTTAATATACCATCACAAACAATTTTTTCATGATGTAACAGACAACAAAATACTGGAAATCTTGTTAAAACACTTGCAAGCATGTGCTCATACAATAATAATATATTAATATTTTCTTTTAAGGTTATTATCTTATTAATGTTATTTTTTTCAAAAATACTCTAAGATAACAATAATGAGTTATGCTGATCTGAGCAATCTGTGAAAGGACGCTGATTACATTTCTAATCATTATTAAATTACACTCATTACCACAACACAAGACACATGCCTATTCCATGATTCTACCCCGAGTTGTAGGAGATACTGACCTTGCTTCCAGAGCCATCCCTCCTTGACTGGATTGAAGAACGTGTGCATCAGGTCGTTGCCGTCATCCTCCGGGATCTTGAATGGTTCCTTCTTGATGTTGTCGTACAGGCTCTGCAGGAAGATTTCATAGGTCAGAAAATGTTTTTGGCAACAAAATCCATGCTATTTACTGTAGTGTACTATGTAAGTATGATATATCTGGATCACATCATCTGCATTGGTACAAGTTATTTTTTTTGGACTGGTCAATTATGAGAATCGAGTTGAGGTGAGGCGAGTTGGGGTTTAGTGCCGCTATCATAGAGAAGAGACTATTTCATACTATAAGCAAGTCCTCCGGTAGGTCCCCTCCATCATTGATGCCACGGTTCATGGAGATGAATCTCTCCGCGGTCGGCTTGTCCTTCACACTTGGGTTGTGCAGACTGGTGTTCAGCATGATGATAGCGAACGACAGCACATAGCATGTGTCTGAAACATTGGAGAGCGTTCATGATGTTGGTAAGAATACATGCATGACGACAGTAACAATAGGTAAAGTCAAGCTAGTCTAAAAAGTAACTTATCATTATTGTTATATTATCAAACAGCAGTGAAATTTTTTTCCAATCTTTAGATTTGATTTAAATTCTTCAGAACCTGAATTGCAAATGATCCCATTTGCTTATAAAACTATGAAAAAATAATCTGACAAAATTATTTTCTTGGAAATGTAAGGTCAATGATAATTTTAATTGCATATATCAGGAAAAGCACACAATAACTACAAATAATCAATATGAACCTACAACAAAGAAACATTATCCACATTATTGTCACACTTTTATGAGTATTACTGAAATATTAACCTCAACATCAAAGTACACCAATAATCTATGCAGAGCATTTAATGCTAACATCAGGACCCTTATCATCGAAATTATTTTAGCCATTTCATAAAGAATGGGTACAAGAAGTTAAAGAGAGATTATAGCAAGGATTGTGCACTCATGACGGCAAGATCTGACTTGTAGGTCCAATAATATGTTGTTATGTTCAGGGGAATTTTGTTCATTACCTGTGTTGAATAATAAAGTCTCCATTGTTACCGACAATAATCAAAACATCTGTTATTACCTGTGCTGGTGAAGACGCCCGAGTTTGCTTCACAGTAGCGCTCAGCGAAGCATTCCATCATACGATCAATCTTCTGTGCCTCGCCCGGCAGGCGGAAACTCCATAGGAACTGTCTGTGGACCCAACATGTTCATCAATTAGTGAAATTGTTCTCACATATTGTGCACCAGTTCAATTCTGTTGTGCAAAGTTAGAAGGGAAGTACTTGGTTTGAAATTGATTTTGCTCAGTGAATGCACAAAATTATAACAGTTAACTGTTTACCTGTGGGTTGCAAATCTAATAGGATAGCCTACGTGTAGTTACTGGCCACCCTGCATTATGGTTTAAAACATGTTGTTATGATTCTTGTACATTGGTCACTCAGAATGGCATGTATTCAGCAGCTTGAGCGTTAGTCGGTCACATTATTTCGATAAACAGTAGAACACGGATATAACGAACTTCAAGGGACCATAGAATTTAGTTCGCTATATCCACTGTTCGCTATTCACGTTTGGCATATTATATTGGGCTTTCGACGGGACTTATATATTTGTTCGCTATATCTGTTCGTTCGCTATATCCGTTCACTCGCTATATCTGTTCGTTCACTATATCTGCTGATATACTATCTACCATTGTGATAAAAACAAAGTCATCATTTCATCAATCATTTACCAACAGATCTATTAGCGTTAAACCATTCCTCTGGTGCTGAATAACAAGCAATCCAGCAAATAAAAAAAAATCACAACTTGTTAACAAGAGAATAGTCAATGATTGGACACTGGTTAAAGGCTATACTAGAATATTTCCGGGAAAAGGGTTAATGATTAGTTCTGAACATCACTCTCATAGGAATGGTTTGGGTAAAGGCACTCAATCTAAAATATTTTTCATGTTTTCTTTTACAAACCAAAACAACAACAAACCAAAAGAGGCCTGTTTGGTGCAATAAGATAAGTAATATCACTATGACACTAAGCATGTATCTGTAGCCTCCAACCATGGAGTGCCGGAGTGCCGTGATCTAGGCACCACTCTACCACCTGCAGTCGTCAGATTCCGTCTTTATCTACTTCAAGAAGATTACATGGATCCCTGATCTGACTTACACACAAGATTGGCCGTTTGTGGTTTATTTTATCAGACGTCCTCTATTTTTATGGAACTTGTATCAGATTTAAAACATAAACATCAATGTTGTGATGCTATTGTGCTTTATTGGCTTTGTCAGATAACTTTGTTGACTTACGAACGTTGTAAAACTTTGGAGTTGGGTTCTTTGAGATAAGGATTTGGAAACAATGTTAATGACTGAAAATTAAGGTGGGCACGGTGATAGAAATCCCAATCAGACTGGCAATGAAAATGGAGGGATGTGAAACCTGATATTTTGGGAGGAGCGGCAGAAGTTGGAATTTATATTGAATGCCCCAAAGGAATCCAGAAATACCCTTGCAACGCTGTTTATTTTGTCTAATTCTCTTTCATGTTACATAATTTTCTCATGTCTCCTCCAAGCCTTCAGCTTCATGGTTCAAGGAGACATGTTCACAAATCCATTTAGTTATCTTACATGTCACTGACACTATCTGAGAGGACAACGTGTAGATATGATGGTAATGGGCCAGAAAGACATGAAACTCTCTTTTACTTATCAGAAACATTGATAGATGCTTCACGTGATTTCAGCGTTGCTAGTCAGACTTTTCTCTCATGTGGTAGGTCGTGAAAGAACTCTTGTCAATGTTGTTAAGGTTATGGGAAGGAGATCAGGGATTAATTGCCATTTTCAAGTGATTCTACATTTATCTCAAGACCTGTATCCTCACAGGAAGAAATCTTACAGGTGTGTTGATAGTTTGAAGTGACTCACCTGAGTGCCTGAACAAGAATCATGTCCGAGAACTCGTGCAGGTTGACGAAGGCTTTCAGGACGTCCACGTTGAACTCATTCCTGAAGTAAAAATGGTTTTATGGTAGCCAAACATTGCATTTGAGAAAATAGATATTTCTTTTACAAATACAGGCAAAATTACTGGAATGTGAAGACACTTGCACACAGACTTATTTATATTTCTTTATTTTGACAAGCAATATCACAGAGAACTCCATCATGAAAGATGTCCAAAATTGAAGAAAGGAAAATAAATTCATAATTTAAATTTTGTTAAAGTTTTATCTCTTAAAGAGCCATCAAGGATGTTGATGAAGATATAGGAAAATTGCCAAAAATCTATCTCCGTGAAATATACACACTTGATTTTTCCCAATTTTTTTTCGACCCAAAATAAGCCGAGAAATTGCACTAATTAGTAAAGGTGTTTTCCAGTCTAAATATAGATCCAGTCTATTATTTTCAAGCGCAAAGCATTATGGTCTAACTCACACACTGTATACAAAGACACGAAAGAATAACACAGTTTATGATCAATGAAAGAAATTGAAATGTATAATTTTTGGCGGTTATTTATTTACAATTTCATTTAATTATGTATTCGCTACAGAAATTGGAATAATTGTTTTACCCACCTAGGTATTTTGCTTGAATTTTATTATTAATGAGAGTAAAAAATTGTCATAATTTGATGGTCTTATCTCAATAAGAAGTACATTAAACAGGCCATAATTTGTATATTCTCAGGACATTTAGAAACATTGTTTATAAAGCAGTCGTCACATTAAGTAATGTGTGACAAGGGTAACTTGCAAGAGAAGCACATGCAGCGCGTGCAGCACGTGGGTTGTTATGGCGACTTGCGCTAGAGACGAGCCTTCACGCTTTGGAAGCGTTTGCTGTTGTGCAGTACGTTTTACACAATAAAGGGGATTCTGTTTATATGACGTCAGGTACCCTTAGCGCGCGCTACTTAAAGGGGTACTTCTCTTTGAAACCATATTTCATTACATTGTCGTGATATGAAAATTATTTATCACATGTCATGTTGTAGATAAAAGATTCCTCTGGCGATTGACGTTATAAGTATATTTTCCACAAAAAATATTTTTAATTGAAACACTAACATCCTTGATGGCTCTTTAAAGAAATCTAGTAAATTTTGGGACTGTTTGATAAATACAATGCAATAACACTTGTCATGACTATAAAAGTTTGACACTAGTATTTATATCCAGATAAAAAGCTATAAACTCAAGTAGTTACATAAATATGACACTTGTTGAAATAACTACATCCTCATTTTGATATTTCTTCATTCTTTGCATTTATACCCTCCCATGCGATAAAATAATTCATAAACTTAAAACTTCTGAAGCCGTACTCAAGTTACTTGAAGTTAGCTCCGTCCCCAATCACATTTAATGAAGCTAGTCCTAAACGTTGACCTGACTTCTCCAGATAACTCATCATGTTTCATCTCCAAGATAAGCCGGACTGTTAACCTTCAAGAACTGGAACTTCTGATGTAGAGGACTGGTGCAAAGAGGTCATAAATCTAACATATCTTGCAGATTTGTCTTCCTAAATCATGTTTATACTGCAAAACAGATGCTACTGGCTAATGATGATCACACACAGTTGTGCATCAAAAAGAAAATGTCCAACTTCATCTATGAACGTAATGAGTAAATATGTTCTGCATTTTGCAAATTGTTTTTAAGATACTGAAGAATATTTAGAATAACATTTATCTTATTGATGACGTTTTGAGATGGACCCTGCAACATAATGAGCACGTAAATAGTGAGTAAAGTAAATATTTAAGCAATGTGGGGGCAGACATGGTTCACATGGGATAAGACTCCTCATGGTGATGAAGGTGGGACATATCATCTCTTTACCCTGCTGTGAGCTTTATGAGTTACCTCTGAACTTCCTGGAAGAGCCCATATAAATAACCAGCTGATAGTCGACCAGTCTCATACATCACATGCCTCCAAATAACTTACTTCTCAGACAAACGACTGGGTGCCAAAATACTGCTATTTTTTCAAAACCTGATACCCTAGTACTGTCAAAGGCATCACTAGACGTCCTTGTATCTATTCTCACATTACTGAAGCTTAGACATGAAAATGGGTTAGTATGATGAAATTGTATTTTGATGCAGTCTGTAGCTCCACATCTATTTGTACACCTTGAGTTGCTTTGCCTTTTTATGTTTGCTGAAACTTGAATAAATCCTAACCATGTCATATACCTCCTTGAATAGTTCTCTCTGCAATTAGGTGAGGTGAATTGGGGTTTTCAAGAGAAGTTCACTTATATCGCAGCTGCTAGTATTATGGCAGGGAGAAAGCAAGCAACACCATGTGGCTATGCATTTTGGTGAAACCTGCGAGCATTGGCTGGAACAAGGGAACCATGGGTGGTACTACGCTGAAATTCAGTGTAGCATTGCACCCAAACCTTACTGCGTGTAGAACAGTTCTCTACTAGGGACAAAGTTGCCGTGCCCCTGGCGGGATTTGAACCCCGGACCTCTTGATCCAAAGCCGAACGTGTTAACCATTGCGCTATCCCGCCCCCTCTCTCCAATTAGGATTGAACAACAAACTTAAAGGTATTATATAAGGGTTATTATCATTATAAAGCCCTCACCTCTCCCCCAGATAGTCTCCAATGGCGGTTTTGTTGAGTCCTTCACCCTGGAAGAGGAAGCGAGCCACATCCTCACAGTTGCTCTGTAGCAGACCATGCTCAATCAGGTACTCGATACCCTGCAAACAGAAGAGACATATATAGAGAGGTGTACCATGTGAAAATATGGCAATATTAGATGGTATGTGACAAATACAGCTCATATTTGAAACTCTCCAATCAACATCATCAACATGATTCAAAAGTATCATACATATAACAATTAATTTAACAACGGTGATTGTGTGACATGAAGCAGGTGGTTGGCACTCTGGGAAAGAATGAACAGGTGTTGACGAATGTACTTTTGAGACGAGAAGGGATATAAGAGACATTCAAAACAATAATATCAACAATTTCATGCAAAAATCTGGACTACCGCTATCAAATGATCATCTGAAATAAAATATTCAAGGCCAATTCTAAAAAGTGTAAGCTTTCCTTTACAATAAAAACAACCTCTTGGGGTTCCCAGCAAATTGTCACCAGCTGGTCAAGGGTTAAGAAAAAGTGCAGTTGTTTAAACTATTTACATGTTTCATGATAAACAATTTCCTTGTTCATAAATAACTCAAGTACTCTCACACTCCAGCTAATCTACACATATCCCAGTATACATTTCTAACTTCATGTGTTTTCCTACTGAGACCATGCTGAACAACTGTCAGGGGAGTGACCACCGGTCAGTATAGTTTTGTAGATGTCTCAATATATCAGATTTGGAAATTAAAGTGAATTTTTTAACCATGTATATACTTGCCCAATTAATGTGTGAAATCAGTGTCAAACATAGGAATTTGTTAACAAAGGGGAAAGCTTGTTTTGATCAGGAATTGAAAGCAGTGGTACCTGAAATAAAAACTTGATCTTTGAAGTCAAGTAGCATCCGTTATTTGGATTATAAAATGCATTTAGTGTACATTATTTTTGTGCCATTCCCTTAAATGTGTGAACAAAGAGTTTCACACATCATCCACTTTCATTCATTCTGAATTATATTTATCTGAAGCTTCTACAGTTTATGACAGTCCATACATTATCGTTTCAACATGACCAATCTTGGCAAAATTCTGGCATCACCAGTATAGAATTCAGTCAACAGGCCAATTGACCAACCGCAAAGTTGATAACAATATATCTTTCTAAAAACCACAAAGCCTAATTTGAGATCACACCATACTCAGTATGTCCAGGACGCATGAACAACCGTGATCATTTCAATCTTTTCAGCTGATCCATATCACAACTAAACATTACAGCACATTGACAATGTTGATCACTATGATTCAATGCCTGTCAACAGATTATGTGTGACAAGCCATTAAACAGATCATAATAGGTGTACACCCCTGAAGTCATTGACACACATACGCTTTAGGCTGGTTGAAAGTCACCAGGGATCATTTTACCTTCAAGCTGTGAGAAGTTGACCTCTTAACTGATAACAATGAAGTATATGATAAATATAGAATACCAAACGATGTCCCGTTTGATAACATGTTTATTAAACGAGTGAATGGTTTGGTATTTTAACGAGCAAAAGCGAGTTAAATACCGATGCCATTCATGAGTTTCATAAACATGTTATCAAACGGGACAGAGTTTAGTATTTTATTTATTACTCAATGATGTTAATAGCGCAGAATTGCAAGGAAATCGTTTTTAGTGACGCTTACTTCAAGTCTTACAAATGGGCCACCCGCTATTGCAGTCGCGCGGATAACATTGTGACGTCAACAAAAAATGACTATGACGTCACGCGCCGATTATGACGTTACGGCAGCACGCGGTGGTATCACACATGTGTAACCAACTCATTGTTTATATCTAATAAGTGATCTCACCACAGTTGAGTAATAAAAAGATAAACTTAATACAGGACCATTTGGATTAATAATGTCGTAAACCTTGAAGTGAGGTAAATTGGGGTTTAATACAGCTTTAAACTTTAACATCGACAAGGCTCCTCAGAGACTAGATCCCTTTCACAAAATAATTTCTACAATAGGTAACCTTGCTTCCAGTCTTTAACATTGCACTAAGGTTACCTTAGTGACTTACAATCACTGTAGTGCTTCGTCAAAGACGACCTGACTATTATATATACAATTTAATGACAAAGTAAATGTAAGAGGTTCAATCTGTAAATGAAGTGTTTGTCAAAACTTAAATTTAAATTTTGAGATCTTGGTACATTTGTTATATATTTCATTGTAGAGACTAAACATTACTCTACAAGGAAATGTGAAGAGAAAGTCTTGGTTTCTGAACCTGTTAATTTAAATTCACTTAGTTTCAACTTATGACAGAAGAGTAAATGTTTCTCTTAATCTATTTGAGAACGACCATGAGACAGTCTACACAGTGTCTAGACAAATCACCTCCAGCTACTGACATGAGTGTCAATGATTTGTATGTCAACCTCCATTACACAGCAGATTTAAAAGAGCTTATCAAAGATAATACAATACACAGAACAAACAGATATTAAAGAAATGATGACACTTAAAAGCGACCATTGTATAAAATAGCTTTAACATATATATAAATATATATATATACTTCACTGAAGATTTGAGTTTGTATCCTACAAGGAACTCGTCCTGACAAAAATGACCAGGATTTGTAGTGTAGATAGTGGGATATCAAATATAACAATGTTTTGTTCACTATCTAAATAGCATGTATTTCTCAATTCAGAGTAGTTAGACACTTTAATTTAACACGTAATGACTTCACATGAAAACATTTGTCACTTCAGAATATTTCTGTACCAGAAGATAAAAGGTTAAGGTCCTACATCTGAATAACAAATTAACAACTATAATTATAAAAATTTGTCTAGGTCAACATAAAACATTATAATTATTTTCAAATACTCCTGGATCAGAAGGGCTGGTGTCAATGACCTTATAACACTTGCTTTATATATAATTGAAACCACATTATCTTAAAATCTTGTAACTGAATCTATCTAAACCACAAAACTTTCCTTCCTTAGGTCAGGTCTAAAATACAAAGATCTTTTGTTCTAATTTTAACAATCAAAATTTAATTGTTTCCTTCAACATGATATGTAAGTCAAGAGCTTCACTCAAATCTCATTTTAAAGTTCATTCCACTTAATCTACTGATATCAATTTACTGACCCATACAATCCAATTGATTAATTGGAAGATTATATTTTTCAAGAGTATATTATAGGTTTGTAAATAAAAAAGATGTCTAACAAAAAAGCAAGTGTTTAATAATTTTTACAAATAAGTAAATACATCAAAATTAAATATACCTTTCAAAATCAACTCAGAATATAAAAACAGAAACTTTCCAGACATTAGTTAGAAAACAACCATGACACAAGCCTAAAGCATCTATTTCAAGTGGTAATGTACATCATGAACGAATGAGGAAGTAATGGAGAGGACACAACACAGCAGGCAGTATGTTACTGATAGAAGTACACTGAATATATTGCGTTGTTAGACTGTATTTTTTAAATGTACTATTACATTTGGGTTTTTTTGCTTGAATCTGACATACTTTCTTGTTTGAGCAGAAATTGTGACTTAATGACGTAATTTAATTTAAACATCATTTGGATTGTGACATGACATGACATGACATGACATGCAGTAAAATGTTTCTAACATTTGATCTCCTGACTATCCAACTGTTATGAAGTTAACTTCATCCACTCAATACCAGGCTGAATCATTTAGTGGCAGACTGTTCTGAGTGACTAATTTACCGAAATCACAGTTTGTTAACACATATGAAATAATTCTAGTTTAAAGTTTAAATTGTGTTCCAGCGGGGGAAAAAATTGTCGTTGTGATGTCATGTGGAATTCGGCGTGTAGCCGGATGTGAGAGAGGGTGAGAGAGCATACACTAAAACATTTTCAGCTAGCATGTTTACAGTCCATGTCAGTGACAGTATGAAGTTACTGTAAACAGTGAATAGTTGCTGTAGTCAGAGGTTCAGGGAAGGGGCAGGAGATCCTTGGCTTAGTGTTTGAGTTAAACACAGCAAGCAAATATATGTCATCACACTTTGGATATCGGTTTATGTTAAAAATTGTGAAATTATTTGACGACACTTAAGCTGATGAATTGATAAGATTCAAACCATTCTGAGTTGCCAATTTACAGGGATCTGGACCACCTGGCTAGACTGGGGATTGGCCACTGGCTGGACTATACAGGCACCTGCAGGTGTAATGACTTATGTTCTATCAGTTGCAGGTCTAGAGGAGTGAGGTTGGGGTGGGAGTCTCAGTGCCAATGGGTCAAACAGAATATGAATATAAATTTTAACAGTGCAATTCTCGACTAATAATATTTGTTGTCAAATTAAGTCACATCCTAGTATTGAAAAGACAGCATTAACCTAGTCTTTCAGAGGCATTTGGGAGTGGAATGCATGACAAAACAAGATTTTCTGGATAACAACTTCTATATTTTGTAGATGAACAATATTTCGGTGAAGTATATGTTCACTCCATAAGGTGGAATGTGGGGGTATAGAAGTGATTTTGAGATTACCTTCAGTGGGATTCAAACCCCGGACCTATGGGCGAGAGTTCCGCGCTTTACCTGTTGATCTAAAGTTATATTTCACTAGCTGAAGCCTGTAGGAACACTTTTACTTCACCCTACCACATAACAAGGTAGGATACATTAACCACATCATATGGGATCCTTACCCACAGCAACAAAAACCTGACCCAAAAGAGAGGATGCACTCACAATCTTTCCTTCTTATTATCTTTCAAACTTCACGTAAGTGGGGTGAAGACGAGCAACATGGCAGCAGTTTGACATGAGAAGGTTTTGAGAGTTTGCTCTGTATCCTGAATAAACACATCAAGAGGCATGTCAGTTAGAAGATGCTGTAAAAACAACCTGGGTGTTTAACATGGTGTCAAGTTCCACATCAAGCTGTTATTATGGTGTCAACTTCTAACTGCATTTTAGCTTGTCTAGAGTTGAAAGAGAAAGTGCTTTTTCTTTGGTTATTATGGAATATCATATTTGATTATTTCTAAAATGTCCAAATGAGAAGTCTGTTCAAGAAACAAGTGATTCATTCACATCAATAAGTAGCAAGAGCGCTCTGAAAAAACAACCCTAGCTGTGTGCCCTATTATATATTGATACATAATCAATCATTTAAATCAGCAGTTAAAATGTAAGGGTTATTTATGAAACATAAGTTTTTGTTATCTTGTAATTCTTTTTCATAAAATAAATCAAAACTAGGTTTGCTATTTCATAAATTATCAACTGAAACTTACTAGGACAAAAAGTTTACAGTTCAGCTCATACACTCCCAAAACAGATTAAAACATTCTGCTCCAATGTGTTCTTTAACCTCTAAACTGCTCTTTTTTTTTATCACTTTTCTTTTTTATGGGTACCATACAGAGTCACAGAGCATATATTTTCAACATGTAATACATTGTACATTCAGGTTGGCATGGTTGGTTTTTATGGTATACATTTCCATTAAAACATAACAATACAGTGAATAATTATGTAAAAAGACTGTGGCATGAAGACCAAAAGGACATAAATTTTTCATATCTACATTCAGTGTAGATTCTAAACTGCTCTTGCTGTTATCATCAATGTTTCAACAAACTAGTCTGGAGTGTAATACTGAGGATAAAGAGTCAATCTTAAACAGATTTTCCTGTGTTTTTTTTGGTTTGAGGAGATTTGGGATATAACACTCTTTTGAAGAATATTTGAGTGATAATAGTATTAGTACCTAACTTCATGTAGAAGAGAGTCCATTGAGGATAAAGTTGTCAACCCCTAATTACCAGTAGGATCAAACCCCAACCGTTTGTTCCAATTTTCAAACGCTCCAACCAGAGCTTTCACTCGAGAAAGTCAGACACTGAACTGGATATGTAGACTAGTAGGTATGAACATACTTCACAGGTCAATAGGGAGTTTCTATACAGTCAGACAGTTACATATCTTTATGATGCAGACAATAAGCAGACTCAACTATGACCTATTCTTCCATTCCACAAATATCCTTCATGAATTCCACGAATACCTACACAGTAGCACCAAGCCAGCAATGACCTCACCAGACCCATCACCCTAGGTAATGTGTTGGCATAAAGGTATTGAACTTCACTTTCTTTCCCAAATATTTTATCTTGGCTTCAGACTCAACCTGCTGAATTAATGGATGTCAAACCATTCTTGGTGGCCAATCTAAAGAAATCCCAACTCACATTGGAGGGAATAGTTTGGGTTGGTCACTGGTTAAAGACCCTGGAATACTACAGCAGGTCACTGTCTTAAGGACTTCAGTTGATCCATCCAGGTCAATTTGAATTGAAAACGGTAATTCAGATAGGTTCCATCTTTTTTATAATCATGTATTTAGATTTATCAAACATTACATTGTTTATATTTTGTACTGGTTGAACTATGTAAGGCCAGAGATAAGACAGTGGTCTTGCTTTTACACTTTAACACTTCTCAATGTAACACAGTGCTGGTTGTAACACTAGGTAAACCATGTCTTTTCATATTAGCTCTCTCAACTTCTCTATACAATATCATATTTTGCAACTCTGAATTAGTAAGACCACAAGATACCATATTCCAATTCAGATAATTGCATGGAGCTTTGATTCCTTTCATCCTCCCAGCACCTACCCTTACACTTTACCATCTACCTTCTGTATCTTTCCTGAACATGTACTGATGTAACACCACTTGTTTTGTGCATGCATCCTGAGACTCCCCAGCCAACCCCTCTTGTACAGGTGGGTGTGTGGAGAATGCCACCTGAAGGAGTCTGGTCCAGTAGACGGCATCTCTGTCTGAAGGTCAGACTATGTATATAACACACATTAGCATTTACCTGTAACTGTGGGGTAGAAGTTCAAGTTGAAGAGGTAGCTTCAGAGGTGTGTACAACTTGGCATTCTCTCAAGTTATATCTTCCCAAGTAACCTCTGTTCTAATATGCGTGTAACAGACAAGAAGTAACTCCTGTAATTGAGCAATGCGCACATATTTCTTACAAGACCCATGTGTGTATGCTTACACTCATCAAGTTATAATTGTAAGTGACCAATACATAACTAAACTGCAAAAATATTCATATGTAATTCAAATTTCTACAATTTTCCTGCTAAATGTATTCTTTGAAATATTCTTTTTTAAAATGTTTTTATTAATTAATTTTCTTTCAAATGTGTACTCAATGGTTGAAGAAAAATATCTAGACTGTATCAAAGAGAGTCACGATGCAGGACTATTTAATGAGGACATATCAAAGTTCACAAAGCACTTGACAATTTCCAGATCACCCATATTGCGCACAATGTATCTGAATCTAAAGGCCTGACTCCTTTAAGTTCCTATCCCTAATGTGTATCTTTTCTGAGCATCTATCTGTGGTTACCTTTAACGACTCTTACCTCTCCTCATACCTTATCCCCAACAAACTCTCACACCCAAGTTCCTCTACGTGTTACCTTTGTCTGTTACCTATCTCTTATCTCACCTGAGCTGCTACCTGTTGCTGCACATGTGTACCTGTAACGACTCTCACCTCACCGTGCTGGCATTGTGTCAGGTATGTGCAAGTATAAACTCTTATAAACACATCACAACAAGATAAACTTGTTTTGGTCTGTACACAAAGACATGCCAGTTTGATGGAGGTAGGTTTACTTATAAACATGTGTTTTGACATTGTTGTGAGACTGTATTGTCAGCATCAAAGGCCACAGAACATCTGTTCCTCTTTTTAGACATTGAATATATTTTGAGTAAGAGATTACTTTTATGACCTAATAATTAAACAGACGACAATAGAATTTGTTTACAAGCTGATAATTAAACAAACCATTATAAAAGTATACAGACAGACACATAATCAACAGCAACAAAGAGATGGAATACAGGCACACAAGAAAGTTGTCAAATAAAAACCAGAGAAGTGGATTTTAAAGCCTATCATCATTGTAGGGAGAAAGCCAGCACCACAATCATTGCAATACATTGTGATGAAACCTGCAAGCATGGTAAGGAGCTTATGTATCATGAGTACAGCGCTCAATAGAAATGAAACACTGATTGAAGCCATACTGTACATAAAACAGATATCTACTGCAGCCACAGTTGCTGAGCCCCTGCTGGGATTTAAACCCTAGACCTTTTGATCTGAATGAGAACATTCTAACAACTGTTGACAGAGACACTGATTTCCCGTAACAAGCACCCTTTTACAAATAATGCACGTAGAGCTCTGCAATAACTACAAATCATAAACCATGTTCCTGGTGTCTGGTCTTGACCCCAGCATCAGTCTGATCTTAACTTATAAGAAGAAATGCTGTACAGTATCAAACCATTCTCTAGACACAAGGATGACATATGATTTATAATCAGCTCCCACTTGAATCTTTTGTAGCATCTAGCACCTTAACACATCTATTAGTGTTAGTATTATATTGGTGAATGGTTTGAAACCAAGAACATATCTACAAACATCAAGAATGAGAAACTGATGGAAAGATGGTCCACAAATAATAGTTTCAAAAATTCAGAAATATCAGTTTTTGGCATAGGTTGAGGCCATGACAGTTTATCTATCTCCTAGTGATGAAGAGTTCCCCAGAAGTTGAGTGTGAGTCATGTAATCCACACAGTGAGTAACATTGCCACCGGACACCTGTTTCCTCCCCCACAAGTGGTTACAACCCTCATTTGGGAACATCTCATTTCTCAGGGAAATAATTTTTTAACAAATTTAGTAATGAAAGAACAATTAGCTGTGAGAAAATGAAGTGATTTCGTTTGGAATAAAAGCAAAGTTAATTGTATTGTTAAAGACGTCTTTCTTCTTTTCAAAACAATTATTTTAAACAATTAAAAGTTTAAGAATTATGATGGAAATATGTGGTAGTGTCGATATTGACTTTGAAAATGAAATTTTGTTTTTTGCCAACCATACCAAAATGAACTAGATCAGTTTGTTGTCTTTATGATCGATAAAATAATTATCTCTCATTTTGGGGGTATGGCCTATGATAACATTACATGTAATGAGCTAAATACTAAAGTTATCTTTAGTCAAGTTCAGAGAGATAAGTCAACCATTTTTATGAAACAAACATATATCATATAAATAATCAAATAAAGTTCAATTTGTAACTGTACCAACAAGATTAAACTGAAACATAATGATTAAGAAGACATTTATTTTTAAAACAGACATAGTTGTCTGGAAACATTGCAACTCTTACTATCAATCAAATAAGCCAAATTCAAACTTTCCTCCAGTGTTACACTTCCTTCAATGAATCAGATGCAATTAATCTGATAAAACTGTTTATTTGTGATCTGGCAGTGCAGTGTAGCAAGTCTGATTCAGTGTTAGTAACCAGGTTAATGCTGTGACTCACAGACTCCCAGACTTGCAGACCCATGCTTCCAATATTGGCACCTGTGTGTAACCATGTGACCAGAGTATTGGTAGTATTGGCTTCAACCCAGAACTGTATCTAGTAAACACACTAACATTTACAGTAGCTCATAGTCTGAACCTTCTCATTGCTGAAAGGGGAACATTAATCAAACTTTCATAAAGTCAGAATCTTCTATATCATTCACAGGAGAATCAACCCAGAAAATACACTAAAATTGGGAGTAGCTCATAGTCTGAAACCCTGATCTAGATAAGTGAAAAATAAAAAAAATTCCCAATGAAGATAAAAACCTAATGAATTAAATTTGTAAAATCAAACAATAATCAAGTACTTTTAAGCAAAAGGGACGTTCAAGAGTCTGAGACCGTGAGATGTAAGACGACCTACTTCTGATATTGACTCTATGTGAAATAACTGCAAGAAAGCAACACTAACAGTCATGGAGGCCCGATATGTATCCTTATATTAACATGCAAGGCAAGAGGGTTAACTTCATCGGAGAAACCAAACCTACTACTGTGTACAACATCACATTCAAAACAAGTAGAGCTTGTATCCTTAATTAAAAGCTGGGGCTCAAAATAACCTTTTTTATCAGGATTCCTGTCTGTTATCAGGACCAACCATTTACCCAGAAACACACTGTAGACTAACTGGTGTTATTTGCGTCATTTCCAAACAAATTCTTTACTTTCAAAAACACTGTCTTTTTTGAAGATGGAATTTATTTTGGAAATGACATAAATATTCTCTATTTCTTCAGGAGGTGTTAAAGCTGAATTATAAACATTTTGGCAGATTGAGACAACAGGACCTTTATTGTTTCTTATCGCCAGAGACTGTTTATAAATTAGCTCAGAGACGAAAGAAAACCAGCCATCGATGTAATGTATATTTGGGGTTTCAACTTAGAGAGATGGTGCCATTTAATTGATCCAGATATAGTTAACTCTTTGTCTTACTGAACTAAATGATAATTGTGATATGCAGGATAATGAACTTGAAACTTCCGAACTTCAGCAGGTTTTTCCCCCAAGACCCTGGATTTAAATGAATGAAAAGGCAATAAATTAAGTTTAGAAATTATAAATACATACCATTTTAACAACGTGATCCAAAATATAGCAATGTTCCATTTTTTCACTATCTGCAATAGTACAAATGCTAGTACTTTTGGGTACTATATAAATATTGGGCAAGGCAATAAGGACTTTTAAGAATTCTTTCACTTTATTTTATATTTATTAACACATGAGTAAGTGAATTATTTACTGCCATATCATTATGAGTGGCATTTTGCTCCTAAGTGAAAATATGAGGATTGCCCACTGGTTACAATTCGTCACTCAAAGATAAAAGGTTCAATTTTCAAAATGTTTGATCCCTATTTCACATTATTATTCATAAGATAGATTAGATAATTTTATTATGACGTGATCTTTAATTACAATATCAAATTATAATTTTGTTTTTGAATTCTTTCATAATAGGTAATTTAAGAACAGGTTACAGAGTACGTATAGGTGCATCTTCAATAGATGTTTATCCTGTTCACACTACAATGTTTCTGGAAATCTTTTAAAATCACATCCATTAACAAAACTTGCCGCCTAAACTGCATAATAAAACAACTATTTGCCGTTATTTATGTTCATAAGAACATCACAAGCTGTATGGTTGAAGTGTTCTGAAAACAAACAAAATAAATGGCAGTAAAGCCCCCATTTGCTGCCATCACTTAGTGCAGAGTCTCTCAACGTGTCCACAAATAAGGAACATGTGCCATAATGTGCTCACTTGTAACGAGAACATGGGTCAGTTTTCAAAAACATCAAAAGCAACATGAAAATGAAGATACAGGCAACATTTCAGTCATGGATTACATAGAAATTTTAACCTCTTATTTCTTAAAGCAAGAAGTTGATCAAGCTAGGTTGAAAGGATATTTATATCCCCTTAGAATTCCAAAATAGATCATAAAGATAGATATTCTTTTCCACTGTGTCCCGTTCTTCAGCTGACTACGGGATGTATAAGAAGCATCACCAGCTACCCGGAGGCTAACACCAAGCAGCAGATTAGAAGATCCTCCTCTCAGATCTTGCACTGAGTGTCATGATACCATCTTACAATCATAACTGCAGGCTACTTCTCCATTATGAACCCATTGGACCACCAACATCAAACCATCCCAAACCTTCAGACCTAGAGTCCATGTTATTTGAAGATTTCTATTTTCATTGAGGCCAAATACATATTACGCTGTCTGATTTCTAGAAAATATTCATGATAACAACTCATTAAAGATCTCTTTCAAAAACAAACTCCTTTAACCCAAATACAGCCAAAATTACAATCAATATTTTTCAGACTTTTCCATATTCCGAACATCATTTCATGACTCAAAACCTCAATCAAATGAGTCTTTCATTATTTTAAAGATCAAGCAAATATACATCACAGCATTTCATTTAGGAGTTCTTCGAAATGGCTTCTCCCTAATTATAATTCTGACATTTTCTGAGAGTTAGCCATTTCCTTCCCATGATGCACCACTGTGAAGATGATGGACCTCCAACATGGTTGCCAAAGAGAGCAGACGGCAATGTCACACACAAACAAGATGGAGATTTTCCATCTGGGAACTCATCAAAGCCTGCCACTTTCCACCTGAACTTGCCATTTGGACACATACCAAGCCGTACAGGTATTTAGGGTGATGGTAGGATGGTCAAATCCTTGAAATATCTATCAAGCAGGGAAAGAGTTCAAGTGATTTCTTGGCAGGCTGAGGCCAAGGAACTAATTTTGAGGCATGCTGTGATCATTTGTACAGCCATGAACATTTATACAGAAAGAGACCTTTGCATCATTTTGAGATCAATTCCTGCTATTTTAGCATCAACATGACAAAGATGATCATCTTTACTGTTCCAGAAATAGATTACCAAAACAGGAACAAATGAAAATAAATCACTACAACAAAGATTCCCCAAGTGATGACAGATCGATGCATCACCTAGATGGGTATCCAGTCAATGCTAAGTGATGTTTTTACAGTGCATACCTGCCACCTAGTTGTGACCTGCTTGACCCCAAACAATCCGAAGATCTTGGATAGAGCTTTTGATGGAAGATTTTACACACCACATATTCAATGATATGGAGGTCATCGTCTGGCCAATTCAAAAACAAAACATGGCTAGAGTTTTCTCTGAATACAAACAACTTATCTTCAATATAATTCAGAAACAATCATCTCCAAACTAAAACCAGAGAGTTCATCAACACCTCAGAACTGATGACAGAACAGATGTATCAACCGTTGTGGTATCCAGGCAATGCTAAGTGATGTTTTCACAATACATATTTGCCTCCATGTCCTGACTTGCAAACACTCCTTGGATTGCCAGGGATTGGGGAAGAGTTTGATCTCTGTGGATTAACATTTCAGGTGGTCAATGAGGCGGAAACTGTAGTAAATGACCATTTGTACCCTTTGACCTTATCAGTGTATACATACCAATTCAAATAGCGGACATCAAAGTCTATGGCAAACTTAGTACACTTCAATATCTCAAGCCTTAGGAATGTCGTCATTGCATCTATATCAGCAAATAACTTTACTTCTCTTCTCTGGATATAAGAATATGTTCCTGTGTTGTGCTTCAGTTTCAATAATTCTATGACAATAATAATACCCTGCAACTACATATTCACCAGGGCATCACTTATTCTGCCATCTCCTTAGCACATGATCAGTGAACACTGATAAGCCAATCATGCAGAGCTATCTGACCCATCAGATCACTATATATAGATGACCGGTACAGCTATCTCTGCCTGAATCTGCTGGTCAAGGAAAGCCTGACCAGTTCAGCTGTCAGAGCCCTGATGTACAGAACAACTATAACCCTTTATTTTAGACATATTTGAATATTGCTTATATCCCACATCTATGGTTATCCTACATTTTAGCTGTAAATGAATTGATGGGAACTTGTAGTCTAAGTGTAGTATACCATTGCTCTAACTTTACGTGTTCTAAAACCATGATATGAAGGAGCCTGTGAGAAGAACCTGTATATGCTATCACAGGCTGGAGCTCCTGGTCAAGGGTAGACTAACTGACCAGCATAGGTTAAATAGCTTCACCCTCACACAGGAAAGGCTAAAACAACAAACACAGGATATCATCCTCTCTCCAAGACTTCAAGGAAATCTGATAAACAGGCGCCAATGTCCACACTCTCCAGAACCAACACTATCGAATAAGAAACAGCAGATAAGCTCAAGCTTGGTAAAAAGTGAAATTATTGTTTGTTTCATCTCTCATATAGCCCTGGCTAATTTTCAGATGATTTCAGTTTGGTACATTTTTGGCTCGGTTCAGCTCCAAGAATAATAAAACTAAAATCACAATGATACAATTTGTTCTTGAAAATAAAATATAATAAAACATAAAAACATTTAATTTGCAGTACAAACCGAACCGAAAGCAGTCTACCGGAGTTAAACTAATGTAGTTGTGAACCGTTTCACCCCTAACATTTTGACATTGATCTGTCATCAATTACTAAATGTAATAAAAGATGTCACATCATCAATTGTAAATCAAAGTGTTCCAAATTGCATAAAGCTGTAAAGTAATACAACAGCATACCAATTATTATATCAATATCAATACCATTTCTCCATGCCTACTATTTTCTCAGACTCCCATCAAACTGGATGATAAACCAGTTATTTATTGATCTCTGAGAGTTACAATCAATTGAAATAATCCATGTTGGGATTATCTACCAGGCAACATCACGATCAGGGACAATATAACAGGACTGAAACTCGTGTGGATAGCAGATGGAGAAAATGAATAATTTTAAGATGAAACTACTGTCGACATAAAGAACAGTACATTCAGACAAAAGAAAATTTAAAACAGACTATATAAGAATAAAATCATTTTTAAAATTCAGAAATTGCAAGTTCAAGTTATATATTCATGATAGCCATCAATGAATAGAAAAATTTACCAAGAAATGTTACGAATAAGATTTTGATCGATAGACTGAAAAACATAAGTTCAACCACGGCAAGTCTATACTCCAGCTACAGTCATAATGAAGAATAAACATTTCAATAAAATAAATTTTCATAATAATTCTTAAAGCAAAAACTGTCTTGGCAACGAAACGCAACAGATATCAAGGTCAGCCTTTACGGTTCAAACTCTGGACACTTCACTCTTAATTACTTCAGCAGCCTAATGAACTATTAACGAGCAGGGCCAGCTATGAATCATCTTCAAAGAGAAATTATGAGCATTTGGGCAACAAAATGGGCAGTTGCAGATACAGATCATCCAAAGTCTGCAGACTCTGTTCAAACAAGACTAATTTCTCTGTCTGACAGCACCAGCAAGTGAGGGCAGACGTTAATTTAGGAACTGACACTTTGGACAGTGTTAATATATAAACCCTTTCACCTCACAAGGCTAGTTAGTGAAAACTCTTTCTGACTTCTTGGCATAGATATATGGAGGGGAGGTGAAATAAAGAGTGACTTGACATTGTTGTTGGTGAGACAAGCTAATGAGTTCAATTTGTTGGAGTAGGTGAAGAGGAAAAGCAATATTGGGATTTATATATCCAAATTATTTTCTTTTGCGGGTGATCATAGAAATAGGTGAGATGAAGATATATCACATACATTGCAATGAAATCGTTGTGAATCTAAAGAACTTGACAACCTTCATTCCAAATAAATGGTACTGAAAAGCCTAATGAATTCAATTTGAGAAGAATTTTGGAAAGCATGACGCATACATTGCTGATAAGCCTATCCAATTAATTAAATTTTTTTAACTTGATATATATATATATATACTAACCAATTAAATTTTTGTTTTTATATTTCTGAGAATTAAGAGAAAGTAAACAATGTTAAACATACTCTTAGGATGAAATCGTAGTGAGATGAAACATTCAAAAAAATTTAGGTAGGTGAATGGAGAAATAATTATACACTTGATACACGACATGGATATTTCAACAACAAAATTCATTAAAAAGGGTCTCCTCTACAAAGCCTTGGGATGGTCGGATGCTTCCATAAAACAAGAGCAATGAGACAATGCAGTGAAGAACTTCAAACTCAGCAGCTATCTGAGACAATGAATCAGGAATACTCAGTCCTAAACATGAGACCATCTTGTCAGGAAAGTTCATTAAACTGAGACTCCATTATTGGTCCTGTTATCCCAGGACAGGAGAAGGTAGCTGCACCCAATTACTCTGCTTTATGTGCTGTGAGTTCCACAGCTGTCCACTCTCACTTGCCGTCTGCCATCAACAGAGGCACCATCCATCTTGAATTGAGCAGCTTTTACTTACATTACCTGCTGCAAGAAGGTCTCAACATGTCAGGTGTTGGAAAATTTTGAAAAAGATTTCTGGACTTCACCTTTATTGTAAACATATGTGGAATTATACGTTTCTAAATATATGCTTACTCCTACATTAGATGGATGAACAATTTTGAGTAACATCTCGAAAGTTATTGCCATTGTCATTAATCCCATTTGAAGAATGTTCATATTGAACCACATAAGCCATCGATAGATGAACCAGAAGCAGGAACAGGAAGTGAACATCAGGAGGTGGAGAGACTGATGAAGAGGATACACTAGACAGACAGCGCCAACAGGCGGAACAGGATTTACACACTCAGAGAAGTCAAGCAAAGATGATTATGTAGTTTTTTCTGAGTGTTTATGTGTTTTTTCACTTTAAAGGCAATTTTTATAAATTGAAAGATCAAGTTTGTATCAAGATGATATATTTTCTAATTTCCAGTTGGGTAAGAGGATAGATGTTAACAAAATGCTTCATACAGCTACAGTGTCCTGGAGTTCAATGGTCAACATTTGTGTGTGTTTTTGTAACTCTCACCTTTGACAGGACATGCCCAATCATATATTTGAACTCCAACCTGCATTGGAAGCTTGATGACAGCACTGTCATCAGTGACCTAAATTCACACAAGTCAAGCTCATACTCCTCTGTAAAACCTCAAACATTTAGATTCATTTGTCCATATTAGGCATTACAATTGTTTCATCTGTAAAGATCTAATTAATGTATCATACAGTCAAGAACAGATTCCAACTTTAAAGGCAAAGGATGAAAAGGAAATGTAATTTTTTGACATCCCAATAACTTAATGAGGCTGAAATTCAGTTTAGCATTACACCCCCAACCCTCCCGCAAGGATGACAAGTCTGACAAGCAGACACAGTTTTCAAGTCAGAGGCCGGATTTGAACCCAAGACCTCTTTATCTGAAGTCAAATATTCTATACACTCAGCCATTGACCTAAATCCACCCGATGACTTAAATCCACCAAATACGCTAATCGGAAATTACAACTATTCACATCGTGTCTGTAAACACTTTGCCCGAACTTGCAACTAATTGGTGATGAGAGTTGAGGAAATGAACGTTCTGGGAAATAGAACAATATGCAATTACTGTAAGCAAGTTTTCAAGGGAATGGTTGAGCTCAGGGAAATTGAAGTGTTTTCGTGTGAACTTTAACAAATTGTGGATACTGCTTTTCCTCTAATAACCGCTAGCCTCCTTTAAGATTTGGACCTGAGGTCTGCTGAAATAATAAGCAACCACTTGTTTATTTGATGAACTACGGTAGCTCTGAATTTATCAAAGAGCACTGGGGATTTTAAAGAAAAGCACTTTGTGTGTGGTCTGGCCTGATGAAATTTGACGAAATTTTGTGGAGTAATTTTTTTAAATAAATATGATTAGTTGAAAATGCTTGAGAATTATTTGTATAATGTACTAAAATGTACATCAGTCCAAAAAATATCACAATTTAAAGTCCGTTTTACAAGGTACTTAGCATGAAATACTATGTGAGTTTGCAAGTTTGGTATTCATTGTTGAAATTGAAGATTTTTATCTATATAATAAACAATTGATTTCCGTTTCATGATATAAATGATACATGTGTAAAGAATCATTTATTTTTCTCAAAATATCAAGAACTAATTATTTCAGTTTCATTCTAAATTTTGGTTATGTAACTCAATGAATCTATTTTTTCAAGTGTTTCACACTGAGTAAAATAAAGCCTTTTGTTAGGTTTGAAATAACAAACACACAAAAACAGTTTATTTTTTCACATATGAATCACATCCTCTGGTATTTTACTTCCTTTCCGGAATCAGGGAGGCTGCAGCTGACTTTCCTATTGTTTGGTTTTTTTACTCTTTCTCCATGAACATCTTATTTTTGTAAAATATTTTTATCAACATCAAATTACTTTTCTATCTACTTTTGCTCTCAGGAAGATTTACTGTCATTAATTAGTGACATAAAGAAGAAAGTGCTTCATTAAATTTCATATTGTTCTTATGCCCGCATTTAAAATTGGTTGTTTACATTCGTGGCCAGACCTCCTTATTCCTTTCAATGAACACAATATTTCTAGATTTATGCAGATTTCTTTGTTTTACCCTTTTCCCAATGAATAGATTTGCACATTTGAATAGTATTTTCAAAAGAATTACGAGCTGTAACCATAAACTTACTGCTGATCCATTATGTCATATTTCTCATTTTTCTCTCAGGAAAATTTATTATCATTTATAAATGACATAAAGAAGGATATATTTAATTAACTATTGTTCTTTTTTGGGTATTTAAAAGTGGTTGATCAAGATGAACAGGGTGGTCAAACTTCCAATATTTCTTTCAATGAACATAACATTTAAAGATTTATCATTTGCAGATATCTTTGTTTTACCATTTGATTTGAAAAGTGTACAAATGTGTTCAAAAGGATTACGCATTGTGACCATTCATAAAATTACTGTTCATCCCTTACCTGTATATGAAACATGCTGTACAAGACTAGCAAAGCTCAAACACTAAAAAACACTGACTCAATATGTTGTCTATGACCCATGATGCCATTTAAAACCATTTTATCTTTTAGAGGTAACAGAAGTCCATTCATGAACTATCAGTAAGACGAGATACCATTGACCACACCATCTAAAGGTCTCTGGCACAAAGTTATCTTGGGTGTTGCAACCTTCTGCCATAATTCTTTCTGAGCTCCACTGTCGTTTGTGATCAAAGACTTCTGAAAACTATTGTTTGATAACACTAATGTTTGTACAATCAAACAGCCTACTAAGATGATATCAAACATTGTACAATCACAATTTGATAAACCAAGAACTTCCTTTCCTTGATTTACAAGCGTTTGATAGAGCAGACGTCCAAATTGACAGAAGCAGACGCAGACATAAAACAAACAGGCATTGTTGAGCCAGTGACCTAACAGCAACACCCATGTCCGAGATATCCACTGAGTGTCCTGACACGGTTTCTTCATCAAACAAACCCTCTAGCCTGTCTGGTGTCCCTTCAACTATTAGTCTAACCTCACCGACACCCATGTCTCAGATATCTACCAAGTGTTCAGAAACATGTACATTAACAAAATCTTTAGACCATCTTGCAGTCTCCTGAGTCTCCTGAGTCATTATTTTTGCAAATATGAAGCCAACTTGAAGCACCTTTGGTGCAGATATTGATATCTGATATGTTGATACTATCACTTTGACCTTTGACTATTGCTTTTAACTTTATGTCCTTCAAGTTTGTCCTGACTCTGGATTACTGTGACCATCAACTGAAAGAGGCTCTCAAATAATCAGTGCTGCCATATTAGTTAATTGTAATGCCCATGTCCTTGAAATTCATTCACAAAGTCGTCTGGATATTGAAACTGAAAACTAATAAATCTGCCAAAGTCTCCGAAAACTTTATTCTGTCCTGTAACAAGATCATTAAAATCAATCTTTATATTTCAAAGTCAGAATCCAAAGTTAAAATTATTGGGAGTCTTTTTGTCAAAGAGGGTTTAACATTAACCAAAAAACAATCTTGCTATGAGCTACCTCATCATGCATGGCCTGAAGAACTAGTTTTTACATGGTCAACATGGTGTGTAAATGAGTGTGGAATAACTAGCACTGTGTTATTGGGGCTTCACTGTGTCAATTGTTAATGTGTAATCAGCAAATCTAATTCATTTTGTCTGGATATAGGCCAAATGAGATGTTGGCCAAATGAAGACAGAAGATTTTTCAGACATGAAGCAGTTATATATTTTATATTGTAATATATCATAGAAGTAGCTCAGTCAAACAAAAGCATAAGCCCCCTTTACATTTAACCTAAATATATCAATTACAGTTAAAAAGGAATGAAAAACATATTTGAAAAGTTCATCGTGACATTCGTCCAAGAAACCTGTTGATCTACAACTATGTCATTGTCTGTCCACCTAACAAATACATATTAGCCATATTCAAAGGTTCACTATTATTGACACAAGTATACACATATACATATGTATACACATGAGTATTGTAAATACGAATATGAATTTGTGAAGTGTGAACAATTTTATAGAAGTCCTAAGTACATGTGACCCTTCAAAATAACAACATATTTGTAGAATCAACACATCACCCTAAAACCCTCAGGCCTATTGACTGCCTGCAGGTCACACTGTCCAGCCACTTGACCAGTCAACTGACCAGTTATGTCCACTCTCCTTACATCACTCACACTGACTGACAAGGGTTGACTTAACGGTTAATCTGTAGACAGGAAATTATCATCTTTGCAAACATGGCTGCCTCCTTCAAATAATCACTTTACACCTACTTCAAAGGGTTGCACAAGATTCAGAACAAATGTTCACACCTATTTGAGGAAGTATTACTTGAAACTGTTCATGAAGGCCTGCTGTTGAATCCATTACATTAGCATCTGAGATGACATAACTCAACAATATCTAACATTTTCATCGTTGGTTACAGAAATTACTGCTTGATTTTTTTTAATTCCCAGAGTATATGAGTGAGTTATTGACAAACACTGTTGGACAAAGGAAATTTTTCGGTGATCATCGCATGACAAATATAGTAAGGAACGGACCCCTACCAAGCGGGATGCAAACTCAGAACCTCTCAGTGAGAGTATAACACTATCAAATGGGAAAATGACTATCAATTGTGCTAAAATAGTAAAACTAGTTGATACTCTATAATACTCGCACTAGGTTATACCCTTTTATAATTCATCAATTCCAGAAGACTAAGTAGGAACATCAATGTTTCCATTAACATAATACCCGGTAACAAGATTCACTTCAATTACAACGAACAAGCCATAATGATATTACCGGTATGGTCCAGTTAAAGTAACCAGAATTTTTCCTACAAGTACCGGAAGTTATCTTACTCCCTTCAAAGCCAAATATAACCCCTTGTCTGAAAAATGTGTCAACAAACTTATGGAGTTCTCAAGGAGACATTGTAAGGAGCTGACTGTGAATATGACCCAGAAGTCTTCATCATTTCTTTAAATGGAGAAAAGACGCTTACTTTCAACATTACAGGAAATATCTGGTTCAACTGCCAGGTCAACAGCTCAGGGCAAAGTTACATTACTGTGGTCAGAGACCTTCGTCCTAACATCCTGTGACTTCACTCAAGTGTTTATATGGCCTACCCCTCTGAGGCACATAGAAGAGATGAATTCACTTGATTTAAGCAATTTTAAAACTAGAGGGTTGCTAGGGTTGTGAAATCGTCAACTTCTTTCTTCTAATGCTTTACAGTTCATTGGGACTACATGTACCAAACTTGTAAGTAGTTCAATGTCCTATCTAGACTTGCTCAAACTTCGACCAAAGTCTCCCATGAAAGAAGGTCTCCGAAGTCTCACAAAGAATTAGGCATTGTTTTAGGTCGGATCTTTATTTCCCTAATCTCAAAGTTTATTATATTATATGTCAATATTTCTGTGTATGATAGTTCTTGTTGTTGTTCAAAAGGAAAAAAGTAATTTGACTCTGAAACCGAATACATCTGACATCAACTGCTGGAAAACACTTAATAATGATGTTTATGTCAATCAATTTAAGTTATTCATTTCAGAACAATCATGTTTGAGAAAAAACGATCCATTGGATATAAACTGAAAATGAAATGTTATCAAGACAACAGTGACCTGGTATGATTCTGAAATACAATACATGTATATGTAATATCAAAATAAAATAAAATTTCATTAAAACCATCAATAAAGCAAGAAGAAGATTTGAAGAAATTTCATCCACAAGGGTATGGTATGACAAATGATTGTCAATGTAAAACTGTAGGCTCATATTCTCAAAGATATCTTAGTCTAACAATCTCTCAGTGCCCTTTTCATTATGGTCAGTCAATAATGATTTATTACAAGATAATTTGGAGCAGCTGATTCAAAAGGCAGATGTCTGTTATTTTGGTTATTGTAATACTGATCTAAGAACGAAGATAGCTTTGACAAGTGAAACCCCAAAAGTAGATGTGGATGTATGACCAGAGAGCAGACGGCCATCCTGTCCATAATGGTCAATTGATTCTGATCTTACAGCTAAGATATCTTGGAGAAACTGTACTCAGGAATATTAAGTAGAAGCACACATGTCACACTCTTTCCAAAAGTATATCTTGAAAACAATGGCTGAAAAGTAGACGCCAAACTTTTCCTTACAATAATATTACTAAAGATTTTAGAACTTAGATCTTTGAGCCGGAGAATCCAGAAGTAGATAAAAACCAAAAGACGAGGGAGACGCCATTCTTTACATTATGATAGCTTATATTGATTGACTATCATGACATCTGTTAGGAGTGGATCTAAGAACTATTGAAACACAAACTTTTCATTCTAACTGCTTATACTGAATTGTTGCTAAGATATCTTTGAGTAGTGGAACCCACAAGTGGATATGGAAACAATGGCTGAGAGGCAAGCAGACGTCACTCTGAAACAGAACCCTTGTGTCCTAGCTAGAGATGGCCAAACCCTGATTAACAACCATTAATATCCGATAGCAACCTGAGATGCTGGGTTTGTGTGTCGATATACAGCAATTTGCTGCATTCTACAAGCTAAATGATCCATGGTCCTAGCGTTACATACCTTCTTTGGGTCCATATTGAATTTCTTCTTCCCGATTGAGATCTGTTTGGTCTTTGGATCTGGTTTGCTGAAAGGGAAAGGAAATAGATGTAGTTTAATTGGCAAATGATGAATGAAAACAAACAACAGGGGCATTCAATTATGGAGTAGATAAACTAAACAACAAGCCATTTATAAGACTTTCTTGGGAAATGACATTTTCGTCAGCAATAAATGAGAGTCTGGATTTAAGCTGTTTGGTGTTCTTTTTCAACCAAAATAACAACTTTTCAAGATATGAGATAAGGCATGATAGAATCAATATTTTTTTACATCATTTATCAGAAGAGTTCAGCAGGTCCTCAAAATAACAAAACATTCATAAATACCCTTCTTACCTATTAATTTCTAAGTAGATGCATGTGAACAAAAGAATTCCATCTCTTATTCAGTAATGGCAATAGAGTTTATAAAACAGGTGAAATGTCCTATACAATTCAGGTTCCAGGGTGGGGATCTACGGAGAGACCACCCATTGAGAAGCAACCGTACAGCTGAAATCACTGATAGGCTGGAAATTACCAACCCTATTTATTTATCAGTATATACTTGAGGACTAAACAAACATATGAATCTTCCAATAATCTTGTCTTTTCATTCATTTTGTTAATATTAAAAGAAGAAAGGAAAATCAAGTTATGCAATCTATAAAACAACTAGAAATTTGTGCATGTGATGCACTGTGATGTCCCCCGCTCCAACTTTCAATCCAACCTAATCATATTACCCTTATTTTTCACTTATGCTAAGCACTAAGTTCAATACTGCATTTATAACGAGAAATAAAAAATTCAGAATAGCCAAAGTAGCAAAAGGCACCACTCTATCACTAGGTCCAAGCAAATACCAAGATTGGTGAAAAAATATTGAACGGTTTTGGAGATAGAGGCCAGAAAAGGTCCCTACCCCCAATATGCAATAAGTTCAAATTGTTTCCATGGAAACCAGAAAAGAAAAAAAATTCAGAATAACCAAAATAGCAAAAGGCACCACTCCACCACTAGGTCTAACTACATACCAAGTTTCGTAAAGAAATACTAGATAGATTTTGAAATAGAGGCCGGAAAAGGTCCCTACCCCCAATTTGTACTAAGTTCAAATTGTTTCCATGGAAACCAGAAAAAATAAAAAATTTAGAATAACCAAAATAGCAAAAGGCACCACTCCACCACTAGGTCTAACCACATACCAAGTTTCGTGAAAAAATATTGAACGGTTTTTGAGATATTGCCCGGAAAAGAAAGCATTTTGCAATAACGGAATAACGGACGGAGGCGAAAACATTATGTCTCTCGAAAAAAATTTGGGGGGACATAACAAAAGAATTCAATCCAAGTGTATATGCAAATCAACTAAGGCTTTGAGTGACATCCAACTGGCATATCTCTTCATCTGTTCCTTTTTTCCCAGAATCGCAACCATGAACTCAGGTGACTTCCTGTCATGACTCGGTCCCCAGGCAGATGGGGAGATATACCTTTACATTCTCACATCACAGACAGGGATTGCGCCAAAATCATCTGTTTACATGACTTCACTTTTCATTTCTCAACATTTCACAAAATATGAATATTACTACCTAACACTTTCTGAATAAAACCAAACTGCTTAACCATTCAGAGTGGCCTATTTACAGAAATCACAACTAAGGAAATATAGAATATTCCAGGAGTGATCATCAGCTACAAAGAGACATCACACATTATATAAGCATATTTTTCCAGCGATCTGATTGGTCGAGAGGCAATCACGTGACCAACGACAGAAAAGAATATTGACTCCAGCCCAAGTCCGACCAAAAGCCATATTGACATGAGTGACATCAAACGATTGCTGCATGACGTCATGGTATTGTTATGACGTCATTTGACCGTAGTCCCAGATGTTCCAACCAAATTACACTTTTTACTGTATTTCATTGTTTTCCTTTCGTTTCTGTTTTAAATATATAATAAAACAATTATGGACTGGTACATTCGGTCAAAACCTATTTTTATGGACTCAAGAAAATACTATTGATCGCAGACTTTGTTTAGCTTTACTTTTATAACCTACGCAATTGCTGAAATAAGATAATCTGAAATGGATACATCCTGCTCCATCACGGTATTTCCATCCACAATTCTATTCTGAGTGTCTGATTCGCTTTTGATTCTGATAAAAGGAATGGTTTTAAATGTATGTTAATAATTACAATTTAACACTTTGAAAAGTAGAATTTGAGGAAATAGAAACAGTATGATATACTATGTATATAGAGATATTTATATAGAGGTAACCCTGTTTATCAATTCCCCTTTCCATGTCCCATCTCGAAATAAATACCATTTAAATCATATACTATGTATCACAATATCTTAGAATGATATGGTAAAAATTCATGCGTATAACGGTATGTTTTGCTATTATTATTTTTCAAGATTTTGTTAGCAAACACTGCATAAAATTTGACAAGACATTCAATTTGTCGGTCAACAATACATATAATGAGTCGGGAAAAAGTTTGATCTATTGTCAGATTAAGTATCATGATTATCGAAGCCAGGATATATTGTCACAACTGTAAAGACAATTATGGAAACACAAAACCAAACACAAACCTAAGAGTTTCCTCGGTAGACTCCATGGTAAATTCCTACAATCAACTACTACTATTTTCATCGTAATTCACATCCTCCCCTGTTGATAGTTGTTATATTTATGACAACGATATCAGATACGGATCGTTTCCTTAGTCTATGTTAGTCGATATTGTGTTACACATCACATAGTTTACTGGATTCAGATACTGCTCGTGACACACTAACTTCACTGAATAGTCTAATCTAATCTAACTTGTAAATATACACAATTTTCCTGCAAAAAATTATTTTATTGGGATAAAATGAAGAAGTCCTCAAGATTTAGCTATCTATCAGACATTTATTGATTCTCATTGATGGAGACCTAAAATTAGGAAACTTACAAGTGGTTAATAACTTATTGTTATCAATTGTTATTTATTGAAACTAACTCAAAGAATTGATGGTTTTTAACTTATTTGAAAAAGAGGCAGGTCACTGACTTTTCGGGGATTTTTAAGGCAAGTCAAAAGGTAAAATTGTGTAGGTCAGTAACCTCGGACTTACAGATATTATAACCCCTGCAACCCTGGATAATTTATTGAAACTAACTGAAAGAACTGAAGGTCTGACAGTTTTCAAGAAAGAGTCAATTACCGGTCAATGCAGGATGACTATATCCATTACCTGTGGTCTCCAAAAATATTCAACATAAGATTATTGTTTAATACTTGTCACATGTTTTCATACTGAGTCTGTTAATTTTAATTGAACAAAACTCAAAAGCACTGATAATTATCTGAACAAAAGAAACGGCCATAATCGCTCTCTAATCACTGCCATACAAATTTAAGCTCACGAATACCCAACCCCTCAACCTGTTCCTAATCTTGGTGTAAACTTCAAATCATAAGCCATGTGCACAGCCTGACAGGTAGGTTGTCTATTCTTGAACAAAGGTAAGAGTTATAACAATGGCATACTGTACTTTTAATGAACATGTGTCAAGTCCTGTTAACATTGTTAAATATCCCATCAAAAGGGGTATCCTTTTTAGCATCCCTTTTAATACTTTTAAGCAAGCAGTTATCACATTGATGACAATACATCATCTTCAGTAATCAGGGACGGTTACCTCATTTTTAATTTTTGTATAGTGTTCCCTTAACAACTTATGATGAAGATAAAATATTTGTCCCAAGAGAATATTATTGTTTAAATTTACCTATGTTACAAATGCCTTCTCCCACATCCAAATAACTCAGGTCATGACATATTTCTATAAATCATATCTATAATATTCATATATAATGGGTCAACATTGCATGTCAGCAATTACTCTAAATCACTAGATGTCATACGATCCAAATCTGTTGACATATGCTTCCATATTTGACCTTTGACTTTTGACCTCCCAAATATGGCGAATAATGAGCCTTATTTGGGCACACGTCAGATCAAGTGGAATAAATGTCAACCAATTAGGAATAATTCGATCAACACACTAAATGTCATCCTATTTCCTTTAAATCAACCTAAGCTTTATAGTATATAAGCTGTTTACTCTATTCAGAGGAAATCAGCCATAAGCTGTACTCGATTGAGCCCTTCCACGCAACAGTGGTTCCACAGAGTCCAAACAGCAAACATAACATACAAATTGAAACATGCCACAAACTGGTTCAACTGATAAGTGACATCAAGTGTGTTGTCAGGTACGGGTGACACTAAAATAAACTCGCCACCATTAATGATACAAACAGTTTTTTCAAGAATCTGGATCTAATGAAAACAAGAGATTATTGGGCAACAAGGATGCAATTATGTTTGAATTCAAAAGTTTTAGCTGAATATGTTATCTCATATATGTCATACGCTTCTCCAATGTGTTCTTTAATAATTCAATAATATGTCCTTGCTAAAAATTCCTTTAAAATTATGCTCAACAAGTCTCAACACTAATTACAATCATAACCTCATATTTTATACCTAAAAATAGGTACTATTCCTGATGATAAAGAATAGATACTACAGTATTCCAGATATTGAAGAATAGATACCACAGTATTCCAGATATTGAAGAATCGGTACTATGGCATTTCAGATATTGAAGAATCGGTACTATGGTATTCAGATATTGAAGAATCGGTACTATGGCATTCCAGATATTGAAGAATCGGTACTATGGTATTCCAGATATTGAAGAATAGATACCACAGTATTCCAGATATTGAAGAATCGGTACTATGGCATTCCAGATATTGAAGAATCGGTACTATGGTATTCAGATATTGAAGAATCGGTACTATGGTATTCCAGATATTGAAGAATCGGTACTATGGTATTTCAGATATTGAAGAATCGGTACTATGGTATTCCAGATATTGAAGAATCGGTACTATGGTATTCAGATATTGAAGAATCGGTACTATGGTATTCCTGGTATTAGAAGTATGTCCTCTCCACCTATCCATAATTTGTTTTGCTTATTACGTTATGTTGAACATGTTGAACAGAGCATTGAGTGTTTGATACAAATATATTTTTATTATAATCAATCCTAACAATTCCAAATCATAACCTTTTCAAAGAAAATTGTTTGAATCTTTCAGTGGCTTTTTTTGCATCTAATGAAAGTAATTATCCAAGAATCCTTCAAACTCTTTTGATTGATATGCTACTATGTTACGTAATGACACATTAATCACTTGTCTGTACGATGTTAGGATAGAACAGTTAGTTACTTCAGTAAATGCCATGCCAAGTAATTAACATCATCGTTTGTATGACATCTGAATTGTAGACATCTTTTGGTAATATGACAAACATATTCCTACTCAATTATATATTTTATAACATGAATATAAAATCCATGTCTTATTTGAAGAAAGCAGATATTTAAACAATATTATTTCTTGTTATTTACCATCCAAAAAAATAAAGAAAGAATTTTGATAGCCTCAAAAAGAGAGTGCTAAATTTAGTATGGAAATTTAATTGATGAGTTTTAATAAATCATCTTGTATTATTTCTATCTGACATTGAGTCTACCTACGTCTATATTGAGTTACTAAACCGATAAACACAAGGTCAACCATCTCTTGAGGGCATTAGTTATAATTGTACTATGTAAGCATGTACTCTGTACAACTCATGTAAAATACAACATCAATAAAACCCTCATGAAATTTGTAAATTGTGAGATGTGAACTACATCGCCCAATATATTTGATAAACCAATAAATATTTTTCACTGTCACAGAATATTTGTTACAAAAGACCATCTACATGAAAATCTATTATTAATCAGTAAAAAGAGTGATGTGAAAGAGATAGCTAGATCAAGCGGTAACACGACCGTTCTGACAAAAGGCAACAAATAATCACATAATTACTGTCAAAGACTTGTTTACCTTACCTCATTGTTACAACACATTGTATGTTAAACACCTGGCCTCTGTAAACACTACACCATTGCACGGTATATCCACTCTAATATATGTCCACACATAGGTATCCAATATCCACGGTCAGTTTGACCTTTGACCAGGTCCAGCGGGCAACATAGTAACTGAACTGTCCGTCTGTTGGTCCCGCTGTCCTGGGAGTGAATGAAGGAATGAGAATCTCTCCCGCCTCTCTTCTCTTTCTCCCTCCCTCTCTCAATCCCAAGACTGGAAATATCAGGAGCTGATCCCTGGCCTGCTCATTCGGGGGTCGTCTCAAAACTATTTGTGCCATTTATTTACTGTTCACTGTACTCTGAACCAAATTCTTGGTATGTGAACTTTGATTTATGATTTACCCTTCCTTTCAACCTTACAATGGATGACACAAATCTGACACACACCCAGTCATTTACAATTTCTCTTCACTTGAATCACTTCACTGGTCATCCAGACCTAGTTTAAATTAAAGGATGCTTCCTAAGTCTAGAATATTTAGCAAGTCTAGATTGCCTCAACTGCAGTAAGGATTGTTCAGGGCTTTTTTTTTATTTGTATCTGATATCAGATATCAAGAGAAACGTTTCATACATAAAATCTTGTTCTCATGGACTATATACGCTAGTCTAAAGTTCACTTCAACGCATGAAATATACTCCTGCAAAGCAAGTCTAGCAGAAAAGTCATGAAAAGTACTTTTTCATCCAGGCTCATTTCAATATTTAAAACAGGCCTATTTTGTTAAGAATAAATGGATTATAAGTCATGGAATTTTCAGAGCCTACTCATTAGTCAAGAAACAAACCATCATAAGAGTCACTATGAACTGAGAGTCAGCTATGCGTTATCTGTAATATTGGGCAGGTTTGTAAACTGTGAGATCGGAATCCTATACATATCTTCTGAAGATGTCGACAATTATGTAGGTGTGAATCACTACAGGTGTTGATTGGAGGAGGGTTGTTTATATATGCATTAGAACAAGCCAAGAACCTGTTGATAAGTGAAACTAATAATTGTACTGTTGGTATAGATTGTTGATTAATTAACAGAAGAGCAACTGACATGATGAAAACCTTGGTTTTAACCCTTACGTTGCGTATATATATTTTACCCTTTTTAGCCCCTGTGGCGGAATTTACAGGCTCGCAGCTCGCAGCAGTAGTTTGAGCTTAGGCACTAACGAGCTCTGCTGGCGGAATTTCCAGGCGGCGATTCCGGTACCGTTTTTACGAAATATACCGCATCTACATGGCGAATACGGGCTATATACGGGCGTTGAATACAAATTCAAGTCGCGGCACCCGTACACAAATGGTTGCTTTATACCCGCATCTTCGAATTATTTTTTTACGATTTTTCTTTACTTTTCTATTACTTTGTAAAGATTGTCTTTAATTCGGGCCTTATAACATCATGAATTTGGAGCGCGCTACTGAAATTTTTATATGGACTTGAAGACCAGATGTTTGTCTTTACAATGATATAAAAAATATTAGAATGCGACCTATGGTTATAATTCTATTGTCATCTAAAGTTTGTCTTTATTTCCAGCTTCATGAAATCAAAACTCCTGAGCGCGCATATTGCGAAATTTATATGTGCTTGTAGATAGTTTATTCCTCTTTACAATGACATAAAAATTATTAGAATACGACTTATGGTTCAGAAAATATAACCAACCAAAGGAGAGTGACGCTACCCCGACAGTACCACGTGAATGGTCCCGACGCGCACCAATTTACTGGCACTGCTTGGTCCCCCCGGGACTGTGCTAATTACAGTACCGTTACCTCCTCGAGACCTCCTCGAGACCTCCTCGAGGGTGCCAGAGCCGAGCGCGCGTGGAACTAATGGGTACTAATGAGCACAGCATACACTAATCACCGCGGCGAACGCAATACATGTTGCGCGGTGTAAAGTTTGTCTTTATTTCCAGCTTTATAAAATCGTAAATTATTTCGCGCGCATGCGAAACACGTATGTACTTGAAGACAATTTATTCCTCTTTACAATGATATAAAAATTATTGGAATACGTCAAATGGTTCGCAATATATGAAGAGCGTAAGGAAGGCACCCCCAGTACTTAGAAAATTCATTTTTGAAAAACTAACTTTTTGCGACATCTGGCGCATCATTTGCCGCATGTTTATTTTTCGCTGCGCATATACATATGATACATGGAATTGAAGACAATTTATTGCTCTTTACGATGATGTAAAAAGAAAAAAAATGCGCAACTTCGTTCGGAAGCTATAGCGTGCCAAATGAAGGTACCCTCGGTACTTTGAGGCAACTTTTTGACTATCGCGCATATCGGGGCACGTGCCGCAACTTTAGTTTTTCGTGCGCATGTATAAATTTTATATTGAATCAAAGCCGAATCTTTCCTCTTTACCCCATGTAAGTTTTATGAAAATCGGCCACCCGGTTCAGCATTTATGGGTGTTTTTTTATGATGCGGTTCTGGCTGAACTTCCAATGAAAGCTCGCATTCACTTTCTTTGTCTCTTTGATAAAATAAAGAATATTTTATTTGCAATGACATGTATTACAATGAAATTACAATGCATTTATGTACAAATATACACAATATTTACCTGCGGTTGTGCGCAGAACAGCTTTAGGGACCTAACAAGGTATGTATATAATGTGTATATACTAGTCCACACTTCGGCTCTCTTTACTTTCAATTTTCTTCTTCTTCATTCCCTTCTTCATTTCTTTCTTTTTCCGTGGCAGTGATGTAAGCCCTGGAATAGTCAGTGGCGGTGTGGTACAGTTTGAAGCATGGTGCGGCGCACAGAGAAACATTACAATCTGTACATTCATAAGAAGACTCTCTGCCTACTCGTTTTTTCTTCCTTGCTGGCCCATTGCCTTCTTCAATCTGTTTTGCGAGGACGGCGCGTTTTGCCTTAGAGCATACCACACACATCCTTGTGACGTTTTTCTTCCTTCCGACAGGCTCAATCTTCGTCGGAAAGTGACGTCCATGAAGACGAGTGACACTCTCGTCGCTCGTGCTCGGCCGACCACGGGGACGTCTGCAAAGTGATGGAACTTGTTCCTTGTCCGCAAATGTTACTATATGTTGCGCCAAAGCCTTCCTGTATTCCCGACTTGTTTTTAGAGGTTTATCTTTGCTATATTCTTTATAAACGATGTAAGAGTTCAACATGGCAACGTTGAGAACGTGAAACCAAACCCGTTTCCACCACTTCAGGGTCTTCACTCGGAACGGCGTGTACGACAACATCTGGTCGGCCCGATCAACACCTCCCATGTACTTGTTGTACGTTGTTACAATGCGCGGCTTGAGAACTGGTTCCCCTGTTGCCCGGTTCTTCTTCCCTGTTTGTTCAAGTTGTGTATCTTCAACAGTAGACATGAGAAGCACTGATTTTCTATCTTCGTAGCGAAGAACGAGTAGGCCATGGTTGTGAGAAACTGTCATGTCCCCTTGCTTGGCTTTCTTTTTAGGTTTCTTGACTGAATCAGGAAGTCCCTTTCGATTGGCTCTCAACGTCCCCGTGGCACCTATTCCCCGCTCCCACAAATTTATGTACAGATTTGTGGACGAATAGTAGTTGTCCATAAAGATGTGATGCCCCTGTCCAACGTAGTCGTTCACCAAGTCCATGACTACATCATAAGTTTTGCCACCTTCAGAAACCGGTTCATTCGTTTTTCCAGTGTAGAGTTTGAACTTGCAAACGTATCCGTTGTGCGAGTCACACAACATGAAAGCCTTTATCCCATACTTCTTAGGCTTGTCGGGAAGATAAACTTTGAAAGATAAGTTACCTTTCCAGGGCACCATGCCCTCGTCGACTGAAATGTTTTGATGCGGTTTATACACTCTTGAAAAACGGTGAACTATCCGGTTATACAAGTGTCCCAGTTTATTTATTGGTGAAAAGCACGGGGTGTTACGGCCCGGCATCCTCCTGTTGTCAGCCAAGTGTAGGTAGGTTATAAGAAGCCAAAACCTGTCTCGGGGCATGCACTTGGCGAAGAAAGGCGTTGAGGTAACATCACTTGTTGACCAGTAATCAGCAAAGTTTCTCTGCACAACCAATGACATGGCAATTGTCATGGCTACAAATACCTTCATCTCTTCTGCATTAGTGTCTTGCCACTGTTGCATTCTTGAACGGGGTCTTAGAATTTTGTCCTCCATTGCTTGTTTGAAATATCTATTGGTTTCCGTTGCCATATCCTCATAGTCATCATTATGTATAAACAAATTGAAAAAGTCAATAGGTTCAGGGTTCTCAGGAAGTTCTATGAACTGGCGCAACCCAGTTTGACCAGTGAAAGGCAAGTTTACACGTGGCCGCGGACCATCCACCCACTCATCAAACGTCTGTGAATTATCATGATTATATTGTGGTATTTCGGCAAACTCCTCCTCAAAACCACTAAAGTCTTCTTCGGTGGAATTACCGGCGGCTAGAATCTTTCTGGCAATCTCTGTCTCTATATCACTCAGAACATCTGTGTCACCATGTTCACTATCTATTACAGTGTCCCGATCATATGCATCATCACTGTCTAAACCACTGCTACCATCACTGTCAGTTGACTCCATATCAGAGGCTTCATCAGCATGGATCTCGTTGATGAAGTCGTCGTCGCTTGTAACGGCTTCAAAGCTGCGTGTCCTAGTATGCAACGTCCTAGGCCGTCGCAGGGCCTTGCGTCCACGTCCGCGCAGCATTCTGCTTCAACCTGTAAATGATTGAAAATGCGTTAGATGTATGCAACATATAACATGTGATTAGAGACAATAAACATACAGAGATAATGAATGTGAGCTTCATGGACGTTCATTTGCCAGTTTCAGAACCTCCCGGCGCATCTAGGACGACTGCGCCGCAAGCGCCGACGGCGCCGACGGCTTCTGACATCGCGCCGATTTTTCCGACGCATATGTCAAACGGACCATTTTCTGATTTCCTCGGCGACGTGTAGCACCGGGCGCGAGGCCCGGAAAATAAACTACTATGTCAGGGAAGCTCGGGTTGTCAGTTGCCGAATGACTTCTCTTTTCGAGAAGCAGAGCATCCAAGGAGCGGTCTCTCGAGGCGGAGCCCGGACCCATGGGAGCATACTCCCATGCTCTCCGGGAATTCCCGTCCCCGTCTTCCGCGGCGGACCCCGGATTCAATCGCGGGACAGGTTTCCCATGTTCTCTTTTGAGAACGAGAGACTCCGAGGAACAATCCTATGGGACGAACCCCGGATTCTATTGGGAATGGGTTCCCATGCCCTCTCGACATATATAGCAGAAACCTTCATACCTCGGAATGACACGAACCTTTATTTCAAAGTAGAAACAAAAAAATAATTTGCACAAAAAGTTTGGGGGGTGGCGACCAAAAGCGGGGGGGTCCGCGCACCCCCCGGTAGATATTTATACTTGTGGGTCGGTCCCGAAGATGACGGACCACGCCCATGTTCATGGGAATTTTTTCTCATTATGTCATGGCGAATCCCGTCGGAAATTCCCCTGCTCACGAAAAAACTAATACCTAAAAAAGTAATTGTGATACAAAATAACTTTGGTAATAAAAGTGGTGAGGAATCAACTTCTCCATCTGCTCAGTTCAGTCCGCTACACATATAAATAATTCTTCAAATCTTATTGAATGAAACGTCTTTTATTCAATAATGTAAAAGATAAAATAATAAATTCAATTCAAATGGTTTGGAAAGGTGCGCCCTCGCATTTGAATTTTAGAAATAAAAACCTTTCGCAAATGGCATCAGTAACAAAAATGTTCACGCATTTTTAGAAACTCCGAAAAGTGAAATATTTTCCTGAGAAAATATTCCCACGAAAAGGCTTTTCCCCGAGCGGCTGGTCCCGTACTCAAATATATTTTCACTTTTATGTTATAATTTTTTTTCCAAAACTGGAAACAAAATTCCGTCATGACAGTTGTTCATCGTTTATAAAGCTCTATATTTGCGTATCAAAAGAACAGTATTTTAGTTATATATTATCATACTTCTTCACTTATGCGTACATCAATATTGCGGCTCTTCGCGCATGCATAGTTCTTCCCAAAAACATGCGCATTATATCTGGAATTAAAGACAATGTTTTTCTCTTTACAATGATGTAAAAATTATAAAAATCGGACTTGCGGTTCAAAAGTTATGAAGTGCGAAAATTATACCTTTTGGCGCGGCGCTTTGCGCATGCAGAGTTCTTCCCGAAAACATGCGCATTATACATGGAATTGAAGACAATGTTTTTCTCTTTACAATGATGTAAAAATTATAAAAATCGGACTTGCGGTTCACAAGTTATAAAGCCCGTAATGATGGTATATGCTAAGAGCGCCACTTATTCAAAGCCGAATATCACCTTCTGCGCGACACCTGGCGCATCAAAAGTTATTGCCGAAAATACACGTATTTTATATGGAATTGAAGACAATTCTTTTATCTATATACTGATAAAAAAATTATGAAAATATCCCAAGTAGTTTCTTAGAAATAGAGCGCCGAGGCATGTTGGGGTAAATGCGCCACATGTATCAAAATTCAAAAGTGCGAAAGTCGGCTATCTCTGTGCGATTGCTGTATTTTCAGTTATGTTAGCGCAATTGCGATTTTTATATGGGAATAAAGGCCATACTTTCCTCTTTATTTTGGTATAAAAAAAAATGAAAACAACCAATTGGTTCATATGATACGAAGTGCGAGAGAAAGGTAGCTTATCGCAATATCTTCCCGTAATTAGAAGCTATCTGCCCATGTGGCGAGATGCGAGACAGATAAGCATAGGCTATCTGCCCATGTGGCGGGATGCGAGACAGATAAGCCTGTACGGGCCTATCTCACCCCGGGGCAGTGCAGACACTTAGGTGCTAATTAGCCGCCGGGCAGTGTAGCCATCGGAGCGGAGCAGGACAAAATTGGCCTTTTGTAAAGCTAATTATCGATGCGTTACGGGTCAACAATGCACACGCAAATTGGTGTGAATTTTGCTGGACGTTCTGACCAGACACTGAAGAAAGTTTTATTCTCATTGCGGGCTGCGAGGCATAAATACAGCCATTCTCATGCAGCGAGTCGCGGAAACAATCGACTCGGGACCCGGTATGGAGGCTAGCCCAGTACATAGACAGGCGTGAATTCTTCTAAGTAAGCGATCCGGGATCCGTACTGGAGTACCTACGAATCGCTTATAGCCCGCCCGGATTATTCCGTCGCCCGCATGTTAAGGGTTAATGTCAAGTCAGAAAAGGTTTGAAAGAGTAAACCTTTTTTGCAGCTGTGAGAGTGTAGAGATCCATGTTGTAAGAAAACTTAAACATGCTAATGAATTACAAACTGTTATTCATGTAATCATTTTGGTTGAAACTACATGCACCTCTAGTTAAGTAAAATGATATTTTCAAAAAGAAATAAGTGTGTTACATGGAAGTGTTTGAAAAAGACAAAATGATAGTTGTCTTACTTACTTGTCTTACTTCTGAATTTCCAGTGCAGCAATAAAGCTATTGTGGGGTACGTGTCAAAATAATCAGCAGTCAGATTGTTTTTTATTGAGGAAATACAAAGGTCACTTGCCCTGACTAAATGTACACTTGCCCTGATTTTTCATGATTATTATGAGCAACATATAAATAATTACAGCTAATAATCAAAGAGGAAGGATTGAAGTGAAAATCATCACTTCCTATGAATCACTGACATTTCTATTTGTGGGAAATATCAAATTCATGAGATTGTTCTAAATCAGAGTACTTGATAGAGGAAGAATGAATTGGTGACAGATAATTCAAATAATCAAGGAATTAAAATTCACTTTTTTTTTATTTTATCCTTTTATCTTGATATTGAGTCAACGACCCTTGAATACCAACATTTCATTGAATCTACATAAATATTTAATATTTTTCAAATTTTGGATATCACTATCAATGATTCATTTAAACACATCATTAGGTATTCTTCCTATAAGCGCCCCCAACCACGTTTTTAACTCAAGAACAATTTAGAGCTCTATGAAAACGTCCATGACTGAATTATGATACATTATATTGGAAAGCATTGATATTGCAAAATTGATCCTGACCTTTATTCGAAATTAGTATGTTGATAAAAACGTCTTTTTTTCTGTATGTAGATAAAAAATATTCAAGGATTTTTTTTAATAAACTGATTGATAAGGTCATTTTAGATAATGGTCCCCTTCTTCACATTTTCTTTCCCAAGTGCCAAGGGGTTTTAATACATCAAATACAGTATTAGCATACATGTATATTTAAACATAAAAATTGTGTTTGATGCTTAAATTACGTTGTCTTTCATATTTTTAAATAGTCTGTGTGAACTCAACAATTTTTCTAAAAGCTTTTGAGACAACCCCTGTCAGCGAGATACCATTTCTATCACAGTTTGTAGAGAAGCTGGCTTTAGAGCTCTCTAAACCCAGATGGGGTGAAAAAAATGAACCTACCAGATTTCATGGGACCTACAGCATGATACCTCCCTTTCTAACACCCCTATTCTAAAATGTACTAGCCCATTTCTGCAGGCACTCTTTGCATGAAAGGCATGCACCAAAAATGAACCCATCCATCTTGATGGTTTCTGCAGTGTACATGACAACCTGACATCCCTGGTTCCACTATGAACCAACCCATCTCCGAAAGTTTCTATGCATGATAGAACATGTGCTATGTATATCATGAAAACAGGAGGGGTGTTAGAGGAGTTGTGTGACCTAGGTTATCACACAGCTAAACTAATTCACTTCACATATAATGGGACATGTTTCCAACAGAGCCAGCCTTGCTTTATAAAAACACTGCTCTATGTATTTACATATAACCCTTTGACATTTTCAAGTCCAAATGTGGATGGACGAGAATTTCAGAGCTGTATGTTTATGTTTGAAGACAGATGTAGAAATGAAAGTTAAAACAAAGACTAGAGTTTTGGGCTATCAATCAAATAATAAATTATTGACAAAAAGACATAAAAATAGAGGTCCAAGATTTGTATAGGACAATTCTACATCAAGGTACTGAAATCACACTAATTGACTGCTACTTCATCAATGCCATTTGACGTCCTTAGATAAATATATATATATAAATATATGGTTGTTTGGACTCTCATTCAACATTCAATCTCATTCTAAATTGTCAAACTCAAACGAAGTATTACAAAAGAACAGGAAGATTTTATTAGTTTCCTCACGATTGTTTTGTTTACTGTATTAATGTATCCCATTTTGTTATTTCCTTACATTCCACCTGATGAAGGAGTGAGAATATACTCCGAAACGTCATGTATTTTCACATTAAAGAAGTTGACATCCAGACTTCATTTTATGAAATAAAATATGTTTAAACCACATCCAGAAAATCTAAATAGCCTTCAAAGACTTGAAGTATTACAAAGTCTAGGAGAGCGGAACCCATCCCTGCAGGGTGACAGGAGTGTGAGGTCAGTCTATCGTCAGTGCCAGGAACTGACCAGTCCAACACAAACCTCTTATCTTCTCCACCTTGTAGCAGCATTCCCCCCCCCCCCCCAAAAAAGAATTTGTTTCTGGTTTCCGCCCGCATCAGTTTCAAACCCACATCTCGGGTCTTTTTTTTTCTAGGTTTTGAGTAAGGGGCGGATAACTATAATTTTCAGCCTCAGAAAACATTGGACATTGGAAAATGTCACTCGTTTCTGTTGAGATGGAGTGTAGGGGTGAGATCATTGACTATTTGGAATAGTAACACATATTTCAGAGGGTTTGTGTTTTATTGATATAAATAATTGTATAAATTTTGTATTTTTATCCCTTCATTCCAAAAAAAGGAAATGTCGTAAAAAAAAAAAGAATTGTGTCTTCGCATCATTTTTGTCAACCTGTAAAGACCAGAAACATTTTTATATTGTTTAGGCCTAACTACAATAAACTTAAACAGTAGACAGTATAAGTATAAGATTTAACTTTATTCTATGGAATTTTAACAATTATTGGACCCTATGATTTCATTTCTTTAAGCTTTTTCGTTTCTTGTTAGACTTGCTGAATAAGGAACTAGACTGTATCAAGGGCTCTTCTTTATATCCATTTATATACAGTAATGGGGCAGGACTGCCACAATCCCTGAATCAGTATTTATCTACCACATGAAAGTCAATTGAATTGCTGCATTTCTGAAAGTAAAACCAAATTCAAACCTTAAATCTCAAAGTAGCTAGTGAATTTCTAGCCGTCCTAGCTAGTCCTAACTGAACCTTCTGCCTATTGGTGACTGGTCATTACATTTTACATATTTACATAAGCTTAGAGCATTTTTTTCAGAAATTAAATGAATTTCTTTTGGAAATTGACATATGATCTGTTGGGAATTTTCAGAAAAGTCAAATCAAATACCGAAGTTTATTAATCTTTCAACAGGACATAACATAAATTTATAAATTGCAGTTCCTATAATTTCATTTCAAACCATTTTCCGGCTACCTCAAGCCAGTGATCAATCCGTTACTACACGATTTGTTATGGTTAAGTATTGGTTCCTGTAAATTGGCCAGTCAGAATAGTTGGGCACTAATTAATTCAGCAGCTAAAGAGTTAATTTCAATATAATATATGATCACATTAAAAGCTTATCCTGAACTCTAATGTTCTGCACATGTAATCATTGAAAGAAGTGTGGAGGTAAAGTTACCTATTCCAGCATGCAGATAAACACAGCAAAACATTTTAAATCACTGTCAAAATGATAAATCTGTAAGTCTTTTGTAAACAAAATTACAGCTGACCCATGACACAAACAAGGTTTTACAAAGTTAACATTTCAACTTACAAACATCCATGCTTCATAGTTTAACAGTAAAGCTCCTAACACTAGAGGCAGCTGTTTGTAGAGGCATGTGTATGAGGCAACCATCGCAGCTGTCTGGAGCTTGTAATTAACGTGTTACTGTCCATCAAACGCCAATCATCCTCACTCGTGTGATGCAACAAGCATCATACAGCATGAAAATATACACATAAATATTTTGGGTTTGAATAATTGGAGGCACAAGTTCAATGTTATGTTTGCCTATCATATATATGTCTCATGTTGTGAACACTGTTATAAAACAGTTACACATTGCCATTTGATCAAATATATGAATTCAGAAGTAGGAAGTGCATTTCTATACAAACATAGACCAGAATCCCAATGTGAGGTGCGTGATGGAAGAGTATTTCACTAACATTATGGTGGCTAGCATTACTTCAGGGAAAAGCCTGCAATACCACTGTGGCTCTGCATTGCAGTGAAACCTACGAGCCATTGGTAGCAGTGATTCAGTTGTTTATTGAGCTGAATACCGAAACCTAAAGTGATTTCTCTGTAATTTCCTTGATTAAAAGGAAACAATTTTGATCAATAATACAAAATATACATACAAACAAATGAAAATCACCAAATAAATTTCAATTGTTTTGCTTATTTTTTATAATCTGCACGTGTCAGCAAAATTACATATATGTAACAAAATCTTAAAATAAGAAACTTTTGATTTAAAAGCTTTCTAACTTTTTAAAAAAATACGTCCTCAGACAATGAAAACTTTGTCTTCTCTGATCATACCAAAAAAATAATTCTAAATTCCCTTCAAGAAAAACAAAACATTTCTATAAACATCACAAACGATGACTGGAATCGTTGAACTTCGACCTCTGTTAAAGCTATTACAATCGACTCCTTCTCCCGAACCAAGTCATGCACAACGCTGTGATACTTATCAACAGCAGCACTACTGTTAGGAACCTCAAGCACCGCACATCTGCTTAGAATTTGTTCTACTCGTGAATTTTCGTTTTTCAAATTATGGCAGGTTATGATGTAGACTAGACTTACATATAGCTTAAATTGTTGTGAGATGTAACTTTCTCACAACACCGAATATGGCAAGAATTAACCCTTTACCTATTGAATTTGATTAATGCCAGCCATTCCTGTGTGGCTTACTTTCTGGAATCATTAATCCTATGGTAGACTATATTAATTTTACTCTAATACATAACTACAGGAAATAAGTTTGATGATGACTTCAGAATCTTTAATTTTGTTACTTGAAACTTTTTTTAAGATTTGTTTTGACTTTAGATCGTTACAAGTTTTCATATTTGTGGGTCAGGAGGAAACTAATTCTGACAAAAACTTGAATTTGCTTTAACTATATTGGAACAGTTGGTTAGTATCAGGTTCTTGAAAAGATTAGGCATCTTTGTATATAATATGTTTGTGCACAAATTATCAAATGAATTAAGTCATAGATGAACGTTTAGTTTCGACACCTTACCAAAGTCCTTGTTTTGTGCTGTTGTCTTTTTGGTAATTGATATCTCACAAACTTTTATGATTTAAATTTGTCTTCATCTTTAGAAATGTCACATTAAACACCATACCTACAATGTATAAAAACATTCATGTTTCCTTTTATCTATAATTTAGATCTTTCTTCAAGCACTTTAAGTAGGCTAAGAAAATCACTAAGAGACAAAACCCAGTCTTCACATTTAACAGGAAATGTTTTTCTCACTGTATTCTTCACATCTGTAGCTCATTGAGAACTTCTGAATCTCTTTAAAAAAAACTATCAACAAAAACAATTAAATTAGATTGAACAAACATTCTCATAAACATGTAGCTGTTTAATATTCAACTTATTCTCTCAACAGCATGATATAGAACAAATCATTTAAATGAAATATTGTTAGAATTTTAAAGAGCCTTGAAAAACTCAATTTTAGGTTTATAACCGGGTTACTCTTGGCAAGATTTTCATGAAATTATTTATGAAGCATACATCCTTCATAAAAAAAATAATTCAAAATGTTACCTAATAAAATAATGACAGTCCTTAATTAAAAAAATCTTATATTTCTAAAACAGATGGGACAAACATCAGAAGATAAAAACGTTTTCGATAAGACGCAACGAAATAAGAAATGACATTATTACTCGGAGATTCTCCAAACAGGAAGTGCCTGCCATTTATCATCCAGGTGAGTAATGTGCTGGAAAGGTTGTATATATATAAACACAGACTTGGCCACGGTACCAAGGCCTAATTACTAATACCTATATATAGCTGCCTCACTGGGAACATGTTAGATGAATGTGGTTCCTTTATGGTAACTTGGGTCCATTCAATTTGGCAAACATATTTTTAGCTGTTATTACTAAGTGTTGATTTATTTGTTTTAGATTTGTATCATTTTACAACCAAACTAACAGTTTTCTATAACAGATAAATTTGTTGAGCCCTTTAAATTGATGCTGTTGATTTGATTAGTGCAAAACTATTCTGAGGGGCCAACTTACAGAGGTTACATTGTATTAACAACGAGAATAACCTGGTGTTTGTCACTGGTTAAAGATGGCTGTAATGGAATATTCAGCAGGTAACAGGTTAAAACTATGTCAAAGTCTAGATGAATAACCTGTGATATTCTGGGTATGGCTATCATTAGCCCCTGGTCCAATCTGGATTATTTCCTTTGTGAACAAATTAATTTGCATGAATGAAAAGGCTAGACACTAATCAACCCAGCAAGTAAAGTGTTAAGTGACAACACTGCTTACATCTCCACTGTATCATAATTACCTTAGAGGTAAGATTTCACTGGTTATATCAGCACCCCTTCAACTGGGTTGTATTCGAGGTAGGGGCTGTATTTAATGTTGGGGTTGTATTTGAGGTTGTATACAACTTTAGGGTTGTATTCAACTTTAGGGTTGTATTCAAAGTTGGGGTTGTATTTCAGGTTGGGGTTGTATTCAAGGTTTGGGTTGTATTCAAAGTTGGGATTGTATATAACCTTGGGGTTGTATGGTTGGTTGGGGTGGTACTCAAGGTTTGAGTTGTGTTCAAGGTTGGGGTTGTTTCAAGGTTTAGCTTTTATTTGAGGTTGGGGTTGTATTTGAGGTTTGAGTTGTACACAAGGTTGGGGTTGTACGGTTGAAGTTGTATATTCAGGTTAGGGTTGTATTTGAGGTTGGAGTTGTGCACAAGGTTGGGGTTGAAAGGTTGAAGCTTTATATTCAGGTTGGGGTTGTATTTGAGGTTGGGGTTATATTCGAGGAAATATGATATATATCTGCAGAGGATATGACCTGGAATACTAAACATAAGCTAGGTCACACACACCATCAGTCTGCCTTGCAACAATTATACACGAATATATTTACATATCATGAATAAGCATTTTGATGGATAGAAGATGCTTTGTCTACAAGTGGGAACTGAAACAGGATTTACTTTATTTAGACAATGCTGGGACAGTTCACATGTCACATCACAAAGCTGGTCACAGCTACTTCAACACATTAAACAGGATATAGTCTTCCTGGTCAGAACTGTGTAACTCCAACAAGCATACAATTTACTTCAGCAAAAAAAACGATGGAAGATGAGAAGTTTGATAAAATATACATTTTGCACCTCTGTTTGATTAACAAACAAGGTTTTATTTTAGATTTTCTTGAATATACTGTGTAAAAAAAAAATAATAAATAAAATTTGAAGGTAATTTTCATTGAAGTTGATTAATGGGCTTTTTCATCCCATCATTTGTTCTTTGGGAGAAGACTTGTTCAACTGCTGGCATTATCTTTCATTTCATTCTTCATCTACTTCTGCATATTAAACACCAAGCACTAAGACCATGCTTTGCAGAAAACACAAAAGAACTATACAGAGGTGGTTGACAATATTCGCTAAAACAACAAATATATTTCATAAGTTCAAAGTACATGAACCTGCAAGAAACTCCTACTGTTCCTACAGAAAATATAAAGATCCCTAGTGCTTTGTAATATTAGACGCAAGTGATTACACTTTTAATCATTTCTAACTCACTTCATTGTAGCTAATAACATTGAAGGAAGAATTCCTGCACCACCATTGCATTTTGCAGTGAAACATGTGTCAACTCAAACTATTAAGTCATGGGTGCAACTTAACATAATGTAGGATTGCTTCCACATTAACTACCTGAAGAACAATTCTCTTTAGTAGACTAAGTAGCCTTGAATCTGCAATCAGTTACAGCAAAATAAAATACACTGAGAACAGCGCTAAGATCATATAATATTTCAAAATGTTCATTCTCAATAATCACAAATCTCTGTTATTTCTACAAAATTAACTTACAGGTCGTCACCAATGTCCATCCCTTCCAACTCGGACGTGACATCTTCAATCTCCTTCTTCAGCTCCTGAAAATAAGATAAAATATATTTTAACAAAAATAATTGATGCTAAGAACATTTCAGGATTACTTTGTGGTTACTAAAATATTCTTATTTTGTGGCTTGGCCATCAAATTACATATAATACAAGCATGTATTTAAAAAATATTCTTCCTGCTCTTGGAATTCATCACTTCTAAGCTCAGTGGTATCAACAAATTTCAGTAAGGATATGAGGTGTGACATTGTTGTAAAACAACCTGAAATTATCCTCTGGTCTAGCAGTTCTTCAGTTAAAACTTAGTTCATATGTAAACCATAAAACTGACTGAGAAAATAAAAAAACTGCTTATGACTTAAGCCAGAATCAAATTGACATCCACTGTTTGTGCTACTGTCAAGAAATATCCTCACCTGAATTTCTGTAAGTATTTGTTGTTTCTTCTCTCTGATGGAGTTCAACAGTTGTTGTTCCTCTGGGGTTAAATCTGAATGAAGAAGAGACATACTCATTTATCTTATCTAAATACAATTGTTTCTATCCTCAGTAATATGTTTCTTAACATTTCTAATTATGTTTCTATCATGTTCTTCATCATTGAATGTGTTAGTTTGTCTGGCTTATATCAAGGACTTCTAATTGTCAGATAAATCTTGTACAACACTATTTGCAAAGTAATTAGGTTAGAGTAAAGCAACCATTAAATCTGTCAACGTGACCTGTCAACCGTTATACAAATACAGTTTTGTTTGACAGTCTAAACCCCACAGATAAACAAATTTGAATAACTTATTTGTGATTAATGGCTACAAGACACAATGGTTTATCTGTGAGTCAAATTTGTATCAATTATAAATATTTTTTAAAAAGATGACATAAATAATGAATAACACATATTATTAATCTCATAGGCTTTGAAGTATGCTATAAATTCAATTCACAGACAGCAACTTTGAGTTGCTCTCTGGAATAGTAGCCAACAAGTGAATCAGCGAAATGTCAAACTGAACTTGTAAACATGCAACAAAAGCAGATATTCTGTTTGACATCATGTTGTTTATTTTCTATTTGTTTCAGAAATAATCAATTGAATAGTAGGTTCATATACTAGATTTTAAAAACTCAAGCACAAAATCAACAATAGCATTTTTTAAAGTAATTTATGGTTGGAGTTATGAATCACTGAAGCTGTCATATTCAGACCAAGCAAATGTCAAATCCGAAGGCGAAATCACTCCCCTCTACTCCACGTTACAAACTTGCAAGTTCACTACCTTCAAGACTAAATCCTTCTCCATGTCTGTGCTCAACCATGGTTGAAGTCATCCTTTGTCAATCTTGCATGTGTAGAAGTTGATTTTAGAGCTCTGATCGTCTGTACACTAATTTTTGCGTCAATCGGTCAGTGACTACTTCCTCCTTGAATCACCGCCGCCATTGATGACACAAATCTCGTAATTTCTCGGGGAGGGAGTTTGAGGTCAAACCGGGTGAAGTAATAATCTCTATGTATTTTAGAATGATATTCCATATCATACTATCTATATTTATAATCGAATAAAGATTAAGTATTTTGTTCAAAATAAAGAAATGTTATAAAAGATTTGATTCTAAAAAGAGCGATGCTATTTTCGTAACAACGAACTATCATAGTATCAGACGAGAGAGTTCTTATGCGGATTTGAGTGCGTTGAAAAAAAGAAATCAAATAGTAAAGTTGAATGTCGAGTTTAAGATTGATATTTTGGATAATGAATAAATAAATAAATAATTTTCGCATTGAGTTATTTTAGCATTTCAGTTACCAACAAAGATTCAGAATGTGAATTGCTTGTATTTTATACAAAATACAACATTTGGATATTCCTTGCAGACATAAAAAAAGACATATTTTGTAAAATGTGATTGTAAGAAAACAATTAAATATTTATAGAAATTTCATTTAAAATGTATCAACGGGCTCATATTAAGTCAAAATGGGAACTTGCTTCAGTGCATGCAACATTTTTTTTAAATCCTCTTTTTTTATATATTAATTGTACAACCAGGTCAATAACATTAAAGTTGGAAAATAAGTGCGACTATGAGTGTGCATGCTTTCCTTACTAAAATATACCTTTTAAAACTAGTTGTTTTCTATATTACGAGTAGTTACATTTAAAAGCATCAAATTCAAAATAAACTAAGTGAAGTCTGTCATCTGTATGATGAAGAGGCCTCAGACCTTTAGTACATGAATTACATTGCATACATTTAAAACCAACTTGGTCTCTGTCCATATGCATAAAATAAATACATGGACAGATGTTAAGTTCTTGTATGCTCAAAGTGTTAACGGTGGATCCAGTGTGGTGGTGTTGGGGCCCACACGCTACCTACTGTTGCTGAAAATTATCATTTTGATGATGGTTGACTCCGCGTATAATGATATAAAGGTGAGAGAAGTGATTTCTGATCGAAACCCGGGCAATGCAAATTTTGGAGATGTATACATCCTGAAGTCTCAGGACAAGAAACTTTATGAAATCTACATTCACACCATGTTCTTGATTGTGCCAGATATCTTCACAACCAATCGAAAATAGTGGTTGTCTAACATCAGCTCTGTCTTTTAAAAGCATCTTTTCATATCACGCCTTTGGTAAGCGATATGAAGGCATGTGTAATAACTTTATCCAATACAAAGTAAATATATATACACGAAACCATGCATACACATAGATACGATTTGTAATTTGCAAATGGATTTATTCCCCAAGTTCTGCCCCATGTTATTGCAGAAGAAAAGGATACAAAATTAGTGTAAGATGTGTTCATTCTAAGATCACCTAAATACTTATTTGTGGTGAAATTGTCAGTCGAATAGTATATTGTCTGTACTGTTGCATAATTTGCAAGCGAAGACCTTAACATTGATTAAAGAAACATACTCATATTTGTAGGAGTATATTGTTTAAAGTTCGCAATCTTTATTGAACCATTTTAAAAATACTTATATACCTTTATTTAATCCAAATTAATTCGAATTATCACAATATTTTCGAGTTTATGAATTTGTCTTTGCAGGCCAGCAACAGTACTTGATATATATTGAATTTAGTCTGCACATAGCAAAAGATATGACTAAGATATGACTGGAAGCCAACAGGGTGTAATTGTACGCCATGTGAACAATTATTCTTTTATTTATGACTGTGCTTATCTGTGGAATACTCTTTCCTCGAAAATAAGATGTTCAAATTCATTATCGTCATTTAAAGCAAAATTATCTGAAACAGAATGTAAAATCCCAAAATATTTTCTTTTCGGCGATAGGAAGATGAACATTATACACAGTAAGTTAAGAAATTCTTGTAGTTCCCTAAACGGTGATCTGTATCGTGTCAATTTATCTGAAAGTAAATCTTGCATTTGTGGTGCTTTAGTTGAAGATGTTTATCATTTCTTCTTGAGATGTCCAAGACATGCTGATCTTCGTTTAGAATTAAAGCAAAGATTTTATAATTTAAAGGCAGAATTTGATATTAATACAATCCTGTATGGAAACCCAAATCTTCCACAAACAGTCAATGAAAACATATTTCACCATGTTCATAAATTCATTGGAAAGAGTCAACGGTTCAAATAATACATTAATACTAATGTACGTATTTACCATATTCAAAGTGCATTTTGTCATAAGAATAACATTTCCAATTGTGTCTTGCCTTAATAATGTATATTACATGTTTACCCACTTCGTCACTTGTAGATTTCTTACTTTCTTGTTATGTATTCTAGCCTTGTAAAATAGTTGTTGATTACGTGGAGAGGGCTTCTATAAGGTTCACAACTTGTGCCCAATTCATTTCTTAAATGAATAAAATATGTTTTCAATCAAAAAAAAAATTCTCAATCTGTATAGCAAATTAATTTATTAAAATAAAAATAAAAAGGGGCGCAATAGGCACCCTTGTCTCAGTCAATCTGGTTATTCCTCTACCAACTCCAGATATTATCATTTTCATCATCTTCCCGCGGCAAGGTGAAAATGTATCGAGATCTCTTTTCGTTGCGGCTGTGACGTTGTGAAGATGCATTTTGATAAATTAATGATTTTTAGATGTACTATTTAATGTTATTTTTTTCTGACAACATTAATATCCTAAAACAATTGTATCAACCATACAATATATACACTTTGAAAAATAATTAAGCAACACCCTAGTTTGTAAAGTGAAACGTGGTGCTGTGGGATTGTAAGGATAAATTGAACGATTTTATTACCCCAGACATAACAAATGGTTATTTAGCGACTCATTCACTGAATCAAAATCCACCGTATGCAAAAGTTATGAAAATGTGAGGGAAAATGTGAAGGTACTGAATTTTTACCTAAAATTACTTTTGTCATAGAAGAGAATCTACACTCCAATCTTTAGAATTGTTTTATTGTAAACAACATTTTTGATACCAAGTTGACATTCACACACCAAAACATCTTTTATCATGCATGATAAGAAGCCTAACAGATATTAAACTTCCAGTCCCTTTTTAACGATAATTGAGGAGAAAATGCCTACAACCATATGATATGTGAATAAATTTGAAATTATTTGAGTTAAATCTGTTTATTAAAAAATTCTTCTCGCTTTAGATAAGCAAATACCGTAAGTAGTGACCGTAAGTTTATTGAAATTTACATTTTTTTATATGATTTTGTGAGTTTGAAGGTGCATACTGCTTTAACGAGGGATTTCTTAAAAAGTCAGTTAGTGTAAGTGTAATCACTTCACTTGAAAGAATGACACTAATCACATTACAGGAACAAATATTGACGTTCATTTCATTTCATAATGGAACTTTGATTTTGACACCAAAATACCAAATTATTGTCACAGCCGTTATCCAAAAGACAGTGAACCGTTATTTGAGTGACCTTTTGGTTCAACACTGCTAAATGATTGGTCTACCTAAAATCATAAACAGTTTTCCTGACATATTGTCTTCTTTCAAATCGCTGTTGGGTATTGCTTAATTAATTTATAAGTGTATATCATAAAATAAGCACCGTATATATATATGTTATATATTGTAACCGCCGGCCTTCAATAGAAACCGTAAAGCAACGCCTGAAGAAAATAGAATAAGTACAGACCGTTCCGTGCAATGTAAGCACTATTTATTTATAGTTAAGACCCGTTCACGCGGTACGACATGGAGGCATAGTAAGATGTTTTTGCTGTTCAATATGTAGTTCTCATTCTGTAACTCGCTGAAGCAAGCTGAACAGTGGAAATGAAGACGAGCCTTTACATTTATGAATATTAAGATAACATTTTAACAGTGACTAAACGTTCCAGACATGCCTTTGTGAAAGATCTCCGAGTTTGCAAAGATACGCGAATCATGTGCCATCCTACCATAATGTCTGTGAATACGTATCAAACATCACAGGCAGCTTGCAATACAATCGAATGAAACCTTTTTTGAAGTAGTCTCTATGATTCTGTGACGGTGCAATGGTAGGGATGTGGGACCCATCTATGGACCCTGCACAACCCCAAATCTGCCCAAAACCCCTCAGAAGCTTCCTCATGCAGTTGTACACATATATACTCAAAATAGTCTTGTGGCATTATAAAATTTCCTATCTAATGTTCATTTGAGAACATTTGAACAGCATCATTCCATCACACTCTGCTTGTCTGTTTCTGATAGATATCCCTACTCCTGCTATTACTAATGACTATCCCTGTCATCTCCACACAGGGAAAACATATCCACCAGTGTCTCCATGGCCAAGGCTATAGCGCTCAAACGAAGGGTATTGTAAATTTACTGTATCAAATACATACCAACAGATTTCGGATGAACGCATAGCACATCTGTATTTACACACCTGAGTATGTTTGCATAGGGTGTATTATTGCATACAGTGCAATTTTTTTGGCGCATGAAAGTAAGTTATACATTAACAAAAACGAAAAGGTATATGAATTGATTCATGCTAGCGCCAGATTTTGTGACTTTTTGACTCCAAGAGGAGTAGGGATTTCCCCTATTGTCCGAGTACAGGTCTTGTCCTTGGTGTTGTTCAAGAAAAGAGAGTATGGTCAAAAGAGATTACAAGAGATCGTTGGTCTCACGTTGTCAAAGAACATTTCCTTTCTCGTGACAAAATTTGCATAGTGTGTATATCTACGTATGTGTTAATTTACATTTACATGTCCTTCTGAGGTTAAGTTTAAGCCCCGTTCATGCGCCAAAAATTTGCACTGTATGCAAAAATACACACTATGTAAATATACTCAGGTGTGTAAATGCAAAATTTGCTATGCGTTCATGCGCCATCTGATGGTATGTATTTTGATAGGGTAAATTTTCAGTTTCCTTCATCTAAGCACATGTCTTGGTAATGTAGACACTGGTGCACTGGGGAGACAAAGGAGATGTTTTATCCTTTATGATGATGACATATATAGTCATCAGTAATAGCAGGAGTTTGGATATCTTTCAGAAACAGTTCTAAGAACCATGTTGTTCAAACTTTCAACAATGAATAATGGATGTCACACGAATATTTTGACTATATCAGATATCTATATATATAAGCACAACTGTCTGGATCCCTGGAAAATCAGACCAATACAAATTAAATGAAACATTGTCTGTTAGACTTCAAATAGCAATAACAATCTACTGGTTTGCAAAAACAGCTGAATATAGAAATGTTCCTCATCTCTTTGGTGTTGCCAAATCTACGGCTGTGACATGTGTTCAGGAGTCTACAATGCTTTGATTGAGAAGATGGCGCCTGAAGTCATCAAGTTTCCAGAAGGGGGTGAACTGCGGGAGGTTCTGATGGATTATATGCAGATTTCGGGTTCTCCACAATGTGCAGGGTCCATAGATGGATCCCACATCCCTAATAATGCACCTTCACAGAATCATGGGGACTATCTTAATCGAAAGGGGTTTTATTCGATTGTGTTGCACGTTGTCTGTTATTTTTTATTATGGTGGGTTGTAGGTGGGAAGAGCATATTATGCTCGTATCTTTGCAAACTCTGATCTGAGATTTTGGAAATAGACGAAATGAAATCAAAATATAGGATGTCCTGATCCTTTTCTTGAAAACATAATTAAAATGTCTCTCAGTCACTTATTCATAACACAAGCGCTTTGAATGATCCTGAATGAAACTTGTATACAAGTCTAGGTTTTGATTTAACAATCCCAATAATCATCATGAGATATGTTGAAGTTACATGTAGGTTCCCCTCCCTGCTGCTATGGATCCATATGCTCCTGGGATATGAAGGCTGTGCAAAACCAGTCATGATCATGTTCATCATTCGGTACTCTCTCTATCTCTCTCTCTCTCTCTCTCTCTCTCTCTCTCTATCTATCTCTCTCTCTCTCTCTCTCTCTCTCTCTCTCTCTCTCTCTCTCTCTCTCGTGCGTTCTCATTACACGTTTACATATCAATTTACACACATACGTAAATTTACTCACATAAGTAAAGTTGTGCTTGAGAAAGTAGAGATAGATTGAAGCGCTCAGATCAGTTGATGGAACGGTATCCTTGTCTCATATCAGTGTTGAGTGTGCCACATGTGTGTGCCACAGGACGAATAGTTTAATGCAGTGATATATGTAACGTGGAATATGGGAAATTATATAGTACATGGAGAAAACAATTTAAGCGTAAGACGGGTCTCATGACTGAACAATTTCACTTGTTTAATTGACAATAAATAGAGGACACTTACTTACACTTGCCAAATACCTGACTTATTTAATAGAATATTTCACGAGTAGCGTAGTCTAGGCACACTTAATATTTATTCAATGTTACTCGATAAAATAAACCTGTTATTTTTCAAGCACCGTTGAGGAGCATATAATTCTAACAATAATGTAAACTTAAAAATATTTTCCTCTCACAAAGTAACTCTTATTTGTTTACCAAGCGGAAAGTAGTTTGAAAGTTGTTAATTCGAAAACTTATTCTAAAAAAGATAAACATTGCATTACGTCGCGGAAACAGTTATTTCGAAAGATCCTTATTTTGAAAACGAACCACTCAGATTACCAACTCGCCTGATGTCCCAATGACCTATTGACCTATGCAATACGCCTTTAGGAAAATAGCATCTCTAAGTCCTACCCAAAATAAAGCCCTCGTGACATTTGACTGTGACAGGTACGCGTGTAGATCTACCCTACTTGGACACGCCTACCGCATGGACAATGCGCACGTGCAGTACACGAGGAAAACATTGTTGTTTATGACGTGAGTGTTTGCAATCTGCTGTAAACAAACGTTGTTATATGCACCCGGTCCAAACTTGGACACTCTCCCCCGCCTCTTTCTGTCCTCCTTTGATGTAACCTCCTACCCTTTCGGCCCTTTTACCGGGAAAGGTAAACCGCTCACCGTTTAGAACCATTTATTTTATCTTATCGTCTCTGATTTGTTTATGGGAGAGTACAGGAGCTGATCTTAAAAATATCTTGGTGCAAACTTATGCGTTGCCATTGTGCAAGAATGTTTACTTGCTGGTCTTGTTCTTGAGGCATGATGTAGTGTAGCAGTTCCGGGTTTATTACTGTTCTTTGTGACCTAGTTTTCTTACCTATAATCATTGTTTATTTAATACATTTATCACTTACAATGTTGACTTTTCCTTCTTTTGTTTGTAGAGTGACATGATTTGTTGCACCATTCTGTGTGCATATTTGTGGTTGCATAGAATATTTATTTGAAACAGAAAGTACATATGAATGTAACACACCCCCTTTCCTACACCCCTTTGTTTACACATATAGCTTTGGGCGTATGCAGTTATGTTTGAATGCCTTGCATATATTAGGTTGCTGCATATGTCGTGTTAACAAAGTCACCTTATTTGCATTACATCAGAGACCATAAAATAAATTTATTTTATATTTTGATTGTATGTAACTGTTAGACTACAAAATAAAGATTTAAAATAATTTTTATTACGCATGGTAAAATACATGCTAGCAACTATAAGGGTCATAAAAGTTTGATATTCATGATTTGTTCTAGGAGCTGTTCAGAGATACACCCTCAATGTTGAACCCAAAAATTAGGAATAAATGGAGGTTAGGCTCAAGGCGCAATGTCCTACCAAAAATAATTAAAGGAACAGTATTACACTGGTAATTTTATCAGAGACTAAATTTGAGGGGGAAAGTCCTGTTCCTTGATAATTGCTATTAATAGGTGATTAAAACCCCAGAATGAGAGATAATTACGACCATATCTATTTCAGATGATATGAGCGTGCGATGTTGACGGCGACTGTGTTGGCCGTGTCGGTGGTGGCGCCACTGCTGCTTCTCGTCCTCGTCCTCATCAAGTGTCTCGGCTGTCTCCGCAAACAGGATGGCTTCAAGGTAGGCATTTCTTGAGTGTTAACCTTATTGTGTCATTGTCATTGTTATATTGGGTCATCAGGTCACTGATATTCATACTTTCTGTGATCTAATGTCACCTTGGAATCATGTCATCTTAAACTGTGCACAGTAGTTGGCCTTGAGTGAGTCATTAATCATTAATTTTCCAAAATTCTTAAGTGATTTTTGCAAGAATAAGAAGGCCAAATTTCATCATAGGTGATGTTTGCTTATGACATAACATACATATTGTATATAACACATGCAATATTCATAGACTTCACTCCCATCAAGTCTATTATCAAGGTCATCTCCTTTTTCTGCGTTTGCACACCAACATTTAGGGATGACACTGGTTTCCTGGTAGTTTTCTACAGACTTTGAGTCGTTGTTATGTCCTAGTATGGCTTACTGAGTTGCCGAATTATGTCACCCAGAGTATAGACACCACCACACCAAGCATCAACACTTATAAATACACCTTCACAACATACCTTTTAGGGCGAAGGAGTTCACTACCAGTCACGCCACTTGTTATCGTTTCTAGGCTACAGCTTCCGGTGTAGTCAACAGTATCTTGTGCTTACTGTATAAATCAACATGTTAATGGGTCACTATCCTTAATGTTTCAAACATATCTTTAGGCTAATCCAATAACATACTGGGTAACTGAAATATATATATTATATATATTCAGAACTTTGAAAATGAGGAATCTCGTATGGAAGCGCGGATTAACCCTGGCTTTGCCATGGGCCAGGATATCGAGGAGGACAGACCAACTCTCTCCACCACCGCCATCCAGATCGAACCTCTGCCGGAACTACTTTCAGAGACAACCTCCAGGAAGCCAAAAATAACCTGCGTAGAAAAGAGCAGGCAGGAGTCGGCATTGAAACTCGTTGGTAAGACTTGATAATTGACAAACAGAGCAAGATAAATTTCTTGTTTATGAATTCCATATTATTGTTATCAAGCAGGGTTCGAAATTAGCACTAGTCTGGTAGCCCATGGCTAGTGGAAAAGAAGCTGGGCTAGTAGAGTGTAAAAACTGGTAGTCCGAAGGACTAGTTAAAATTTGAGGTGAAATGATCATGGAGATGTATTTGGCTAGCTGGAATAAGTCTGGACTAGTACTTTTAGAATTGCACTAGTCTGAATGGCTACTGCATTGAAAAGGTTAATTTCAACCCCTGTCAAGGGTTCATACAGGTCATGGAATCCCGGAAAAGTCATGTAAAATAAGTTTCCAGGCCTTGACAAGCTATGGAAAATACACATACATATATAATATAAAGTCATGGAAAAGTCCTTGAATTTTTATTTCTTGTGAAATATCTGTTCATTTACTTATTTTCCCCTCTTGTTGAACCAAACATGGTTTGTCATGGAAAAAGCCTCCTTGAAAAACCTTGGAAAAGTAATTGAATTTGTGTGTATGAACCCTGATTCTCTCTGACGGATTTAAGACCAGATTTAAAACGAACATTATTGTTGAACCAGTTTGACTAAAATATTTTATATTGCTTTGTTTGCTTCTCATATTGTTTTGATGTTAATTATCTATATTTCAGTGGTAAATAATCCTTACCCCTTCCCGAGACGACAGCTTAAGTACCTGAACGAAATTGGCTCAGGATGGTTTGGACAGGTAATCTTTCCTTCATATAAATTTCACTTAATAAAATATTATCTACGGTCTAAATTAGTTCTGAAATTGTTAGATCCCAGAGTTGTGAAACTTGATTGAGCAAGTGGCTATTCTATTTTTTTTTATGTAAAATTCAGAAAAGTGACTAAGAACATTTATACCAAATGAAAAAATTCATACTGAGTGACTGTTTGCTTTGTTAAACCTTGCACAAAAACAGAAAATAGAAAGTGACCTCTCAAGATCAATAACTCATATATGGAGAGTGCTTTGTATTGTTCTCATCACTTCTGTGAATATATGAGCTCTTTAATCCTGATTATAAATCCAACTTCCTGGATGCAACTGTAATGTTATCACTTGTATAACTCTAAACTTATTACATAGAAAAGATATCTTCCTCTGCAGGTGTTGGAGTCGGATGCAGAGCACATCACGACAGGTATTCCACTAAGTCGGGTTGTGGCTAAAGTCCTCAAAGATGACGCTTCAAACTCAGAAAAGAAACTCTTCTTGGAGGATGTCTTGCCTTACAGGTAGTACTTATTGACATATGAAATTTTTTTGGGAGTATATGAATACTCCTTCATTAGGCCCAATGTTCACAATAAAGTAGTTGTTATTAAGAATTCTTGATTTTCATTCATATTTCACGTCTAAAATGTTCTTCAAAGATTTATCCCATAGATTAGTGTTTCCATCCTCGCAATCTCATTTAATTCAGATCAAATGTAACACTCGTACCTCGTTGTCGATCTGAATACTACCCAGAAGTGATCATGTCAGGTGACCTTTCCTTTTCCATAAATTCATCCATTCACAGGCCTTCTAAGACATGGTGTTTCGTTTGTTAACTCAAATCGGTCCGTTTGCATTCTAGCCGATGATTGGCTTGACTAAACGACCACCTAACATGGCCCCTATGATGCAGTACTGAGATCTGAAACGCGGCGTAACGAGTGTTACGTTTTGTCTGAATGAGATTGCCTTCTTCCACTCATTCAGCTTTCGAGTTTTTATCAGGAAATCTAAAGCTTAAATTATTTGCCATTGACTGATGTCAGCCAGTCAGTCTCACTAACTGCTGTGTGGATTGGTATTGAAAGGGTCTCATAAGGCAGTTGTTACTGCTTTGGTCATCCGTTGAAAACATTTTGTTGCTACCCAACTCTTAGCTTATACATTGGGTTTTAGACAGTCCCATGGCCAGTTTGCCTTTTGAACAATGAATGAGTGAATGCTATAATTTTGTCAATCTTTTACATTGGTTAATGGTTCTTGAACAAGGTTCAAGATTAAGTTAATTGATTTCGAGATTGGCTGACGAAAAATCCCAAGGTTGAATTAGTGAAGAGGGGGGAGAGACAGGGTGTGAACTGAAGGCATATTCAAATCTGCCACTATATATGTATACAACATGAATTGATCTCATCCAATTTAAGTCCATGAACATTTACAGATCAAATTTTTTAAATTATTATTATTAAATTCATTTACTACCCTTTAGGTTATCATGAAAATAAAATTTTATTAACTTTCTTCCAGGGAACTTGAACATGACAATGTGTTACGTCTGCTTGCTCAGTGTACGGAGAGCACCCCATACTTGATGATTTTGGAGTATGCTCCTATGGTAAGTCAGGGGAGGGAACTCTTACACATTTTGGTTTATAACATAGTTGCATTTGAGATAACACTACCATCAATAGTACAGATTCTTGTATTTTTGTGGGATTTGAACCCACACCCTCAGAGGCAGGCAACTATCTCCAGCACTGACCCTACTGACAGCTTATCACACGACCACTGGTACGAGAATCTGTACTATTGGAGGTAGTGTTATCCAAAATGTAACAATGTTAGATTTGTTCACTATCTATGCAATGCATTTATAAATAATAATTTTATTTTTGTTATATTATGCACGCAATTGGAATATTTTGACTCCATGGTGGTTAGAAAAGAATCCAATGAAGTTGATAATTGATAAAACATATACCAAAGTATAACATTACTGAAAACTTTATTCATTTCTTGATTTTTTCAGATTCATATACAGAAACTATCTGCTCCCAAAAGGACTACCTTGCTGTTTTGGCTCACAAATAATTGTTTTGTTATATTTTGCAGGGTGATCTGAAAGCCTGTGCAAAGAAACAGCTGGACAGAGCAAATGCAGATAATTATCAGCTCATTAAGTTCGCAAAAGATGCTGCGTGTGGATTGGCTTGTTTACATCGTCATGGCTACATTCATCAGTGAGTTCAAAATAAACACTAGTCCAGTGGTCTGCTGGAAGTTAAAAGCAAAAATGTCGGACAAGTAAAGTTTACTGATTGGTAGTCCAAAGCACATGTGAACTTTAAGATAGTATCCTGAGATGATTAGATTCCAAGGAATGTTCATATTTGTGCTTTAATGTTATTTCATGCAAGATTAAAACACTGTCTTTATGAAAGTGGTCGGTTTGATTGTTTTTACGAAATATACCTTAGTCATGTCCCTCTAAAGGTATAATCTCGCAAAATAGTGAGTCTGATTATTTTTTTAAACAATACCCAACACTGATTGATGTTTCTCTGTTTTCAGAGACTTTGCAGCCCGGAATTGTGTGGTGATGGCCGATTACAAGGTCAAGGTTGGAGACTATGGGATATCTGAAGATATCTACAAGGTACGTTTGATTGAGTTCCTCCACTTGGACAATCACCATCCTATAACAAATTCATTTTCTGAAGAAAATTCCTATATGCTACAATATCTAACTATTTCAACATTGTCAAGGAGTTGGTCCTCCTGGACATTTGTCACTGACATTTTGGTGAAGTGAACAAACTTTCATTGCAAAGCAATTATTTCCACACACATTGGTCAACATGTACCCCTCTATTGGTTTCCTAACAATAACACTGTATTTTATGCTAATATGCTACATACTAACTTCTTGATGGCTGTATGATTACAATTGTTTTTGTGTGCTGATTGTTCTGAATATAAAAAGAATTCTTACTTTCAAAATTGTATTCTTTGATATTGGGAACTGTTGAAAACATAGCCTCAAGTGTATAAACAAACAGGATAACTTAAATGGAAAATATCTTAAATCTTAAATTTTCAAAGCGTACACCAGAGTCAGCAATCATTCTTATCTCTTCTAATAGTTTGCATTCCATTCTTGAAGTTGATTTGATGAAGAGTCAATTTTGTGATGGAAATATACAACCCCTTTATTCTGTATCAGTGACATTTTGACATCATCTCAAATGTTGTCAAGCAAGTAATTGCAGACCATTGGAATATATGTCGAACGTCGCCTGTGCAGAATAAGGAAGTTGAATATCCACAAAATAAATCTGAATTCATTCAGTTCGGGGACATGTTTGTTTGAAATGGTTATTCCCTGGTTTACAGTCGGATTACTATGACACTGGGAATGAGATGTTACCAGTACGATGGATGGCTCCGGAGTCCCTGAGTCAGCAATCAGGAGTGTGGCAGACAGCCGTCGTAACTAGGGAAGCTAATATCTGGTACGTGGAAAAGAAACTGAATTATTTCTGAGAAACTTAGAATTAATATATATTTTCCATTTCACTCTTTACCTTGAAATTTAATTTACAAACATCTGTGACATTGGGTTGAAACAGTACACTTGAACTTCAGTTCAGTATGTATTGAGGTGTATAACCAGTCAATTTGATACATTTTCAATTTAGTTCAGATTGAAACTTAAGTCTCAACAAAACACATTTTTTGTTGAAAATGAAGTCTAATGAACTTAGAAATGAACTAAAAATATACACTTTGATGCATGGTGTACCGAACCAAAATCAAAATACCATGGTCCTGCTGGTTCTGCAAATGATATCAATAACCTACACTGCAGGTCGTTCGGGGTGTTGCTATGGGAGATGCTGATGTACGGAGAGCAGCCCTACACTAAAATGTCGGACACGGAGGTCTTACAGAATGTGGTGGAGGACAGGCTCTTGAAGCTCCCGGAACCTTCCATCGACATACAGCACAGGGACAGGATGTGAGTTCAAACACAACATTCTCTTTTTGTCCCCTGCCGCCGCGAATCACGGAGCGGGGGATGTAGTATTCAGCTCAGTACGTCTATCCGTCCGCACGGCCGTCCCGTTTCTTGTTAGCGATATCTCATGAACGGCTGGACCTAGAGTTTTTAAATTTGGTTCCAGTCTTCATTAGGGAAATACACTAGTCGATTTGGGTGACCTTTACCTCATTTTCAAGGTCAATACGAGACTGAAATCTTTTAGGATAAAATCTTGTTGGCGAGATATCTCATGAACCGCTTGGTTAAAACATGGTACTAGTCTTCATGTGGGTAGTACACAGACACCAGTGGATTTTGGTGACCTTGACCTTATGTTCAAGGTCACTACGGGACTTTGATCCCTTTTTAAATGTTTTTGGCCTGATATAATAACAATTGAATCAAACATGTAATGGTCACTACTCGGTACAAGCTGTGTGTCCATCCTTTTAGCTCATTTCTTAATTGCGGCGGTGGATATGGTCACGTTTTTGACAATTACTTGTTAAATTTGAACTTGGTGCTGTTCCATAAAACATTTGTCATTTTGAAGAAGAATGACATGATTTCAACATTATTATCACAAGACATTTTAGTCAAATAAGTTGTAATGGTAACAGTCGTATGAACCTACCATTTCTGCTCCCCAGATTCGAGGTGATGCAGTTCTGCTGGTTGAACCCTGGTCAGCGCCCCAGTATAGAAGACGCTCACGGCTTGCTGCAACAACTCATCAACATTGCATCCGGGGCGGAGCAGAAACAAGAGAACTTTGAGAAGAAGTGGAACCAGACCATCCCATCAGAAGCCAGGGTTGTGTCTGCCAAACCACCCAAACAGACGCGGAGACCGCCGTCTGCTAGCTTTGAGAGTGACTTCTCTCCTGTTCCGAAATCTGAGTCAACAATGTCAAAGCAAATTCTCTCCCCTGGGTTTGATGACTTGATGTCGGTGAAGGTAGAACCGGGTCTGTCCACGACAATCGTAAACATGCCGTCTGATGTTTCTGAGGATGTTGCTCATCTTCAGACTCCATTCCAACCGAAACTGCCCGGCATGATGACCAGTACTCCAGTTATGGATCCAGCCTCGGCCAAACCTGATGACAGTGACATCATGAAGAAATCAAATACTTCTGGCTCAAAAACAAGCAGAAAAATTGAAGAAGATTTTGAGAAGGTGTCTGTGGTAGCAGAGAAAAGTCCTGTACATGAAGAGATACAGATACAAAGAGAGGCTGTAGCTGAAAAGATAGAAGATTCTTTATTGGATTTGGGTTCAGGAGAAGTTAAATCTGAACCACCTGCAGATCCTTTTCAAGATGTTCTAGGGGATGTCAAATCATCCTTGCCGACTAAGGAGGCAGCTCTACAAGATTTAACAGATGATCCAGTTGCTGAAAACTTACAGAATGGTCTCAATTTGGACGCTGAAATGGATAGCAAGAAAGAAAATGGTTCTTTAAGTTTTGATTTCTTCAAGACATTAGGCAATGATGAAATATCAATAGAGAGCACAGAAAAATTAAACACAGAAGAAAATGTTGATCATTCAGATCAAGGAAACATTGACCTTTTGGGTCAAGGAAACCATGACCTAGGAGGTCAAGATAAAGTTGACCATGGAGGTCAAGGTGATTTCATTTCCGAAGGTGAACCAGTCTTCGATTTCATGGAGTCTTCAAGTGATAACAAAACTGATTCCTCTGCCAAATGTGATATGCAAACTGCGATCCCTGATTCAACAAAGATGGCTGCCGATTTAGGTAAGCAGACATCAATTGATATCACTGCTGAAACTAGTTCAAGCCAACAGCCTACTGTACAATCTAGTAATGTAGATTTTTTAGACGTGTCTAGGCGCTCTCCAAACTCCTTAGATAAAAGTACAGATAATTTAGTTTCAAGCACATTCCAGCAAGTAGAAAGCTTACCATCCGAGATTGATGTACCTCAGGAAACAGATGAACCTGACGCTAAAACAGCGGACACAAAAATATCTGATCTTGTCATAGAGAATGGGTTGTCTGGATATGAAACCCACTCAGTGGATCAGTCCAAATCTGAATCTAATGATGCAAACTCCACACTGGGAACTGATTCATCGTCTGACAGTGCAGTGTGTGTGAGCTCACCGGAGCTGCCAGATGCACCCAGTTCATTCGAGGGATCAGCGCCCCCTGGTGAGAAGGTAGGTACATGTATAGAGTGTTTGAGTGATGATGAGAGTAAGAGTAGTTGCTCAGATTCCAATAGCTCAACGGACTCAACAAACAGTGGCAGATCATACGAGTGTGAGGAACGAAATCCAAATATTCAGGTTACAGATCTCGATGCAAGTGATGATTCTTATGACACGGATGATGACCATGACAATCGTTATAGTTATGAAACTACGGATTCTGACGAGGATATGGACCTCAGGATAGCCAGTGAGCTCTACCTCTCCAAAGGGGTCAGTTCGCCCCAAGTGTTCGAACGACCTCCCCTCGAAACCATTCCAGAGGATGTGATGCCCTCACCTTCTGATACAAGCTCTGTAGATCTTAAATTTGATACCCAGTTTGACGATGTGTTCCCCTCTCAGGATAATTTTGAGTGGGACGATTTCATGGGTGAATCTATTGTGGGACGTGATAGGACCGGTGTGTCTCCGAAAGCTAGTTTTGATATGTCTGATTGGATGTTGGAAGGAGACTCGATGAGTTTCAGGAGCACAAGCAGCATGCACTCGCCTGGCGGAAGTCTGGGCTCGGACGTGACTGGAGCTTCGGACTCCCGCCTTCCTTCCACTCCCTCTGTGTCTGAGGTAAAGCGGGTCCGAGGACGCCCCTCTCGATCCTATGTATCCGATCTCATCACTAATCGTAGTATAAACCCATCGTTTACTAACACCAAAAATACCCGGACTCCTTTTTACTCATTATACGATACCTTAGAATTGGACAGTGATTCTGACGGGGGTAGAACAAGCCCCGATTCTAATTCCCTCCCTGAATCTCATCCCTCGGAGTCTGGTGCTGTAGAACTGCATGACAATGAGGAGCAGATAACTCCTGCCTCCCAACCTGACGACTCGCTATATATACAGGTATGCTGCTGATAACTCGGTAACCATGGTAACGTGCATGCTGTGCCTTCTCGGTTTATTTGCTGCTTAATGTTGTATATTGTCGGGATCTTTGTCATAATGTTGTCACTAATACGGTGTTGTCCTCCCCCAGGTCCATGATGGTCAAATCTTACAGTTGATTCTGTGATGTATACCTGAACACTGAAAACAATTTGGTGATATGAATTGTCTTTCCTTGACTTGAATTATTCAATGATATCATACTCTTGATATTCTAGCAACAGAGATTTTAAGATAATTTTAATCAATTCTGTGCTGTGACCTAATAATATATATTGGTTTTATGTTTTTGAGTTATCTCCCCTTGCCTTGAATTATTCACAAATGATAGACTGAGGTATAATACATCTATTGTTGCTTTTACTGAATGTTGTAAATGGAAGAAGATATTGCTTGTTCTTCAACACCCCATAGTCAACTGTTGACAGATAGCTAAAGTTTGAAAGCATTTTGATAAATCACACAAGCATTTTAAAGATAGCCCTGTTTGACTTTTAACTTATAAATTAAAGATAAAAAAAAATTCTTATGCATTTTGTGGAAGAAATTGGTCCAATTTCATGAATTTTCTTAATAACTTTGCCATGAATCTTAAATCCGAGTATTCCTTTCCTGTAAAAAGACTTCTTATTTGTCTTAACTCCCTAAAAAGTATAGGGACTGCCGGTTACGTTGTGAGTGGACTAGTGTTGGGGTATACACACAGAGATTGACACTGGTTTACACAGCATGAGCGAGAGGAGGGACAACTTGTATCATAGGGATGGGTTCACTCACTGCACAGGTTCTACTAATGTCACTGTGTATTTCCTTTATTTCATTAAGTTGTAACTAATAATTCACAAGTTGTAACTGTAATCTCATAATTTATGATTAAGTAACAGACATTAACTCCTTTATTTCTCATATATATTTTGTATCTGTATTACAGATAAAATTTGTTTCACAATCACATGAATGATTTGTTGTTATAATTATAAACTTTTTACATTACATTTAAATAATTTAAATATTTATAAGACATCTATTGAAATACTTTTTTAATAACAAAAAAATATGAATAAATATAAATGTCAATTTGAAGAAATGTTTTACAAGAAAATTAAAGCAATATTATAAAGTGAATGCGAGTTAAACAAGTCATGAAGTTTTACTTATTATATATGTATTTTTTAATAGTTTATTTTTGTTCACAGTTATAGTAGATCTGTGCAGTGAAAGAACAGTTTTATAATCATCATCATCACCATCATTCTTATCACCCAAATGTTAACCTCATCAAAACTGTTTTTGTGACGAGAGTGGACATAACCTTTGAAAGGTACACGATTGTTTACTAATGTTTTAAAGATTTATGTGATATCAAGTATCCACTACACTTTTGAATCTTATGACAAGTTTGGAAAATTCTATGCAAAGATGTGTTTGTAATTTAAGTTTTCAGGTTATATTATAAATAGTTTGATTGTGATGACCATTAGTATCTATGTACTTATTTTCTTTCTAACATGTACTGTATTGTTTATAAATGAAATGCAAATATTTGTAGCTAGATTAATGTTTTTATCTTTTAAGTTTTAGTTAGATTTCTGGGTGTCAGATTTGCATGTAAAATTTGAACAAGAACAGTTTTTAAATTTTTTAAAGAATTTTAAATTCATCGTTATGGTTAATATTTTGGTAGTAAGCAACAGAGTGAAGCATAATAATGTACAAAACTTCTTCAACTTAACACCTTACAAAGCATGTTGAGCTACAGAGCCCATGGCAGTATTTTAATGGAGCAGGAAATCTTAATATAATAGAAATCATGCAAAGAAAGAGGAAATTATTCCAACTACTAGCAAACCAAGATCTGAAAACAGTAAATCCACAGACAAACAAGTCTTTTCAGTAAAAAGTCTTAACCAGCGTTATTATCTTGACACACTTGCATTTTTGATGAAAGCAACTAGAACTTTACAAACTATTCAGGTTAGCCCAGAAGTAATTCAGTACAAGAATAACTTACCTACCGCTTGTCTGACATCTATTATGAGGAATGATTTGAGGACAGTGTTAATCTGTATCCAATAAAAATAAGTCAAACTCATTATTGAAGGTACTAAGAAATAGCAGATATTTTGTATGTTGCATGCTGTATGTTTACTTACTTATTGTTTACTAAAAGACTCGGCAAGTGATCTCGTGACAACTGATCAATATGAATATGTTGTATGTACGAAATTCTACAGAAATTAATGATTGAAAGTAGATTAGATACATGTGTATCACGTGATGCATGGCCTCCATTGCCCCTTACAGTTGTATATCTTGAAGATAGTTTGCATGTACAATTGTAATTAATCAATGTCAATTTAAGTTCAGTTAAATTGAAAATTAGTTTTCAAAATGATAAAATCATTTTGTACAAAAAATGCATGATTAGTTGAAAGAAATATACAAATGTTCTTTTTGATTTGGATCATTTTTTTCAGCCATTGGTTAAGTATTTTGTTTGATTAACACAATTAAAAAATATTTTAACTGATATTCAAATTTATGCAAATTAACCTGTAGGATTATTTCTGATTAAGATGTATGCTAAGTTACTAAAAATATATATTATTTTAAAGCTAAATTTGTGTCACTCTTCAATTTTGAAATCAATTTCATCAGTCCATAAAGGCACCAAAATAAACTTGTTTTATACAATTATCTATCATTTAAGTAAACTGCCTTTTATATGATATCAAATCTTTTAAGCTCATGCCTTTTGTATCGTCTAGATTTTAGTTTATAAGATTGAGCTATCTGAATATTTCTAAGCACACAATGAAAGTAAAAAATGATAAAACTTTAGGTTTCTTTACTAATATTTCAACAATATCCAGGCACTATTTGAACTTCATGAACATCAGATATCTTTAACCAGTAAAACTGGAGCTGCTAGTTGTGCAATATTACTCAGGTGGGGTTAAACAATTACTCACTCATCCACAACATCAAGACTGTTGAAAGTCCTGGTAATAAGTAAATATTCACTAAAAAGAAAAGTTGCAGTATTTCACAGGAGAAATAGTTTGTCTGTAGTAAAGCGATGAATTAGTCCTTTACCTGCTGGCCCAAAGACTAAGTGGCTGAGCCGAGTTGCTTAAGAAGTGATACAGTGCTACTATGTAGTAAGTTATGACAGGATGCAGATTCAAGTTGGGGAGAATACTGAAGTATAGGGAGTATATGAAGTGTCAGGTTGTGGGTTAGATAGACGTTCAAGTATATCCAGAACGACAGCAGTAATTGAGCTAATAGGTGTCCAATAAATACAAATTCAAACATAGAGTGTAGTGTATTTGCTATTTATAAGTCGTACAACCAATCCTAGGTGTACATTTCGCCCCATAACTGATTATGTCACCTACACATATGATGACGTCATTTTTGTATTGGATCGCCATCTTGTAATAAACCCTGAACGTTGTCTCCACTCCCTGTTATGTCCTAGTGTAAGGAATCCCTCCACACTAAGTACGTTACATATAGCGCCCCCCCCCCCCCCCCCCCCCCCCCCCCCCCCCCTCCCCCCCCCCAAACCAAATTACATGTTTGAAATTAGCCAACCCCAAAAACCCCTTATATTTTGATACAAGTATTAAACCCAACCCAAACTCAGGTTCACATCATTAGCAGCCCCGACTTAGTCGGGACTTCTATCAGTTTTTGTGCACTTTCCATCGCTGCCGCCGCATTTTGTTTTGGCTATAACTTTTTTCCTAGAAGGTTTTGAGAACTCATATACATAACTTCTTACTTATGCCCCTGGGGAATGTTTTTGACATGTTCATATTCAAGGTCAAAGGTCAAGGTCACGAGTTCTGAAATCGCTAAAAAAATCCTTGTAAACACGATTACTTGAAAAATATTTGTGCTATCAGGCTCTTATTTTGTGTATATCAACTATGGAGAAAGGCCAAGATTTGAAAAGGTTTTCGCTAACATCAGTCAAAGGTCAAGGTCATAGCGAGGTCACAACTTAAGCATGCTTATGCGTAGGGGTGAAACGGTACGCTTGAGGTTCGGTTCGGTACGTATTGCGGTACAGAACCCTCGGTTCGGTACATTTTCGGTTCGGTACAAAACCATGAATGAAATGCAGCTAAAACCACAACAAATCACATGTTCTCCTTGAAAATAGAGTTTTATTGAATGCAAATGTAACAATAAAAATGTAAATAAAAGTTTTCAAATAAATAACATAAATTGGCAGTGGCACTTTGGCACAATTGTAGAAACAAAATTGATTGAATTTGTAAAATAATACGTAATGAGTGATTGACTAGTCACCCACAGTTGAGGTAAATTAATTTGTAAACAATTGAACATAGAACAGTAGTCTGTCTCTCAGAACTCATTGAAAATTTCTAGCACAGCATTTCCATTAAGTAGTACCATTTTGATAAGATGTTTTACCCTCTAAAGTAAATACAAATGGCATAAACTATTATTAAAAATGGGAAAATTTTAAAAATAAAATTTGCAAAAAAACGTGCTACATTGCAAGAATAACTTTATAAATCTAGTTTTAGTCAAATTGTTTTCAAAACATATCAAGAAGATTGGGAATCATTTTAGATTAAAATATTTATCTTTTCTATTTGATTTTATGATGAATAATCACGATAGGATTTTGGTGCGTCTTTAATTTGTATTTTAGACTGCTCATCGTCGGTAATGTCCGTCGCCATTTTCATTACCTTCGAACGAGATCTCACGATATCAAGTCATTCAAACACTTTCGTTTATATTAGGCAATCACGAAGTTATCACACACTATCGTTTGTAGAGAATTAAAGGTCCTATTTGATTGTTCCGAATGAACCGTAATCAAAATGGCGACAGGTAGATCGTGCATGCTTCGTATCCTTAGATGATTATGATAATAGATTCATTACGATTTTCGATCACTTACTTTTGTAAACAAAACTTATTGCATTTGAATTTTTGACTTTGTATGAAATAATTACTTTATTAAAGTATGCATTCGGTATACGTACCGAAAATTCGCGTTGATGTACCGTGTACCGAACCGAAAGCAAAATACCGCGGTTCAACTACAGTAGTTGTGAACCGTTTCACCCTATGCGAAAATGTCTTATTTCAACTATTAACACTTTGAATCATTACATGATTGTGATACACAATGAAAGGTGATCACTGATTGTGTGACCTTGAATTTTAAAGGTCAAGGTCACCAGTTCTGAAATCACTAAATAACTTTTTTCCAAGGAGGTATCAATACCTCATATACATAGCTTCTTATTTATCATGTTAATCCTTTGATCTAATTTTGAAATCAGAAATAGGTTTTAAGAACAAATTTGTGAAAAGTGACCCCAGTGATGATTCAACTTGTTAGAATGACTTGAATAATGAAAAAAAATTTATCAATAAAGATTCCCATTTAATTATGCTGACGAGAAGGCGGAACAGGGAAAGGCGAGACCCAAAGTTTCGGGACTGCTCTGCTTTTGCGGTGTCCCGCAAACGCTCATCCAGTTTACCCTGTAGCTAGAACAACAAGCTGGAATAGAATAATAAAACCACAAATAAGGATAAATAGCTTTATGTATGCACTGTCGGAGGTGAAACTGCAATGCCGCTGTTTATTTCAGATGTCCAGCTCTAGCAAGGCTTAACTTGCTTGTAGAAGAGGCAGGTACTGTTTGTGGTTCGAGAATGCTTAGACTCGCTTTGTTTCTGTGTTTCTGTTAACATAGTTAACATCTGTCCGCTCTTACAAGCTAGAAGCTACAGTAATACTGTCTTAGACCTAGATAGTATATACACATGTATCTTTAAGTTCATTTGTATGTGTTTGATCTTTGGAAATGGCATTTTTTTTTAATACTTATTTTTTTTATGCATGATTGTGTCTTCTTTAATTGGTTTGAAATAACTTTGTATATATTTGTAATGCTTGATAATTTTTAAATCTTTTCATTTGTCTTAAAAAATGTTGCGTTAATCTTTAACCAAAATACATCAATTTGGATATATCAGATAGGATTTCATTGACATGATTATGAAAGTTTTGATTAGCTGTTAGGTATTATTAACCAAATATTGTATTTAATTGTATTTCTGCATGTACTTTTATTAACTTTTCTGTGATATTAATTTGATCAATTAACAAGAAACATTTTACAGTGTATTGTAACTCTATCTATGACTTCATTTACTCACTTAATACCTTCATATAAACAGTACTACCAGAGTTATGCATGGGAAGCTTAATATCTATCTCTTTCTCTTGTTTTGAACTTTCTCTGGCTTGGGTTGTATCTCATACTAGAAATCATGCTTGTATTATTCTACTACAAGTAATTTGTTTAGATTTAATCATAAGAACTATTGCATCATCAAACAGTCATTCATATCATTATACTTAAATAATAATTTCTTTAAATTCTTTATTCAAGAAAATGTTCATTTTATCTTATGAAACTGTAAAAACTTGCCAATATTGACAACAGAATGAAGCCAGTAACCAACACACCACAAATTTATATAATGCAACATCTAATCCTTTCAAAAGAGTTTAAAAGTTTAAAAAAAATTATTCTATAATTACTTTGATCCCTGAATGCATCATTGTTTGTTTAATAACATCTCTTTCCATTACTTTTCAGAATGACTCTCACAAACAGCCAAAAGGCCCTGCTGAAATATTGGAAGAAGCAGACAAAGTCAATCAGGTTCATCTTGAAGAATCCAATATGGCCGCAACCAGTTCAGCAATAGCAGCAGATAGATTAAGCACAGATAAAGGGCAAGGTCAAAGTGTTAGCGTTATGGAATTACCCCCAACTGATCTTAATTCTGCATTTGAAAAATTAGCAAGCCAGCATAATATTGGTTTTGAAATGTTTGACTCGAATGAAGAATCTGCTGTTGCAGAGGATGAATACAATGAGTTTGGTTTTGAAAATTTAGGAAAATCTAAAGAAATTGATCTTTTTGATGATTTTCCTGGTTCTGATGAAGGTTCAAGCAAGTCAGGTTTGCCTTCCGTTGCATCGTTTTTCACAGGGGTCGACATACCAAAGGTTTCAGTCAGTAGTGATAAAGTTTCTAGTGAAGCATCTGTATCTAAAGAACTTGAGATAATAGACAAAGTTAGTCCTCAAGAACCTCCTATATCTGAAGAATCTTTCAAGTCAGAATATGTCAAGCTTGAGACACAAAGTCCTGAGGAAGAAAATATTGAACCTGAAATCCAAACTCTTGAATCTGTTGAGTCCCCATCATTAGAGTCCCCGATTCAACTCTTAAATCTTTCACCTGAACAAACAGACTCCTTAGATAATCAAAATAAAGCCGAAGGTGATTCAATAACACAATCGATTGAAATACTCAAGTCTGAGGGTAGTCTGGTAGAACCCAAAGAGGCTAATGCTCCTTCAGTAGATGATTCTTTTGCATTTTCAGTCCCCACCAATCTTAATCAAATTGAAGCAATATCTCTTGAAGGTGGTACTGCTATGTCTGATGTTGAGGGTTCAACACAGAGCATAGATTTTGACGTTCCTGAGAGTTTTGTTGACATAACATCTATATCCTCTGATTCTGTCTCCCAAACACTTCCTCCCATTGAAGACCAAGCACCAGTAGAAGATGGAGAGAGCTTCACCATGTTGACATCAATTGATGAAGATCATGGACCAACCGTATCAGATGCAGATGGTTCAATGGCAGTTTTAGATCAAATGACATCAGAAAGAGATGATGATGGTATTCAGCTGCAAAATGGTGACACAAAAGAATCCTTGTCCGTTGTTGAAATCATGGAGCAATCTGTAGCTGACAGGTCCACACCAGAGTTAGATCAGGATGTTCAGGGTAAATCCTCTGAAGGTGAGGATGCAAAGATAGAGGTCCAGGAAATTGAGAAGGGTAAAGATTCTCTGCCTGTTGTTGAAGCAGAGGAACAAGAAACCCCTTCAGCATTCCTTGATGATGAGGCAGTTCAAACACAGGACACTGATTCCTCTATGGATATTCTGAACGAGAGGGATCAGCCACAGAGCACAGTTCCTGATATTGATTTAGATCAAAATGTTGCTGATAAAGATCCACTAGTCAGTGAGTCTTCAATTGATGTGCTTACATTTGAATCCAGTTCAAATGATGCATTGTCAGAACCTACTCCAGTGCAAACCAAGGATACACCGAGAACATTCTCAATGACTGAACCAAATAAAGTCCTCAACATGTTTGATAACATTTTATATTCTGAAGATGCTGAAGCACCTACTACACCAAGTGAACTTAAAGATGGTTTTGAACTTGGTGATACCACTCCGTCCTTTGAACCATCTTTAGGTTCAAATTTGGGGCAAGGTGCTGGACACTCACAAGAGTCAACAGATGTAATTGACTCAATGGAAGCGGAACACATCCAAGGAGTTGGTTTTCTTGGTGCTTCACCAGAAAACAATTCATGGACACAACATGCGATATCTGACGATGAAACTGTAGATTCATTTGACTTTGTCAGCAGTGTTTCAGAATCAAGCAGAGATGCAATCAAAGACGATTATATTCCACCATCTCTTGATCTGTTTCATCCTCCTAAGGAAATCACTCAGCCCAGACAAACTGATGCAGAACACTCTTTTGATGTAATTGGTGATTCCCTGAAGTCAACTGCTAATCAGATGTCAGTGCCAGTGACTGAAAGCATCATTGAACCTGAAGAGTCCAGCAACAGTTTGCTCAGTCAACCCTTGGTTAATTCTTCATTGGTTCAACCATTTGATGAGCCTCTCAAAACAGAAGCTGGGCCTGAATCTGGTGTGGATGAGAATACGCCTTCTGAACAACAGTTAGGTAAATCTGAATCAATCACAGACAATGACTTTGATGTTGGAGAACATTCAGGAGATCATGGTCAGTCATTGGAATTCATAGATAGCAGGAATGTTACTAGCTCAGAGTTCTGCGATACCAACGAATTTGTAACTCTTTCTGATGCTGTGACCACTGAATCCAATGATTTGCTAGTTCCAACAGAGTCTGAACAAAGTGATCTTATCATGCCTCAAACAAATCCAACAGTTGTCAAGCCTGATGCCATAAGCCAAGATTCTACCAAAGTTGATGACCAAATGTCTGATCATTCAGGGTTCACTGGTGAAAGCTTTAGTTTGATACCTGAGGAACCTAATTCTAATGTTGATACCAATCCCATTGATCAACCATCTTTTGAACAACCTTCAGACACATATGTTTTTGATAGTATGTCTGCACACCTGCCTGATACAAATAGTGAAGATATTTTGGGTGTGACAACAGCTGACAATAATGCCTCGAATAATCAACCGATCAAAACAGCTGACTTGGAGCGACCTACATCATTAGATGCAGCGTCTGATGAAAAGGATGAACCTATCTCATTACTTCAAACTGCAGGTCAATCCCCTCTCCCTTCCCCAGTAGCCGAGTGGACACCAATGAGTCTTGAGTCAGGTGTAACCTCAGAAGTAGTCCCTGGGGTTTCAGAAGATAAATCTGACACTGAGGTGAGTCTTGAATCTAAAGAAGACTCAGATGAGAAACCATCAGATGTGTCACCTGTCTCAGACTTGATGGAAAAACAATCCACCAATGCCATTGAAGACTCAGCTTCAGAGAATTCATTACTAACTTCAGAACAAACATCCAGTCCATCTCCAGTTTCAGATTGGGAGCCTCTTACTACATCCACACACTTGGCAGATAATAATGACCTAGTTGATAAAGATGAACCTGCATTAGAAGAAACTTTGGTCTCTGACTCTTTACTTACTGTATCAGAAACACCTACTGACCCATCCCAAGTTCCAGAGTGGGAACCTCTTGCTACACCCTCTGACTTAGTTGATAAAGATGAACCTGAATTAGAAGAAACTATGGGCTCTGACTCATTACTCACTGTATCAGAAACACCTACTGACCCATCCCCAGTTCCAGAGTGGGAACCTCTTGCTACACCCTCTGACTTAGTTGATAAAGATGAACCTGAATTAGAAGAAACTATGGGCTCTGACTCATTACTCACTGTATCAGAAACACCTACTGACCCATCCCCAGTTCCAGAGTGGGAACCTCTTGCTACACCCTCTGACTTAGTTGATAAAGATGAACCTGAATTAGAAGAAACTTTGGGCTCTGACTCATTACTCACTGTATCAGAAACACCTACTGACCCATCCCCAGTTCCAGAGTGGGAACCTCTTGCTACACCCTCTGACTTAGTTGATAAAGATGAACCTGAATTAGAAGAAACATTGGGTTCTGACTCATTACTCACTGTATTAGAAATACCTACTGACCCATCCCCAGTTCCAGAATGGGAACCTCTTGCTACACCCTCTGACTTAGTTGATAAAGATGAACCTGAATTAGAAGAAACTATGGGCTCTGACTCATTACTCACTGTATCAGAAATACCTACTGACCCATCCCCAGTTCCAGAGTGGGAACCTCTTGCTACACCCTCTGACTTAGTTGATAAAGATGAACCTGAATTAGAAGAAACATTGGGTTCTGACTCATTACTCACTGTATTAGAAATACCTACTGACCCATCCCCAGTTCCAGAGTGGGAACCTCTTGCTACACCCTCTGACTTAGTTGATAAAGATGAACCTGAATTAGAAGAAACTATGGGCTCTGACTCATTACTTACTGTATCAGAAACACCTACTGACCCATCCCCAGTTCCAGAGTGGGAACCTCTTGCTACACCCTCTGACTTAGTTGATAAAGATGAACCTGAATTAGAAGAAACTATGGGCTCTGACTCATTACTCACTGTATTAGAAATACCTACTGACCCATCCCCAGTTCCAGAGTGGGAACCTCTTGCTACACCCTCTGACTTAGTTGATAAAGATGAACCTGAATTAGAAGAAACTATGGGCTCTGACTCATTACTCACTGTATCAGAAATACCTACTGACCCATCCCCAGTTCCAGAGTGGGAACCTCTTGCTACACCCTCTGACTTAGTTGATAAAGATGAACCTGAATTAGAAGAAACATTGGGCTCTGACTCATTACTCACTGTATCAGAAACACCTACTGACCCATCCCCAGTTCCAGAGTGGGAACCTCTTGCTACACCCTCTGACTTAGTTGATAAAGATGAACCTGAATTAGAAGAAACTTTGGGCTCTGACTCATTACTCACTGTATCAGAAACACCTACTGACCCATCCCCAGTTCCAGAGTGGGAACCTCTTGCTACACCCTCTGACATGGTTGATAAAGATGAACCTGAATTAGAAGAAACATTGGGTTCTGACTCATTACTCACTGTATTAGAAATACCTACTGACCCATCCCCAGTTCCAGAGTGGGAACCTCTTGCTACACCCTCTGACATGGTTGATAAAGATGAACCTGAATTAGAAGAAACATTGGGTTCTGACTCATTACTCACTGTATCAGAAACACCTACTGACCCATCCCCAGTTCCAGAATGGGAACCTCTCGTTACACCCTCTGACCTAGTTGATAAAGACGAACCTATAACATCCTCTGTGCAAGATACAGAGCAACAAGAACCTGAAGTGGAAGAAGCAAATGATTCTCTTAACACTCAGTCATTAGTTCAATCTACAGAAGAATCTTCTGGTCCATCCCCTGTGCGGGAACCAATTACAACATCACCTGATCTGTTAGGTGGAGATGAAGTATTTCATTCTTTAGGTCAAGCTGATGAAGACAAGATAAATGATGTTGTTTTATCAACTGATAGCATCATCCTAGAAGATCAAACCAATATTCCCGATTCTGAACAGATAGATGAGGATTTTGTTAAAATCTATCATGAAGAATCATCTGCAAATAGATCAAACCCTGAAAAAAATGCAAACACTAAAATTTTCTCTCATAACACAACTAATGATGGAGAAAGCAAAACTTCTAGTTCTGGTTCTTCAGATGAGAGTAGTTTTCAAATCGTTGATGAAGAACAGGTCCAAAAGTCCAAGTCCAATGAGTCCTTTTCAGATGTTAGTGAAACACCCAACCACAGTATAGACTTCCCAGATTCCTCAATGACAGACTCCCAGGAGTCTGCTGTATTCCTTGACCTGTCTGACCTTGATAAGAGTCAAACTAACTCTGCTGGTGAACTTCAACTTAGGGAAACTGAAAAGCCAGATATCCCAAGGAAAGACTCCATTCTTGATTCTCAACTTCCAGAGTCACAAGGCAATACGTCTGGTTCATTAGATGTTGACTTTACTGTTCAGGCTGATGTTTTGGAGTCTCAAGGTGGACAATCTATATCTGCAGAGGGTTTGTCAGACTTTGATGCAGTTGATGAGGTTCCAAGGAAAGGCTCATCACTTGACCTGGATGTCGCCGAGACTCTGCAGACGGATAAAGATTTTGACTCTGTCCCAAGGAAGGGTTCCATCCTGGACTCTGATATGCTGGAGTCTAATGAGGACACATCTGCAGGAGGGTTACTTGATTTTGAGTCTGTGGTCAAAGAGAAAGATTTAGTACAAGATGCTGATGTTCCTAGGAAAGGTTCCATACTTGATTTGGATGTTCCTGAGCCTTCTGAGCCTGTCCAAGTGCTACAAGATACAGAGGTTACAAGGAAAGGTTCCATACTTGATTTGGATGTTCCTGAGCCTTCTGAGCCTGTCCAAGTGCTACAAGATGCTGATGTTCCTAGGAAAGGTTCCATACTTGATTTGGATGTTCCTGAGCCTCCTGAGCCTGTTCAAGTGCTACAAGATACAGAGGTTACAAGGAAAGGTTCCATACTTGATCTTGATGAACCTGAGCCTCGAGAGAATTCTCGTGCAATTGCAGGAGGTTTATTAGACTTTGAATCTGGGGTCAAAGGAAATGATTCAGTACAAGATACAGAGGTTCCTAGGAAAGAATCCTTACTTGATTTAGATGTCCCTGAGCCTGGTGGTTTGTCAGACTTTGACAATATTGAAAGGAAAGGCTCCATTCTAGACTCCGACATTGCTGAATCTAATGTTGATACATCTGTAGGTCTTCTGAACAGTGCAGTACAAGATACAGAGGTTCCTAGGAAAGATTCCTTACTTGATTTGGATGTCCCTGAGCCTGGTGGTTTGTCAGAATTTGACAATATTGAAAGGAAAGGCTCCATTCTAGACTCCGACATTGCTGAATCTAATGTTGATACATCTGTAGGTCTTCTGGACAGTGCAGTACAAGATACAGAGGTTCCTAGGAAAGATTCCTTACTTGATTTGGATGTCCCTGAGCCTGGTGGTTTGTCAGAATTTGACAATATTGAAAGGAAAGGCTCCATTCTAGATTCCAACATTGCTGAATCTAATGTGGATACATCTGCAGGTTTGCTGGACAGGTCGGTAAAAGATACAGAGGTTCCTAGGAAAGGTTCCATACTTGATTTGGATGTCCCTGAACCTATCGGGAATACATCTGCACCATTAGACATCGAATCGATTCAAAGGAAGGGCTCCATTCTAGACTCTGATATTCCCGAGTCCAATGAGAAGACATTTGCCGTAGGTTTGGCGGAATTTGATTCTGATGTCCAAGTGCTACAAGATACAGAGGTTACAAGGAAAGGTTCCATACTTGATCTGGATGAACCTGAACCTGGAGACCATTCTCCTGCAATTGCAGGAGGTTTGCTAGACTTTGAATCTGGGTTTGAAGTTAAAGAGTCAGTACATGATATTTCTGTTCCTAGAAAAGGTTCCATTCTTGACTTAGATGTTCCTGAGCCTCAAGTGACCTCATCTTCACCTATTGGAGACTTTTCAGAAATTGAAAATGTCGAAAGGAAGGGCTCTATTTTAGACTATGATATTGCTGAAACTAATGTGGACACATCTGCAGAAGGTCTGCTGAACTTTGGTTCTGAAGGTTTAGAAGTCCAAAGAAAAGACTCCTTACTTGACTATGATGTTCCTGAATCAAACAAGAACATGCAGCCGTCAGTTGAGGGTCTGTTAAACTTCGATTCTGAAGTCCAAAGGAAAGATTCTTTGCTGGACTCTGATATTTCTGAGAGACATGGGAACACTTCATCAATGGAGGGTTTGTTAGACTTTGACTTTGGTGTCCAGAATGAAGGTGCTGCTGGGCAAGAACATGCATCCGCAGTAGGTTTGCTAGACTTTGGTATGTCAAACCAGACTGATGGGGAACAACTGGACAGTCTGATGGATAGCACACCATTGCAAGTTGATTCTGAAGAAAAGAATCAGGATACTGTTCAAAGTGAAGGTGATGTTTTTGGTATGGGTCGAATAGATGTAGTAACAGATCAAACTCTATTATCTGAGAATCTTCAGGATTCTCTCCAAAATCAAACTGAAGTTGACCCCTTTGGCATTGATAATGGACAATCAGTTCAAACTCTGACATCAGAAAATCTTCAAAACACAGTCAAGAGTGAAGTGGACCTATTTGGCATCAGTGGAAATGATTTAGAACTAGTTCAAGCCGAAACATCAGGAAACTCTCTACAAAGTCAAGCTGATGTTGATCTTTTTGGCATTGATGGAAACGACATACAAACAGGTCAAAGCCAGATATCTGACTCCAACTTGCTGTTTGATTTCTCAGCTTCAGATCCAATTCAGGATCAAAGTCAGTCTCAACTGAGCAGTGAGCCTTCCCAAGACGTGTTTGGAGGTTTGCTGGACTTCTCCTCTTCTGCTCCCATTGATACACAGGCACAAGCAGGAGATCAGTCTCAATTACTGGACATCTTTGGCTCTCAAGACTCGTCTGCTGGCAACCAGCCTTCAGTGGAGGGCGATCCTCCAGCGTCTTCTGGTGATCTTATCTGATCTTTACAAAACTTCAAGTAATCTTCTTGATTGTTACAAATACTTCTGGTGATCTTATCAGATCCTTACAAATACTTTTGGTGATCTTTTTCTGATCCTTACAAATACTTTGTGATACATTCATTCCCACCTTATATAATGGCTATTCGACTTGGTGATCCCTTCAGTGATATTTTGTAATATACCTTCCTTTTTGTTTGATCATATCTAGAGTTTCATACTTGCTATTTCAGTGTTGGATATTCTATTAAAATGTCAGATAGATACTTACTATTATCTTTAGATGCTGACATATATGTAGTATATTATTAATCATATATTTATTGAACTCACAACCATGAATAATGTGTGCAAAACACTTTTTTTAAATGCAGAATTAATTATTAATTGCATGCCAAATATTTAAAGCTAGAAAACAGAAATCCATTTTCTATGTGTTTATCGATATCCCAGGACTTGTGTCTTTCAGCATTACTACAATGTTATTTGTGTATGTTTATATACTGTAACCTTTGACCTATCATCATGAATTTGCCTTCACGTGACCTTGACCTTGCCCTCTTGAAAGTTTCTTGTTTATTAAAGTTTGTGATTTTATGTATCAAGCACATTTTCTGACTATGAAATGAAAACCCCCATTTGACTATAGTGCGTTTTTTATGTCCTGAAATATTTGTTTGAATTCTCGTCTTTGGTTGTGAATAATAGGAATGTTATTTTATTTTTCTGTTAGAAGAATTTGACGATGAAATTACCAACGTCTGCATTTTGAGATATTGGTTTGTAGATTGGATGTGTTGTGATGCAAGTAATTTCTTTTGGTGCAGATATGTTTTACTTTTATGTCTCATTGAAATATAATAGTTAACTTGACCAAAGATAAAATACTGCAACTATTATGAAACGGACAACTAATCTGATGAAACTTTCAGATTTTGAGAAATCTAGTCTAAATGGCCGATATTATGTGTAGATGTACATTTCAGTTTAGAACGTTCTTGTCATCCAACGACCTTAACATATCACCAGATCTATGTTTTATTTTTTTCATCCTGATCATAATTATTTCTAAAGTTCTATGTTTACACTGGCTTTATAGATTGAAATAGTGACCTCTGCAGGTTGTGAGTAGAAATGCTAATTTGTATTAACCTTCTATCCTGTTTATAATAATTTCCCTCAAAATTAGGTTGGTCAACATTATTCATGTCTTTGTCAATGAGTCTCTTGAATTGTGATTAGTTTCAAAATAGATGTATTATTTTCAAGAAGACTGCCTTGAGTATTTGTGATAATTTTCTTCTTTTTCAAGAATAATGTTCTAAATTTATTATGTTGCCATCATTTACAGGTAGTCTGTTTTTTTACATCTTTCTCAAATGTGCTTTGGGAACAACTCATAATTTGAAATGAATCTGTTGTTCAACATGTTTAATTCTGTGTCCACCCACAATGCCATTCGACCTTCTTAAATTGATGGGTTTTTTTTCACTTTTACAAAAACAAAGTTTCAGGTTGTAGATACTAGTTTACGACTTATGAGGCATAATAATCATGTAACAGTGGTGCAGTCTGATTTGTTTACTAATTGTGTTGTGCTTCTCTTGTTGTTTTAAAAACAGTGTTAGAGTGCTTCTGATCAACCCAAAGATCAGATTTTGCATCTCGGCAGTCACAGATCATGCAAGTTTCAAAACTGAACACAGACATACTCTTCAGATAGAAACTGCTTTGTACAAGATTTAGTTTTCTACAATGATACATTCTACCATGGTTGAGCATTCAGGTTCAATTTACTTGCTGTCTATTTTGTGTCACTGATTTTATTAACACTAGCTTTATCTCCTAATAAAACAGAACTAGTGAGATTTCTTAATGGCCTAAATTATAAGTTATTTCTAAAATCACATTTGTACTGGTCATTTGTTTAAAAAAATATCAGTGCCCAAAACAAAATGGGACCTATTGGACTTTACATTTAGTGCAGTACCACCGCAATGTACAACAATATTGGTTTGCAAGGTTTTTTTCTGTAATCCCATCTGAATGTTTTATAATAATTGCAGGATTATATTTCCACCTTCATGATATGTGGCTGCTGAGAGCATAATTTGCTTGATTTATAATTATATTTTGATTACTTACCGACAGTGCAATATATTCACACATATCAAACAGTTCTCTGTTGTTATCAGTTGATATCAGTTTGGTTCAAACAGTGCCATTTGCCATACAACATATTCCAATTATTTGCCTTATTTATGAGAAACTGTACGTTAATTACATGTCAGCTTGTAAAAAGAACTTCGATGTCATAAGTTTCGTTGCCTATTGTCATACAGTACATGGATTGAATTCAAAAGAAATGTTCCTTTCTGTTGTCTCCTTGAGATGATGTTATTGTTCTTTTAGGAATTTACTGAATCCTCAATGAATTAAAAATTTGATTAAAGAATAAGGTTGGAAAGTGTGCAGTTCGAATCAGCTTATATATTCTAGTTGTTAAAAAAAATATTCAACTTAAAAGTATACCATAATTGAATTACTTTTTTTTTTAAATTTAGAAGTTCTTTTCATATCTCCTACTGTAATTATTTGCTAATGAGTATTATGATTGGTGCTTAATTATTAAAGGCATTGATGTAATCTGTAACATGTAATTAACCAAATTATGCTTTTGTATATTACTAATAGTTAGTTATACCTCAAATCTCAAGTTACTATATTAATCATTTAGTCTTGAAATTTGTGTTCCTTACAATTCTCTATATATTTTAAAATAGGTTTTCCTTCAAGTACTGTGGGTATTTGTATGAAAATGGAACATTAGTTATATTCACTGTTGACTAAATCATTTAGGATGTTATAGTTTCTGTCCAACTTTCATTTTTTGGTTCAATGAATTATGGAAAATGTATTTAAAAAGTGAATTAGTATTATTGATTGTAAAGAATAATGCCAAAAGCTCAAACTGTTGTGAAAATAATGTTTGCTCACTAATATTTACTGTCTTTATATATAGTATATTTACTTATAATTGGTTGAAAATTTAATGTTCTAAATTATGATAAATAACATTGAACAAATTTATTTTATTAATTGAAAAATTGTCTTATTGAAATATTTAAATTTGCATTTTAATTTCTTTCTTTTTGTCCTTGAAAAAGTATGTTATTGTTTAACTTTAACAATATGTCATTGTATTAATTAGCATTATTTAACCAATTTCTTTATTTCATTTTCTTAAGCTCATATTATTACTATTATGAAATAACGTTAACCTACAACATATCATCATTATTGAATGTTGATGAATGTATAAACAACTGATGTGATAACAACCAATTTCTTATTTATTTGTCCATAATCTTGTATGGCAAGTGCCAATAAACCTATAAATAATTGTCACTTGATTTGTGCTTCATGTTCTCCATTGTTTCGAAAATAACATCAAACATGAACAAAGATGGATGATAACATAGTTACATTTGGGATAAGACAACCTTCGATAGTACAAATTCTTGGAAATTTTTGGACCGAGCAGGATTCGAACCACACCAACAGCTTACCACACGATCACAGAGTCTCAACAAAAATTGAGGTCCAACAATCGATAGTTAAGCTAATTTTACATTCAGTACCCCTCTGATGGCAGTTGAAAATGGATGAATCTGATCAAAAATGTAATCTAATTCTGAGCCTAATAGAGGTGAACGTCATGCTGCAAAACCTTCTTTATCAATCTGTCTGAAACTTCACAAGCCTTTCGAATGTTCAGAGCTCAACTCTCCCATTTTCGACTGACAGTACCTGTGTACATTTTATTGTGATGTCCTGACTTGACCTTGGTGTGGGACACATTTTATGGATAATTAAACCAGGGCCGTAAATTCTCATTGGTTGATGTAAGGCTTTTGATACTTGATGTGGGAATCCCCTGTCACCAGACCATTTAGATGACCTCGATTTCCCCAGATCAAGATTACAAGATCTAATCTAATGTTGAGGATTGATTGTACATAATCTTTTTTACAACAAGTAGTTAATAAGGGGGCATGATCCCCCGCCACAAATTAATACTTCAAAATTGAAAAATAATGTCAAGATCAGCATAATCGACTGGGCCCTGAATTTTCCCTAAATGAACCACCATTGTAAGATAATGATGAGAATCCAATGAACAGTTCTTGTGATATCGATTCCCCCGACAAGCTTAACATGTCGAAAAATTCAATGTTCCACTGTGCCCTTGAGAATAATGATATCAACCCTTTGTCTTCCCTTGGAGAAGCTATATGTAAGATATGAAGAGAATCCAGTGAATGGTTCTTGAGATATAAGGAAGGAAGCAACATTACTCTCCCTATGATGAACCCATATGCAAAATATGAAAAGAATCCTGTGAATAGTATTGGAGTTATTCCATTTTGTACGGACGGACGGACGGACGCAGCCAACGCACGGCAGCGGATGATAATATTTGACATGAAATTGAGCAATTACCCTGAACAGTCTCTATCACTGGCTAATTTAAGCCGTGCTCTGTTTCAACTTTTCTGTGCCAGACATTTCTGATCACACTACCAAGCTCTGTTGCACGAATGTGTAAGGTGGCCTTAGCGTATAAGATGATACTAAGGTTAACTTAGAGTTAAGGTTTTATCGTGCAACGACTACAAGTCCAGGTGCAACTTCTATGCTTACACAGAAAAGTTGACAAAATGCAGTAATCTTTAAATTAGCCAGTGATAGAGACTAGTGCGAGTCATGCTTTGTGGGGGAACGTTGGAAATTGAGTTAAGAATGGGTTGTTTAATCTTGTGGTGAGACCAAGTTTTCTTTTTATTTGGACACTCAAGGGACTTGTTTCACAAAAGCTGAAAATATTTCCAATATGGAGGATGATAGGATTTCAACCACTAATTTTGAAGCAGGTTTTTAACAGTGAATGACACACATTCATTTATACAAAATGATTTATTGTCAAGGTGACGGATGGAATGTAATACTTTACAATGTAACAAGTACAATACAGACTGTCAAACAAACAATTCCATAACAAGACACCAAGTAAAGAATATAGTTTTTCAAATTCATCTCCCTTAGCAACCATGTAAACAAGTAAAATATTTCAAAACCATAAACAACATATTGCACACATATGAAATATAAGTCTATGTAACAACTATTGCGAATGTTTTACAAAAGATAGCAAAGTGTCTTAACACTACAATACGAAAGTACCATTACACAATAAAACATCAACAATCAATTAATTTTGTTACGTCATCATCTTCATAAATGTCATATTAATAAAACAGATATTTTCAAACATAACATTAAAAGAGGGACAAGGTATATGCACCAAATTTCTAAATCGTCAAATAAATTAAGTCTTATAATGATGAAGTTGTTAATTGTTAGTCACATGATCACAATTGGTCCGGCAAAAGTAATGGGCACCTAGGTCTTCGTCGATATCCACCTCTCCCAGCTTGAATAATCCTTGTTGAGATTCACAATATACCTTGCTCTTGGATGTATTCTACCCAATATAATTCTGAAGAAATTTTTTTGTGATAACTGATATTATTTCTTTCACAGTATGCCCTGTTTCCCTTCCCGCTTCCAGATTATAACGAGTCCCTGAGCGTCACACGAGGCAAGCAAACTCTCGTCACAGTTGAAGCAGACGTCTAACACCGGGGCGGAGTGACCCAGGAGCTTGTTCAGACAAGACTTGGAGTCCTTTGTGACATCAAAGAAATACACACACATGTCCTCACTGCCAGACACTGCAAGAAGATTTGTTTATATTAGATACATTTCACTCATGTAGCATGTTAATTATACAATATGTTACAGAAATACACTCCTTGAAACTGAAATATAAATTTGGAATAAGATATTCTTACACTCTCATATTTACTAGCACATGATCATAATATTTATAAATTTGGAATAAGATATTCTTACACTCTCATATTTACTAGCACATGATCAAAATATTTATAAATTTGGAATAAGATATTCTTACACTCTCATATTTACTTGCACATTACCATTCAAGGAGCAGACGGCACATTCACAGACTTCTGAATTACGTACACATGGCTGATGATTTTATAGAGATTTCTGAATGAAGGAGATAGGGAGGTCTCCACGTTTGAATTGTAATACAGGACAGACAATAGGTTTGAAGTGTAAATTATATCCATTTAATACGATATTTTATGTATCCCTGAAAAATGAAAAGAAGTGACAGCAAAGAAAGACAACCTCCAAAACAGTTGCAGGTTATGTTTGCTTGTGTAGTAAATGCTTTCGACCACCAACGTACCCACACAGGCGCCCTGTCTGAAGGACATGAGAGGACAGAAGGTGCTGCGGATATGGTGAGTCCGCTGTTTGATCGGGAACGTCTTCTTCAGTTGGAGGGCGCCGTCATCAGATACGATCCTGAAGATGCATAACAGTCAAGTTATACATGAAACAAAAGTAAGTTTAATGAGCACCAAGGGTGTCACGCTTACAGTATATTCAAAGGGGTTGTCAAGAGTTCTTTGATTCATTCAGTTAAAATCACATTTTAATTGGCAAACAGTACTCAAACTAGATCCTGCATTAGATCTGCTCAGTTAAAGGTGCATCCATTGTGTTTCATAAAATTTTATTTGGCTTTAATACGTTCCAACACACCAAATGTGCTGTTTACGATACAAATAAAATCACTTAGCTTGCATATTCATCCTAAATCGCTAAACATATCATAATTACTAGTTTCAAATTAAAATCGAGTAACATCATTATGCATGTGTAGAAACGGAAAGTGAACGTCCTATTTATATGCACAGTAGTTATATGACCTATTGAACATTATTAACCTAAATTTGTTATTTTTTCTGGTGTAAATAAGATTCCAAAATTACGTTTGACTCATTGGCGCGCGCCACACGCGGTGCATTGTCCGGTTTTCGATCAGAAATCACTACTTTTACCTTCATATCATCAATATACTAAGTCGAGTATCATTAAAATGGTTGTTTCCGGTAACAGTTGGTACTTCTTGATAAAATAAGACCATTTATAACGTTTGGCATATTTGACCCCCAACAACACAATGGATGTACCTTTAAAATCCATCTATTTTATAGTCAGTAGAAACAGCACTTCATGTTTTCTTTACAAAAACTATGACATAGATATTTAGATGGACTTTTGCAAAAAACAAAATGGCGGATAATGCAGATAGAACAGTCACTTAAATTAGTGACAGTGAGAGTTGATTTTGTCAACTATGTTTGATTTACTGTACATCATCCCCTCTGTCAAAGACTGACTTTTGAGTCAAGGAACAGATACCATAAAAATGCACATGATTTAAGATTTTCAGTTACCGCCAAGTTTGACTACTTGTTTGACTACATGTATATAATAGGGGCGCTGCTTACATTGATTAGTGAATATAAGATACCAACGGCAACAAAACACAGGCGGTCAATGGGACCGACAGCGTGCTTTATGAGGCAATAAAAATGTTCGTTATTTTAGACATCAGTTAGAGCGTCACTTAGCAAATGACGTCATAGTTTACATCACTTTGTTCAATGCTAGTGAATGGTTCTACGACGGGAGGCTTCAATATTTTCAAAATATAGTTTATACAAACAACATAATATCTCCAGTGTTTTTTTAATATAAAACATATCAGGGCTGCGCCCTTCGTGTTTTATGCTTCCTGTTATGTTTTATTCAGTGATAAAGCACGCCAACTGGTCTTCTATTTCTTAAATATTGAACGTGAGGCCATTTTACTACACAAAAACGTCTATCTTGATGAAATACCTACCTGAAGAGACACATGGAGTTGAGACAACAGTTGACGAGGAGTGACGGGTCCCTGGCCTCTCTACTGATCCATGCTCGCGCTGATATACTCGTGATTGGCAAACCCTCGCACACTGTGATCCTGGTTACAATTGAATAAATTTTAATGGAGGGTAATTGTGAATATCTGAATTACTTCCCTTTAAACATAAATTATAATATTTCCGAAGATCAATTTTCAATTAAACTGGAAAACACATATGGTAATAATGACACTTTTTTGCAGCTTTATTTTTAATAATATAAATGACATAAAACTGATAGTAAAAGATTATGATATTTCAAAAAATAATCTTCGTTGTTCAATGTCAATGAATACATAACGCCACCAATATTATTTCTGTGATTATTATTTTCATCAATAAACCAACAAACCTAATGTCTTATAAATAATAAGTGGCCGTGACATTTTTTTAATAGCCATTTGTAAAATAATTAAAATAGTTCAATCTCCTGAAAATGTCATCATTATTAACATAAATCAATTTGATAACAAAATACCTTAAACAAGTTTCTTTTAATAATTTGTAAATATTGCCTGTGGTCTGGACTCCCTCAATGCTATGAATCACATGAGAAAAAAAAGAAAACATTTCCTTGTCCTCCTCACAGGAAGTATCATAAACACAAAAGGCTATGATAGAATAACAAACCTCCTAGTTTTTGTGAGTTTCCCCGTTGCTACATCGAGAGTGAAAGAGAAGATGGAGCCTCTCTCGTCTCCCGCCCATAGAATCCGTCCGCTCGAGTCGAACGCTAAACAGTGGACTCGTCCAGTGACTTTACTGCTACCACCCTGAGACAATAGATACAGAAATTAAAAGAGGCAAAACATTAGGAGAAAATAAGAATCTCCTTTTCATGTATTTTATTGTTATATAAATGGTTACAGTAAATTTCGTGTGGAATAATAAATATTTTTATTATAATTGCAACATTACTTATGTTTGATGTCAATTCAATCAATCTTTCAATAAAATATCCTTTAAGCATCAATGAATACTTATATCGATATAAAATTAAACTAGCCTCTTTCATTGAAAACCAGAAAATATGTCAAATGAAACAATTAATGAGAACGAGAATTGACATATTTAGCTTTATCATACAATGGATGGTGTTCTCGGCAGAATAAAGGCTACGGATATTTTCGGTATCCGTTGGGGTCATATACGGATAAAGATGCAAATTACAGAGGTCAAGTGACGGAACTTCTTTTGTTAAAGACGTCACAAGCATTAACATTTCGAACGCCTGTAAAAAACGTAAATTGTCGTAACAGTTGTAACAGCGAAACAGCTTCATTTAAATATACATGCTTTATTTCTTATACATTAATTTGAGAAATGGCAAAAAAAACAGTGTGCAATGCATGGTGCGGCAAACTTTGTTTATTATGATCAAGCAGTGCCAAAAGTTTTGGCAAAACATGGTCATCGCGAGTTGAAATCTACCGAGCAAACTATTTATAGATACTCACAGGTAACAAAGGCAGTTTGAGTCACATCCATTTATCGAACGTCAATCTTCACTGTTCCATAATGTGACTTTTGAAAAGGGGATTTTAGAATTCGCTGCCTAACATTCAGTTTAGCTCTCCGTGTGAACTGTGAGTCGCCATTTGCAACCGGGCGGAAGGGAAGCAACTCTCGCTCCTTCAAGATGGACTCCCCTACACTCATGATTACACGAAAGGACGCAAGTTCGAATTCGCTGTCCTCACCTTTAATATTTTGTATTTGAAAACGTATTAAAAACATTGAATATTATGATCATGCCAAAAATAACAATTATTTTCACTGAAAGCATAATTTAGGAGGCGTTATTTTGTGTCATTTTACTGTGGGAATAGCAAGCAGTTCATTTGCATATATCAATACGCGTAGTTACAGTAAAGTTCAACTTTGATATTAATGTTGTCATGCTGTTTTGCGCAAAATGAATGGAGAATGACATTGTATGATAAAGAAGTTATCATGCTCGTGTGTTTTGGGATGGTAAATATCCTGCATTAGGAATAAACACAATGTATTTAGCTCGCCAAGGCTCGCAAAATACAATGTTTATTCCTAATGCAGGATATTGACCATCCCAAAACACACTGTCATGATAACCTCTATATCAAATCTTTCCACTTGAGGTTCACTAACAGCTGTAAAACTCCAAAATGTTCAAATTATAACACAAACCTTGTAACTTTTTCCTGTCGACATATTCATCACCTGCACATGGCCTTTTCCATTTCCAGTCTGAGTTGGGAGTCAAGGAATTTTGGTCAGATAAGAAATATTGTCTCTTGGTTTAAACAATGAGAAAAAAGCACAAGTGAGGTGTCGTGTTTAGAGGCTCAACTTGCACCCTGAAAAGTATTTCCCTAATATAATGGCAGCCATTAAATTTTAGAAATCCTACAAGACTTTGGGTATTTTCTGCAGTGAAACCTGCAAGCATTGGCTGTCACTGGCAAACTAAGGGTGGTATTGCACTTGACTACAATGTAGCACTGCACCCAAACATTACCATGTAGAATATATCTCCACAATCTACCCTACCTTGTTATACCCAAACATTACCATGTAGAATATATCTCCACAATCTACCCTACCTTGTTATACCCAAACATTACCATGTAGAATATATCTCCACAATCTACCCTACCTTGTTATACACAAACATTACCATGTAGAATATATCTCCACAATCTACCCTACCTTGTTATACACAAACATTACCATGTAGAATATATCTCCACAATCTACCCTACCTTGTTATACACAAACATTACCATGTAGAATATATCTCCACAATCTACCCTACCTTGTTATACCCAAACATTACCGTGTAGAATATATCTCCACAATCTACCCTACCTTGTTATACCCAAACATTACCGTGTAGAATATATCTCCACAATCTACCCTACCTTGTTATACCCAAACATTACCGTGTAGAATATATCTCCACAATCTACCCTACCTTGTTATACACAAACATTACCGTGTAGAATATATCTCCACAATCTACCCTACCTTGTTATACCCAAACATTACCGTGTAGAATATATCTCCACAATCTACCCTACCTTGTTATACCCAAACATTACCATGTAGAATATATCTCCACAATCTACCCTACCTTGTTATACCCAAACATTACCATGTAGAATATATCTCCACAATCTACCCTACCTTGTTATACCCAAACATTACCATGTAGAATATATCTCCACAATCTACCCTACCTTGTTATACACAAACATTACCATGTAGAATATATCTCCACAATCTACCCTACCTTGTTATACCCAAACATTACCATGTAGAATATATCTCCACAATCTACCCTACCTTGTTATACACAAACATTACCATGTAGAATATATCTCCACAATCTACCCTACCTTGTTATACCCCCACATTCCACCTGATAAAGGCATGAGCATTTACTCTGAAACATTGTGTATCTACTCAGTATAGAAGTTGTTATCCAGAAAATTTTATTTTCTTATGTACCGGTATGCCACTTCTAAATGCCTCTCAAAGACTATATCGCTACTGTTGATAACACTGCTAAACCCTTGGCAGGATTCTAACCCCAGACCTCTTCATCCAAAGAGCACATACCACAATGCTATTCCTTCCTACAGTTAACAAATAAATTCTCACATATCCTAAATATTACAATCACTGCGGTCTCATTGGTTTTCATCAAATCATTCAAACAAGTTTTGCTAAGTTTTTACACAAAAAGAAATGAATCTTCTACTTTCATTTATAATAAAATTTTGTTCCGATTAGTATGAGTAACTTGTGTTTCAGGTAGAATTGACTTGTATTGAATTGTACTTGTTGGTTTACTTCAGTGATCGGTGTTTTGTTCTGTCAAAAATCTAATGAAAGGTGACAATGACACTGGGTACACTGAAGTCTAAAAACACTGCTACCATCAAACAGTGACAGGCTCATCATGATAACAATCAATAGATCAATACAGACTGTTTTTAAATTTTGTCACTTCTCATATGTGATTTAAACATTTTCAACAGAAAGTAGTTCAAAGCGAGTAAGGATACAACAAACATGTTGTTGTTGATTGGCTGGAAAAGACAGCAATGTATCTCCGCCCCACCTGGATCCTCAATGATACGCATACACGACCCAGCCGATACATTCCATAGTCGCGCAGTACCATCCATGGATACGGACAGGATCACGTCGTTGGAGAGAGACCACACAAAGTCTGTATTAAAGATTCAGATTATTTTCGGAGAAGAGAGATAGCCAATCAAAATCCAGGAAACCACAAAATTAGAGGCAGGTCCAGGATTTCTATTTGGGGTTGGGTGGATCCCATTAATGACAACATTACTCATGACTGTCAATATAAATTTAAAAAACGGTTTAAAGCATATTTTTATATTTGGACGAAAATAATAAGTGCCCCGAGATTGAATAGGAAAATTTAATACAGACTATCATATTAATTCATATGACAGGCTCAGGGTCAGAGAAAATACTTTAGAAAAAAATATAATTTAAACAGGCATTTTTACCAATATTTTCTGGCAAAGGTGATGAGACAAAAAGAATATTTGTAGGTGACCTTAGCAATTATTTATTCTATCCTGGGACTGCCCAACTTCAAATCTTCAAGCTGTACATACCTGTGACCCCAGCCTGGTGACCCCTCAACATACAGATGACGGTGGCGGGGGGCGGGATCAGCTGACAGATGGAGAGAGTTCCGTCTAGAGAACAGCACGCTACTCGGGACTTGTCGTCATGTGCAAACTTCACACTGCAAACTGGTACAGAAGCACACACTCCCTTTACTTTACATTGTGCTTTTTGATCTATTATAAAGTGAAAAGCATTTGAAGATTTCAAAATAAAGAAGTTGATCATCCATAAAATTCTCTTTATTACAAACTTCTAAAATGCCTCTCAAACAGTCTATATTCATCAAAGGAAAAACTTTATCGGAGTACCCTCCCTTCTCTTTTTGACATAATGTGAAAATTGGTGAATTTGTATTAATTTTAATACTAATAATAATAAAACATACATTTGATAGAATATGCACACAGTAAATTATAACTTATCATTAGACTGACAAGCAATGTCTTAGCTTCACTTCTCATTGTTTTTATCATAAATGAAAGTATACTAGTCTTTATCAAATTGTCAAATACAAAGTCATCAAATTATTACCCTCAATAATATGTTGCAACTGGATTGTGTTAATCATGTATTAATAATATATACCGTATGTAAAAAGGAATGTCCCCTTCAATTTCATTTCCACAAAAATTACCCTGATAGAAGCGCCCCTTTAAGGAGAGATGGGACGATGAAATCAAATATTTTAGAATTCGTTTATTTTTTTCAAAATAGCAAGTTTATTACGTCTTTTATCCAAAAGTATAAGAAAATTTGGGGGTCACGGAACGATTTAAAGAGTTATTGACATTAATAATAATACACCAGTCGGCAAATTACGTCATTTTTGACTGATTTAGCGTATTTAAATTAAGCGCTCGCTTTCAACGAATAAACTCCGAATCCTTTCAGATACATTTCAGTCACATACTGGGATGTATGACAAATCTATATTTTGAAAATTAATGATGCTGGAAAGAGAAATAAAATAAAATTAAGCACTTTTTAATTAAAAACGGCATTTTTATCATCGTGTTTCGCATGTTCAATAGGATTTGTCACTAACACACATATTTTAGATATTGCTAAAACTTTTATATGATGTGCGCAGTTAACTGAACAATCGATTTCAGAATTAATTATAAGGGGTCACCGAACGTTTTTCATCACTTTAAAGTCATTTTGTAAATTACCTACATAAACGTAAAAACCTGACGTCACGGCAGTGTAACTTGACGGGCTATCGTGTAATTATTATTTAATACACCATCAGTCTAAGAGTGCATATCGGAAGAACAAATATCAGTTAATCATACAGGGCAATTTAAATTCATAACTTGCTTGAGATATGTATGTAATTGGAATAATACACAGAGTAATATATTTACCGCAAATATATGTGACGCTAACGCCGTGCGGCAAGTCGTAAAATGACCGTTAAAAATGCGTTACGGTAAATTTAAGCGATTTCCGTTAGCGTACTGATAAGCCTCTACGCCTAAAAACATAATGCACATATTTAGAGACTTATTTACAACTATACATTGTTGTCGCAAAATGTTACCGTAAGTGAATTCAATTTCTGGGTCCCATCTCTCCTTAAGAGGGCTGCTTCTTTCACTGCCTGGTTCTTGTTCTGAATGTCCGGTACATGTGCGAAGTGAAAGGAGTAGCTCCGAACACTGTTCTAGGCGTGCGGAACATGTTCTAAAAAATACAGGTGCAAGCCGCACAGCAATAGAAGATGTTCCGCACACCCAGAACAGTGTTTGGAGTCACTCCTTTCACTTCGCGCATGTACCGGACATTCGGAACAAGAAGGGTTATTTTGAAAGGAGCAGGCCTAAGGTTAAACTAGTGCTCACCTGAGGCTGAATGTTGATCAAATATATGATGCATTCCTGTGAAAGCATAATTCTCAGAGAGAGATTTTCCACCAACCATTGCTCTGTAACCAAATGAACATTAATTCCTTTCATCTCAATTTTTCTGTTATTTCAATTCGGAGTATCTCAATATTCAATACCGACTGGATGTAGTGTTTCCATAATGCAACAACATCAGAATACAGTTGAACACACTTTTGTATTTCAAACTGAAGAATGAAGAAATACAGTTTCATCTGAACATGCAACTTCCAAAGGCAAGGCATAACTCTTGCCAGTCTGCATTACTGTACTCAAATTACCTGCCCTTGGCTGGCGTGAGCCAATCAAACTGCTACGCAGCTTGGACCTGCGAACCAATGACAATTCATATCACTTCGTTGCAAAGCATGCGAGGTCATTTTGTTAGCCATCCGTCACCGGTTATCTCCCTTGAGCATTTCCGTCTTATCCTATTGAGCATTTTCTTTGGTTACTGACTTCGTCACGCCGGCCAATGGCGGGTAATTCGAGTACAACTTTTCCTGATAAGGTTTCCCATGGGTGATATAGTGGAGAGTAATGGAGCATATATAAAACCATGGGTAACCGAGGATGAGTCTTGTGCTACTCACCGGCTAGCCTCTGCTGCGCTTGTAGGAACAACCTCGATGCTGTCATAGACCCGCTTCATCGGTCCCTCGTACAGGTGCTTCAGAGACCCGCTGCTCATGTGACGGCGGTGGTACTTCCTCCCATCACTCCCCAGACCCATCGAGTCGTAACTCTACGGAGAACGTTAGTAGCTAGCTGGTTAATTTTATTTATCATCCAAAACTGGCATCCACAGTAGATATCGCTTGTGTGAGATCAAGCGATATCTACAAGCGATATCTACATTGTAGATATCGCTACAATCAAATTGTCATAATGCTATTACATCATCAGTTAATGACATCACAAGGCTTTGACATCACTGAGAACACTGCTGACAATGTTATGACGTCACAAAGTTGATGACGTAACAATGCTATGAGGTCACAATGCTGATGACGTCACAATGCTATGACATCACTGAGCTCACTGCTGAAGTAGCAACATGGCAGTTTTGTGTTGCAGATATGTTCATTATTTTGCTAATAATTGTTGAAGAATGATTTTGAATGATAAATAAAATCTCACCCTCGTGTCTTCTGATATCAAATATATCAACACTCGTTGATTAAAGTAAAAATATCCTCGGCAAGCCTCGGATATTTGTAACTTTAATCAACTCGTGTTGATATATTTGATATCAGAAGACACTTGAGTGAGATTCTCTATATTCAATACAGAAGATATACAGTGCCGTGCCATAAGTTAACGGACGGTGACATGATTTCCATAGACTTGCATGTTAATTAAGTCCAGGATAAATAATTTTCATAGATACGATTTTTATCTGAATAAATTCATATTTATCGAGGTTGTGAGGAATCATCTTGGCTACAACCTCATTATTTATGTTTTATTTTCCTTTTCTATCTAGAGAATAACAGTAATTTGAATAACATATAGACAAAATTGTGAAAAATTTAACGTGGCGATCTATGGGAAAAGTTTTTATTTAATGTACATATGCAGATAAATCGGATGAATCTATCTATCAGAAAATGTAATTTATATTATGTACTTCAAGCTGAAATGATTTCAAATAAAGCTGTGAAATGTGAGATTTATAAAACGAGAACTTATTTTATGAAAATTATTTTTCCTACACTAAATTAACATGTAAGTCTATGGAAAAAACGTCACTGTCCGTTAACTTATGGCATGGCACTGTATATGATAATGTTGAAATGTTGTCAAACAAACCTATTGTGTAACTTAAGTTCATGGTAGTATTTATTTTCATGGATTGAAGATCTCTCCATACTATTGTGAGTTATCTCCCTTTCATGGTATGGCCACTGCCATGCAAAACATGTTTCTTTAAACAGTGTTGCATACCCACTGTGAAGCAGCTATTACCGTCTCTTCAGTATCACTATATTGTTTTATAATACATATTTTATCACATTGCTATTACAACTGCCACAACGCATAACATTACCTCCAGTCACATTTATAACTCTCACCAAGGTTTACGTTTTTGTTAACCTGTAGGTTTGTGAGTACCCATGTATATTCTTAACCTACCTTTCACCAATCATAAATTCCATATTTATTAACTTTGTTAACAAGTTGTAAATTCTGTTTATTGGCCACTCAGAAATTTGTTGTACTTATTAAACATAGGCGCCAGACCCTAAATATACACCTACGTATATCTACCTACCTATGTAACATATAAAGAAGGTATGACACTGTCCGCCATTTTGAATCCTGGCATAGGACCGGAAATGTAAACTTGGATCAGTCTACGAATGTTACAAGGCATATTTGAGCCAGCAAACCAGTTCCGGTCCTATGCCAGGTTCAAAATGGCGGACAGTGTCATACCTTCTTTATATGTTACATAGGTAGGTAGATATATATATATATATATATACGTAGGTCTATATTTAGGGTCTGGCGCCTGTGTTATTAATCCATTCCAGCAATTGAGGTGTTTTTTCAACACAGTATTTTCTGAATAAACATACCTCGCCAGTATTTTTGCTGATACTCCGGATACTGAAGGATCTGCTTCGGATACTCCTGTAAACAAAATAATACTTTATCAAAACAATTTAAATGAAGCCAATACAATAATAAAGTAATTTCTTAATACAATGAGATTACCAAATAAAATTTTACTTTCAACCATTAATTGCCATGAATTATCAGTTTACTATTATCAATCTATAACTATTTGCCAATTCACATCTAATCTCTTCCTCCTTGGTGATGTGCATTGTCTGTACACAAAAAGGTTTGAAACAATTTTTAGACTCTTGTTTGCTTAAATGGAATCACTCTGTGAAATCAAAGCACATTTCTGTACAAAAAAGTTTTTGAAGACTTGCTATATGGGGCGGCAATACAGTTAGAATTTCAGCTGAAATGAAAATTTCGTGGGGTTGGGAGAATAGAAATATCAATTGCGTTACCCTCCATCTGAAAAAGCGGGACTGCCGTATCTTGTTGTGAGTAGTTGTGCTCTCATGTGGAGGTAGTCTTTTCTAGCAGTCGGGTCTTTCTGTAGAAGGAAATTAATGTAGGAATGCATAATATGTATGGATATATCCTCAATATAATATCTATTTAAACTGTGAAGCCATTATTATCTTACTCCATTATTCCATACAGATTACTTTGAAATGGAAGGTTCTATTTGGATATTTTCGGACATTTATATCATTTATACGTGATTATTATGCAATAGTTTTTATTATACAAATGAAACATATTACTTGAGCTAATATTTTGGCAACTTGAGATTTGAGAATTTGACAAAGAAGAATGTACATTCATTTTTAAAAAAAACATTGAGAAGTGTAGCTATATTCATTGGCATTAAAAAAGTGGAAAGCATAAAACAACATTGTTCATCAGGCTTTTAATTAATTATTTGTTACTTTCTGGATATTCTAATAATTTATATATGTATATATATTTATTACACAGAGGTGAGCGAGAACACTTATGAGATATTTTTGGTATCTAACATATAGATACTGCGAGCAACACATCTGATTGGTTGTTCCATGGTGATGATGTGAGGTGGGAGTTATCTCCCATTCATCATCAATCTCGCCCCATTGTTACTCGCTACCCGCTTTATTTCGAGATGCTCCAATACAAAATGGGATACAATCAGAATCATCAATATTCATTGTTATGTTCCCAATGGAAAGAGACTTTTTCTAACTGATGGTAAAGGCCTCTTATTTCGTACAGGCTAGAACATGGGAATGTCTTTGCCTAGTTGTTGCGTTTCTAATCATATAATGGCGACCTGGCACTGTTTGAATATCCCGCATACAAGTTCATGATTTGAGTGGTAGCATTGCGAATAACGATTTTATCAGTGTTATGCTTACCTTTATAAGCATGAAGACATTATATGAAAGCTAAGGTCTTAATTATTAATAAGTTGATAACCACTAGTGCTTAAATCATAGATTATTTTGTGTGCAACATTATAAACTCCATACTGTTTCACATTGTGATATAACTGACATGACAGCAAGCTTGCTCTCCTTACTATGGATACCATATTTATCAAGAGTTTATACTCAATAAATAGAATATACCAAACAAGTTCCCATTGGATACCGTATTAATTACAACAAGTTACTTGTAAAACATATTTAACGAGCGAAAGCGACACGATAGGATAGGACGAGCGCATTTGGCCTTGTCGATTTTTCACATATAATATCATAGATTTTTCTCAGCTTGTGATTTCTACGAATTTATTAATTTGTTTACTAATGACCTCCGTTATCACCATGGAACGACCAATTAGATGTGTCACTTGCTAGGGGTGTGCAATATAACCAGTATATCGGTATATAACGGTTTTAGATTGTGCAATACAATTATTGCAATATGTTTTCCATTTGGCAATATATCGCACATTATAATTTTAAGTGAAATATATGCATATATCAAAATAATATCTTGTTCTAATGTAAACTTACAGGTTTTAAATGCAAATAAATGCTCTTGATGTGCAAGAGCATGTGTTGGGCTGTGTTACAAGTGAAAGTTTCCATTTTGGAATCAACTGTACCAAATTTGCTTTTGATCTTTTTGAGAAATATCCTGTCATTTGAAAGTTCTGTAAGGTAGTTCATCTAAAATATAATGTTAAACAGCATATATAAGTGTAAAACTTTAAAACAAAGTTCTTTCAATATATTGCAATATTATCGCAATACAGAGGCTATGTATTGCAATATATCGCAATATAAAATTTAGTGCAATATCCAACCAATGATCATACTACCATGTCTCATGTGTGATTTTAAGGACAAGCTATTTTTAGAATCTTTTGAAATGCTATTTTTAGAATACTATTTTTAGACTTTCAGAAAATTTAACAATACGAAACTATCACAATAACAAATTTGATTACAACTTTTTTTTTTCTAAAAACATTTAGATGCATGTTGATTTTTATTGACAACACATACAAAAACAATAATGCACAATAGTCATGGATGGATCTGTTTTCACATGTACAGAAGCTTGTCATAGTTTGATTTTCCTCCAAACTTGTCGTCGTTTATACCCCTCAACGAACAATCATCTCCAAACAGTTCTAGTAAAAACTATTTCAGGAATTTGTTCATTAAAAATGTCAGTAATGTCTCTCAAATACTCAAATACAATTCTGTTTCACAAGTCGAAATAACGTCCTGTCACTTCATCCTTACAATTATCTTGGTCAACCACTTCGGACAGGTTTTTACAAGAATCAGTGTCACAAAAATGTTATACAATTTTCTGAACTCTTCTAGGGCTACCTCCAAGTATTTCTGTAAAAGGGAGTAAGTATAACCACTTCAACCGGTGTCAGGATAAATCTGCTCCCTATGAATGATCATTAGGCTATACCACGTTTCATGACGATTGATAATTCTAAATACAGTGATGCGAAATAATTAATTTACAACAAAACATCTGCACCCTATTCAGCACACTCACTGTTGGCCACTGACTGTATATCATTAAACCTAAGTGTATAAAGTAAAAGGTTTGGGATTGTTTTGACACATGCATAAATCCAGTTTAATGAAATGAAATGTTATTCACGAAATACATACAGTAAATCATCTTTGGTTTCAAAATTGTTTTCAGTTTATGAATGTTTAATTCAACAGAAACAACAAATCATTAACACATTTTAAGAAAAGATATCAATTTAAATCTAAACCTACCTCACTCTTTGCATTTTCTCTGAGTAACTGGCTTCTTCTCCTAATGTACAGGGTTCCTGTTATAAGTAATATGGGACCAATGTTATCTATTGCAGTATAATAAATATGTATTCGCTACCTTATAAAGAAATAACTACCAAAGTTACATAGGTTTTTAAAGAATAAATAAATAAGTGGGTGGGGCACTTTTGGCTGTTAAATTGAAATGGATCAAGAGCATAGGCCTACAGCTTAACTGTTTTGGCTGACTGTAATATTGCAATCGTTGATAGATATACCTTAAAATATACTAAAAGATGTTCATGCTCGTCAAACGACTGTCAACTTACTAAATTGTGGATTATTTGGAGCTCGATAAGCGTTGTATTTCGCATCAAGTGCAAGCACCTGTTGCCAAAGAGCAGCCATGATACATTTGTTTATGTCGCTTACACCACTAACAAATATCTAAAATTAAAGTTCTAGCTTCACAAAGTATTTTATATTCACGGTGGTCTTCCTTCTCCGAATGTCTCATTTGATGTCACCATACAACCGGGTGCCCGTTAACATTTATATGAATGATTATAAAAATAGATGCGCCCGATTTAGTGCATGGTGTAAGCGCTTTGCATTCGGCAAAGTCCGCCGCCAAGCGGCTATTTTCGGAATTACTATTTATAACTCGTTCTTCACTGGGTATAAAACTTTGCGACAGCCATTTTCTCTTAACAATTATCTATCAAAACACGGATCCCAGTGATTCCTGGCCGTTTTACAAGCGATCTAACCGCGTCTAAGTTTCAAACAGACATGCAGGCTATCAAATGTGTAGTCGTCGGTGACGGGTAAGTGATATTCAGAGCTCAAATCGAGATTTTTGAGGCGCAAGCCAAACTTTCCACCATCTTAGTCGAGCAGTTTGCAGTTTGCATGCCCAGTCCGACATTCCGTAACCGTTACCAACTAGGTTTTGTAGGACGTTTCTTAAACTTCTATATTTATGACACATTTATGTTATTGATTATTACCAAGTCATAATTGAATTGTATTATGTGTGCAATATGTTAATCTGTTGTGTCAAATTCGTGGGTTCGGCATCAATTTTCTGGCCGGTTTATCATTTTGACTTGCCCTACTTGTGAGTCGGTTGGCTTACACAGGAAGTTTGGGAGCTTATGCACTTCCTTATTTTAGTCGATCCTTATTACTTATATTGTAACCTATAAATCTAGATGATGTTCGTATTGTTAGTTCAGAGCAACAATATGGTCAAATGTCACTGATTTGGAAAGTTTATACCAACCACTTCCTATTTGAACTGATTTGATCAACAAGTTGACCCATTACAAATCTTGACATTTCCATATCTATCCCATCTGTTACACATTTTATAAATGCTTTTAGTTGATATGATGCAATGTGATCAATGTAATTGACTGCATATGAATTCTTAATAAGTATGGATAATTATTGTCACGATTGTTACTTATATTTAAAAATTGTTATAATGAGTAATATTCATTAAATTAACGATTTACATTTATAATTGATTGGTGTATTACTTGTAATTGATGTAATTTAATTCCATTTTATTGATGATAATAGAATGTGATTGTGAAATCTGTCATTGTAATCCAATATTGATTAACCAAGAAGTGGATTTTACTTCCTATTAAACATTTTTGACATATTTCAATGACAGTCACCAAGTCATGAAGTGTAAGTGATGTTCATGAGAAATTGTTATCGTATATTATAATAATGAATCGATCATACTATTATGTCAGGTGTTCTATTTTGAGGAGAAGCTATTTTTAGAATTTTTAAAAATACTATTTTTAGAATACTATTTTTAGATGTTCACAGAATTTATAAATATGAAACAATCTCCAATACGAAATTACAACTTTTTCTAAAAACATTTAGATGCATGTTGATTTTTATTGACTATACATACAAAAACATTAATGCACATTTGTCATGGAAGGATTTGTTTTTAAATGTACAGACAATCATCATGGTTTACTTTTTCATTTATAATATTTAAAAATTTAATCAAGTCAGTATGTGGTGTCTATTCCCATCTAATAGTCTGTTTTTTCAAAAAGCACATATCAGACAGTCCGTCACTGTCATGTTTGAATCAATATTTAAATGAAAATACCTTGTATGAGAGGGCTTAAAGTTTAATTTTGTCATTGAATTCAATAAAAGTCTGCAATCATTTTCATCAGCTATTTACAAAGGTACAAAATGTGTTATAGTAATAGGTAAACATTTTACTTCCTGTTTATGGGGACTAGGTTATAATCATCACTGGCTCAGGTGATTGCCATATCACAGGAGACCTCATTCACATCAATGAGGAAGTAGATCTACCACTGACCTTTGTCTTATCTATATCTGTGATAAAGACCTTTTTTCTAATAAACTCATAATAATACTAAGCATTTATTCGCTTTCAATATGCATTAAAGAGCAACTCCCGGATGATTTTGCTCCAATTTTTTTCAAGTAACTGCCTATGGTTTACATGCACATTGCAAAGACATGAAAATTATGTGAATCGGTTTATAAACAACAAATTCTCGCATCCCATTACCATTGAAATCATGTGTGACTTTAGCAAATCGTAAAAGAAGTCAGAAAACTGTCTGTTTACGTCGCTTTTTGACGTGTCGGCCATCTTGTTTTACGGAGAACACCGGAAAAATCTCGATTTTCCCCGAAGGAATGTATGACGTCAACTGGAGAACACAAACCAATGCAAATGGCGCCCGCCGTAGCATTAACACTATCAGACTAGTAAACTGCGCGGGCAATAGGAATCAAACCAGTCGACCATTTAATGTAAAAACTTGCCATATATTTGCATATGACAACTTGAAGAGAATCAGAAAAGGAATATACTCAATATCAGCGATAAAGTTTTAAAAATGGTTCTTACTAAACCCGGAAGTAAATTCCCAAATAATTAACCGAACAGCTGATATCATACGTGTTTCAGTGCTGATATATCTGGCAAACTTACGTATTTTAGATACATCATTAATAGTGTATGAATGTAGTTAAATATTTTGTAATTTGGTGACTATAATATAAAGGTTATTTCATTTTTGGCGAAATAACTTTACCGTACCTGCATGGTCACGTGATATCTTCTCGGGATGCAGTGAACTCCAATGCATATCCACACGTTTCGCTGAACTCGTACCCAATTTTGTTTAAGGATGAATAGTGTATTGCAATAGAAATAATTTAATTGTAGTGATATTGTTTCATAAATTTTGAAAGACATTGAAAGAAAGAATGAAAATATTTTATCTAACTTATCTGTATTTTAGTGGATAAAATAAATAAGAATAATGGAATTTTTGGTGATTGATATCTCATTTAAATGCTAAGATAATCATTATTCATTTCAAAGTTTACATAATATTTTATGAGTATATTTGTCAACTATATATTATCTGATCAAATGGAAAATTCAGACATTTATTGATATAATCTGCAATTTTAACTAACCTGTATTTTCAGTTACAGATATATATATGAAAATAAAAAATATACTTCATCACAATGCATATGATTAATTTTGTAAATAGCATAATCCAAAGGGACAAAGATATGTATTTATATAAAATAGATTTGTAACAGTGTGTAAATACCTATGTAAGCATGACTTGTGTTTTTACATTTGCCTACACCTACCTGCATATCAAATAAACTTACCTTGAAACAGACCTAAGAATTCTGAAAAGAAATTATGTTCAAGTTTTCTATTTTTATTGTGACATTAAAGTCACTTAAGATGCAATATTGCATTTCCACTTTTTAATCATGAATAAAACAACAAATATAAGAGCCAAATTTATTCAACTAAGTATACATGTATTGAACATTATTTTGGTTACATTATTTTGTTTAAGTGTTTGCATTTTAGGAATTACAAAGGAACAGTGCACATGAAATTAATTTTTATCATAAAATTTATTTTTAAATAATTTGGGAAATATTTGATTTTATTTACTCTCATAATTAAATTGAATTTTAATTTGATTTACTATTACACTATTTTGTGTGGTCTTGCTCAAGTTTGCTGCAAAGTTGAATACAATATTTCTAAAACATTGGCACATTCTCATATCCAAGAGAAGATAATGATTTGGATATCAGTTCACACAATCAGCATATATATCACTTCTTATGACAATTTATATATATCATTTCCTGATATCAAAGACCTTCAGCACCAATATTTTACTGCACATACAGTCCATTCCTAATGGTTTTTTGTTGTTGATGTGTTATCTTGTATTAGGGACTTCCATCACCTGTAACAACAATAATAAATCTTTCTTGATGCTGCATATGTTTACACATGATTAATTCATAACATGTTTTTGTTTTGGTATTTGGTATAGGACCTTTGATATTTTTATGTCAGGCAAGTGAAATAATTCTAAACATCTACAGCCTCAGTCTTCATCACAAACAAATGAATAGTTATCAAACAAATTATTGAAATCTTTTATGGAAAGCCATTTCTTTGAAAATTTAAATAAGCATATACATTCATGATCACTAAAAAGGAACGTTGTCCTAATAAGCCTTGTGGCTTGTTCACCAATCCTTATTTCATTTTATGAAATACAAATATGTTTAAACCAAGATCACTAACTCAGATGGCTTCTAATTTGTAATTTTTAAATACCAGTAGTAATTTCTACTACATTGTTATATGGATTTGAATTTGATATCTGTCTAATAGCCTATATTTAATTGAAAGCAAATGTCGATATTTAAAAAATAATTTCCTGAAGTTGATGACAAATCAATTATAAACGTTTTTTAAAAAGGCGAGTCATGCACACATTAACATTTTACCAAAGAAATGGTGCAAATTAATTACAAGTATAAGTTCTCATAATTGACATGTTAATGAATCTCTGGGCTAAAATTAACACCAGTCATTCAGACCGAGGCTAGTAAAAATTACTATGGATATCAACATTTGGATACTGCCATCCCTGTGGGCCAGACAAATTTCTTTAAAAAATCACTTTGGAAGATTGTGAGCGCGTATCGAAAATAGGATCTGCAAAACACACTCGACGAGAGCCACGATTTGACAGACTGATAATGTTGTTTTCCTCGACTCAGATTGAAAATTCAAGTACTATTTATATTTTCGAAAGAACATGTCCATTCACATAACAAATTATGCATCGTTAGAAGAAAGACATCAAAGACCCACATACCGAAATCATTCCGTGTCGACAGAGGACAACGACTGCTTCACTAGGCTACAGAATTTGACTTGTCCTTCGAATCATGAATTCTTCTCATAATTATGTACCAAAACAAATATTTAGCTAATTCCTCGTTGCCATTATACTTTCATACAGCAGATATTCGAATTTCACTCTCAGTTTAACTTTATTTGTGACCAAAATCGTCAAAACGCGATCACCGAAGTGAAGCGCTGTGTTGTTTACATTGTCACGTGGCTGTTACGTCACGTTTGTTTGCCCCAGTTGACGTCACATCCGGTTACATCACCGGAACAAAACGATCGCGGCAAGTAAATGACGCTATTTTTTATAATCGCAAATAATAAAATAATGTATTGTTTTAAAAAATTTATGACCTAACGAAAAATCATATTTAGCTAGATACTATGCATACAGATGCACATTAGTGTACAATTTAGCTTGGTTTAGTCAAACGAATTTTGGTCCATTTTATCCGGGAGTTGCGCTTTAAACTTTGTTAAAATAAATTACTATCTGAAGGTAATGGTAATAAACCTTATGATTGAATGTGGAATGAACTATCCTTGATGTCAACTGTTTGAAAAACAATCATCTGATCCTTACCATTACTATGATTTAGTAATATTCAGTCAATGTTACTGAGGCTCTAAGAGTCATTTTGAAGTTGCTAAGAGACCAAATATTATGGATGACAACTTCTTTATAAACTGCACGTCTCTGGGTTATTCCTTGTCCTCTCTGACAAAGGGCTCAAGGAAAACTTACCAACTTGTATGTTCATCCATACTATTTTTTCTATACTTCAAAAGTTTATGAATTTCAAACTTTGATTTATGTTTATTTTGGCTGGTGTCTATTCATAACTTTTATCAGATATTGGATGATCTTCTACATGTCATTTTCAGATTATGTGCATGTTATATTTTAAATTGATTATTATTATTTAAATTGAGATTTGTCAATATTTATATTATTCAGTGTTATTCCCATTGGTTAGATATTTACCTAGGAACAACATTGAATACAATTAGTTTGTTATTTTGATAGAAAACTTGAGAAAACACACCTAATATTCCTGTTATTCCAAAATCCTTAGTATTTCTCTATATAAGACCAAAGTATATAAAGTTATGTTTTTAAATGCAATGATATTAACAAATCATTTTATTTGTTTGTTTACAGAGCTGTTGGTAAAACATGTCTCCTCATCAGCTACACAACAAACGCTTTCCCTGGGGAGTACATCCCGACAGTGTGAGTATTGGTACCTCTTGATTTCACTTACTGTTCTTGAACTGTATAGCACACTGGTGAGTGTGTGCAGCTTTGATCCCCATGTCTGAGGTTTAAATCCTGCCGGGGACTTGACAACTTCATTTGAAGACTGCAGTTGAGTTTAGTTGAATAACACGGTTACACCCATGGTGTGCCAGCTCCAATGAAGCAAACAGGTTTCATTGCAGTGAATGATTACAACAGTGTTGCAGGCATTCTCCCTGTAAGGTTTTTGAGTTTGGACTCCCATCGTATTTTACTTAGGTTAACTGCACAGTGCAGTATGAAAACTTCAGACAGATTCATTAATACTTACGCTGCCAAATTGATTAGTTTCATGTTTTGAGCGGTTAATTTACCGAAATCTTTAAATCATTAACAAAGGGAATCTTGTGCTTGGCTACTGTTTAAAGATAGGTTGCCCCCTAAATATGGCTGCATCAGCCGGTAAAGTGTTACAGTATAATTAATGCCACTTGCTTACATAAACTGCAATAGGAATAACAGGTTGAATAATTAATTAGTCATTATCTAACGTGTTAAGTGTCCAGTCACAGTTCCCAACTGGTCATCATGTTGTAATCAAGATAGAGGAAGATAAACAGGATACAACATCTAGGATAAAAAAACAACAATATTATTTGCAAATCCTGGTTTGAAAACGAAAGTGATCCGTGTATCATGATGTTGTTGAATACCATGTACCTCTCTCTAGTGAAGTAGAAACTCTACACTGAACCACTTGTAAAAATATCTCAACTCAACTTGATGAGATGTAATGTTTGCTGCAACAAATGTCAGATACTCAAAGTTATAAATGTTCCATATGTGTATGTGATGATCCATACAAAGCATCCAATCTAGGACATGTTGTCTTTCGTTGCACATTGAACATGATCAAATAACCACTTATTGATAAGACTCACAACTCACACTGAAACACTATTGATTTCATCTGTATCTTTGAAAGCAATACTAATTAGTGCTGGTTATCGTTAATTTTTTTCAGATCGATAATCGCTAGTGCCAGATCGATAATCGATCGATTATAATCGAAAAGACCATCAATACATATTCCTGCTTCCACAATTAAATGCACAAACTTACGTTAGCGAGCCAACTTCCGGGTTATCGTCAGCAGTGGCATCATGTCTCGAACCATAACACGTGCATTTTGCCGTGTGACACATTTATTGTCGTTTTTTTTAGAGATAATAAATCAAACATTATCGACTACTTTGTATGTGTGTAGAATCATAGACTGATTTTGTCATTTCTTGTCATTTTATATACCGTATGCTGATTGAAATCTCCGACTGGCATAACATTAATCTGTCCGTAAAATGCAGCCCTTCACTGGTTACGCTACCGACTAACTTGCCTTCGCAACGTCTTTAATTTGGATGATCAACACAGCAATAAACGTTTTAAAAAACAAAATTTTGTCTTGTATTGATGTTGAAGCGTGAACACAGATGTTGAAATAGAAAATTATTCTTCAAAGTGTTAAAATTAACAATTGTATCTAAAATTCAAAAGCATTTATGAAACCGAAAATAGGTCTCTCTCATCAGTTCAAGTCACGTGGTTGTATGCAAATACCAAATATCAACTGAAGGAATTCCCCGCTATCAGCCAATTAGAAAATAGCTAGTCTGTGACGTAGTTTTGAATGACCAATGAGTGTCGCACAATTTGATCATGAATATTTATTATTTCGACATGGAACTTGTAAAAAGTCGATGTCAGAGGAGTTCGTTTGAAAACGGAATAATCGAATGACAATTTATAGTTTTCATTCCAAAAAGTTTTGATAAGACTAGACATGATAAGGCATATTTAGATTTCATAAACAGACGTTGTTTTAATAATTGATCATATAACTTATACGTTTAATCAGGTGGCACCCGCACAATGCAGCGAATGCCGTAGAATTTTCGAATCAAGCAAAGCCCGGGGTTGACGCTGATTGGTCACCTGAAGCGTGCAGTAGAATAGCTTCCGATTTAGAAGTAAATAAGCAATGGCGAGCGACCAGATTAGATATTGTTCAGTAAAAGAAAACACAACAAGGTAGAATAAAATGTTATATTGTTTATGCATCCCAATAATGATTATTTCCGATTATCGATCTGCAATTTATTAGTAATCGACAATCGTTTATTTCACTTAGATCGATCGATCAACCGATCCTACGATTAATCGCTCCAGCACTAATACTAATCCACCTCTTGTTTCACACACACACGCACCTTCCTTTTTTCATTCTTTTAGAAAAGCAAACATTTCATGTACATTTACATGTATTTATTTGACGTTGATCAATCTACCGCAATGCAAAACCATGTGGTGTTGCAGGCTTTCTCCCTGCCATAATACTGGCAGCCGCGTTCAACCCCAACTCAACTCAACTCACTTCACCTCACCTCACCTCAATTTGAAGCAGTACAATGAATTTATATACAAGTTCACAATGATAAACTATAGCACAAACACAAACAGAACCACATGTAGTATGGGACCTATGGGCATAAAAAGCACAGTTTTGCAAAACATAATCCATAGGCAGATCCAGGACAAGGGGGGATGTTCACCCAGAGAGTTCATGAAATTAACATGCAAAATTTTCAAAAGTGGGGGAGGGGAGCTTTTACGCTCTGAATCTGTCACCCTAGTAATTGAATGTAATGTGCTTTCAGCCTTATAAGAATCCTTCATAAAGTGTCAGAAGAAATATTAATTGTTTCGTGATGAGCCCAAATATAGTTTAAGATGATACAGAAACCCATTATTGTATCTAAAGCCAATTTCCGAAACTGTGTGATCCTGCCTTTGAAGTGCTAACAGATTATTGATGGAGACCCTGTTTTATTTTGTCGGCCAATCTCCCCAACATGTACATGCAAACAACCACTTATTATCTGGGCCTATTGCCATTTTATGGTCTGTAATCAGGGGTAATGGGCCTCAAGCCTGTGTCTGCATTATGTCACAAACTCCACAACACTCACGCTCCTTCAACCCTGTTATGAGTTGTAAATACAAAATGGCCACTCAAAATTACTAGTGATCAGTTATCTTTTAGCAAGTATCAGTTTTGTAAAAATCATTTTTTGAAGGATGTATTTTTAAGTTATTTTATGAGTTTTAAAATAAATAGCTTCATGTATTTGAGAAGTGAATGCACAGAAATATTCAGTTGGATAGAAATTACTTTGAAAACTAAGTCAGTCTATTTAAAGGGACAGTAGCACATATTTTCGCTCAAATAAGTTGATTAAATGTATTTGATAAACAATTTCACCAATCGTAAAACACCCTTCTCTCTTCGGAAAATCAAGCTTAAAATGAGTGTACATGGCTCAGTAAAGCCATGTGAATCGTTTTTGTCATTCGAAATAATACAATGTGTTCACAATAAAATGGCCGCCATGCAATTTTTGCATTATATGCAATACCGTTATTACTACTACGGATAATTGGTTTGTGTAATAAGATGTTTTACCCTCTAGAGTAAATTTAAATGGCACAAACTATCATTATAAATAGGAATTTTGAAAAACAAATTTTGCAAAAAATGTGCTACTGTTCCTTTAAGATTTAATTTGACATTCATGTTGGCTTCATATTTGAAATATTTACTGAAGTTAGTTATTTGTTGCTTAGAATAAGCCAAAAATACTTTTCAAGCAAAAAATACATGTTCAAATGCTAATCTTGAACTTCAAGAAAACCAAACTTTCTTTACATGCCAGAGTTACACCAGCTTAACTTTTAATTTTAGGAATGAACCAGCTAGAATTTCATGTTGAAGATTTATGGAATTGGTTGATCAACAGGGAAGTCTATGTTGTAAGCTCCTGACATATAAGGCTTAATTATCATATTTCAGCCGAGCATGCAAGGTATAATTCATCAGACCTCTCTGCCCTGAGGATAGGTCCGATGAAGCTGTTACATATAGAGCTGCTGTTGTACTGCCTCCGTTGCCACATCTTCTGATAAACGCAATAAAGATTGCCGCTTATCTGTGCTGTATTCATATAGGCATCGGTTGACCTTAGTTGTAATTAACAACAGAATCAAGACTTGCACAAGGCTTTAGGATTAGTTGTATTCAAGATATTGCCGATTTGGTTCTCAAAGAACTCAACTTTGACATTTCAAGACAAAATTGATAAATAAAACCTAAAATGTCTCTCTCTGCAGTGATAGAAACTGACAACAGCCAGGCTGCCAAGGATCACTATTTTAGCTTTTTGAGCCAACGTTTTCTTATTACAGTAAACAGAAAAAATATAATATCAATTGTGCCAACAAGAAATATGAAAAAGTTTCTAGTATCAGAGTTTCTGTCAGCCAGCATAATTTGCCCTCTTTTCGCGAAAATTGTTTTGTTTTATATTAGCTGAAATATGCTTCACATTTTTATTGGTCAATTGTAAAATTGTTTTACCCTTTTCATGGTAAGTAAACAATGCTTAACATCTATAAAAAAAAATTAAAAAATTTGAACACCTGAATTCAACATGCATACACATCCCAACTGCTTTTTAGAAAATCTATCAAATAATAATTCAAGATCCTTTGAAGTCCATCATGGTGAAATATTGCTGAAAACAATGTTGAAGTTTATCCAATGAAGTTCATGTGAATTATAACTACAGGGGACTTATAGAGGCTACTTGCCCCTATGGGCAATTAGATACTTGAGTGACCTTCTGTTTGTAATGTAAGTTAATAAGTAGATGTAGACTACCAAATAATCATTCAGGGAGGATTGATAATTGATAATTGACGACCTCGTCATGACCTCAGAGGCTTCTCAACAGATAGGATAGATCGTGTATTAAAAACTCTTTTCTCATAGATTTATGGCACCAATTAACAGAAAGTTGTCAGAAACATGAGAATAAGAAGCCGGTCAAGGAAATGTTTCTTGCAATATTGGAGTCTTACATTGAGATATTTCAGGGCATTTAGTTTTTCTGTTCATTGTCATTTAGGATGAGGCGCACATATCAGACAGCAAATATGAAGCATTATAATTGTGAATTTTGTTAAGTTTCGGATATAAATGAAATAAGTAAGAGATACCCCACTGGAGACTAGAAAATGTTCTTGAATGGTCAGTCATTCTCTTCATATTGTTCATATCAGGGATGGCCTGGGAGGATTGTCACAACTATGCTGTTATGACATGATTATGAACTAAAAAGCCCAAAATACTTTGCGATCATCTATCACAGATATTGACCCATTTCTGTTACGTTATACCTAATTAGGAATTTTATAAGCATTCGTCCATTCAAAAAAAAAGGCTCTATGACCTGTATAATTTACAATTCTGATAACAAGTTTAACAAATAGGAAGTAAAACAAATTATGTTAAAATAAATCAATACATATGACCTTTCCCTGTGAGTACTAATTTCTGGTTATTGGAAGTTAATCAGACATATTTGAGAGTGATGACCCTAATGTGACCCTTCAAGTGTGTCTGCTTCGCTATGCATAGGACTTGTCATGGATGAGTGATCACGAGGTATGTCATTTGTCAATGCGCGGGGAGTGACCTGACCCCAATATGTCATGCCGAAATTTAAAAAAGAAAGTTATTTTCATGGAAGAAATTATGGAATTTATGAATTTGATTGAAATTGTTTAAGTTCATTATTAATGTTGTCTTGTAACACTTTGTTATATGAGCAAATATTTAATTTCTTTTTAAAGATGATGATTTTAAGTGAAGGAATATCCGAAAGCTTGTTTTCTTTAGTTATTTTTATTTTATTTTTTTATTAAGAATTTTAGAAAATAATTATGTAGAATTCTTTGAAATTTTGTATAAATTTTTTTTGATAAAAGTGTTTTTAAAAAAGGGTTTATTGATGGTTGACCAGTAAATGAAAAATGCCATCATATCAAAATGGTTCCACACTTTGGACCATGTATACAGTAGATCTAGTGGAGAATAAAAGGTTAACTGAATAACAGATACCGATCTCTCTTGAAATGAAGGTATATATCTTTCAAGCTTTTCTCCAAAAAATCTTATTTGACAAGACAGCTTTAAAATTTGAAATTTGTAGTCAGTTGAATGTCAGTTGATAGTGATATCCGAGAAGTGTGTCATGTTACTTGTAGTGAAAAGTATGTCAGCGTTCTTTATTGTTTCATTCATGGTAGAACATATCTAGGATTCTAACATATATGGCAATTTTAAGATCTCTCCAACCATTCAGTGGTTTCTTACAAAGGATACTTTTGAGTTCATCAGTCAAATGATCCAGCTGTAAACTTTACCATTTTGGACTGCATGGCTGTAGAGAAATATGTTCTGGTCATTTTCCAAGTTTTTAATAAATTTTGGGATTCTTGTCTCCATGTCAGAAGTTCTGACAATGCACAGTGAATGCCATGGTGAAATGAAATATGAATTCATTACAAAAATTTGTTTACATAAGTTATGATTGACTGTTTGGACTTTTTATAACTCAGATCTGGAAGTTTTGGGGTAAATCTGTAACATATAGCATGACACAGATTTGACCCAAATTTCTTCCACGGTTGTCAGTCAGTTGTCATGATTCATTCAAAGTCCAGTTAAATAGTTTGACCTATCCTGATGAGTGTCCAGTAACTGCCCACTCAGATAGCAAGAACAATGGACATGAATCATAGAGCCTAGCCACTGGTCACTAATACGTGATATCTACATATTTACTTATATAATTTCTCGATTGTTTATCTACTGCCAATGATTGAAGTACTGTCAAAATCGGCTGAAGAACTCGATCATTCTAGTGCATGTCATTATGATATAGAGAATAGGCAGGCATTGGTCACTAGTTTATGGATATCTACATATCTACCGGCACTTATATATTTTCTCAATTGTCACCAATATTTGAAACTCAGTCGACGTGGCATTACCGTAGAATAAATTGTCTATGTGCAGTGCAACTAATAAGTTATAAACATATAAATCGGTATTGGTAATCGTTTGGTGTTGTTTTAATGGAAGAAAGCTTGTTTTTTAGTTCTTGATTGAAAATCCAGAAATATTCTGGCATGTTTGACCATGCTGATGCAGATGACCTACTTCTATTAAAAAGAATTATGTCAAGTTTTCCGCCAGGGGGAAGGGTTTGGTTCGTTTAAATTAATGGGTCAAGTGTAAAGTATCTATTTTCCAAAGGCAAGATTTGAAATATATGTTTTAAAGCTTTATTGTTGCAGTAGAAATGAAACACTTAAACTTTCATTTTGTTACATGCTAACATGCTAATACATTATGCTTTCAGTATTGTTATCAGAAGTGTACGGTCAAGTTTTAAATGGTGTATAAATAAATGTAACCATAAAATACAGGACATTTGAACAATTCTTTTTGAAAGAACAAACATAAACAAACATAAACAATAGATTATTGAGAAAAAAAATTCAAATGCATTGTGAAAGTTAGCTATAGACTGAGCTTGAACTCTTACAACTTCTGTTACAAGCCACACAGGATTGTACCAACATAATGTTATCCTAACAACTGAGAGTCAGAAGTAGCCTGACAATATACTGTTATACCAACAACTTGGTATATATAAATAGGCAAGCACAGACTGAATTATCTGGGTGTCTGTTTAGTCAGCCTGGCCGACAGGTGAAACAGGTGGGTTATCTTATCTCGGGGAGAAGAGGAAATTAAACACATAAATGCTTTCCCTCTCCATGTCTGTATCTTTCACAAGTTTATTTTCCTATTGTAAGTGTTCTGCCATGGAAATTGATAGTCCAAAGCTCATTGTACTTAAAAACAAGTATGGGTTAAGAGATGCTTGTTGTGGAGTGTGGGTTTTTAAAAATGACTTGTGACATTTGAAAGATTCAGGCCATGAGAGATACATTTGTTATTAGCCATGAAAAATGAATGTTTCTAACAATGTTTCTTATGCATATTATCCATGAATCATTTTAATATCTACAAATACTCTAACAGTGCATTACTTTGTGAAGCTTCAATCTCTGTATTTTCTGATTTAGCAACAGAGTTGAGGTGATTCTGAATATTAAGAAACATAAAAGTATTTAAATATTTATCTCGGCACCTAGAATAATTACAGGGACTATGTCAGTAATATCTTTAGTGTTGCTGCAATGTATTCCCAGAAAGCCTCACAAACTTGACTGAATGTGGAATAGTTCTCCACAGAAGACACATTGTCTGAGCCTGGCAATGTACAACAGATTTGAAGATTTAATCTCATGTATCCTGTACTTGTTGAATTAAATGTTTAATCTCCTCGTGCAAGTATCAGATACTCAGTAACACAGAACTTAAACCTTTCTAATCAGTTTAACCCTGGTCTCTAGGCCTTTCAAATCTCATTTGTATCGTCTGTTTTTAAGATGCTTTATTGTATTTTCCTGAAAATTAAGTCATATAAATCAAATTATAGAAAAGAAATAAATAATGACTATCATCAACATATGTTAATCAGACAGAATTGATTTCTAGATTTCTCTAGCCAAAAAAGTTAACTTCATCTTCTTTGATTTGATTCGCAATCTTTGAAGTCTGATCTTTGAAAATACTTGAAACTCCAACAGTCGAGTTATCTGACTTTAATAGAACCCTCCAGACATCACAGATCGACTTGTTCGACTTGCGCTTGAATTAAACATCAAATCATTCTCATTGATTCAAGGAGACATTTGAAAGAAAAGACGGTGAACTACTGACGTTCAAACCGAGCGACATAATTAAAATCAGTCAGGAGTCTAGGATATTTGGTGGAAGATTTATCTACTTTTGCTTAGTAAAGCAATAGTTGAGAAACGCATTTGGCCTCGGATGAAGAGGTCCGGGGTTCGAATTTCGCAGGTGGAGAACTGTTCTACATACAGTAACAGGTTTGGATGCAGTGTTACACTGAATTTCAGCACAGTACCACCCATGGTTCGCTAGTTCCAGTCCATGCTCGCAGGTTTTACTGCAATGCATAGCAACCATGACGTAGGGGGGCTTTCTCCCTGCAATAATACCAGCAGCCATGATATAAGTGAAATATTCTTGAAAGTGGCATAAAACCCCAACTCAACTCACCTCAGCTAATACATAAATCACAAGTCTTTGTCAATAAGAGTAATCCAAGGGAGGCTGTCCTGTAATGTTCGCGCTCAACAGGTATAGGATTAACGTTAAAGAATTCTACGAAAACCGTTGGTCAAGGATTAAGAGAGTTTTAAAATCATATTGAAATGCAGGAACGTTTACTGGATAATCGATGGCCTTCAAATCTTTTGCGTGCTGAAGTCTCTATTTCAAAAATGGAATATGGTGTAGGTTGTCAATAGCTATGAAAAGGTAGCACATTGCATAGCATGTTTCACTTCCTATTAACCCTTTCACGCCTAAAATTAGGCACGTAAACATATAAGCGGTCAGATTTAGTGGTGAAAGGGTTAATAGATCTATTGGTTCAACAGTTTGCTGAAGAGAGCTGTTCTACATGTAGTATAAAGGTTTGGCTGCAATGTTTCTCTGAATTATATTTCAATATCTTTCATTGTTTGCTTGCTCCAGCCAGCTGACAGCCCTGCTATTATAAAAAGCTCCATGATCAGTGAATTACATGAACTCTTGAGATGACAGAAGCCTCAAATCAGACAAGTCCCCTCAACTTTTATCTATAGCAGGAAGACAGACGGTTGATCATTACCCAGAGAAAGCTTTGGTCTGTTGGATATTCAAAACAATATGTTTGATCTTGCTAACAGCATGGAGGACGATTAAAACATAAAGGTCCTGGAACATTTTGCATGTCAAATTATTTGGAAAGGAATATGATAAGAGTCTTATCTCACCTATGGAATGGTTAAAGTTGTGTTGAACCTATCTGAAATTGGGCTCATTAGCAAGCATGTGCTGTGATGGACGTAACACATGCTCCAGTGCAATGTGTTTGAAGTTTCTTCTGCTAAATTATCCTTCAAGAGTAGCTTCTCTAAGTGAATTGAGGTCATCTTCAAAGAAATATCATGGTTATTGAAAAAAAAAATATGTTTCCATCTAAAATATACTGTATTGGAAAAAAAAAAGTACTATTAATGGCCTCTTTGTCTCTCGCTGCACCAATTTGGCCTAAAGCTTCATTATTTCATTTATGCATTACATGTTTATTATTGCATATTGATGTGAAATTGTACAGAATGAAAGAAAAAAAGGACACACGTTTCAGACATGTAAATTGTATTTATATAGCATTCATATTTAATAGTTGAACAAGTGAAATAAAAGCATAAAAAATGAGTAAAGATCCTTGCCCATTCCTAGACGTTAAGAGCTTTAAATTCTTAACCATTTACCTATGGGTTCTAGAATATAACCTATGTTTAGCCAGTGACCAATATCTCCCTTTGTTAACGAGTTGTGATTACTGTAATTGGCAACTCAAATTGTTTTTGCACTAATCAATATAACAGCTCAAGTGGTTCTCATATATTCTTGTTGTGAAAAATTATTCCCTAAAAATATATTTACAACTATTGGAACAGCATCTGGAACCCACAACTGCTATACTTCCTTCAATATTTCAGCTTTTGTTTGAGGAAACCTCATTTCCAGTCTTCATTTCCATTTTACCTCTGGATAAAAGTATTTGAGTGTATGATTCCTAATGATTTGATTTGATTTTCAGTTTTGACAACTACTCGGCCAATGTAATGGTAGATGGTAAGCCGATTAACCTAGGATTGTGGGACACAGCCGGACAGGAGGATTACGACAGATTGAGACCCCTCTCTTACCCACAGACTGTAAGTCATCAGATTAAAACTTGTTTCTTCAATTTAAAAATTCTTTATCTTTTAAGGTACTGACTTTTGAAATGTTTGATAAGGTTGCAGGGATCACTTGAGGCAGATATTTGGGGATATTTACCCATTGATGTCCAATAATAATTACTGACAAGCGGAGAAAATCCCATTGTAAAAATGTAAAATTATTAAAATCATGATTATTGTTTCGAAATATCCCATTACTTTATCTGAAAAAGTCTTAACGAGGAAATGCTGTACATTAGAACCCCTTTTGAGTGTTTTTAAGCTAACGCCCTCGACGCATATTGTGTTGATTACAGTTGGTTTTCTAGTTTCCCTATCAAAGTTTGCAATAGTATGAATCAATATAACAATGAACTTTATGCCAACTTTAAGCAAGTAGATCTTCACTCCATTTTCAGATCAGATTCAAATGTAAAGTCAGCAATAAATCTGTCTAGTCCCCGATCCCCGGATACATCTCCCATGTATAGGGAATGAACACATAAGTGTCAATCAAGTCTTCAAAATTCTTGTATTTCAGAATTAAGTTCAATTGAGGTCTTTTTACCTAGACATAAATAAATGAAATAAATTTATGAACAATGTAGAATTTAACTAATATGTCTATCCATTGCAGTTTCCATTTGAAAGACATGAAGACCTTCATTTCCACCACTGTATAAAATCTTCAAAGACCTCATGTGTATTACTCCGCAGTCAGATTATTGAATGTAGAGGAAAGGTCATAGTGACCTGGGGGATGTAAATGATTAATGTGTTTCTCGTCTCTTCATTGTAGGATGTCTTCCTCATCTGTTTCTCCCTCATCAGCCCCGCCAGCTTCGAGAACGTCCGCGCCAAGGTAGGTAACCCACATTAACCCCCGATGTGCGGAAATACAGTATTTCCTCAGAGCACAAGGGCACCAATTACTCAGAACTGACGCTTACTGGAGTGTTTCTTGGAGGACTAAGCGGCTAAGCTTGAACAGAAATGAATAAAGATCCTCTATTGGTATTTCATTTTGAGCCTTGACTGTCAACATGTGGCACACTTTGTGCATATTGGAAACCCACCGCTTATTCCTCTTACAATTGCTTTACTCACTTTGGTGGTCAATGTTTATTTAATTGCTTGAAGTTGTCAGTAGAAGACTTGTATTTGTATTATGTATTATCAAGTTATAAATCTGGATGAAAGTATACATAATGAATACTGGTGCTTATCATCAATCGTTTGTAGTGCAAATCTGAATTGATTGTTCATTTGAAAAAATCTGTCAAAGGTTGTGTTATATATAATCTGGAAACAATTAGGACACTTGAATACCTGAAATGAAGGGGTCAGCAACTTAGCACCAAAAGTACTTTGACAGAATCCGCTCTTTTATAATCTATTGCATAATTATCAGATCACCTCATGTTTTAAATGATTGACATATTGACCAATATGTGAACATTTCCCCCTCCTGTTGCAGTGGTTCCCAGAGGTCGGCCACCACTGTCCGAACACCCCAATCATTCTGGTAGGCACAAAGTTGGATCTGCGTGAAGACAAGGAAACTGTGGAGAAGCTAAAGGAGAAGAAACTAAGTCCTATCACATACCCCCAGGGTCTAGCCATGGCAAAAGAGATCGGTTCCGTCAAGTATCTTGAGTGCTCCGCTCTTACGCAAAAAGGTCTAAAGAGTGTTTTCGACGAGGCAATCAGGGCAGTTCTCTGTCCCAAGCCCAAACCAAAAAAGAAGAAGAATTGTAGCATTTTGTGAGGTGGATTTGTTAAGGTTAAGAACCGTTTTATGTAATGTTATATACATTTATATCATGCGTTGCATGACGTTCTCATGGAGACCATTTATCATTGCCCTGTATATTATGATAAACATTGGTCTTTTATAGCGGTGGGTATGAAGGTCAGTTTTGGGTGTACGTCACGAACGATTCTCCTCGATTTAAAAGCTCACTTTTAAGGTCAGTATTTCTGCTGGCATCTTTGGACCATGTAAATTTACGTCCATTTTTGTGGAGTAATTCTACTTTTATTTTGTAAGAAAATCACGATATTCATATCAAGAGTCGAAGTGACATCTTTAGTTTCAAGCACCTGCAAAAACGCACCCTGATTCATCAGACATTCGAATCCATTGTAGTTGATCATGTGTACAAATTTATAAATAGTCTTGTTTGTAGATGTCTGTTATGTTGTGTCCAATAAGTCAAAGGGACTCTTTAACCCTTAAAGTGCTAACCCAATATATCTCTGCTTTAGCCAAATAACCCGATGAAAGAACAGAAGGATTTTGAGCTTTAACCATCTCTCTGTTGTATAAAATTCAAGTCATCTTTTATCTGAACATCTTAATTTAAAACACCAGGTAGGTGGTTAAGAATTCGCCTGTAATAACATTCAAATCTGGAGGTTTATGAGATTCCCATCATCTAATTTCTCAATAACTTAATTTGGATGTCTCTTTATGTCTGAATTGATAGCTCCTTCAATTTGTCCCTACCATCCTGACAAACACAAATCGCAAAACCATATAAGAATTAACACATGGGTAGCACACCGCCAGCTATTTTAGAGTTAGCATTTTAAGGGCTAAAATTTTTATTCCTTGTGTAAATTATTCCTTTCTGCCAGAATTGAATGTATTTCGATAGATTAAGCTTTTCTACTCTCTCCGGTGGATAAGGGTTTTGATAAATCAAGCATCAGTGTGGCCGAGTTATTCTGATGCTACCAGTACCAATCAGATGTGCCTTATGATTTGTAATGGCTGGAACAGCCTCGTTTGCACAAGTTTAAAGTTACTTAATGGGTCGCGGACATTGTAAAAGGTATTTTGAGATTTATTACAACAAACTTGAAACAACGCCATTCTGAATTCTATCAATTCAAAACCTCATTGCTGTTAAAACCTAAATTGCCTAATATGGTATCCCAGCTGACAAAAGGTGAAAGTACAATATTTGAGAAAAGGAAAACATGTTGCCAATCAGGATCAACATGCATGGCTGATGGAGAAGTCTCAAATTACAATTCTTTTGGTTCCCACAATTCCGACCTGAAAACTGAACAAAAGACCACAACTCATCTAAGCAGAGGAAATTACATCATCTAAGATTGTATCAAGATTTTGTTAATCCATGCGCATCTATTTCAGTGTTATTTCCCATGCTAAAGACCTATTAATCCTTCCCTCTCATGGGTGCTTTTATATAAATGTATATAAATATCTTGTAACCCAAATCAAACTCTAGTTGGCAACCTGATAGGTATTATATCAAATAACAGGCCTATTTATCAAATCTTTCTAGCTCTGTTGATATCTACGGCTTGAAGTCGCCCATTTCAGTTTGCGAAATTGGTACCATTTTGTACATAGACAAAAGCTGCTCTCTGGCTTTGTCACATGCTGCATGCCTTGCACTCTGTTCACAAATAGAAGTTAAGTGCTTTTGTTACTCTATCCTATGTTTAATGCAAGATTATATTTTGGTTTTGAATACTTTGGCTTAAACTCTTTACATAAGAACTTAAAATTGTTTGCCATGAAGTTTTATAAAAGCTTGAAGGTTTTATAGAATTTGCTAATTAGAGATATTCATTAGTAGGGACCAAAGTCCTTAGTGTTTCTTTGTTGCTAACTTGGTATTCTGTGATCTCATAACTTTGAACATTTTTCTTTTGTAGAAATGAAATAATGTAATCTTAAGATAAGATATATCTTGACCCTTTTCCTTTTGTATAGTGTTAATTAGATCAAATGATCTGTTTGTTGTAGAATTTAGGCGTTTATACTTACCGAAGAAATATATCAGCTGATTTGATTTGTCTTCCCTTTATTCTGTTAAATTTGAGCAAATTTTGAAATTATTTTAGCTTGAAATTTACTTTTATTAACTGAAGTGTGCAGTCATTGTTTTCAATGATGACAAAGATTTAACAATTTTGAGCTAGAATGGTTTGGAAGAAAAATGTGTAAACAGAAATATTTATATGGATTTATTTTAACAATACCCTTAAGAGAACAATGGTACTTTATTTTCTCATCATGTCTTGGAATCTTTTCTCATGTTGTTTTGTTTTTTGAGAAAAGATGGTGGACATATTGTTACAGAGATCATATATATATATTTCATTTTTTATATCAAATATACGCTCTTGATTACCTTTAGTTATTGTAGATGCATTTCCTTCGAAAGATTTCAGCCTGTGCTTACGCTTCTTTCCAACCTTCCACCCCTTTCTTTATATACCGAGGTTTTAAGAACAAATTTTTGTTTTAAATATTCCCAATAGCTCAAGTGGCTGGAACCATTTGAAATTGGGAATATTCATGTCAAAAATGAAAGGTGTAAATCATCAAATTCAATTCGATACAAATATTCTAATGATTTGTAAATATTTTGAATGAATTGTAATACTGAATTGACTATTGGTACATTTTGCCTATGTGTGTGGCGTGTTTTTCTATTTCGTACGACAAGTCTGTCAGTCGACTACAGTCCTGTAGAATAAATTGTTTGGCATTTTTATCATTACTGTACATTAAATACGCTAGGGTGTTCACTCACCAAATGGTATATTTTTGCTAAGAAATTGCATAGTAAGTTGTATAAACACCCCTTCAGTGTCTTTGTATGGGAACTATTATGCTATCTTGATTAAAAATCTTTCATCTCAATTTCTTTTTTGTTTAATTTCAGTTTGAAAAGAAGTTTGTCATACATATATGTTCACCATGAAGATAGTGTTATAGTTGAATGTCGAGAGAAATCATTGGAACCAAGCAATCTCATTCAAATCAGATCAAACTATTGTATTTCGCACTCAGATCATTTCGGTGACCTTCAACTTCCATACTGCCCGATAAACTAAAATTAGATATGATAATTATCCTGATTCAGGGCCTCCTCATAAATATAGAGGCCTGTAACCAGGATAATTCTCATTTGTTTTGTCGGGCAGTAGTCAAACATTCACAAACCAAAATTTGTATGAAGTCATACCTACAATTTCTAAGTCTGATCACTGATTGGCTGGAGTGAAAAGGCCACAAGAGATACCAGTAACCTCTGAGCAGTGGTCAGATCTAATCATTGTGAGGAATGAGAGTCTTGTTGAATTATATTGTAGTTAGCAGTTTGTATTCAGAGATGTCCAGCTTTTAATTTTACCAGAGGTTTGGTATCTTAATCAACAGTACAAACGAATTGTACGTACAGTTATGTTTAGGATGATAATCAGTTCAGTACCATGGTATACCGGTCTGCTAGATGAAAGAAATGTGAGCAGGTTTCACTGCAATATATGGTAACAATGATGATGCAGGCTTTCTCCCCTGCAGTAATATCCACATAACTCATCTCACTGCAGTAATATCCACATAACCCATCTCACTGCAGTAATATCCACATACCGCATCTCACTGCAGTAATATCCACATACCCAATCTCACTGCAGTAATATCCACATACCCCGTCTCCCTGCAGTAATATCTACATACCCCATCTCCCTGCAGTAATATCCACATACCCCCATCTTCCTGCAGTAATATCCACATACCGCATCTCACTGCAGTAATATCCACATGGCTCATCTCCCTGCAGTAATATCCACATAACTCATCTCCCTGCAGTAATATCCACATAACTCATCTCCCTGCAGTAATATCCACATAACCCATCTCACTGCAGTAATATCCACATACCGCATCTCACTGCAGTAATATCCACATCCCCCATCTCACTGCAGTAATATCCACATACCCCATCTCCCTGCAGTAATATCCACATACCGCATCTCACTGCAGTAATATCCACATAACTCATCTCACTGCAGTAATATCCACATACCCCATCTCCCTGCAGTAATATCCACATAACTCATCTCCCTGCAGTAATATCCACATACCCAATCTCCCTGCAGTAATATCCACATACCCAATCTCCCTGCAGTAATATCCACATAACTCATCTCCCTGCAGTAATATCTACATAACTCATCTCCCTGCAGTAATATCCACATACCCAATCTCCCTGCAGTAATATCCACATACCGCATCTCACTGCAGTAATATCCACATAACTCATCTCACTGCAGTAATATCCACATACCCCATCTCCCTGCAGTAATATCCACATAACTCATCTCCCTGCAGTAATATCCACATACCCAATCTCCCTGCAGTAATATCCACATACCCAATCTCACTGCAGTAATATCCACATAACTCATCTCACTGCAGTAATATCCACATACCCCATCTCCCTGCAGTAATATCCACATAACTCATCTCCCTGCAGTAATATCCACATACCCAATCTCCCTGCAGTAATATCCACATACCCCATCTCACTGCAGTAATATCCACATACCCCCATCTTCCTGCAGTAATATCCACATAACCCATCTCCCTGCAGTAATATCCACATACCCAATCTCCCTGCAGTAATATCCACATAACTCATCTCCCTGCAGTAATATCTACATAACTCATCTCCCTGCAGAAATATCCACATAACCCATCTCCCTGCAGTAATATCCACATACCCAATCTCACTGCAGTAATATCCACATACCCCGTCTCCCTGCAGTAATATCTACATACCCCATCTCCCTGCAGTAATATCCACATGGCTCATCTCCCTGCAGTAATATCCACATAACTCATCTCCCTGCAGTAATATCCACATAACTCATCTCACTGCAGTAATATCCACATACCCCATCTCCCTGCAATAATATCCACATACCCCATCTCCCTGCAGTAATATCTACATACCCCATCTCCCTGCAGTAATTTCCACATAACTCATCTCCCTGCAGTAATATCCACATACCCAATCTCACTGCAGTAATATCCACATAACTCATCTCCCTGCAGTAATATCTACATACCCCATCTCCCTGCAGAAATATCCACATAGCTCATCTCCCTGCAGTAATATCTACATACCCCATCTCCCTGCAGTAATATCCACATAACTCATCTCACTGCAGTAATATCCATATACCCAATCTCACTGCAGTAATATCCACATAACTCATCTCCCTGCAGTAATATCTACATACCCCATCTCCCTGCAGTAATATCCACATACCCCATCTCCCTGCAGTAATATCCACATACCCAATCTCCCTGCAGTAATATCCACATACCGCATCTCACTGCAGTAATATCCACATAACTCATCTCCCTGCAGTAATATCCACATAACTCATCTCCCTGCAGTAATATCCACATACCCAATCTCCCTGCAGTAATATCCACATACCCAATCTCACTGCAGTAATATCCACATAACTCATCTCACTGCAGTAATATCCACATACCACATCTCCCTGCAGTAATATCCACATAACTCATCTCCCTGCAGTAATATCCACATACCCATCTCCCTGCAGTAATATCCACATAACTCATCTCACTGCAGTAATATCCACATACCCATCTCCCTGCAGTAATATCCACATACCCCATCTCCCTGCAGTAATATCCACATACCCAATCTCCCTGCAGTAATATCCACATACCACATCTCCCTGCAGTAATATCCACATAACTCATCTCCCTGCAGTAATATCCACATACCCAATCTCCCTGCAGTAATATCCACATAACTCATCTCCCTGCAGTAATATCCACATACCCATCTCCCTGCAGTAATATCCACATAACTCATCTCACTGCAGTAATATCCACATACCCATCTCCCTGCAGTAATATCCACATACCCCATCTCCCTGCAGTAATATCCACATACCCAATCTCCCTGCAGTAATATCCACATACCACATCTCCCTGCAGTAATATCCACATAACTCATCTCCCTGCAGTAATATCCACATACCCAATCTCCCTGCAGTAATATCCACATAACCCATCTCCCTGCAGTAATATCCACATAACTCATCTCCCTGCAGTAATATCCACATACCCATCTCCCTGCAGTAATATCCACATACCCCATCTCCCTGCAGTAATATCCACATACCCAATCTCACTGCAGTAATATCCACATACCCCCATCTTCCTGCAGTAATATCCACATAACCCATCTCCCTGCAGTAATATCCACATACCCAATCTCCCTGCAGTAATATCCACATAACTCATCTCCCTGCAGTACTATCTACATAACTCATCTCCCTGCAGAAATATCCACATAACCCATCTCCCTGCAGTAATATCCACATACCCAATCTCACTGCAGTAATATCCACATACCCCGACTCCCTGCAGTAATATCTACATACCCCATCTCCCTGCAGTAATATCCACATGGCTCATCTCCCTGCAGTAATATCCACATAACTCATCTCCCTGCAGTAAAACTAGCAAGGATCATCTTGTGTTATCCTCTTAATGCAAATAATGGAACAAAGAGTACACTGCTTTAACTTAAAATATAAATTCTATTTGAGTATTATTAACCTCTGCATACAACAGTAAACTAGTTCAGTGACTTCGCAATATTAATAGGAAACATGTAATCAGAAACCTGCAATAAAATATGGAATGCAGAAAAAAGTTTGAGTAAGCCTATACTTGCATGTTTAGCATGACATGAAGACTAACTACAATGACATGGCAAACGTTTTTAAGAAGGATATTTACATTATAATAGGAATTGTTGAATAAAGGAAGTGAATTAGGCTGACCAATCAACACGATATAGGACAAGTACATATTGAGGTATTAAACAGTGGCAGATACAAAGGAGTAGGGGTTATTTATTGTGATGTTTGTGTTGAAAAGAAAATGTTTTTAAAAGTTAAATTAACACATTTCATATTCTACTTAACTTATTACTTAATATATAAAGTTTCAATATAGTTTCGATTATAATTGATTCGAGATGTTACATATACTTTAAATTTCATTACTGAATTCACCTTTTGGAAGATGAGAAAAAGTGAAATTTAAATTGTAAAAAATATTTTATCATTTTTTACTATTTAATGAAATTTATTGGCTGCAAAGATATTATTCCGATATCAAACTATGGGAGAGAACAATACTTAACCATTCAGTAATCGTTTTCAATTATTTTCAATTACCATTTATTTTAAAAAATAGTATTTAAAATTCTATTAAAAATAATGTCCTTCAGTGCTAAAATCAACCCTTCCCGTGGCTTCATTACAACATCCCATTTATCGGAACACAGACGTTTTCGTTATATAATTTTGACCCATATTTGTCTTGCCAGAGAAACTTTCAGTCCACAACGAAAGTTAACGTTTAGAAACTACGCGTGACTTTAATGGCCTTAAAGGATTCAGACGGCTTTGTTTCTACGCAGGAGAAAATACATTTCTCGGGTTGCAAGAGGAAAAGGTAGATTTGAGGTCAAATTGACTCATGCCACGGACAACAAGTATCCGGACAACTTCCGACTGTCATGTTCTCGAAATTCTCGTGCAATGACGTCATATGTCACATCCCGCTAAGAGAAAACAATGGCGGGGGAAAGGTAACTGGGTCAGAAGCGAGGATTTTGTGTCAAACAGACGATAACTGCTTGTGTCATGTTGAACGACATTTTACATGATTTTTTAAAATGTGACTAATCGTTCTGTAATGTGGGGCTGCTTGTTTGCTTCTGAAAGTGAAACGGTTCTAATTGTTCAAAGTAATTTACATAAGAACACCACATTAGACCCACTATATAAAGCTATTGATAGACGTGTTGCGACGGCGGTTGAAGGGATAGAAAGTCGTTCCAGTCAAATTTCAAGTCTTTTCAAACATTTTCACGAATCAAAATCAATTCAATTATCTTAACAGCCCTGCCACTGAACATTAGGTTATTTAAAGTAGATATAGTAAGACAGATTTGCTCCTTTAGCGTTTAATAGGACTTATAACGAGTACATACGTGAGATTGTCGGTTACTACACATGTATGAGACCATTCTTTGGTTTTAAATGAAACACGTATATATTTGATATATCAAGCATTTGGCGTGAATATGAAAGTCGAGTAATAAGATAAATCCTAAACCAGCATCTTTTGTAATATGGTAATCTTAGAACCAAATAAAATAACATGCAAAACTGACCATGCACCATGTGTCAAATTAAATGCTTAGATCTTTGAAGTTACTCGGTTGACATGGTCGCTGAAAGATGTGTTTTCATTGGTTAAGAAGCAGGGATACGGTATGAGGTTCCACTTTTGTCTTCTTGGGGATTTTGCCGGATCCTTGAAATCCAAGCCATGTAGAACAGAGATTAGGATCGGAAATCTGAAGGGAGTAACCTCTTTTGGAAGAGAATGAGTTCTCTCTTGAAATTTCCGACTGCTCTCTGTAAGCAAGACTTGGCTGCACAGTACCTCTCCTGCCAAGCGTTAATGATTGAGTGTATGTGGGCTAAATTTATCACAACTGTGCTCTTGTATTAATGTAGGTCTAATATTAATAGAAAGTTTTCATCACTCCTTACAACAAACATGTGAACAGTTTTATCTAAATAACAGTCCTATCAAAAATTAATATATTTATGAAGCGCTAATAAAATGCCTAGCAATCCTCACTATTTGAATTCTAATGTTTGCATACGCCAAAATTCCAGATTAGAAAATGATATTTGATAAACCATTGTACCGTTTGATTGAAATAATTTCAAAAGATGTTCACATATAATAAAAATATCAAACAAACTCATAAAATAAAAGTAAGATTTTGAGTTCTTTATCAATTTCAGGAATGATCTGTTACTCATATGGATATCAATATTTTCAAATGAACACATATAATACAACATTAAAAAATAACAACTCCATGTTCGTATGATACACCATATTTTAAACAACAATTGTTCTACAGATATTCTTTTTGAATGTAAATTAGTATACTCGAAGTATGTAGATACAATAACACATATATGTATATACATATGATGAATTTGCCTCTCTACAAATCCTCTAATTCAAATAAGTATTCCGTTAGAAAAGGATTTCACAATAAAACGACGCATTCTCCAGTTGTGGTATACTGTGCGGAGGTCGACCTTTCGTGTTGATTTGACAACTCTGACCATATGTTTAGCGACCTGGTAAGAATGTCAGTAATACACCTCATATGTATCCTAGATCTATTCGCTCTGCGTTGTTCTTTGCCATCAGGAAGTTAGCTCGAACCCAACTGCCAAACAGATTAGTGTCAGGAAATTTGTTAATTCTTTGGAAAAAAATCAAATCATGTTAAACCCCAAGCGCAAAATACATTATTGTCAAGTTTACTGCAATGGAACAATATAACCTGTAATACATTATATCGGTTATGTATGTTGCGGTTAGCGTGTATTAATATGATTTAGAGGGATGAAACATTAATTAAATAATACATATATATTATACACATCTGTCTTTCTTCTGGCAATTCTCAATTTTAGATTGTTCCTCATTTTTCTCATAGATCTTCTGCATTTCTATTACCATCTGTCTTCAAAATTATATCTTGTCGCAACATTGCTAAAAAGCGATTCATAATAAATACAAATAATTTTAATTTGATTTGTAAAATGTATTTACAAAACAAAAAATCTGGCAGACTGCCACTTGCAGTGCCGTAACGGAGCGTCCATAAATCACAGTTGAGAACCCCCAACCTCCTATTTTAGAAATTCAGAAGCCAGAGTGGACTAGTAAACCCTACGGCTCTTCACCCGAAAGCGAGGCCAATTTGGAAGAGAGGCTCTACCGAGCGCTAGGCGTCGGGAACCCCGTGGAATCGTGTACCAAACGGGACAGCTTGACTGGACAGATCAGCCGGAAATTTTCAGCGATCAATGTTCAGAAGTGTCAACCAGACACACGCTCCACAAAGAAGTGCTTGGAGCCGGTTTATATACACCGTGAGCGGAGGAGGATTTTCGGCATAGGTGTCAAAACTTTCTCTTCAAAATATATAATAATGTCTGCCAAAAATGTTGTATTACATATTTCAACATATAGGTTACACTATCCCCAAAAAAGTGATGTAAATTGTGAACAGATATGTAGTCGATTAAACTCTAAATTAGGCTTTTGCATCACTTATCATAGAACGCCAGCAACATGGCGGAGCGTTAGGCGGTGAACAGTCAAATGACTTACCATGCGAAAAGGACCGGCGTTAGTGCGAGCAGCATAGTTTCAGACTGTTAGAACTGGTTTAACACAATGTCACGACGTGGCATGCAGTGTTGTATTTCAATTCATAGATCAACTTTTAAACTTAGAAACTATTACATGGTCAATAGACTCAATACAGTATTTAGTTGGGATGAATACATTATACATGGCCTACCGGTAATACATTATACTTATAAAATCACAAACACTATACAAAGGCATTAGAAACAAGAAGTTTTAGATATATTTATTTCTAAACGTTTGTAGTTTGAAGCCTCGGACAATTTCTAATTTAATATATTAGTAAGATAAGTAGTAACGCTTGAAATATATCCGGGATTAAATCATTATTCAACACGCCCATAATAGTTTAAAACCGGAGGTTTTAATGCTTTTGATGCTGAAACTTCGATGTTGTGACATGACTGTTAGTTATTTGTAGCATTAGGGCGAACTCTCTTCTTCCGTATCTATTTCTGACTGTAGAGGGCTTTGCGACTGTTCAAATGTTCTTAGAGGTGTAGCCAGGTTAAAATTAAGGTACATCCATTGTGTTGTTTGGGGTCACATATTCCAAACCTTTTAAATGGTGTTACTTTATCGAGACGTACCGACTGTTGCTGGAAACCACCATCTTGATTATACGACTTAGTATATTGACGATATGAAGATAAAAGTAGGGGAGACCGGGGTTGGTTGTAACACGGGTAGGTTGTAACAAGGCGAATAACTCTTAACATGTTCATCTCAACCAATCACGGGGTTTTCTGCCCATAGCCATCAGCGTTCTCTCTGTCCATGATAACGTAAACGGCGCCTCGGCTGACAGCTCCTTTCCAACAAGGGCATACCAATGTTTAGACCTCTAGAGTAATATTTAGTTGTGTTGGATAAACGTCTTCTGAACACGGTGTATTCATGATGTTGGTCACGATTAGATACTATGGATAACAACCACTATCTCCCTCACGTTTACATTCACTGTATTTAGCCTCTCACATTCACTAAACTTTTGACGGGCGTTAGCATATGGTCACGTGGTTTGGGGTAGGTTGTAACACTCAAACTGGGGTAGGTTGTAACAGTGTCATAACCTACCTAAACATGTAGTATGGCATATAATATATTTCTCACCCCTGATAACAGTTTAATTTTGATGTAACTGACATTCTCTAAAAAAGCATTTTATCTTATTAAAATATCTAAGAAAAAGTCACGTTTGATTATATATTGAACATGGGCCCCAAGTTTAATGACATGTTGATATATTTTCTATATTAGCTCTTCTTTGGACCATTCTGTTGCAATTCACATTTTTCACTTCGAAATTCAGGTATGTTTCGCTGAACAATTATTCTTTGTTTTTACCGGTCCAATTAAACTTGCCTATACTTGTGAAAAGTGACACTTGTATTCATGTTACAACCAACCCCAGACACTGTTACAACCTGCCCCAACAGTGGGGTAGGTTGTTACAAAAACATTGGTAGGAGTATTGCCTTCTCTCTCGGATATGAGTGGACATGTGCGTGAGTTGGATATATTTTTGTAAAGCCAAATATTGACAGTCCTTCTTTGAGTATTTTAGTTTGAATTATCGAACTAAAATAATTCATAAATATGCAGACACTAAAAATTGTTACAGTGATTTCTGACCGAAAACCGGACAATGCATCGCGCGCCAATTTAAAACTGACAAAATAACAAATTTGGAATTATAATGTTGAATAGGTCATATAACTACTGTGCATGTAAATGTTACGTGCAGTCTCGGATTCTGCACATGCATAATGATGATACTCGATTTTAATTGGAAACTAATAATTATTATACATTTGGCGATTGGGGATGAATATGCAAGCTGAGTGAATTTGTTTGTATTGTAAACAGCACCTATGGTGAGTTGGAGCGTATTAAAGCCAATTTTTTTATGAGACACAATGGATGCACCTTTAATGCTTAACGTAATATACTAGTTTATCAGCAACAGTATGTACCTACGTAACCTATACTGCCAAACACTTACACTTATAGTTGTGAAGTCTTACAGTATATTCATCATATTTATTTTAGCTCAGGTTTCATTATCAATCAGCACAGGGTAAAGTTTCAAATCATCCAATCAGAATAACAATAGCTATAAAACAGAATCACCAAAATCCCGTTACACTTGATAGTTAATACCCGGAGAGACTCTTTTGGTATATATGATGAAAATTGAATAAATATATTTTTTTCGATATTGAAATATTTTAATCATTTGATTTTACTTTATCTCCCTGCCATATGATTGAGTTACAGGCAAAGTTGTAAGATTTTATGAACGACTCCTTTGGTAGCGTTCATTGTACAAAGGGAACTGTCACAATTTAGTTTTCTAAACAACAATATCGTGTGAATAAGTAGAATTACTATATTGAGTTATCAAAAGCTGAATAGAAGCTATTAAATTTGCTTTTCATCCCATATAATGCATAATTTAAAAAGGGTTTTGAACCTTCAAACAATAAACCTCGTGAAGATCAGTATATATATACACATATGTAATAACCCCAACTTGAAGCCAACATGCCAGTGATAGTGTGAACATGTACTGTAATCTCAAGTATATACCTTCCTGCTGTACTTTATATGATTAAATTATTTATGGTATGTCTTATATGTCTTATATGTATGTAATATCATATATGATAATTAAAAAAATATATTTAATTCATGTGAATCTGTTTGTTTGTCAGCTGTATCTGAACTAGACAAATGCACGTGCAAATACACATTCCCTTCTATACAGAATCACAGGTTGCTCTTCTGACTAGTAGCTGGCCGTAGCGCAAGTTAAATATGTAAATGTGCTGTGAATATGACAATTTAAACAAATTCATTTGGTTACATCTCCCCGTTAAACATAATAATCCCCAGTCTTCAATAACTGGTGGGTATATATCTAGTCAACTTCCCAATACAAGGCATAACTCTTGCCAGTCTCCATTACTGGCTGATTTAGGCCTTGCAGTATTTCCTTAAGAAATCTGTGCTTAGAAATCCAGGCCCACTATGCATTTCTGGTGCAGCGATTCACTATCTAGGCACGACAAAGCGAGGGAAATACCGCAAGGCTTAAATCAGCCAGTAATGCAGACTGGCAAGAATTATGCCTTGCGTTTGGAAGTTGATATATAGTGCGTTGAGATCGTGATTACAAGGGCTTCATTTGTTAACGTCGATTTTATTCCAGAACGACTTTGTTTCCAGTGATTCATTCATTATTTTTTAAAATTGAATTTACAGTTTATTTTATTTGGAACAGACATTATGTTTTGAACTTTTCCATGATTTTGACGTTATCATCCTTCCCATGACAACCAGATTTACATCTCGATATATAGAGAGATACAGCTCAGTGACCTTACTAACAGCTAACGTAGAGAGTGGACATTTGATCTGTAATTGAAACGTAACGCCTGGGCCTACATTCCATACGGTACACAACAATCTGTCAGGATCAGCTAAAGTGGGGTTTCTAAACATGCTTACCTTCCTTTTAAAAGTGATGTTTGACGATGGCAACAAATGAAGTACCTGACTTATCATATTTTGGCGAAAATGGACTCCAGAATATATTCCATTAGGTGAAGAATTAAATACGACTCCGAGGTATTCTGCTCTAAGATAAATCTAAAGGGAAGAATTAGCTGGAGGGGTTATCCCGATCTTGAGGTTTTTCTTAGAGCAGACGACCGATGAGTAGTGTTTTCTCCAATTTATAAACCGTTAAAAAAATTCACTAGCGTTACATTCAAAATAAAAGTTATGACTACAAACAGAGTAATTCATGCCTGCTCGTTCAGTTAATTCTCCAATAGTCTTTAAATTGTTTAAATAATGATGGTTTTCAAGTTCGAATCCCGCCATCTTCAATGTGAAATCATTAACTTTGTATACTTTTTAGATATTAATTGTTGAGTTGTGATCAAATTTGTTCTGACAAATCGTTTTAAAGGGGTAGTAGCACGTTTTTTTGCTCAAATAAGTCGATGAATTGTATTTGAAAAATAATTTTACCAATAGTAAAACACCCTTATCTCTTCGGAAAATCAAGTTAAAAATGAGTGTACATAGCTAAGTAAGGCCATGGGAATCGTTTTTGTCATTCGAAATAATAAATTGTGTTCACAAGAAAATGGCCGCCATGCATTTTTTGCTTTTTAAGCAACACCTTTATTACTACTACGGATTATTGGTTTGTGTAATAAGATGTTTTATCCTTTAAAGTAAATTTAAATGACACAAACTATCATTATAAATAGGAAATTGAAAAAATAAATTTTGCCAAAAACGTGCTACAGTCCCTTTAAACCTCCTTCCAGGACTTACTTTCAAAAGTAAAACTTCATACGGCGCATTGCCGGAAGAAAACCAAATAAGAGGTTATTAAAAAAATAAGATTGCCTTGGTTTATGTTGCCGAAGAAGAAAAACGAAACACTGTGGAGAGAAATCAGACGGAAGATGGTCTCATGTAGTGATTTGGATGACATGAGTTTGTTTAGAAAAATACAAATAAACTCAGAACTAGTGAACTTATCAGTCTATATACGAAACCATCTAAATAAAGTTAGATCCACAGTTTTATGTTTATTGTAGTAACAGAATATGAAACTGTCAATCTAAATTTATTTAGATTGTATTAGCAGTTCAAGCTGTTCAGTGATGTGAGCCAATAAGCAGGAAAACTCAATGAAGCAGTCATAAAATCACTCAAAACTGCTTTAGGAATCCATAAAAATGCCGTAATGTCATAATGTAAATGATACGCGAACTATGATTAAACAGCCTGAGCACCATTTTACATGCATCTTGTCATACGCCCATAGACGTCATGAAACAGATCGAGGGGAATATCTTTTGAGGAAACGAGTTACACTTTTTTAAAATTATATTTCAACCACTGCGGGAGATGCCGAAGGGGGTTTATATGTCACGAGTACGTCCGTCAAATCATCCCTTTCCACGGTTTTTGTTTATCTGTCTGAAACTACGATTTGAATATACATCAGTGATTTGCATATCGAAAGTTCTGAGTGAACTACACTATCATGAGCCAGGGAGGGACCTTTAGTAGTTGACTGGTACGTATTCCTTGTCACATAATTATTCACATGATATCAAACTTGTTTACATTGTGACCTTGACCTTGATGAAGGACACCTTTTCTGAAACATTAACCGTGGATTACATAATATGCGCATTACACCGGTGAAGTAACTCTAGTCTTTCTCATGACCAGGAACAAACCGAATGCTCATGTCGCTGATTTCAACACTTACTTTGGTTGCAAATAACCGGTTTAATCCATAGCTCGCACAAGAAAGTTGTCGTATTTGAACAGAGGTTATGTGCCGAAATGACTTGAGTATGGGGAAAGAATGGATAGCAGTATAAGGTTTATTCGAACTGTCGTATAATGGATAACACTTCTTTTCGGACTTGTTTTGAATAGTAAAAGTGAAAACCTTTTTTTTCGGACAACCTACAAATTTATTCCATACACCGAAATACATGAAAAATAATGAAACAAGAAAGAGGTATTAAAGGGACAGTAGCACGTTTTTTGCAAATTTTATTTTAAAAAATTTCACATTTTTATATAATGATAGTCTATGTCATTTATATTTACTTAAGAGGGTTAAATATCTTATAACACAAACCAATTATCCGAAGTGGTAATAACAATGTTGCGTATAAAGCAAAAATTGCATGGCGGCCATTTTATTGTGAACGCAATTTAATATTTTGAATGACAAAAATGATTCCCATGGCTTTACGGAACCATGTACACTCATTTTTAACTTGATTTCCGAGGAGAGAAGGGTGTTTTACTATTATTGAGATTATTTTTCAAATACATTTCATCAACTTATTTCAGCGAAAAAACGTGCTACTGCCCCTTTAAAATGAAACAGTTAGTTGGTGCTGAGGCCTTTGAGCTTAATTCTTAATTGTCTTCGATGAATCATTTTGTGTCATCTTTCATCATGTTGAGTGTTGCCTGATATGCTGGCCTTGCCGAGATCCGTTCATAATATTCATTCACTACTGGGAACCCTTCTATCAGTTCACCACCGTGAAGATGTTTGCCCATGAAAAAGTTGTAACCCAGAACACAGTCAGCTGCCGTGAACCTAGAAAATGAAATTACATAAACATAATTAAACTCGAATCCCCCGAATCCCACCCTGGACCCGCCACTGTAATCCAACATAAAACTAAACAATGCTGATGTATATCTACATATGATGTACACGGCTGTTGACAGAACTCAGCCAAGTCATTACAATAACAAAAGACGAAGATTATTTAATATGGTGGTAAGGGTGGTAAACAGTATTTGAAATGTCCCCCCCCCCCCCCCCCCCTACAAAATGCGGAAAGATGTGACTGGATAAAATGGACATTGGTTTGGACAAGTGTGAAAGAAATAAAAGATCAGGTCCAAAAAATACCCAAATACGTACTTGTCTCCACATACGTATTGTCTCCCCTTGAGCTTACTGGAGACATACTGCATACATATACTGCACTTCTCCCTCATGTAGTCGATCCTGGACTGGTGGTACTCGTGCTTCAACACCCACAAGGAGAAGAAGAACACCATCGTGTGGTCCAGGGTTGACACCGCATAGATGATCATTCTGTAGACCAAGAGAAGACGAATGCTACGTTTAAACTGACTACGTCACAGATGATCATCCTGTAATTTTTAATACTACAAGACAAACTATAGATTCTTTTTCTGTAAAATATTTATTTACAGTAACTCGGTGCCTTGCAATTACGAGCCCTAAAACAACTCATTCATGTATTTGTAAGGCCCTTGACATTGCTTATCACATCTAGGACTAAACAGGACCGACATATATCTAAGCACGGGCAACATTCATTCATTTATAGTCATGGGTGTTTCTGCACCTAGCGTCGCTATCACGAGCTGTATAACTTTCATGTTTCTGTTTTGTAACCTTCAGTTTCAGAAACAGTAGGAGAAAATGAATACCTTGTCAAGAGTTGTCACAACTTATTCTGTTAAACTGGGTCAAGATTTTCGAATCTCTCTTAAGATTATCGTGCGTCAGTGTTAAAGTATGGTACTCAAGACTTAGGAAACTTTGAACATCTCGTCCAAGGGTGCCGTTACACAAAGCAATCGCAGGATCCGATCATTTTAGTTCATTCTTTAAACATTGGTTACATCCTATTGCAGTTGTTATGTGTAATCGATAAATCTCTTATCCTTGGGAGTTATTCAGTCGCAACGTAACCAAGTGATGCCAGTATTACCTATTCAACGACAGTCATCAACTTCTTAGAAGGGAATGACAATATAGCTGCAAGTTTGTTCACTTACTACCTGTATATCAAATAATTATCATGTAATTTGGATTTCGTTTGGACGTCAATTGTATTACTTCAACTTGACTGAGCACCATTAGTCCATAATAAACATTCTCAAACCTACCACGTGAACATCAAGTCATCAGTGCAAGTGTTCACATTTTGGCAATTTGACATAGACAGAAATTAATTTAAAATTCCTTAAATTTGGAATAATTGGAAATGTCTTTATCGCAAGTACATTGAAATTGTATGGAAAAATTGGACTAATGTTTCATGCTGTTCATAATTGACTGGGTATTTTACAGAGAAAATAAAAACTGGAGCTTTCGAAAGTTTGACCCCTTGTTACTCCAAAGAGCTCCCAAACTGTTCCGGGTAACTGCGAGGTACTATAGGTACATTCACTCGCCACCTTTCAATTGAATACACACTCCTGTCGGTTTCATTATTTCAATATTCTTTGCCTCAAAGACATCACAATTTATAATTTGCACTAAGATACGCAAGCTGAATAGTAGTAATGGTATTGTGTACATCCAACAGCTAACAATCCAACCTCCAAGGGCGACAATTACTAATTCTTATATCACGAAGTAATACAAAAGTATTCACGAATCGTGAAACCAGACAATAGTGACCCCTGTCGATCAGTCGATAATTCAGTAATTATATTTATAATGCTTTAAGCGATCTTCAGACCGAGATGTTTTCCAGGGCGTCATGACGACAAGATCCGTAGTCTGTGAGAAGTCCATCGCATGACCGTCCTAACACGGTGCATAGGAGGAGGTAGACTAGGATTGGTTATAGGACAACATTTATGGTCCAATGACGATGACCATACTTAAATAGTTTATTCATGCACTTACTGAATATATTCCCACTTGTGTTCCTCGTCAGGAAGGAGCGTCTTGTACTTGTCAGCCAGGTACATACAGATGGCCCCGGACTCGATCAACGGGGGTTCCCCGGGGTTCACCAGCACTGGGATAGTCCCGTTCAGGTTCACATCGCGAATGAATTCCTCATCTTTTTTATATTTGACGAACTCGTAGTCATTGTCTACTCCGAGTTCTGAAACAAAGGTGACATTATGATTTGAATTGTTATTTTGCGTACATGGTCAATCTTCCGTTCTGGGTCGATGAAGAAACATATTTTATAGTATCAGTGTTACCCAAGTGCTTTGTGACGTCGTCAACATTCGAAATCTGGGGCTGAAACAATGGAATACTAAGCACAATATCACAACGCTCATATTTTATATTATGGGTAATAAGAAAAAATAATCTACACGTTGGCATTAAAGGGTTTTGAAAAAAGGTAATCTTAGATTTCCTTGTTCTGTTTGACTTATGATAAGGCATATTACAATGAATTTGGAAATTCGAGTTGTACCCGTGGCACCTGGCAGCCACAGTGCAGCGCCAGTTCAAGCATTGTTCTATCCTAATAATGCTGAGCGCCAAGCAAGGAGGCAACAACTGTCATATGTTAAGGTCTCGAATATATCTTATTCCATACTGGTCTTTGAAGGGCATTCCATACTGACACAATTAAAATATGTTTTAAAATCACCATAGGGAATGTATCTCCATGAAGTGAACTTTCGGAATTCGTCAATGTTCCTGATCTCGAACGTTTGTACATTATGAGACTTAAGTAACTTCATTATTTATGTTTATGATAAATTTGGGATGTCAATATTTCCAAGTATTACAATCGAACATCCGGCCAAGAGTTACCATAAACCATGTCATATTGTTGTTAATCCGTCTCAATTTCACGTATGTATTTGTACATTTCAACACACACAGTACCACGTCCGAATATTCATTCATCAGCGCTCTTTATTCATCACGTTTTCCATTCAAAATTAACTTTAAAAAGACTGAATTGCGCTATTCATAAGGTTTTCTCCGGCAATAGAAGGGCTGGAAACAAATGTGTAATACCATAGGACCGGAAATGGAAACTTGGATCAGTCTACGACTATGAAAGCGTATTCAAGCCAGCAAAACGAATTTAACCTATTCCAGTCCTATGTCCAGTCGTTCATCTCTAGTTGCGCTAAACTTGGCCTGTGTTTGAGGTCATGGGCGCCAGACCTTAAATATACATGTATACGTACCTATAAATATAAACTCACGGGCAAAATAATTGTTTTGTTGTCAATAATGAGATACTCGTTTTAAAGACAATTTAACTAACCATGTTTTGATCACACTTTTGAAAATGTTGCACGTACGGTTAATGCAGTAGAATGCAATGAATGGCACTGAGGGTAAGTGTCAATTTGCAAAACAAGTCAGTTTAGAGCCTACAGAGAACGGTTTTATTCAGAAAGGAAACACTAGAAAACTGTCAGTATCTGGGTATGGCCTCCGTTGCTTTTATTAAGGCCTATACACATGTCGACACACAGAATTTGCAAGGCGCCTGATGACGTAATTAGGGATGGCTTTCCATTCTTCCATGAATGCCTGGGTTAACGTTTGCCGATTTGATGGAGGTGGATTTCTCTGCCTTATTTTCCTGTCGAAAGGATCCCAAAAGTGTTCAATCGGTGATAAATCTGGTGATCACGCTGGTCATTGCAAAATGTTGACGTTGTTTAAGGTTAGGAAGTCTCTATAGGTACTCTGGCTATGTGGGGGTTAGCATGGTCTTGTTGGATGATTACTCTTGGACTTTTCAGGAGGTAAGGGACCACTAGATCTATAGGACGTCAAACGGTGTCGATGTAGCCTTGGGCATTCTTATAACGGTCAAAGACAACCAGTTCTGTTGTGTGGTCCCTTGACGCTACCGCCGCCGTTCTCTCCTCTCCGACGATAGACACGCACTCGGCCATCAGCTTTGTGTTGCTTGAATCTGCTTTCGTCTGTAAATTCTTTGCCAGTCCCCAGTCTGATTAAAATCGACCTTGTTCCGAGGAATAAAATTTGCAAAATTTTGCATCTGCCGGGATACGAACAGGTTCTGTAGATTCCTCGCCACAAGGTCTGAGAACACCCCGTATAGGCGTGTGTTCAGAACCAGTTTAGCGCAGCCAAAACCCAGTCAAATAGCCGACCAATCACATCATAGTATTTAAACGGTTGCGGTTTTGAAAGCATTCGGAAAAGACAAAAGGATAGTTGTTTTGAGTTATTTGCCCCTAGTTTCTCGCACCGAAAGCATTTGTTGGGCATCTTTTGATTGGCTAGCTGAATTGCGCCCGAACACGCTAGTGTACGGGGTGCTTTCAGACGGTTTGGCGTGGAAACCCACGAACGAGTTCGTATCCCGGTAGATGCACTATTTTGCAATTTTTATTCCACGGAAAACCGTCGATTTTAATCAGACTGTGCCAGTCCCTGTTCTGCCAACGCTGTACCATTCTTGCCCATTGGTGACGTTCACGTCGGTCACTTCGGCTTAGCATCATCCCGCGAAAGGGCCGGTACCATGTAACCATGTTCACGAAGACGTCTGACCACTGTCCTTCTGCTGATAACACGGTGTAACGCTATTGCTGCTGATGACGTCACTGTGACGAAATGATTGCGTAGGTGAATCGTACGGATGTAGCGGTCATCGTTTGCGGATCTTCCACTTCTGGGTCCCACCTTATTCAATACCCTTAGTAATGAAAATGTCTTAGTTTCCCAACCTTATTTTCTTGTATAGCTAGAGCACTCCTCAAATCCCACAAGTCACTCGATGTGGACTTACTAGTTTCAACAAATGTATCACTCATGTCAACTGATCTCTTTTTCGCGCTTTCCATGGAAACATTACGTGAACAGTGTCTCTATAAGAGGAAGACGCCGCCGCCCAAACAAGGATGGTATCTTCATGAAATCTTATACGCATGTCAATCATGACACCTATACTTGCATTTTGTTTTTGTGGTTTTGATCACATAATGTGCAAAACCTAAATAATTGTCTTATTGTCCTTTCTGAAACTTGATACTCTGCTTCATACAACTGCATGCAGGTGTATGCTAAACTGGTGGGGTGTGCTGCTCCGACCAGTACGTGTTGGAGTGAGTTCACTTAATCTCTTGTTTAATGTGTCCTTTGCTTATAAGTGTGCTATTACTATTACATTGAAACGATTTAATTAATTGTCTAAGAGCAGGGCCGTGTTCAAGAGAGGTTTCAAAGTAATCGCTCAATTAGCGATTACTTTTAAACCTCTCTTGAACGCGATTGCTCAATGTAGCGCTACGTAGCAAAGCGAGCGTACTTTGAGGTTTTGCACCGTGTCGTTCAGGAGGGAATGAGCGCTACTTGAGCGCTACATTGAGCAATAAATGAGCGATTATAAGCGCTCCCTGTAATTGAACGGAGCCCATGTGTAGTGCTTTATCAATTACAATCTCGTCTCAATATGAGAAGTGTCTTGCAACGGCAGTGAGATATCCTGGCTTTTGTGTACTTCACAATGATTCCTCCATTTAATTCACAATGTGATATGCCATTATGTCCCCAATGAACACGTCCTCAGGAAAACCCGTGTTCGATTATCATATCATTGCTCTAAGGAGAATAGTTCCGATGTCTATCCAGTAAAAAAAAGACTGGAAATCCATCTGATCGTGGGAGGAGTGGAGGAAACAAGAACATCAAGGCTAGCCCTGGTGAGCTGAAACACCACAGATATGCAGGAAGTGTGTGGGCTGTGAAATGCAAACGGAGAGTACATATGTTGTGTAAAATTGTCTTAAATGTGGTATACATACGGTGGAGATTTGCAAACAACACGGAGGTACCCACTATCCCATTCACATACTTTAACCCCCTTCATAATGTGTGAACCCCGCCCCTTTTGAAAATGTTTGGATCCGCCGATGCTTTAATAGATTAAGAAAGTTTGTTTACATGCAGAGGAATTTGGCGGCTTTAACGAGGTCCTCCAGACACATATATAGTTAAGGTAGTTTCAGTAGTACTAGTTAAAGTTAAATAAAAGATTATATCAAAGTGACGGATATCTTCCGGAAAGAATATATATCACGCTGTTGCATTCTTTGCATCGGTTTATCAAAGACATTTATTCTCAACTTCAAGGTTAAAACTATTCACACGATGCTGTGTTCAAGTCAGGTGCACTATTTTTATAGACACGATCGTCTGCAGTAATGATAAGTAAAAGTGATGTTAGCAACTGAAACAAAAGATGTATAATCATTAGACCTGAACAGAAGCAAATACATACCTTTAAGAAGCCATACGATCCTGTTAGACCGATAGTTTGGATACCAGTAAACTTTAGGCTTCGTTTTACAGCTGTCAGCCATGATGAAACGTTAAGACTTATTTTTAGCGGTATGTCACAATGAACTTGCTTCCTTGTGTATTTCAGCTTGGTCTGCTCCAGTAACGCTGCATTGACAGAGTATAAAATTACCATCAAATTAATCTGATAGCAATGAACAATTAATGGACATATGCTCAGTGCATAAATCATGTTTCATATACATTTGACTTCCCTTGTTTATTGCCAATTAAAATAATATGTGATTCAACATACATTTATTACCGATGTGTAACTTACAGGTGTTATATATTGCAATAAATGATCAATTACCGTATTGTATATTCTGTATATATACCTAACCATAGGGAATGTTGATCGCCATCACTTTTGTTATGTGACTTACGAGAGTTTCTAGTTTTATAATAATGGAAACGTACTTTCTCAACTAGTACTGTCATTATCATTTATCATAAATGATTGACATGTCATGTTGTCAATAATGACATTAAGCATTGCAATTTAGGATGTACGTAATGTTCTTCACATCACCCATTGACATTTAGTAACTTAATGAAATAAAACCGATTACGCTAAACGATATATGTTAGCAAGAGAAGGTTGTTGCTGTATACACAAGTTTACAGCTCATTTCTCTTTCAAAATGAACCGACTACATATACATAAATCAAAATTGTTCAACCAAACGAGAGGTTTATTTGTTAATTTATGTTTATTCAGACCAGTCATATCAAGTTATAGAAAATATCCAAATAAAAACAAAATTGAGCGTACGACAGCAATTCATATTCAGCCTTATATAATGTAATAAATAGACTTGCTACAAGGTGTGGTTTTATAATGTTCTTGACGTGATACAATGCTCTAGACTTGCTATAAGTTCTACACTTGCTCTGTCATTTACCGTATTTCATATAAGGCATTGGATGTCAGAGTAATTTTTGGTTCGTAATCTAAGTTTCTGAATTTCCCTTTATTCAACTATCCTGTTCGAATCTCGATATGGGTTCAGTATATTTACAGCTACAGAGATGTTGTTGGTTACATGGTTAAAGTTAAATCATCCCAACCCACGCAAATTTTTCAGATCCTTCCTCTAGCATGTTCACAACAATGTGTCAAATTATCTTCCTGTAAAAATACTAGATGATGTGATAAACGCGTTATCACTTGAAAGCAGAGATACCATTTAAATCAACTCACCCAATCTTATTACCGGTACAGATAGTTTTACAGACATATTTATACCGTATGAGGCGTAATACCACAAAATATAAGGTATATACAGCAAAACAATTTTCCTTGTGCAAAATAATTATTTACACATATGTAATATTAGCATGTGAATAATACTAATATATGATGTATGAACACATATTTTATATATACCTCTCGTCTTAAAGCTATTAATCTTAATTTGCCTAAACTATGTTTGAAAAAATTGTATTTGCCTTTTTTCTGTGATTGTAGAAAAGGGTTTATGGGTTCAACAAGGTTAACATCTTCCACCACTATTTGTGTATTAAGAAATAGATCTCATAATTACGGAAGCGTATTAGTGTCACGGTGAAAAAAAGATCTGTCATACTATCTCCTACGTAGGACTTAGTATCTCCTACGTAGGACTTAGTATCTCCTACTTAGGACATAGTATCTCCTACGTAGAAATAGAGAATCTCACCCAAGTGTCTTCTGATATCAAATATATCAAATATATCAACACGAGTTGATTAAAGTTACAAATATCCGAGGCTTGCCGAAATCATTCTTCAACGATTATTAGCATAATAATCAACATATCTGCAACACAAAACTGCCATTTGAGTACTTCAGCGGTGAGCTCAGTGATGTCATAGCATTGTGACGTCATCGGCAATGTGGTCTCATAGCATTGTTACGTCATCAACTTTGTGACGTCATAACATTGTCAGCAGTGTTCTCAGTGATGTCAAAGCCTTGTGATGTCATTAACTGATGATGTAATAGGATTATGACGATTTGATTGTAGCGATATCTACAATGTAGATATCGCTTGATCTCACACAAGCGATATCTACTGTGAGAGCCAGTTTTGGGTGATAAGTGAGTATATCCTACGTAGGTGATAGTATCTCCTACGTAGGACTTAGTATCTCCTATACGTAGGACATAGTACGGTTATCTCTTAATACACCACGTGGTGTGGTTATCAGGTCAATATCAGAGGTAGTTTTTTTTAGATAACCACTATGGTGGGTTATGAGATATTCAACCTACGGAAACACATGGACTTGTAAAATTTGGGAAATTTTGTCAAATTAGAAACGAAAATTTTGCTAGTAGGGAAAGTGGGATTCGAACCCTGGAACTCTATATCGTTAGAGCAGCGCCTTTACCAAAGTAGCTACGGAGGATCCATACAGATGAGTGTTCATTCTTTTGTGTCTTGGCTGTATTTATATATTTTCTAGTATTATATATACATATTTATATATGGGTACCAATTTGTCTACTTTGTGTATGGAATGAATGATAACCATGTGGTGTATGTGAAATAATGAACTCCACCTCGTGAATATCTGTGATAACCATCTCGCGTACCGCTCGATGGTTATCACAGATATTCACTCGGTCTGCGGTCATTATTTCAACCGTATCTCCTACGTAGGAGATAGCATGATAAAGCACTGATCACTTCGTTTCATACTTATCCAAGAGTTGTGGAGACACCTAAGCATCTTACGTTTGTCCTTTTCATAATAAACATGATTATGTTCGTCTGATTAAATCATGTAATTTCGAAGTGCCGTCTTGATTTCCAAAATAAAGTATTGTTCACTTGAAATGTTATGCATGGAGGGAATATTGCCTTTTCGTTACTGCTCTCTTAGTGTCCATTTCGTTAGTGATAGTTTGCGAATATACTGTTACAGTTAGTTTCAAATAATTATAATTATTTGCACATTATTTTTTTCTCAGATTTGCCATTTATTATTAAAGATTATACAATATTGTGTTACGTTAACGTTAGAGGGTAAAACATCCTATTACACGATCCGACAGGCCGCATTTATAGAAAACGGTTATCCGTATTGGTAGAAAATGGGGCGACGTATAAAGGGAGCATTTTATGGAACTCTTCAGTGTGAGACATAGATTTGTAGGTGTCATGCGATTTTGAGAGTTCAGACAGATTGTTGACCATTCCGCCATAGTGAACTTGTACCACATTCGAGCGGCCATTTTCACGTGAACACTTTAAAATGGCCACTCGAAGGGAAATGGACTCGAGTAACACTTATTAACCTTTTTGTGAGAACACTTTATTTCAATTCATTAGGAATAGCTTGCTCCAACGCCTTTAAATTATTATGGTTTGGAGACAACTGACAATAGGGCTTCCACGGGTCCAAAATATTGGACTCGAGTAGTCGAGGGGTTGGACCCGACTCGGACTCGAGTACTCGAAATTGATACCTTTCAGCTAAGTGGCAGCATGTCACTCTAACATTTTGTTTGTCTTTGAGGTTTTATATTAATATGCATACAGTGGAACATTGATATACCACGAAGTAATACCCATTTCGCGATACAATATAGCCATATGTCCCCCAAAATAAACACTACTCATACAATGTTCAGCACAACAGTTGATGAATCTAACACCATTTCAGGTTCAAATTGAATAATATTTAGGCTATTTATTTTATGTCTCAGTGATTAAGACATGCAGATGACAGAGACGGAAAATTCCAATAAAAATAATATTTACTTATGTTCTCCTTCAGTGACAAAGGCATACAGTACATATGACATAAAATGGTACTGTTGAATAAATGTGTGACAGTGTCGTTGTTCTAATCTACACATCAAGTGTAAGAAATCTAGATGTGGAATGGTTAGGAATTAATTTGACATCTAATGTATATAGGCGAAACCATAATCGATAATCTTGAAAATCATTGCAGTGTATAAGACTAAGGCCGCTGTTTTTATAAACAAAGAATGGTCGTGATAATTTCATGAAGGGTAGCAAGTAGAAAAGTAGAAAATGGTTGTGATTTAGATAATTAATATTCATAGTGAAGACATAATAAACAAACAAAATTTACAATAAAAATATTATCTTACTTGTACATAGCTTTCTATTTATTCAATGTCAACAATTCGTAGACAAATTCACATCCCTACTAAGAAATGGACCGCTTATAGATTTACATTCCTGCTAGATCTCAAACCCGTTTCATATTTCATATTGGATTGAGTTATGTCCAAGCAAATTTCTCGCATTTTTACTGATAGATGTGAACAAAATAAATTTTATACACATTGGCTTTTGTACCACTCTTTGTTCAAGACTCCAGTAACTTAATATTCCTTTGTAAACATGTATTATTTTTATTGTTTCATTATACTCAAAAGTCTCACCATGGCTATATTTTATAATCTCTTTTCTGTAGGGTTAGACAAATAAACAATAACCTTGTGTCTACATAATGGGTGAATGTGTGAGTGAATGTGTTGTGCTTTGTTTTGTGTAAAAAAATCACAGAAAATCTCATTTATTTTTTGTATTCAATAGGACTCCTGCTTCCCTGGACAGGGGTCCTTTCATGTAACAGGGTTCTCTGTGAAATAAAAAGTTAATTACAAAAAAAATTTCCCGCATTTTGAATGGTTGTGCCCATGATGATTTGACCATACAGTTGACATGGAGTATTTTACCTCAAATGTCGGTGTCATTATCATTATTCTGTAGTGATATAAGATTTTGATTATTGCCTTTTATTTCACAAACATACTTAAATAATAACAGAATACATTTATGCTACGTTATGAAAAAGCGTAACATTCATTATTAGATATGAAACCTGTCTACTGTCGCTTGTCAACTCGACCAACATACAATTAATAAACACAAGCTTAATTTCTAACATCAGCATATCGACAAACTTGACCATATAAGCTTCATATTTATTTACATTTGTTGGTATAAACTTCATCTGATATCATCACTTCAATGTTTTATTTGTTTGCATTGTACGATTTTAACTGAACTTTGTGGCTGTGATAATGAAAGTAGCTGATGTGACCAAGGCTGATGTCACTGTTCACTTGTAACGTGGTATAGAACTTGTCCCTCAGGTAACACGACATACAGGGTCCAATGCAGTTGTTGTTAACTCTTTTCAGGCACGACATGTTCAACTTTCCCAAGGTGACTAAAATTAATGTGAAATTAATGTGATCTTTTATCGAGTCCTCGAGTCCCAGAAAATGGACTCGAGTCCAGCTAAACCAGACTCGTGCTCGAGTACTCGAGTACCCGTGGAAGCCCTAACTGACAACATAAAACGTTGTTCGGCATTGAAAGTTGAAAGGGATCCTGGCATAGGATTGAACATATGACAAAAGTTATATTTTTTGCTTAAATGAGGCACATTTTTATCTATTTGATATGTTTATTTGTCTTGTGTACTTGGTCTCAGATTGTTTTACAAAAAGTTTGCTTTGAAATCGAATAAGCATATATTTCAGACCTGAAGAAGGAGTAAGCACATACTACGAGTCAAGTCGCCATTCCTGTTCACATTTACGAAGTTCTTTTTTAGGAACTGTACTTCATTTCACTTCATTAAAAATAAGATTTCAATTAATATGTAATTAAATGAAAGTCAAATACGAACACTCATTTTTGGATAAAAAAAATTTAATTGTTCTTATTTCACTTCAAACCTACAAAATACCACTCAAATACGTTATATGTAATTAGATGTATACACCTCATATCAGCAGTAGTTCTTCTGTCGTTCTAATAACGACATGCTATAAATGACAATAAGAACACTTAACAACTGAGGTAGATTTTAAAATTCGTCAGATGGTTAATTTACCCATATGGTAAATAGACGGAATGAAAACAAAATATAGGATGTCCTGATCCTTGTATTAAACAGAGTTTTTCTCGGGGGATGTTAGCTTTCGGTAGAGATGGCGACTCACCAACACTACACTTATTGACACATGGACACAAGTAGGAGACCTATTTGGATGGAATACAAGGAACTTTAATTTCAAAACATATATACATAATCACACACCAAATCATAATACAAAATACTAAATACAATAAACAAACAGTATACAAAATACATGAGTCAAAATACAATACATATCAATGTATCTTATCAACTCATCATTTACAATTTACTACATTCATTTGAATATATTCCCAATATGAAACTTAAACCATTGTAGCAGATTCGACTCACCTATTTGGATGGAATACAAGGAACTGCCTTTGTGCAGATTTCCCTGCCTTAAATACCCACCCAAGGTAACATCTGCACTTATCTAGTTATGTCAATTACTTTTAATGTTGAGTAACACATCTCAGTCCCGGACAGTATATGGACGATTTGCCGGACATTAATCTGCTATTATTCAATTTCTGACCTATCACCCTCATTTAGACTGACAGGCCGACAGCGCATCAGTGTTACACTGTAAGTTATGCTACATCATTTGGATAACTACGCACAGTTTGATCTGAATATTTTATGCATAGAATTGTGTTTACTTCGTGAAAATATACCATGTTAATAGAATCCCCCCACTCTGAAAAAATTTCGTCCCGAAATTTACTAGATTCACTTTGATATTGCTGCGACATAAACTTAGTCATGTATATAACAATAAGAAGATGAAAACATAGAAGAAATATTCCTATCAGAAACATCGTTAGGCATTAAGTGAGGGTTTGATCACGCAAATGATTAGTTTTTATGCAAATGAATGAACAAAAAATACAATATTAGCTCATACAATTAGTAAGTGTATTTAAACAACATTACGGCTCAGGACTTTTCGTCTATAATTCGCCCGCACCGCAAATAACTGTTCTAATTCATCTTTAACCTTAAAACATAACTACCTTCAAGACATAAAACATGTTTCTCGCCATGTTCATCTTTCAAACATATACACCTCTGTACTGTTTGTGAACAGAGACACAAATCACATTGAGTCTCCTGCCCAAACTGACATTTCATTTGTCTCCACGTAGGGCAGGGAATCAATCAACACATTATCTGATACTCATCAGTGGAGCCAGGACTTTCATTTTATCATTTATCCTGCTCTTAAAGAATATTATATTATTCTATACATGATTCATATTTCAAACACAACATCTTCGAATTCATTCATGGCATAGACACAACTATCTTTGTCGTGTTCACCTTTCAAACATGTACAACTTTGTACTGTTGGTGAACCGAGAAACAATCAGATTGAGTCTCCTGCCCAAACTGACATCACATTTGTCTCAATGTTGGGCAGAGAATCAATCAGCACATTAGCTGAAACTCATCAGTGGAGCCAGGACTTTCATCATATCATTTATCCTGCTCTTAAAGAATATTACATGATTCATTTTTCAAAAACACCATCTACATTCATGACAAAGACACAACTATCTTTGTCGTGTTCATCTTTCAAACATGTACACCTTTGTACTGTTGGTGAACAGAGACACACATCACATCGAGTCTCCTGCCCAAACTGACATCTCATTTGTCTCAATGTTGGGCAGGGAATCAATCAGCACATTACGAATTAGTAAACAATGGAGCTGGTCACCTTTCCAGTTAAAAAGGAAGAGGCGGCCATCATTGTTGAATAACAGTAAAGGCTATTAACTTAACTATGTAAGGAATGGTTGTTATGATATAAAATATTCAATTATGGTTCAAATTAGCTAAAACATTTTTTTAAAGTGCAAAAGATGTTTCAATACTCACAAGTGGAGATCAATGTGTTACAACAACTTGCAAACTAACACAAAAGGTTTGGGGTGAAACTGGTCGACATCAATTTCAAGCACTAAAAAAAGTGTACGATCTTCAAGTTGTTGGCACTCAATGTCTTAACCTGTGAATATTGGTACATCATTCATACTGTTCAGCCTGAAGGTTGGACCCTGGTAGCTCTTCGTGGACCAACCAACAGCATTGATATCCGTTATGTATGTCATAGTCGCACTGTAGTGGAGGCGGCCATGACATTTGTTCTTTCAGTTGGAGCTGTTTGGAGAAGGGTTGAAGTGGCTGTTCCATGACATCGGGTCCACGACGGCGTGTCCGTCGACATCGGCGTGTAGATCCGTTTCATAGTCCAGCTCACATTCAGGTCATCATCAGCTCTCAGTCGACTTCCTACGTTAGTCAGCAGTCCAGTTCCCAGTCCCTGTCCCAGTCAGGCAGTTGATATATTTTGCAAGCAGTCATTTGCCTAGAGCCCAATTCTCTACCACATTTACAACATCCACTCAATGACACGCTTCACTTAACGGTCTTTCACAACTGTGGCATGTGTAATGTGGGGAAGTAGCTATTGCGGCAGGGATGACGTACTTGCAAATCACTACCGAACTCAGGACTTCCTCAGACTGGGGTCGGGCACAACTGGGTCTGAGTCTTCCTCCCTCCGGTCTCAGTGTCGTGTAAGTAGTAGGATGGGAAGTCGCCATGTACCAGAAAATGTCTTCTGCACCATGTATTAAAAAGAGTTTTGCGTAGCTTTAGGGGAATGTAGCTTTCGGTAGAGATGGCGACTCACCAACACTACACTTGTTGACACAAGAGAAGGAGGAGACCTATTTGGATGGAATACAAGGAACTGCCTTTGTGCAGATTTCCCTGCCTTAAATACCCACCCAAGGTAACATCTGCACTTATCTAGTTATGTCAATTACTTTTAATGTTGAGTAACACATCTCAGTCCCGGACAGTATATGGACGATTTGCCGGACATTAATCTGCTATTATTCAATTTCTGACCTATCACCCTCATTTAGACTGACAGGCCGACAGCGCATCAGTGTTACACTGTAAGTTATGCTACATCATTTGGATAACTACGCACAGTTTGATCTGAATATTTTATGCATAGAATTGTGTTTACTTCGTGAAAATATACCATGTTAATACTTGTCTTGAAAACATAATTAAAATTTCTCTCAGTCACTTATTCATAACACTAATGCTTTGATCCTGGATGAAACGTGTATACAAGTCTATGCAAGACCTGAGTCATGATCAAGTTCATCATTCGGTACTCTCTCTTTCTCACTTTGCTTATGTGTGTAAATCAGTATTTGCGTTCATGCGCCAAATTTGCATACTGTGCGAAATTGCACATGTGCAAAAATACATTTGCACTACCTCTATACGATGCAAATATACACATGTATGCAATTGCGTTCATGTGCCACGTTTACATACCTATGTAAATATACATATATGTGTATTTCTGCACATGTATGTAAACAGTGGCGCATGAACGGGGCTTAACTATTCTTCTCCAGTACATTCATAACATCAAGAGTACAGGAAGTCATTAACGGTAATTAATTATGGAAGCTTATGGAGTTTAAAACTGATATTCCAAAACATAAATAGGGAAACCGCAATCATATCGTGTTTTGCAACAATGTAGAGATCTACCGTGAACTATTGAATTAATATCAGTTTATTAAATATACATTATCTTTCCTTACAGTGAAATACTCGATTTTGATTGGCTAACGGTCGTTACGTTTTTTCTTATGTACACCGTCAGTCTCACGGTGTACAAATTTTATGTACCCTGCTGTCATAGTAACAGCTCCTAGCTAAGAGTAGGTGTCGCATCATGGTCAGATGACGTTAAAAATGACGCACGCGGTGTACGGAGTTTTGAACAGTTCGATCAGCTGTTTACCAGTCTATTAATTACAAATTCAGTTTCGTCTTATTTGCTGCTGGGTTTGGAAACAAATCTTA